>JANKKI010000152.1:0-1200000 GCA_025175665.1 Cinchona pubescens
TTTGGTACTTGGAACATTAGTTATAAATTATTTGTATTCCATTATTCCCTGTCTTTGTTAGCCAAGTCCCTAGCCTTGTGTTACAAGACAAAAGTCCTACCAAATTTAGGCCGAGTTAGTTGTCTACATTAGTGGAGAAATGTAAGAAGAGTAAGTTATGGAGTGTTTAGAAAAATTTAAAGGGTTTGCATGATTTGATTTGAGTGTCTTAAAAGTTATTTTTGTATAGCTATGCGCACATCTACATATACATAAATCACTCAGGGTAATATCATTTGACTATTTTCCTTATCATGGTTTGGCTCTTGGTTATTTATGTGGATGATCGATGTGATGTGTTGAGTATGTTTATGATTTAGTTTCTATGTTTTGCTCGAGGATGATCAAAAACTAAGTGTGGGGTAGTTGATAAGCTCGCAAATATCGTGTATTTTGTGTATCGTTTACCTTGGTTTTGGTGATGTATAAAAAATAATTGAGTAATTATGAGTTAAAATGGTTTATTTTGAGTTTTTTAGGGTTTTGGTGAAGAAAGAGTCAAAATTATGACAAAAGTGGAGAAGAATTGCAAAACTGGAATTCGTGCACCGGTGAGGAGCGATTCTAACACAATTTGATAGATTGAGGATATCATTTTTGTCCAAACTTTAATTGCAGTGATTGAAGATGTTTTAAAAGTTAAGACAAGTGCAACTTTCATGTTTTGAGTTGTTTCAAATTTGGCCCATCATTGTCAAAATCGAGGATGAAATTGAACCTATTTTTGCCTTAGGCGCCGGGCGCGGCACAATGTAGAGCGTAGCGCCGCTCTGAAGCTCAATTGTAGGTTCGCCACGCGCCCAAGCATGACATTTGTGCACCTTGCATGGTAGTCATTCAATTGTCAAGGATTCAAGATTTGACGAATTAATTTGTTTTTGCTACACATTTAGTTCTATGTTCTTTAATTTTCATTATTGTTTTATTGCCTTTAAATTTTTAATTCCTTCCGTAGTTAAGTAGTTAGGGCTTTATTTCATCACTGTTGATTGCTTTTATAGAGTTGACTAATTTAAATTCTTGTTCTTGATTAAATTCTCACAAGTTAAATTAGGAAAAGAAAAATATTTTTAATTGCTTTATAAGTATTCTCTTTGACCTAGTTCAAAGTCAACTACATCCTAAGTTTAACACACTTTCCTTCCTATTATTTATTAACTTTGTGATGGAAAATTTTAAGGCAACACTAATGAGTTACTGTTTTCCTTTGCGAATTTGTAAATATTTAAAATATCAAACATGCTTGTATAGCATTAGTTGGTTTCATATTTTTTTCAATTATGATTATCAAACTATCTATTGCAGATAAAGTTTCATTTTATGTTGAATCCAACCAATTAGTCTATTTTTGATGGAATTATATTTCGTGTCCAAATGATTACTCTTATTTATTGCAAAAATAATATTCCATATCCAAACACTTATTATGTTTTTGTTGAAACAATATCCCGTATCCACCCTCTTAAATTTAACAGTAATGGTTCTGTCTCTTATACACATCTAGATGTATATAAGAGACTAAAATTTTGACTAAATAATACCATAAAGCAAATGCCTGACAGTGATGTGTATAAGAGACATTACCTTTTGGAGTATTGCAGGCAATGCCCATCATTGGCAGGTGTAGTGAAGTGTTAGTCTTGTACACATGTAAGGCCTGTCTCTTATACACAATCTAGAAGCACCATTCATTTTTTTAACTCATTTTTGCAACTATGCTTACAATCAACAATTAACTAATCCATCATTATGATCTTACGATTCCACCATCTAAATTTATAAATTCGATCCGATTGCGGAGGTAGGATCGTATTATAGGCAAACGCTAGTACGACAATTGGAATCTTACAAGAAACTGTATGAATTATCAAAATTAAGTTAGTGCTTGGATAATTTTTCATCTAAATGTTATAAGAGACAGGTTTGGATTATCATATTATAATTTTTTTTTAGTTTTTAATAAAAAATAATACTAAATTTCAATCTTATAAATTTTTTATAATTGTATAAGATGTTTTTTCAAAAACCTAATCAACAATTCACTGAATATTCTTTAAAATGATCCTATGTAAGATTCCAATTCTACAAACCTTATATTCAGTGAATTGTTGATTAGGTTTTTGAAAACAATGAACAAGTAATAATATCAACTCCTACACACTCGCAAGTATACAAGATGAGTTTGTATATAGGATGAGTAAGGATCAGTCCCAAGAGGACTATTGGAACAAGTATTAGGTTAAGAAGCCTATTTACTAGTTAGACAAAATAATCAAGGGTTTTTTACTAAACTTAAACTAAATTTAATCACAAGAAATTAAAATAAAGAAAAGAATATAAAATACTATTCCTACGAAAAGCAATTAAATATAATTGAATAAAACCTAAATCAATCCACTCTACTTGCAAGAATTCGATCAAGAACATGAATTTAAATTAATCTACTCTACAAAAGCTATTAAGAACAATGAAATAAAACCATAACTACTCAACTATGGAAACAATTAAGAATTTTAACGCAATAAGACAAAAGTTCTAATTAAAGAATAAGAACAATGAAAATAAAAACTAAATTGAAATAAAAATAAATCAAACTTAATAATTGTAGCAAAAATCAATGTTGATGATCATCCAATCTCGAATTCTTGACAAGAGAACAAAATTCTAGCTTGAACACTTGAGAAAATCTATCCTACATCTAAATTATTGTTCTAACTATTGAAAACTAAAAACTAAGATGTGTATAAGAGACAGGGTATTTATAGGTAAAATTAGGGTTTCGCCTCCGGGATAATAAGTTCATGAACTCCAGTGTAAATGGGCCCATGAATGGTCATTTCTTGCAAAATAAGCAAGCTTATTAAACCTACCTGACGATGCGCTGGGGTTTCATAAATGTCTCGCTTGGCGCGACTTCTAGAAAGAGACCTTCTACAATTGTGAGACATTTACTGTCTCTTGGAACATCGTAAAACTCAAAACATAAAAGTTGTAGATCTTTGTCTTAACTTTCCAATGCATCTAAAATCATTTCAATCTGAGCTTGAACAAGAAAGTTTTGCCATTTCTGCCAATTCGCATCCACATAAATCCTAATGTTGCATGTTTCCTCTAATTTTGCGATCAATTTTAGCTCTTTCTTTACTCAGACCCTAGAAAACACAAAATAACCCATTTTAGCTCATAATTATTCGATTTTGCTTATACATCACTAAAAAATGAGGTAAACGACCAATAAAATTTACGATATTGAGGAGCTCATCAACTACCCCACACTTAGTTTTTGATTGTCCTCGAGTAAAATATAGAAATAAATCACAAATATACTCAACATAACTCATCAATTTTCACATAAATAACCAAGAACCAAACCATCATAAGGAAAATAGTCAAAAGATAATAAACCCCTATACATGAATTCTAGTGTAGATGTGTGCATAGCCATACAAAAATAAATTTTAAGACACTCGTCAAATCATGCAAAAAAAATGAATTTTTCTTAACACTCCATAGCTTATTCTTCTTACATTTCTCCACTAATGTCGATAATTGGTGCTCGACTTAAATATAGGTAGAACTTTTATTTGTAACGTAAGGCTAGGGTGTTGGCTAACAAAGAAGGAAAAAAGGATAAACAAGAAGCTTACATAAGCAATTTTGAACAAAATATTCTAAAATTTGAAAGGCTCTCAAATCAAAAGCTAAGCTACAAATATGAAAGCAAAAATTGAACAAAATGAAAAAACAAATCATCAAACAAATAGAAATTAAGAAAACTCCCCACCCCATACTTATAAGATACCCTTGAGTCGATGTGGAAAACATTAACCACTATAACAAAAACAAAACATCAAAGCCCTTATGACATTAAGAAAAATAGTAAAACCAAGAAACTAAAATTTTTGATAGCTAAGAAAGAAATCGTAATCCCTTATGGGTATACATAGTAAAGCTAGAAAATAAAATATAAAGAGTAAGATAAATTAAAACGCAAGAAAATTGGAAAAATCAAGTCTGAGAGTTTAAACATCGTGGTCAATCCTCATCATATGAGGAAATAGTGGCGCCAACTCTTGAGAAAAGGAGGAAAAGGTGGAAACATCGATGGACCCTCCCACGTTCCCTAGCCATTTGACGAGCCTCCATTGTTTGTTGGAACGTATGCTGGTATAGAATATAGGCATCAAATCGTTGCCGCATATGTTGTTGCTCTTGTAAAATGTGTTGTAGAATCTCCTCTTGAGTTCTTGGCTCACATTCATCGGCAAGTTGTTCAGAAGTAGAAGCACGAGAATGCGTCCTTCTAGCGTGTGGCTTGATGACCCCCTCCATCACTAGTTGTTTTCCAGCGTTCAATCTTTCCTCAGCTGGAACCATAGGCACACCTGTCCCTAACCATAAGGCAATGATCAAGTGCGGATACTACAACCTAGATTGTTTGGTAGTTGTTGAATGACAAATCTCATTATGTATCAATTGTCTAACATCAATAGAGTGGCGACATAATACAACAATTTTGTTTGTTCTAGAGTAACATGTGAAAGGTGACTTATAAGAAAAAGTTTGGCACATATAAATTTAAACCACATTTGCCATGCCGGTCTAAGCCTATTGAAATCAAAATGTCGAGCGACTTCCCCATCAGTTGTAAAGGACCTTTGTACCTCGCCATCACATAGGACACCGTGATCGGGCCGAGCTCTATGTTGGCTGTCGCGAATTTTCAGCCACATTTTTTCGGACCTGGTTTAGCTGTAAAATTCGATCGATTGCCTTTTTTTAGCTGTCTCTTATACACATCTAGAAACCTACTGGTCACAATAATGAGTCAAATTAGAATAAAATTCGCTCACCATAGGTAGTATTGCATCAATAGGGGTAACAATGAAGTGGTTCCATTCATGTTCGAATAGAACTTGGTGAATCTTAGGTGCCCCGCGTAGAGGTACGCATACCTATCTTTCTTAAGTCACCACCCGCTTTGAGATGTCAGTTTTTTATTTCCTATGGGCAGTAATATTTAGAAATTTCTTTGGAACTGTCGGTTCTTGAGGTTGCTCTTGTTGTGCTTCCTATCACCCGATGATGATGATGCGGAGCTTGCCCTTTGCTGGATCACGTGTATGCCCTATACCTACAAGAGTCACTTGTTATGATAACGAACAATCCCACACTTAAAGAATTAGACAATTCCAATTAATAACCCATCCAATTCCAATTAGAATTAAATCGTAGGATTGTGGTCATTTTAAGTAACACATAAGTAATGGAGTTATCCCAAGGTCAAATAATCATGAAAGACGTCCTTGGAAAAAAGTTCATGCAAATATGTTGAGTATTTTAACAAATTCACTCGTTGAGGCATTTTAATAAACACTTCAAGTGCATAATCTATTAAATCCATAATTTGAATCAAAAGTGGTTCCATTACTTAATATTAACCTCCTTGCACCACAATGAACATCTAAATTTCAATTCATAAACATAATTATGCCACAAAACCAAGTATTGAGATGTTTGAATGTAAACTCAATCACATATACCCTTACAATTATAGAATAGGAAAATCACAAGGGAAAATAGATGGAAAACATCACAAATCAATCCTTATGATCATATTATCACCTAATTCTTTCAAATATTATTTAAAAATAATTCTTTAAAAAATGTACTTTAGATTTGAAGGAATGAAATAGTAATTGTTATAATAAGTTAATCGGTCGATTTATATATAAAGTTTTATGGACTATGTTAGCTTTTTCCTTTAGGGTTAATGTAATTTTGGCCCTCCAAAGTTTGCAAAATCTCAATATGGCCTTTCAAATTGAAAGGTTTTAATATGTTTAATATAACAATCTTAATATTCTTTCTATCTCTTATACCCTCCAATTGAAAGAGTCCCAATTTAGCACCCTAAAATTACGTTAAATCTAAAAGTTCTACCTAATCCATGTGTAGAGCCAATTATCAAAATTAGACCCTTTAAATTAAAAAACTAAGCAAATTTCTCTTATAAACATCTAGATTGTATAAGAGACAGATTCAAGATTTACAAATACACATCTCATAGGTAATTAAATACAGGCATAATATATATTTTTTCCATTTGCAAATAAAATTACAGTGCATTAGAGCGTGTAAATGTAGGTCTCGTTATTCATTTATCTTATACACATCTTGTTGTATCTCTTGTTCGTTTACACATAAGTATATTTTATTTCAGAATTATATATATAAGATTCTATTTCCACTCATAATCCCTAACTAAAATAAAAAAAAATTGACAAATATAAAATTGGGACATGTATATATATTCTTATTATGATCAATATGTTCTCTGTTAGTAGTACAAATTACTACACGTTTGGCCTTTGTTGAATGAATTTGATGATCAACTAGTATGTTTTCCTAATATTCTTCTGATTGTTGTACTAATCGTTGATCAATTTGCGTGACCATCAGGAGACTTCCAAAAAAGACATTATTACTAGCACAAGAACATTGAATTGAAAGTAGGTTCTTTCTCACTGAAGGAACTAGTAAGATATTCTTAAGACTAAGAGATTTAGAAGATGAGAAAATTGAAGTTGTGCCAATACAAGTAATAGGAAGAAGCGTTCCATCTCTTACCATGACATGAATTGAACCACTACAAGGATTTAAAGAATATAACAATTGAGGACTACACGTTATATGAGCAGAAGCACCAGCATTTGGAAACTAAGTAGTTGATGAAGCCTGAGTATCACAAATATAAGTTGTAGCAAGGAAGTGGTGTAGATTTGGGATAGTATCAGATATTAAATCTATTTCTACATTGTATTGTATGGCTGTAGGATTGATGTATCCATAGATTTAGAAAGTTCAGATGAAGTATTCTATATATTCTACATAGGGGGGATTCCCATGAATATGATTCTGAGCAACTTGGTTATTGTTAGGATGTCCAAAAGATTTTTTGACCTAGTCTTCCGTGTCTCCATCCTCTCACACAATTTGAATCCACGACCATATGAAATGCTTGTATGCTTGGTTTAGATTGGAATTTTTCTGTTGATGAAAAAGGGGCAGGGAGCAACATCAATATTACTGGCTTTTGAATGCAATCTTCTTCTGTAAGAAGAAGAGGATGAAGAGAAGAAAAAGTGGTAAAGGATGACTGACATTCATGACTGTCACAAAATGAACATAACTACAAGGTAGTCCTTGAAGGGTTTGACACTGACTGTCCAATAGCAGTAGCTAAAGATATCTCCTCCACTTTTAGATTACCTTTGTTGAAATTTCGGAACTTATACTCAAATGCATCATAATTGATGCAACAAGTTCAAGGAAGAAGCGTTCCAAAGTATTCCTCGCATGAGATATAGTTTCACATCCATGATGGAGAAGTGTTTACAGAATATTAAGGAAAAGCATAGCATTGATCCAATTGTGAACAGTGATATCACATCGAACCTAAAGATCATGTGATTCATCTGATGACTGTGGACAAGAAAGTGATCTATTAATCATGACAAGCATTTTTGTTTTTAAGACATTTGGTGAATAGGCGCTTTCAAGTAGAAAAATTCTTGTTGGTTCATTCAAAAGGGACAAAGTTTTTGATGTTGGAAATCTATGGAACATGAGAAAGAAGGGATGAATTTAGTTTGTGGAGTGGTCTAACCGTGACTAGAGAGGGAACTCATGATGGCAGAAGGAAAAAAATATTATAGGAACTCATGATGGCAGAAGGAAAAAAATATTATAGGGGTGAACCCAGGAAACTATTTTTCTAGATACCACTAAGTATAATGTACTCACACACCAAAAATTGATTGCTTGTCATCTTTACATATACTTCTAAACACAAATTTTGAGTTAATTTAATAACAATGAAGAACTGAGCAATAAATTGAATTTTATTGATAATAAAAAAATAAGTACAATCTCTGTTTATATTTTCTTGATAGAAAAGAAATTTTCCTCTAATTCTACTTATACACATCTAGATGTGTATGTCTCTATACACATGATCTCGATCATTTGTAGGCATTCTTATAATTTAATATATTATTAGGGGATGGTCTTGAATTAAAGGATTTCTGATCTTATAAAAGAAGAAAAAATACAATTTAGTTAGTTTTTTTGGAAGATGCTTAGAGAAATTTTTGTAGGATCTCTACATGTTTTGCTTTTGATGTATGAATTTTAGGTCTAATTTTCAAAAATCGAGTAATTTGTTAAAATACTCAACATATTTGCATGAACTCCTTTTGACCAATAAAATTTGTCATGTGTCAAGAATGACAACAATTGTTGAGTGTTTGATTTAACAATAAATACACCATGCTTATCTCAATTGCAGGATAACTATTTAATTACCTATGAGATCTGTCTTTGCAATTGTACATGAATTGTGATTCTTTTAGTTAATTTTTGTTCGTGTGAAAGAAGACAACAATAGTTGAGTGTTATAGTCAAGCACGAAATTCATGAGATTTATTTCTAATAATTAACCATGACCAGAAATTTAGTCTGTAATTGATAATTATAAAAAATATCTACCAATTATTTAGTTGGAAATTGTCCTGAAATATAAATTATAGTTACTAAATAACCAATTTTATTGGCTATTATACCAATTAAAATTTACCTTTATATTTACAAAATTTTAATGTTTACGAATGCCCCCATTTCAAATCTTAGTTAGTTGTATTATAATACAAAGAGGTGAGACTTGAAGTACTTTCTCAATTGAGTGTCCAAAATACTAATTCCCTTTTTGTAATGGAGTTGAAAATTGGAAAATCTTACTAAACATGGAATACATGCAATGACTTGGTGCAATACCAAAAGATTTTGGTTTTCTTATAATAGCCTTATAAATATACAAACTTAAAATATAAAATCCATATTATTTCCCCGTGAACAAAGCTTGTTTTTTGTGTGTTCTTTTTTTATTAGCTTATCGCCGAAACCTTGGTGGGAGCGCTACTCTTAATTTTATTAATTAGAAAATAAAGATACAGAAAGAGGGATTAGACATACCAATACTTCTTGTAAAAACTGCCGAGAATATAAAGAAAAATAATCTAAGAAAACCTTCATCTAATATAGGGATTATGAAGCGAAACCATTGAGAGCTCGAGGAGCTGAAGAATTCCAGCCGATGATGGGAAGAGCTACCGTATATTTTTTGTATGGAAATCCGCATGGATTCGGCTTCACGAAATACGTGATTGACGGAGAAATTAACGTATCCAGTTTCCAAGAAATGTACATGAAACCAAGCAGCATTTGGCAAAGAATTTGACTCTGAATCCACCAAAACATCCTTCCAATCTCTAGCAAGACATAGCTTTAAAATAACAATCAACGATAAAACTGCCCTTCAAGATTGGTTTTAACACCAAATGACTAAACATAACCAACAACTAATCTCCTGTCCGAATGACGACCCAGTCCGCCTCTTCCCGCCGAGCCTTGATTACCCAAAATAGATCCATCAACATTAAGCTTAAGCAAAACAGGTGGAGGGGAAGTCCAAGAATATAACAGAAACGAGCGTGAACTTCTTAGGGAGAGTCCGCATAACCTTTAACCATGGAAATAAGGCCGAGGAAGGTTTGCCTACAAATGATCGAGCCATGCCAGCCAATGTGACGTCATTCCAAACCTTTGAAATGATATGCTGAGGAGAAAGCCTAACTCCATTGTAAATGGAAGACGATAAAGACAGCCAAAGATTTCAAAAAAAAAACATAGAATTACCTCAACTAACTGCCCATGAAGATTTGTTTAGCCGTGCAAGCACCAAATATTATGTTTATGTAGGACAGTGTCAACCTTGACTCGAGGGATGTCTAACAGAATCTCATACTCGTCTCAAACCCAATTATCCGAGATACAATCAACAAAAAAATGATCCAAACCATCAATGGAATTACAATGGCAACATTTAGAAACAAGGGAAAAACCCAAGTCCATGAGTACATCGGCAAATGGCAAGAAACCATTAAGAACTCTCCACACAAAAATGGAGACGTAAATAGGAATACAGTGATTATAGACTCCAGCTCCAGATGTAGTTCCTAGACTTCATAATACTCTTTTTTAGCATTTTTTGCTGATAAGTCGAAGAGGTGCTAAAATTACCTAAGGTGGTTATGTTCCAAATTGGCTTGTCATCCTCTTGTGAGAGCCTGATAGGAAACTTGAGGACATCCATCTTCATATCATCCAGCAACAAGTTCTCTACCATATCCAACTTCCACCCATTGTCATTGGTGTAGAGATCTTTAATTTTCAGCAAAAGAAAAGTCCACATGATCCACTTTGTCAGCAATGTTACCATCTCTCAACCAATAGGCAAATGTGTAGAAAGTCTCATCTGATCGAATTATGTTGGCATATAAACCAAACCTAATTAGGATTTGGAAATTTTAATTATATTATATCTAGTAGTTGAGTTTGTAAAGGATTTATTCCCTAGTTTATTTCGTATTAGGAAATTGCGTTGGTTGAATCCCTTAAGGATTTAGATTAGTTTGTACTTATTTAAAGACATTGTGCATTCTAGTTATTTCAATTGAGGAAATTTGTATTGAAAAGTTAATTAAATAATTTGTTTATCCTCCCACAAAATTCTGTTCATCTAATCCTTCCTATAATTTCAGTCTTGTGCGTGAAAGCCTTATGGCTTACTTCTAAAAGTTCTTGGCAATTTTAATTGAGTAATTATTTTAACTCCTTTAAAGTAGTATCAATTGTGTGTTCCGCTACATAATTTTTGAGTCTATCATATTGGTATCAGAGCTCTAGGTCAAAAGTTTGATCTTGGGGCATTTGTCAACAAAAATTAGAGAAAAAGAAGAGTCCTAGGTTGCGGTCTTGGACATGAAGATTGTGGTAGAGTACTCGATTTTTGAAAATTAGACCACAAGAGAAAGTGGTCTAAGAGTGTTCGTTTTGACAATTAGGGTGTAACGAAATTGACCCTAATTGGGATAGTGATCTGAAAAGAGATCTTGTCGTGTTAAATTATTGTTGGTCTTGGACAACGATCACGATAAAAGTCGCCAGGGTAGGCCAAGAAATTCTCTTATGGAGAATCTAAAATTTTCTAAAGACACGTAAATATTTTTTTTTGAATTTTCAAGACAATAGAGAATTTATTAATCTGTCTCTTTTGAATCTAGATGTGTATGTTTATGAGTAGTGAAGAAAGATTTGAATGGAAAAATATCATGGAAGAATACTTGAAAAGATGTGGTTTAGGTAATGCAATAGAATTGAGATCTAACCCTTTGCCAAAAGAAATTATATAAGAGGAAGGCAGGGATTTTGCATCAATTCCATGCGTAAATCAATTTTCAGAAAATTTTTCAAAAGGGTTATTGTTAATGCTCAATCACTTGAACTTTTTTGGTCAGATTTATTTTATATTTTAATGGAATTTGCGGATGATGATTGTGATTGCAAATCTAAATTTAAGTTGGAATGGCAAGTTGATTTTGAAAAGGATATGTATGTCGATGATGACATAAATTGTGAAAATTTTTCTATGAGGTTGAAAATTTTGATTTGCATTCATTATTTGAGTTGATTGAGGATGAGGAATTTGTCCATGGAAAAGATAAAATTGTTGAATTGGATGAGGATGAGACGGCAATTTGTGATTTGGTTAGGAAAGAAGGAAAATAATTTGAAAAAGAAACCATTGATGTTTTTGAAAATATTATTCAGAAAAATAATGTGATGGATGAAATTAATTTTCTTGGAGTTGATGAATTAGTTGGAGAAAAGGGTGACCTTAAAATTGTTGTTCAAGATTTACTTGGATATGGACCAACTAATTAAAGATTGTGGTATTGAAAAATTTGGTGGTTCAAATTATCGAAAAGAAGGGTATGATTTCTTGATTTTTGGAAATAATTTGGATGATTATTGTGTGAGACAAAATTATAATGTCGTCAATTGTGATTGGGTAAGTATGGATCAATTCATTGATCGAGAAAAATCAACCACCAAGTTATATGTGATCCGTCCACTTTCACGTGTGAAATTATATGTATCATAAATTTATTGGTTTTGATATTAGTTACACATCTAGATGTAGTTTATTTGGTATTAGGAAATTGCGTTGGTTGAATTCCTTAATTGATTTAAGCTATCTAATTCCTTATTTCTTCTAAATACACATCTAGCCTGTGTTCTTTCTCTTAAGGCACATTTGTATTGAAAAGTTAATACAATAATTTGTTTAAATGAACATAATTCTGTTCATCTACTCCTTCATATAATTTCAGTCTTGCTGTGCTTGACTTTCTTATGCTTACTTAAAAAA
Organism: Cinchona pubescens; assembly: GCA_025175665.1. Taxonomy (NCBI): domain Eukaryota; kingdom Viridiplantae; phylum Streptophyta; class Magnoliopsida; order Gentianales; family Rubiaceae; genus Cinchona; species Cinchona pubescens. The sequence goes on from JANKKI010000152.1 coordinate 12,371, forward strand.
GCTTCTTTTAAGTTCTTTTGGATCTAGATGCTAAGAGACAGCAGATGATCTTTAATTTTGTTCAGCAATTTTTGAAAAATCATTTTTTATTTCCAAGCATTGTCTAGGGTTACTGTTTCATCATTATCACATCTTTTGTGTATTTGGAAAGTAATTTCCCTTTTACCTATTTGGCTTCTTCGGTATTTACTAGCTGAAAATATGATATGTTTTTTCAGCGTTGCTGAACAAAATTAAAGATCATCTGTTTGGCTAGAAAAATAAACTACTACTCCTTGAGGTTGTTTGATTTTGACCAAGCATGTCCTCTCCTTATCCTACTCATATTTCTGCTATCCTTGATCCCCCAAGCAAATTCTTCACAAGATGGAAGGGCTTCAAGCAAATTTCTTTGGGAGGAATCCGACTTGGGTTGTCATCCTCATTTGCGAAGATGGAGTGATTTATCTGTCCGACTTGTGAATATGAATTATGGATTCAAAGTATGACCGAGATTGTGTAGGCATTTTCATGCAAACTTTGTTGGAATTTCTATACATTTTCTTTGCCTTGGGCAACATATATGCTGTATAAAGATATGGTGTATACCTTTATGACACTGTCCTACATAAACATAATATCTGTCTCTTATAAAAAATACGTAGCTGAAGATAAATTTATTTAACACATAAAAATATGTGGGAGAAGATGAAGAATTACAAAATAACGCACATCGGACTCTCATATTGAGACCTGCATAAACCCACGGTATAATAACCTTACCATTAGGCTAGAATCTAGTTATTCTAGGCTATCTGAACTCAACTCTGGTATGAATCAACTAAATAAACCTCTATTTATAGAGAAACAAATTTAACTATACCTTACCCAATCACAATTGACGACTGTATAATTTCAGTCTCTTATATACATCTAGATGTGTCTTAGACCTGTCTCTTATACACATCTAGGTGTGTATAAGAGACAGGCTTTGATCTACCATAATTGATAAAGAGTTTGGTTTAATTATGCCATCAATGCCTCCCTTAAACCAAACTCTCCAAACTCTACATGATGGTAGATCCAAGCCATGCACGATTAAGACGATCAAAAATTTTCATGCAATATTTTCTACAACAATTTGGCATTGTCAATTTGATTTAATTTTCATCTTCAAATTTTTTCAAACGATCTACGTATTTGGACTGATAAATCTTCGTCATACACTTTTCTTCAATTTATCAACCTCTATGAATTTCATGATAATTGGTATCAAAATTTTTAATTTTTGTAAATCAATCACAATCTACTTGGTAGGATGCTTTTCCTCCATCGCTGCTCAATTTCGTTAAAAATTTGATACACATCCTCTTCTACCAATTCCTGTCTCTTAGACACATCTAGATGTACCTAATTGTCAAACGAGTACCCCAAGAATTTTTTCTCTTGTGGTTCAAATTTTTCGATGTTCGAGTACTCAAAAAAAAAACTTGAACTTGTTTCTCAAATTTTTGACAAATATCTCAGGATCAAACTCTTGAACCTAGAGCTCTGATACCACTTGTTAGCATAAAAAACACGCAGCGGAAGATAAATTTATTCAACACATATAAAAATATGTGGGAGAAGAGGAGGAGTTACAAAATAACGCACATCAGACTCTCATATTTGCATAAACCCACGGTATAATAACCTTACCATTAGGCTAGAATCTCTCTATTCTAAACTCTCTCAACTCAACTCTTCTCAACTGAATCAACTAAACAAACCCTCTATTTATAGAGAAACAAATTTAACTACCAAGAAATCTAAAAACCTAATTAGAATAGGAAATAACTCTAAGCATAATTGTATTACGAAACTAAATTCATATAGGCAACAGGTCAATTCTTGCTTTAAATCTAGATGTGTATAAGAATTTGGTGTCTTGTCACCAAAACCCTTACAGTTCAACTCCAAAGTTGGTCACAAGAATTTGGGTAGCAAACACACAAACAAGATTACGAAAAAGAACACACAAGAATCAAGCAAGAATTCAATCCTTGTCTATAGCGAGACAAGAACCAAATTCTTAAAAAAGATTTAAAGCAAGAATTGACCTGTTGCCTATATGAATCTGGCAAGAACCAAATCTATAAGTCGGTTAGAACAATGACTGTTGCTCGAGCGATGATCCCAACAAAGTCTTCATCCAAAGACTAAAAGAAAGAACTTTTTCCTCACAAAAAAGATGAATATTATTGGTAAAAATCTGCTGTAAATTCGTCCGTATGATGAGGCCTATTTATAGGCTTATAGAAGTCCTAAAAACTAGCTTAAAAACTCGTAAAAAGTAGTGCTGTGTTCAGCCATAAGTGGCGATTAGAATTATTGTACTAAATGGGCCTTATTACAGGCTAATTAATTTCTTAAAAGTAATTGATTAAATCAACAATTAAACTCGACTTAGGCCCAACTTAAAACCAGCCCAATTTACATCAACACTTTAAATATTATTGGGCTTTACATGTGTGTATAACTTAATAAAGACCAAACTAAAATAAACTTGAAAGGAAATTTGGCCTTCTTGCACTTAAAGGATCTCCACTTGTGCCTTACTGTAAAGAATTGGGCATCATGTATTATTGAATTGAGAATAGTCCAATCCAACTTGATCGAAATACCACGAACGTGCTCCAATCTTGACAAGAGTGAGTCCAAGCTTGCTCTAGCATTCATCTCCTCATCTTGACACATTTTTAGGCTGTTCGGATCCATATCATTACTTATACATCTTGATAAGCTTGTATAAGAGACATGAGATGATCCTCAGACAACTTTGCTAAAAAGCAAAGGTGTCTGAAGGATCATGTTGCTTGACCCCGCACGTCGACCTAAAGAAACCACAAATTGCCCGATTCAAAATGATGAAAAACTAGCTAGATTTTAGATTATGCATCACTAAGGTCACAAATGGGAAGAAAACCAAAATTCTCCAAAACTGATTTAAAAATTTTCCATGATACTTGGTTGAATGCTTTTGTCATATTCAACTTTAAAGCCATGTTATGATCCCGAATCTTCTTATTAATAGAGGTGAATAGTTTCTCATATAAAAGAATACTATCTGCTACAATTTATCTAGCAGCTGCAAAACCTAATGGATTCCTGAGATATCAATAAAGGTATCACCTTGGCAAGATGATTAGCCAGAATTTTTGTAAAAATTTTGTTTATCAAATTACATAACGAAATAGGTCTTAATTCCGAGAAGGATGAGGGATAGCAGAGCACTAGAAATCTCTGATTCTAGCTAGAGGGACAACCACAAAATAATCCCTAACAACAGAAATAAGATCATCTAAAATAATGTCCCAACACTGAGCATAAAAAGATCCCGGATATCCATCAGGTCCCGGCACAATGTCATGATCTCTTCTTTTTTGTTACTTTTTTAAAATTTTTTTTAATATGTGCTAATCTCTTGTTTTTTAAACCATTGACGCAAGATTTGAAAACAAACTTTGTTGTTGCACAAGCTTTAGCTTGTTCCATTCCTTTAAATTTTGCACAATGCATGCCTACGTGCTTTCAAAGTATCACTGTACTAATACGGGCTATTCAAAAGTCAGTCAAGTCGAATCGAGTCAAGTCAAAAAAATTTGACTTAACTTATTGAACTTCGATTTTGACTCGAGTTAAATTAAGCTAGATGTGTATACACATCTAGATGTGTATAAGAGACAGGTGAGATCGGTATTCGATCGGTAGCTTGACTAAACAACTAATTAAATGAATTACTAATTTTCTTTTAATATATATAGTTAAGTATTTATTGAAATATATATATATACATGTATAAAATATATATACATACATATTCTTATGTTCATATACTAAGATTTATATAACTTATAATTATAATAAAAATATATTTTACAAAGCCTATAATTTATATATTTATACATTTATACTACACAATTTATTTGTTTAATATTTATACTGTAAACAAGTATATAAAGTACATTACTAACTTACTATTAGTATGGATAGAATTAGTAATCATATATAAACCTACCATATACTTATAGGATATATAACTTAACAGGGTTGGTGATTCAATAAGATTTTCTATATTAATTGATTTTAGTGAGTGGTTTTGAATTTGTGACTTTGTAAATAAATTTTAATATATATATATATATATATCTTGTATTTTAATTATGTGATATTTTGAAATTTGTGAAGTGATATAATGCATTTTAATAGAATGGAAGAAGATTAAATTTTGGCTTGTTTGACTTGATTGACTTACCAGTAGAACAAGTCGAATTTAAATTATTCGATTTTAATCAATTTTGGATTTATATGACAAGTCAAATCGAACAAATCGAAAAATCGAATACCAATCGAATGAACATCCCTACTAATATGCATGACTTTCTTGCATTAATGATATCTGCTAGCAACCTATAATTTTTTCATCAACAGAATTTTCTTCCTTTGTTCTGTTATACAGATCGAGAGTGCACAAGTCACATTTGTCGTTTCACTAAGTCATTGTTCAAGGATATTTTTTTCAAACAGGGATGTGTGTTGTTTTCGTTTAGTGATGATTTTTTTTTGGTCATTAAACGTGAATTTAATTTCACTTTACTCACTTGATGTTTAGGGTCACTATCAATTTAGTCAATAACGTTATTTTTTAGGCTCTTAAATCCTTCTATTACATTCAACTCAACATTCATTCTCCCTTAGGGAAAAATTTCTTCATTATCTGTTCTGCATTAATTTATTTTAATTACAAATGTTAATTCATTTTTTTCCTCTTTTTTGTTTTGTTGATATAATTAATAATTTTTTATCATTCATCACCATGTTAAATTTTCTAAAAATTTATTTATGGAAAAAAATAAAATATTTTAGGTGTTATGGTATAGAAATGTCATTTAAGTAAAAAATCTAATACCATTAGCTTTGGCCATTAGTCCAGGGACTTAAACTGCCTCAAAGACAACATTAGGAACAAAAGTGATAGTGACCCTAAACTTTAAGGGGATAAAGTGAAATTTTTTTAATTGAATCCTTCACTTTGACATGTGGAGAAATGTACTCTTCTATTCCTTCTACTTCATGTAACTCATTTCTTTCCAAAAGATAGTTCATTAATCACATAATATAAGTGATTTGATAAGAAACAACATTTCAAATAAATTTTCCTAAAATTTCAGCACTTCTTTTTGAAAAATAGCAATGCTAAGTTTATGAATTCTTTATATTGCAAATGAACTACTCAATCACACAAAAATTCTTGAAAGGAATCAATCATATACTTCAATCACAAAGCATTGAACATCAAAATTTATCATCATTGAGTACCTAATTGATCAACTTTCCATCCATTAATCATCAAGTGGCAACAGAATGTACAAAATGACCATTTCCAACACAAAAAGATAAACAACCCCAAACTTGTCTCTTTTATTCTAATTGATTAATAAATCATCCTTCCACTCACCCAAAATTAAACATCAAGACAAACCACAAATAAGAGAAACTACTTAAACTATGTCCTACTTTTAAGTCTAGAATTAAAATTGAGTAAAATTGTCAAGAGCAACCGTGCCATGTATCGCACCAATTATGTTTCAAAAAAAATCAACATCCAATTCAACTCATCAACTAATGCAAGGATGGCATCAGCTTAGGGCCCTTAGCCATGCTACTTTTTTTTTGTTACAATAATCATATCCAAAGCTACACAACAAGTATCTAGCAAGAAATTTCACAAAGATTTAATCCAAGAAGCACCAAATTAATTAGCTACTTGGCGTCAGCTTAAGGCCATTAGGCAGATTACTAAAAAGGGAAATCAAAATACTTTCAAATTAAAAGACTAAAAATAAAATAAATTCATGGTTGAAGTAATTTTGAATAAATTTTTTTTTCGAGGTTGAGATCGCAGTCTCAACTCGGCATGAAAAATGCCTTCGCAGAACTTTTGGAGTTTAGACTTAGATTTCAATCTTGAGTATTGCAGTTTCGAACCAAATTAGTATTCAGACCCTCCAAAAGTTTGAGGTTGAGACCGCGATCTCAAATTTGAGATCGCGGTCTCAAGCTCAATTTTTGCAAAGTGAATTTTTACATTTAGCCGAATTTTGAGATCGCGGTCAGAAGCTCAATTTTTACAAAGTGAATTTTTACACTTAGTCGAAATTGCTTCACTCTTGACCACTTTTCTCCATTTACAAGGGTAGTCTACAATTTACACAAAAAATTCACAAGTTAGGATGACAATTTTCACTCATTCTTTAGCACCATTTATTCAACTAAATAAAACTTAGATTTTTATCTAAAATTCTAACCTAATTAATCTAAATTAAAACACATACTAACGGAAAGCAAGAACAACTAAATGAAAAACTGGGGTTTCCTCCCAAGAATAAATTTGATAGTCAATAGCTTGACTATGGCATGACCCTCATTCTAAGTAATTGAGGATGACTGATCCTCCTTTCCCTTTTGGTTTCCACGGAAAAAGTATGATCCCCTTTTTCTTAAGCCTTAGCCATCGCTAGTGCCCCAATTAACTTCTCCAATTGTTTCTCGAACCATTTTCTTTTCTTCTTGTGCCTTCTCAATTTCTTGACATCACCATTGTGCTTATTCTTTGCAAAACTCTCTTCATCCTTTGTCAACACACATCCCTTATCGGGTGATTTTTCCTTCAATTCATTTTTTGGATTTTCCTTTATTGCCAACACTTGCTAGTGAGCGAATTGCCTTGGCTCACTTCATTTTGTTCTTCATTTGACCTAGCAAGGATAGAATTAAGAGATTGGTTTGCACATTTCGCTTCAACAATGGGAATATTATCATTGTATTCAAACACATCAAATTCAATTGATTCATTTTCAAATCGTAAGATCAACTTCCCCTTGTTCACATCAATTAATGCATGAGTGGTCGACAAGAAAGGCCTCCCTAGAAGGAAAAATGGAATCTCACTTTTAAAATAAGAGCTGTCTCTTACAAGGATCTAGATGTGTATAAGATACAACTTTTCAACTTCTACAAGCACATCTTTCAGCATAAATTTTTCCTCTCGGATAAATCTGCCAATTGGAGTGTGATATTAGTTGGCTTGACATTGTTGAATCCTAACCTGTTATAGATGACTTTTGGCATGATATTTATGCTTGCCCCGAAATCACAAAGTGATCGATGCCACATTTTTCCTCCAACATTCACTGGTATCATAAAACAACCATCTTTAAGTTTAGTTTAAATTTGCCTTTGAACAATGGCACTACATTGGGCATCAAGGCATACTTTCTCATCATCATCCCACTTTCGCTTCCTTGCCAAAAGATCCTTCATGAAACGAGTATAGTTGGGTATATTTGTGAGGACATGAATCGAAGGAATGCTGACATCAATCTTTTTCAACATATCCAAGAAATTGGTGAATCGCTTCTCTTTTTCACTCTAGATGTGTATAAGAGACATAGCAACCACAGATAGATCATGTATATTTTACGAGATGTAGGGATGAGAATATCCACTTAGCTTGTTGAGATTTTTCAACTAATAATTAACATAATAGAATCAATGAAACTGTGAAGTAAGAAAGAGAGAAATTAAACAACCAATACTTCCAAGCTAACAAGCTTTAAGTATTAACTCAGTAGAATGTTTCACACACTTGGTGAGTTGAATAATTATTTACAAAGTAGCAAAATTCTTGCTCACACTAAAACTCTTTTAGTTGATCCAAGAATTTATTTACTCATAACCTCACTTTCGTACAAGATTATCACTCCACTCAAAATTGAATTGCATTCTAAACTGCACACTAATACAGTATAGCACTCTTAGCCAATTTGTACTAAAATTGCTATTTTCTAAGGCTTGTATTCAATGTATTAGATTTTTTTATAGAATGGTAGAGCAGTTATTTATAAGAGCAATAAATGGTGGTTGCAACTACATTCTAACGGCTAAATAATAAATGCACAAAAAGTAGCCGTTGAGGTTCCGGACGTCCGAGATAAGTAGGATGCGTTTGACACATCGTCCAATCTCCATGCAATTGGCGAAGAACATTGTTCGGACGGCCAATTGCGTGTGAATTGGCTCGTCCGAACAATGTCTCTTATAATAATTGATTATGTACATTGAGAAAAGGTTGGGGTTGTTTTTTCTTTCCGTCTGTAGCGTACGGACACGGTCTCTTTTAAGAAACTTGTAGTTAAAGCTCTCCTAATCTGTTTAAAAACTAACTTTGTAGAGGAATAGTCGAGACCACGATCTCGACTCTCTTTTCAGCATCCTTCATTTCATCCATTTTGCAATCTGGTCCCTTGAGCTTTGTTTCTTCCAACTTCTAATCTTTAATTTTTAACCTCCATAATATTAACACCATTAAGCATTTAATTAAACTAAAAATTTAACAAAACTTATCATAATTAATTCAAAAATGAAAATACAAATCTAGATGTGAAAGAAACAACTAAAACCCTTAATTACTTATCTAATTTCGCAATTTAAACTATGCAAAAAGCTGTAATTTAGAGGAACATAACTGTAGTTTAATACGCAGTTTAAACTAAGCGTTTTGCTAGTCCCGAGCAAAACAAAGATTAACATTAAACGAAACCTACTAACATTTAAACATTTAAACACCTCCAAAGTTGACGTGACACTTGATGAATCATGGATGCACTTAGAACAAATAAGAAATCTCTCAAAAATGTTAAACACTACGTGATATGTGAAAAATATGAGTAAATCAATCCAAAATTGAAATTTCGTTTTACAAAGAAGCACACATTCATTCACTAAACAAGATTTCACATCACCAAGCATAACCATTCTCGAAAAGAGTTACCAAAAGTTTTAGTTCTTTTCATTTGAAACATCATTACTTCACAAATCACAAATATTATAAAGTTAATGAACTCTCTCGACTAAGCATCATGAAAATAGAAGTTCAATTAGGAATTATGTAGATGCAATTGTCACACATTTGAATAAACCTCTAAGATAACCTTTTGTAATATGTCTCTTATTTTGATAAGTATGTGTATACATTTCCCCAAATGAGATGATGTTTAATCCCGTACTCACCTTGTTTCAATTTTTTTTTCGGCCCTAAACCTAGGAAAAGGAGTGAAATGTAACAAAAATTAATCTCGAATATCAATTATTCACAAGTTACAAGAACATTCCCTATGCAGACTCACGAAATGTTCCAAAATTCCTTCTACTTTATTTAACTCATTTCTTTCCAAAAGATAGTTCATCAATCACATAATATAAGTGATTTGATAAGAAACAACATTTGTGTATAAGAGACAAAATTTCAGAACTTCTTTTTGAAAAATAGCAATGCTAAGTTTATGAATTCTTTATATTGCAAATGAACTACTCAATCACACAAAAATTCTTGAAAGGAATCAATCATATACTTCAATTACAAAGCATTGAACATCAAAATTTATCATCATTGAGTACCTAATTGAACATCAACTTTCCATCCATTAATCATCAAGTGGCAACAGAATGTACAAAAGGACCATTTCCAACACAAAAAGAAAAAACAACCCCAAACTTGTCTCTTTTATTCTAATTGATTAATGAATCATCCTTCCACTCACCCAAAATTAAACATCAAGACAAACCACAACTAAGAGAAACTACTTAAACTATGTCCTACTTTTAAGTCTAGAATTAAAATTGAGTAAAATTGTCAAGAGCAACCGTGCCATGCATCGTACCAATTATGTTTCAAAAAAAATCAACATCCAATTCAACTCATCAACTAATGCAAGGATGGCATCAGCTTAGGGCCCTTAGCCATGCTACTTTTTTTTTTTGCAATAATCATATCCAAAGCTACACCAAGATCTAGCAAGAAATTTCACAAAGATTCAATCCAACCTGATTTCCCTCAAAGTAATTAGCTACTTGGCGTCAGTTTAAGGCCATTAGCCAGATTACTGAAAAGGGAAATCAAAATACTTCCAAATTAAAAGACAGTGAATGTTAGATATGATCTCAAATTTGAGATCGCGGTCTCAAGCTCAATTTTTGCAAAGTGAATTTTTACACTTAGCCGAAATTTGAGATCGCGGTCTCAAGCTCAATTTTTGCAAAGTGAATTTTTACACTTAGCTGAAATTGCTTCACTCTTGACCACTTTTTTCCATTTACAAGGGTAACCTACAAACAAAAAATTCACAAGTTAGGATGACAATTTTCACTCATTCTTTAGAACCATTTATTCAACTAAATAAAACTTAGTCTAAACATGCAAGATACCTAATTAATCTCAATTAAAAACATACTAACGGAAAGCAAGAACAACTAAATGAAACACTCGGGTTGCCTCCCATAAAAGAGCTCTTTTATAGTCAGTAAGCTACACATAAAGATGTGAATCAGAGTTAAGTAATTGATGATTATTGATCCTACTTTTCCTTTTGGTTTCCATGGAAATAGTTTTATCCCCTTTTTCTTCATGATTAAAGTTTGATTTTTGGGTTTTCCACGAACAAGTCCTTTCTTTCTAGCCTTAGCCATCGCTAGTGCCCCAATTAACATCTCAAATTGTTTCTCAAACCATTTTCTTTTCTTCTTGTGCCTTCTCAATTTCTTGACATCACCATTGTGCTTATTCTTTGCAAAACTCTCTTCATCCTTTGTCAACACACATCCCTTATCGGTGGTTTTTCCTTCAATTCATTTTTCGGATTTTCCTTTATTGGCAACACTTGCTTGAGCAAATTGCCTTGGCTCACTTCATTTTGTTCTTCATTTGACCTAGCAAGGATAGAATTAAGAGATTGGTTAGCACATTTCGCTTCCAACAATGGGAATATTATCATTGTATTCAAACACATCAAATTCAATTGATTCATTTTCAAATCGTAAGATCAACTTCCCCTTGTTCACATCAATTAATGCATGAGCAGTCAACAAGAAAGGCTTCCCTAGAATGAATGGAATCTCACTTTCTTCACCCGTATCTAGCACAAGGAAATCAACGGGAAATACCAAATATTCAACTTGTACAAGAACATCTTCCAGCAAGCCATATGGTTTCCTCTCGGATAAATTCACCAATTGGAGTGTGATATTAGTTGGCTTAACATTGTTGTTATAGATGGCCTTTGGCATTATATTTGTGCTTGCCCCCAAATCACAAAGTGATCGATGCCACGTTTTTCCTCCAACATTCACCGGCATCATAAAACAACCAGGATCTATAAGTTTAGGGGGCAAACGCCTTTGACCAATGGCACTACATTGGGCATCAAGGCATACTTTCTCATCATCATCCCACTTTCGTTTCCTTGCCAAAAGATCCTTCCATGAAACGAGCATAGTTGGGTATCTTGGTGAGGACATGAATCAAATGAATGTTGACATTAATCTTTTTCAACATATCCAAGAAATGGGTGAATTGCTTGTCTTTTTCCTCATTTCTTGGATCAATGAGTCATTGAGGGTATGACACTTTTACTGATGGATCTATCTTCAAAGGTTCCTCCACATGCTTCTTCTTAGATACCATGATCTCATTCTTTTGTTCCTTCTTGACTCCATCATCAACCACTTCCTTTTCATTCTCAACTACCTTGGACTTTTGTTCCTTGCTTCTTTCCTCCAACTTTTTCTTCTCCTTAGATTCAACCAATTGTTTTCCACTCCTTAGGGTTACGGCATTGCATTGTTCCTTGGGGTTTGGAATAGTATCACTCAGAAATGCCCCAATAAGTTTGTCATTATTCAACCTTGCCCATTGCCCCAATTGAATTTCCAAATTTCTTGTTGAAGCCTTCAAATTCTCATAGTCTTTTTTATGCTCTTCCGCTTTCCTGTCCAATTCTCTTATCAAATACTGTCTCTTATCTTTTCTAAGCCTTACAGAGTTAGATCTCGGTCATAAGATTCTCTCTAGGAGCATATTGATCATGATACATTTTTTGGGATCAATTTGCATAATGGAAAGGAGGTCTTTGTTCTTGGTTTTGAAAAGAAGGATTGGGGAAATTTTGATATGAGTTGGGTTGGACATTTCTTTGATGTGGCAGTTGATAAGGTCAAGATCAAGAATTTGGGGCTTGAGTGTGTTGGGCATTTTGAGGTGGGGGGATTTTGTTGGTATGGAGGATTGGATTGGTTGCCCAACACTCCATGAGAAATAAGAGACAGTCCTTTTTGTGGAGGCGGCCATAAGCTCGGATTGGTTCCTTGGAAAGTTGATTGATTAGCCACATAATTGACAAATCATTAGTTCCATATGGCAGCTCACAATTCCCATTAGCATGGCCGCCTCCACAAAAATCACATGTCATGTTTTGTTGAGTTGGAGAAGAAGTCATAGCATTTACAGTACTAGGTTACCCTATTCTCCAACGCTTTTAAGATGTTGTTAAACACAGATGTTGTGAAATAAGTTGAGACAAAATATAGTTTCATGGACCAACATTCGAGTTCCACTCCAACTCAACAAATCTTGATTAGCTTGATGTTGAACCACCGGGAGAGTTGTTGGTCCATGATGGTAGCGGTTGTGTGCCATCTTATTTAACAACTCTTGATCTTCTTTAGCAGTCTTATATGAGATAGAACCATTGACGGAGGCATCTACGATGGATTTCGTCGGTTCAAGTAAACCATTATAAAAAGTTTGAACTTGATGCCACAAAGGAATGGCGTGATGCGGGAATTTTCTTAGCAACTCTTTGAATCTTTCCCAAGCTTCCCTAGGCTTTCACCAACATCTTGTTTGAACGTTGTAATCTCATTCCTTAATTTTGCAGTTCTTGCAGGAGGAATGTACATCTAGATGTGTATAAGAGACAGTATTTGTACTTGAATTTGCAAAGAATCCGAACACAATCTGGGTGTACTCCATTAATCTTAAATGTATCGAGGACTTCTTCAAAATTCATAAGGTGTGTGTACGGGTCCTCATTTGGTCCATCTTCGAACATGGCACGGGCTTGGAGCATTTGGATTAGTGCGAGTTTGATTTCAAAATTGTTGGCTTGCACAGGAATCCGTGCAATGCTTGAGTTCGCCCCATCAAAATTAGGTAAAGCATACTCCCTCAATGGCCTTCCATTCCCATTCATGTCATTTCCATTCCTATAGCCACCCATTCCATTATTTCCACCTATCTCTTCTTCGTTCTCCTTGTTCACATTCCCTTGATGAGCATTAGCATTTGCTATTTCTATCCTTTCTTGCTCTTGTTGTACCCTTCTCAATCTTCTAAGTTCTCTTAGCTCTTTCTCCCTTTCATTGTCTAAGCAAATGAAAGATGGCTCTTGAGCACCTCTTACCATGCACTACACAACCAAGGCAAATAGTCAATTGGAATTCCAAGTCAATTCCACAAGACAACCAAATCAAACATAAAAATTAACAAAATTAAACTAATCTAAAGTGCTTAATCTACATGACCCATAAAGCGCTTGATATTGCCAAAAACGGAAGACAATGTTCTGCAGTGATGCCACAAACTTGATGCCTTTTAACACACATAGTTATAAATCAATGAAACACCTAAATCCCACTACTAACTAGATGGCATCCCACAAGTGTACGGTTATCAACTAGTAGTAAAGGGAAGTAGGGATCGTTCTCACGAGGATTGTCGATGGCAATTACCAAGGTTAAAGGGTGCTTATGTAGTTAAGAAAAATCAATTGGTAGATGACGAACTATTCTAATTAAAACTATAATTTAATTCTAACCTAATTTAATCAAATTAAGACTAAAATTTAAAACAAGTAAATCACTCAACTAAAAAGACTACAAAAGAGAAACTTTGAATATTAAAAGCATTCATTTCTAAACTATAAATTGGAAAGAGTTAAACTAGATAATCTAAATATTTTTGGATTTTCGATTGAAATTAAGAAAGTCCACTAAGAATTAGCTAGAAATTAAAGGTAGAAATTGAGAATTCTTAAATAGAAAGCAAGAAATTCACAAGAACCCTATTTTCCTAAGAAAGAAAATAAAAATTAAATTGGACAAAAAGAAAATAAAAATTATATCTGGGCAAATCTTGCGATTAACCCACTACAATTATCTAATCATAATTTGAACTTGACAAGAAATTAAAAGAAGATCTAAGATGAAAGTAAAGAGAAATTTCTGTTAGAAAAAGTAAACTTGTAGTTCAAGCTATTGAAGTAGAAGTACTAACTAGTTTATAGTTACTCTCTACTTACTAATTCTGATCTCTTATACACATCTAGATTACGAAGTTTATTAGGGTTTTTTGGATATGTTGAAAAAGAAGACCTTACAACTTAGCACTCAGCGAGTTGAGATCACGGTCTGGAATATTTGTGACCGAGATCTCAACTCTAAAACAGTAAAACCAATTCCCGAGTCTTGTGAGCGGTCTGGAACAGTCGAGACCGAGATCTCGACTCTCCTTCCAGCATCCTTCATTTCATCCATTTTGCAGTCTGGTCCCTTGAGATTTGTTTCTTCCAGCTTCTAACCTTTAATTTTTAACTTGCATAATATTAACACCATTAAGCACTTAATTAAACTAAAAATTTAACAAAACTTATCATAATTAGTTCAAAAACGAAAATACAAATAGATGTGGAAGAAATTAACTAAAATCCTTAATTACTTATCCAATTCTGGAATTTAAACTATATAAATGCTATAATTTAGAGGAAAATAACAATAAGAAAGTAAGAGTTATCAAAGTCTATCCCAATTTGATAAGAACTTATTTCTCTTTTTGTGAGAAGTTATAATAGGTGCGAATAACAAGAACAAGAGAATGCTAGTAAAATATGCGATGTCTTACTTTCTTATTGAATATTTTAGACGAACTTGCTTGATAGTTTCAAGTCTTTTCTCGTCTAATACCTTCAATTCTACTAGACATAGATTTGCATTTTCCTGAGTTGAAAGACCTTCTTGGATTGCTATCCATTGAGAAGGATTTTTTTTCTGAATGGGCAGCAATGCCAAGAAGGTAGATGTGTATAAGAGACAGGCCCAGTTTTTGACCAACCAAAGAACCTCTTCATCTTTCATGGCAGTTTTTTTTTGACTTTACAACTACTTTTAAGTAAATTGCAAAGTGTCTTGTTGAATACTTCAACAAGTCCTGGTTGGGGCATTATACATTGAAGACTTGTATTGCATCAAGCCAAATTGTTCACACAATTGATTCATCAATCTACTATCAAAAATTTTTCCATTGTTAGTAATAGTATAATGTGGGACTCATCTACAAATAATATTTGTTTTGATGAACTATAACATATTTTCCTTTGTCATTTTGACTAATGGAATAGTCTTGGCCCACTTTGAAAAATAATTAGTAGCAACAAGAATACAAAAATGCCCACAAGATGACTTAGGCAATGGACCAACTGTGTGTAGCCACCATGCATCAAATGGCCCTGTCTCTTATACAGTCAATATAGAGTTCTAGGTAGCTGAAGAATAAAGTTTGCACTTGAAATTGACTGTCTCAAAGAAACATTGTGCATATTCCACACGATATTTGACCGTGGTTGGCCAAGAATAGCCCATTCATTTGATGAGAAGTACAAATTTGGGCTATATTGACAACGTTCCACAAGATGTTGGTGATCAATTTCAAGTTGGAATATGATGTTTACATCCTCCATTTGATTACTTGGAAAAGAAGATATTATCCAATTGCAAAACATTGGAATCTTAGTTTTCATTTCGATAAGGCTAAAGTTGTTGCAAGATTGACAAGTGCCATTTGATTTTCTTTTCTTGGGATACAACTTAACAAAAAACTATCAAACTTAGACAACAATTGTGTGGCAAAGAGAAATTATGGTAATAGATGTTCATGTTGTCATCATATTCTCTTAAAAAATTGTTGATAACCACTTTAGAATCTCTACAAATTTCTAAGTTTATCATTTTCATTTCAATTGCCATCTCGAGCCCCATAATCAAAGCTTGATACTTAACAACCTTATTGGAGCACAACTCATTGAGTACAATTGAATATGGCAAGATTTGTCTTTTAATGGAAACAAACACTATTCTTGCCCCCGCTTCATCAACGAAAAGTTTTTTTTTTGAAATACTTCTACCATTGTCTGTCTCTTATACATGCCACATCTAGATGTGTATAAGAGACAGAATATGAGACAGACATATAAAGGTAATAAACATGTGGGATGTTGATCTAGTTAACTACATTGTTTCAGGTCGTTGACTCTTCGGAGCTCTCAGAGAATCTTGTATTTCATACTACGGCTCTTTTCAACAATGGGCTCCGCCTCAGTCGCCTATGGGTCCCTTAGTAGACCCTTATTTCCTATATGCTAGTAATATTCGGTGAGGATATAGGCTCCAACAATATCATACCTCCCTAGAAAAGAGTGCTAGCTCGCTTGTTTCTAGATCGGTCATTGATGGCTTTCTATAGCACATAGATGATTTCATATTGATTGAAAATAATCGAACATCTTGCCAACCTTCTAGTTGGAATGGGTTTTGGCATTAAATATTTAGATTAAATGAATATTTCAACTCATTTTTTTTGAGATTTCTACTTAGATAATATAGAACCCTTTCTCTACCTTCCTACACATCTTGAGCAAGTGCTATACCAAAGGACTTTTTCTGTTATGTGGAAAATTAATGGTTTGCTAGGTACAAGAGCTCCCAACACTAGAAGATTTGAAAGATAATTTTTTATGCAATCAAATGCATTTTAACATCTAGATGTGATTCAAAGGAAGTCCCTTTTAATGAGTTGATTGAATGGTTGACATCACTCAGCAAGATTTGAAATGAATCTTCTAATGAATGCAAGGCTACCTTGTAAACTTCGTAATTCATGTAAATTCCTAGGCATGGCATTTTTCAAATGGGATTTATCTTAGATTGGTCTATTTCAATGCCACGATGTTGCACAATGAAACTTAGGAACTTTCTCGATAAAACTCCGAAGGCATATTTAAGAGAATTCATTTTCAATTGATATTCTATCAAATGATAAAAAATCATGCGAAGATACATTTGTTCAAATGATCTTTTCTAAATTTTGATTTCAAGACCAAATCATAAGAATCTTATTAAATGTTCTTATGCAACATATAAGGAAAAAGCTTGCATGAGAATTGAAGGTTATACACATCTAGATGTGTATAAGAGACAGCCATGTAAGTGCTTGAGCAAGTTAATGCTGTGCATTCCTTTTCTTTTGGTGATATTCAAAATTGATATTAATTGGATGAACCATCCATAAAGACCAAGATTTCATGTCCAGTAGTAGCATCAACCATTAATTTAGTTAACGGTGAAGGAAAGTCATCCTTTGGACATGCCATATTCAAATAGCGAAATCGTGATAGATGTGAATTTGTCCATTTTTCCATTCCAGGGGACAACATCGACTTCGAGCATTGCATTTATATTTTACTTCTAAAAAAAATATTGCCTCGATGAGTTTTTTGATCTCTATTTCGACCTTAGGAATGAGATTAGGCTAAAACAAACTTGGGGATTGCTTTACTAGGCTTAACCCATGCTTGACAGCTAAGTGATGGACAACTACTTTTTGGTCAAATCTGGGCATATCCTTGTGTGAACAATTGAGAAAACATCTTTATACTCATCTAAGATGACATACTCTTTTCTTTGTTAGGACTTAAGATTTTTATGACGTATATTGGTCTTGGTTCTTTACCGGTTCCAAATCGATTTCCTTATGCTTGTCCACATGTAGCTTATACGCCATCCTCAAGTTGTGGAGGAGCATCTTGTACTTCATCTTGAGTTGCCCAACTCAAATCTTCTTCAAAAATTATATGATAAGGAGAAACAATTTCATCTTATTGGTCATCTTGCTCATTTTGCAGTGTTTGTACAATAATACATTGTATAAGTGTCAAAAATTCATGTTTTATGATTTCCCATTCTTATTGTCTCTTCATTTGTGAAGGAACATTAAAATGCACATTTGTGTTATCTACAAAAATTTGCAAATATTGATCAGCCAAATTGTAATCTTTTCTTAATCAAATATGTCAGACTTGCATTTTGACTACATCTCTTGCGATTGTTTTGACCGCTTAATGCCTAATCTGCTAAAGACAAAGGCATAAGAGCTTGGCATGCCTAAACGATCAAAGATTGAGAGACGTGGTGGTTCATCTTTTATTTCCTTATCATTGGCTTTCTTTGCGATGATATATTGAGAAATTATTCAAATTTTCTCATTTTTTACAAATATACATGGGCTCCTATGGTGAGAATCCAATTCTTAGTTTTGATATAGAGACAACTGTAACCCTTTGGCACATCTTCTTTTGTGTCTCATTAAGGCCATTATTTTCATTAATTCTTATTTCTTGTCTTTCTTCACCTTCTATTGTTGACTTGGAGAATCAAATCCACACTTAGCCATCAGCTTGTATGCATTTGAACCGAGTCCCTCTTTAGTTCACTTGTTAGCAAATCTATCTCCAACTAATTTTAGAATCCCTTTTAAAGGAGGTTTTATCTTTCCTTGCTGGTTTGTTTCGATAAAAATGTAGTTGAGACTTCCAGGAGTTTATTACCTTTTATGTTCACTTGTTCTAATGGAGTAGATTGTTTCTTTTCATTTCTTTTTAGCTCATCAAAATCCTTATACAATTTTGCATCAGCAAAATGTGTCTCTGCTTCATTAAATGGCTTAATATCTGCATCTAAATTGATGATAATGCCATTTTTGTAGAATTTGAAGTATTAATATAGTGTTGAAAGTATAACTCCATTTTCATGTGCCCAAAGTCTTCCTAGTAGAAGATTGTAGAATGTTTTTGCATCAATCACATGAAACAATGTAGTTGGCTTCAACTCATCCATGATTAGATCAAGGCAATACAACCTTAACTCTCAATATTGCTTTCTCTTGGTTAAACCCTTGATTTTCCAGGCGGCTCTGAGTTAGGTCATAACTAATATGCCTAAATTTTTCAATGTTGACTTTGGCATTAATATTGACAGTAGACCATCTAGATGTGTATAAGAGACATTTATCTTTGAAGTGACT
This sequence comes from Cinchona pubescens, assembly GCA_025175665.1. Classification (NCBI taxonomy): domain Eukaryota; kingdom Viridiplantae; phylum Streptophyta; class Magnoliopsida; order Gentianales; family Rubiaceae; genus Cinchona; species Cinchona pubescens. Next base: position 31,416 of record JANKKI010000152.1, read on the forward strand.
TCCGAAACAAAAAGAGGGTGATTATGAGGTTTAGAACTTAGCAATAAATCTTCATAAAAAATGCAATGCTAACACAACAGTAGATGAGGATTAGAACTCAAGTCTAAGTCTTTTAACTTAATTGAGTACTTGTCTGGATCCTCCAAGATTTGCATCAAAGCAGCTCGCTCCTCCTTTCACATTTGTATTACTTTGCATAATCATATTTGTATGATAGACTTTTTAAGTCCATTGGAGTTGATTCAATTGTAGATGATATAGGAGAAATTTCTATTTTATTGTTATCCTTCTCAGTCTCATTATTACATGCGACTATCATGCCATCTTGTTTATTCTCACCAAAGTATTTGTATTATTTGGAAAGAACTCCTTTAATGGAATGGACCAACGAGCATTTCTAGAACCACCTCTTCATTGTGCTTGTTTAATTTGGATATCATTTTGAACATGTTATTCCTTCTTGAATGATGATTGGAAGTTATTTTCCTTTTGCATTCGTTTTGTTGTGGGTGCAAAGAATGAGTGGTATACTGCTTTTTGGATTGTCTCTGTGTAATCAAGTCCATACATCATCGTCGTCCTTCTCTACTTGTTTATCCTTATAAGTAATTTCATTTTCCATATATGGAATATCTAGGGGAAGAGTAATGGGTAGAAAATATCCAAATTGGATAAACATATAACTTGCCCCCAACTATGGCCTTTTAGGCCAAGTTTTGGTAGAAGTGCGAAAATTACTTTGTGTTGATTTAATGCATGAAAGTTTTCCTCCACAACATACTCAAAATCAAAAACTATTTTCGATCACCAGCAAATTATAAAATTGTCTTTTAAGACAACATTTTTCTATATGATGTTTATCCTAAAAATGAGATAATACTTGTAATAGTTTGGATCATCAGCGCGTTCAACTTGCTCAAGACACTTACATGGGGATAACTCGATTAAATTTTACTCCAAATAATCATCCAATATTAGACAACTGAATCTAGCAATGGATATTTCTTTTCTTCCTTTTCTTTCAATATAGGGTGACGCCTTTCAATGTTAGGAGATTTGTCAGGTTTTCCTTTCTTTTTGCAGTTTAGTGACACTTTGATAGGAGTAGTAGTCATAGCTATTCATACTTTCTTCTCTCATTTGACAAGGACCTTGCCCCCTTTCTTTACCTCTTGCTTCACTTTGTTTTTGCACAGATCAAGAACAGTGCTCTTGATTCCAAGGCCAATTTCTAAGTTGTAAGATTTTTTGCCAATTGCTCAAAAGTTGAGGGTTTTATCCATACAAGGATTCGTCATTAAGCCTGTCTCTTATACACATCTGAGTTTAAGAATGGTCTATGCAATCAACAACAGGTTCATCTTTCCATTGATGAGCATGTGAGAGTTCAGTCATAGTGACAGTTCTCCTGGTGCTATAGAACCAATTGAAAAATTCTTGTTCCAACTGCTCCCAATTATCAATTGAACTAGGTTCAAGATCAGTAGTCCAAGTTTTAGGAAACAAATAAATTTCTTTGGGAGTAGATGGAACAAAAGCCAACATTATTGCATGTCTTGATGAAATGGGCAACATGTTGTTTTGGGTTGCCATTTCCATAAAATGGTTGAAATTTGGGTGGCTGATATCCAACAAGCATTCTCATGTTGTCCATGCTTTGAATACATGAGATTAGATTGTGATGGTTCTCTGTCTGAGCATGAACTACGTTGGTGATTATTTCTTGTAGTTGTTGAATAGGTAGACGCAACAGAAGCATAATGTAGTGGTTGATTACTTCATTGGGGATTGCTAGTGGTTTGCATATTAGTTTTATTTGATGTAGGCGGTCATTCTTTCATCATGGTGAGAAGCATTTGGATGTTTTGACTCATTACTAGACTCTCCTTGGGATTCAAGCTTGCTCATGAGACATGCAATTTGCAAGTCTTATTGCTCCATCGTTTTAGCAAACACATGCACTAGTTGTTATTCCAACGTTAAAACGTTAGTCATCATGACTGGCATTATTATTGAAGAGTCATAGTAAGTTGATGTAACATATTCTGAATATGAAAATTCTTGAAGTGAATCATACACTTTAGGAGCATTGACATTTTTAGTGTCGTAGGTTTCACATTAACCACATGTTGTTTGTGCCTTTCAATAGCAAGGGATATGGACATGTTGTGAGAGATTGGCCCTTCAAAGTGTCTTTCACTTTGAGTAGAAATTGGTTGAGTTTCTCTAGTAGCAAGAGATTTTGCCTGGCTGTGAGTAATTTGAGTTTTAGAGTGGCTTGCACCGATTTTTGCAGTTTGAGCAAGCTAGCTTTCCTTTTGAGCCATTGTTTGTATAGTTTGGGATGATACTTGTTCAATTTGTTGAAAAAATAGATAAGAAGAAGAGATGGTTCCATTAGGCATGCCAGAAATTTGCAAACACAAATTTTGAGTAATTTCAATAACCACAAAAAATTGAACAACAAATTGAATTTTATTGATAATAAGAAAAATGAGTACGAGCTAATTACTCAAAATTTGTGTTTGCAACTTCCTCTTATTAGAATTTCCTAAAAGAATTTAATCCAAAGGCTAAAGAGCATGATATTGGATAAACACAATTTTCAATCTTCCAGTTGGTTTGAAGATTACAAAATAATTTCTTTGTGACTTGAAAGTCTGTTCTTCAATTAAAAGATTTTTTAATCTTTTAAAAGAAGGAAATAACAATTCTAATGTGTTTTTGGAAAGATGTTCTTCAACTAAAAGATTTTTTATCTTTTAATAGAAGGGAAAACACAATTTAATGTGTTTTCTAGAAGGATGTTATTCAACAAAAAGATTTTGATCATTTAAAAGAAGGGAAACACAATTTAATTTATTTTCTAGAGGGATACTTTTTAATTAAAAGATTTTTATCTTTTAAAAGAAGGAAAAAACAATTTAATGTATTTTTCAGGATGATGTGCCTCAATTAAAAGTTTTTTTATCTTTTAAAGAAGGACAATACAATTTAATGTGTTTTTTGGAGGATGTTCAGAGAGTTTTTGTAGGATCAATGCTGTTTAAGAGATGGTCCCAAATTCTTTTAGCCCTTAAGAATGGCTAATTGTCAAGGACGCTAAAATGTTGAAGAGACAGTTCTTGAATTAACTAAATTATAGGATAACTCTTTAATTATTCATGACATTTGTTTATGTAATTATATATGAAATGCAATTCTTTTTAGCTAATGAAATTTTTTCCATGTGTGAAAGATGACAACAACAGTTGAGTGTTGTAATGATACACCAAATCCGTGAGAATTACTTGTAACTATTATCCATGATCATTAATTTAGTAAATTGGTAATTATTAAAATAAGTTTCCAATTTTTTTGTAGCAAAGTATCTTGAAATATGAATTATAATTAATAAAATAACCAATTTTTTTAGGTAATTACACCAATTAAAATTTATAGTTTTTTTTTCACAATTTTAATGTTTATAATACTGTTAACATCTTGTGATTATAAATGTACAATTCAAGTGATCAATAAAATAAATACAAAGAATAATGAACATAGTGGCTATACAAAGATAACTGATTATTATACGAAAGACAAATGATAATTGATAAATTGTTAAACTACCTTTAATATTTCAAACTTATGAGATGCAAATTTCTATCTCAAGTTTCATTTGTTCACTTAGAACATTCAAGTATGAATAGATTTTCAGGCATAGAAAAAGAGTGGGTCTTAAAAGATTTCTTATCTAGTTCTCAGTCATTCAAGCTTTGAAGTGAATGAGACTGGTACGTAAAATATTTAGTTATAAAATTTGTAATCAATTAACTTTATTTTTAACTATATAATGCCTGCAAATTCACGGGTATTACCCGTTCTGCTGACTCAAATGCCATTTGAAGAAATGACAAGGGAAGAGATTTGACTAAATTTAATTTAAAAACCCAAACTAATAAAAATGATGGATTGGGGTTAGGTTATCCAATACTGACTTTGATTAATACATTCAATTAGTTGGTTCAATTAGCCAATTAGAGGTCAACTCCCATTGTTAACCTAATCCCGATTCCTTATGTTATTAGATCATTCAGTTCAATTTGTCTAAAAAAGGATTCCTCCTACCACCTAAAACTAAACAAATTGGCTGTTTGTCTTATGAAATTCTAGATGACTAACTAAGTAATTTAATCTATCATGATCATAAACTAAAAATAGTCCAATTACTAATAGGTCTAAAATAGAGGTCCCACTTTCGTTTCCCCTAGATTTACAATTAATAAAGAGAGTGAATAATTTCCCCAATTATTCTCATGGTCATTCATTAGAATTGTCCAATTCTCAATTTTACCATTCAATTTACCATATTAATCATCACTGATATGGAATTGGCATCAACTAACTTTAACCCGTGGCAAATTAGAACATGATTTAAAGCATTAACACAAAACAAAATACTGAAATTATGTAAACTACTCTAGTCATTTATCTATGGGAGCAATTAAAGAAAGCAATGATCTAAAAGATTATAAAAAGCTTGATATAGAATCATTAATTCACTCTCCTATACAAATCTAGATGTGTATAAAGATAATCACTTACTGCACAAAAGAGTCAACATTGAAACCAAAACAACCAATGAAAACATTGTATTTGAGAAACTAGAACTAGAAATTCCTTCCCAAGTGGCGAGGAGATAAGAAGGAGAAACTAGACTAGGGAATGGTTGCTAATCAGTGCTAAAATATGTATTTATAATAGGTAAAGATTTGGGGGCAAAAGGACATGTTTGCCCATAAAAAATAGGCTGAAAATTCAAAGAATCCCATTTTAGCTCGACATACTTGCCACAAGCGAGCTAAGCTCACCCCTGTCTATCATACGAGCTCATCCTTAGGGAGCTAATGTGCTGTTGCATCTCGCCTAGGATGAGCTCCTCAATTGCGCCATTTTGCTCCTAGAATATCCATTTGACGTCCAATTGATGTGCCACTTTTTTACACGACCCTAGAACAAAAACACACACTCACATATATATATATATATATGTATATATATATAACAATGAAATAACACATAAACACTTAAGAAAAACTGTCACAGCACTAGAAACAAAGTTGGATAAAATGCACATGAACCCTAGTTCTAGGCAAAACTAGGTAAAACTCTAAACACACGTCTGTAACATACTTGCTAAACATAACACTCATTAATAAGATACCTTTGAATACATATCTACTAAAACACTCACTAATACAAAATAGAAATGCACAAAAATAGCCAATAAACCATAAAATGTTAAAACTAGTATAGAAATTTTTTGTGTAAAGGTTGATCATACATAGAATTGAGCTGAGTGCCATGTAATAATATTCTAATCCTTCAAGTATGTATACACACCCCAAAATTCGATCTGGGCAAGTAAATACAAAATTAGCTACTAACATCAGAAGAACACATAAAATGCACCAAATACGAAGTATACCTTATCTTGTAGCACCTGGTGTTTTCTAACCAAGACTATAGTTAGCTGCTCTTTATAATTGTCTTTAATTTAACATCCCAATCAACCTTTGATTTATTAACTCATGAATGATTGCGTCACCCGTAACCGAACCCTAATGAGAAAATAGTAATTCATGGTTTGATTAGAAAAGTGCTAATTAATTGATTGGCTAGAATTCATTGTTAAGCAATAGATAAAGACTAATGCAATTGCAATTAAATATAAGATAATGAAAAAGAACAAGATACCTCAAATAAACTTGAAGAAAATCTAAACTTGAATTGAAAAACTGATGAATTTGAAGAAATAACATTTTGGAGAGTAAGAACAATAATAGTTTTGAAAGCCCAGATGGGACCATCAAAACCATTTGATCATAAAAGCTAGAAGAGATGTGTATCCTTATTGTTATAGTTCAATCCAATTTATAAAGCAACGAGGAAAAAGCCTAGGTCCAATTTGCTCACTTGTAGTCTGATTAGCGAATTATGTCTAATCACTCATAGTCTGCGACTGTCTTGCAATCAAGGAGCAAATTGTCTTGATCCTTGAGTTTTTTAAGGACAAGGATTCTGTCTCTTATACACATCTAGATGTGTATAAGAGACAGAATATTAACCTAACCCCAATCCATCATGTGTATAAGAGACAGGAGTTATTAAATTAAATTTTGTATAACACAAAACACAAGCAAATGGGACTAACCTTACTCAGATTCATAACAAAAAAAGTACAAGAATAACTCTAAATATAGAGTTATCAACTCCTCTCAACCTAGTATTTTGAAAGTCACGAACAAAGCAAAGGGACAACAATTCTAAACCAACCAAACACGATACGAATGGCGAAATTAAAATCAAATTGACATAATTGGCTCACAAACCCAACTCGAAATCCAACCAACCACATAAATTCAAATCACATGAGTACACTCACCAAAAATTCACACGAATAAACATCAAATTTATTCTCCCAAAAAGCAATTTAAGGGTTCTAGCTTCAAGTATAAGAATCATGGGCCATGTCACGTATGAGATTTTCACTTCCCACAGCTAACTTAAAAGATGTCAAAAATTGAGAGATTAAGACCATCAATAAGGTAAGAAAGATAACTTGAACCTTACAATGCAAACACGTAAATGTCACACAAAGACCAAGCATTATAGAACCATTATAATCGTTTCACTAAAAAACGACATAACGTTTTATAATTCCTTTATTATCAACTTTTATTTGGCTTTTTATTATTTTGTTTCAAGCTTAGCAAGATGCATTTTCACGCAAGCTAACTTTATATATTTCTTTTCTTACCATGTTTACATATTTTACATAAAGCAAGCTTTATACAATCTAGATGGAGCACACAGTACATAAGGAACTAGCCATAGAAAATTGGTTATATTAACGTAAAGGAGTTAGACAACCATAATAGAACCTAATACCTCACCATCCTGTAACACACATTTTAGAATACAAAGGACCACATCATATCCTACTATATCCCAATTGACAACTAAAAGGAAACACTTCCAAATACTTCCAAGAACATATGGGCAACCAAAATGAATTACATGATGTGTCTCTAATATCCTTGAGTTAACAATTTATACCTAACAAAGCATTATTTGAAATAAATTCAATTTTTCACCCTTTTTTTACAAAAAATGTTAACATGAATTATGTGGATAAAAAATTCCACGTTATTGTATCATTGTCAACTAAAATGAATCCAAGTAATAATATGCCATTCTAAATAACACAATAACACAACTTGGGTTGACACAATAAATAGGCATGCTACTAAACATAAACACGCATCAACTAAACCACTACATGCCAACACAAACAAAAGACTACGACAAATAGTCGACAATGGTAACATATTAATCTAACACAAAAGACTAAAAATTAAAATAGAAATCTCCCTTGACTAAAAATGCAGATGAAAGAAGTCATCAGGTCATCCAAGATGAACAAGCTCCATCACTTCCTTTCCATAGTATTTCTATCAAAATTGTTTAGCTAATTGGCCTGCTAGGTTATGAAAATCATCTTTTGGTACAACTCCTCGAAGCATTGGCTATGATAGACAAGGAGTTCCCACTGGATTTCATTATTGAGTAGTGGATGAAAAACTTAGTTAGCGACACTAGCAAAGGTCCACGTGGTCGATTCCTTGAGCATTTTATCCTTCACCAAGAGCATGCTTACCACCGGTTTGGTTTGGACTATTATCATGCGACTTGTACTAGGTGACAATTGCTCGAGATCACTTTGCTGCATAGATCAATTTTTGTGCCTCCCACTTCTTGGTTGTTACAAGTATCCAACCCTGCACACTATTAATCTCTATACTGATAAGATTTGGAAAAATCAGGCCCATTAGCGTTCTTAGCTCCTTTGAGTCAAGTGTTTGAGGACTAAGCCTCTAAGCTGCATTCTTTAGGGTTGACTTGTGTCTAGTCTTAAACCTAAAACAACTTTCTATCTCTCTCTTTTCTTTCTTAGAAAAACACTTATTAGAGCCACTTTCTGCTACCTAAACTACTGAGAGGACTCCTTCTGTTACCCAACTATTACTTCACCCTCATTCTTCCTGCCTAGCACACCTTCTTAAATTTTCAACAATTAACTTTCCTCGAAAATCGGTCCCGTCTTTAATTTCCAATATACCTCTTTCCCAGTTAGCACCTCTAGGTAATAGATCGAACCCCCTTCTTATAGCCCTATTTTCTTAAGGCTCGATCTATTACCTGAGTAACTGTCCCAAATAATGCTCCAATTTAACCCAATCAAGAACCCTCGACACTTCATTCTTACCAATATAAATAGCCTCACTCAAGAATATATTTCCTTTTACATTGAACCTTCATCTTCATCTCTTTCTTTCCAATAATTTATTAGCTAGAGTTTCTCAAAGACATGAGCAAAATCATTAAAACTTCCTTCATTCCATTGAAACTTTTCTGTTGATGAGTTTGAGGTAAAATTCTTCTAGCCAAAGTTTGTGTGTTAACTCTTGGAAAGTTAAGCTTGATAATCTTCGTATGTTAGAAAAGGAAAAAGGAGTAGACATACTAGTGTTGTTAGGAAACAACACTAGTATGTCTACTCCTTTTTCCTTTTCTAACATTGCTTCTATTATCCCCACTGCAGAGACCCCTATATATAACACATCTCGAGATTGCATAGACTACATATTAAACCCTTTTGAAACTCTTTTTCAGGCATCCATACCACTAGTTTTTGCATGAAGTGTCTCCTAGTACCAACACCCTCATATGAGGCCTAGTTCACCCTAGTAACCTAATCTTCACAACACCACCTTTTCCCTGAGGACCTTAAAAAACTCAAAGACCAAGTACTACATCCCCTAAGTGGATCACCATAAAGTCCCTGCAAAGCAGGATCGAAGTCACGGCCCACCAATGGGTTACATGACTATTTACGATGAGCATCTCCTTGTCGGTCTTCGTCTTCTCATTCCTTTTTCTTTATGGAAATTTCAAACCACTGGAACATGAATGTGACCTAACGGACCCCATACTCAATTCATTTTACTTTAAGCTTTTCCATATTATGTAAATTATATGACTACCCCTTAGCATAGAGATGTTATAAGAGACAGCTTAAAAAGCTGACTTTTGGGCAGGCTAGGGCAGATATTAAATTTGCTTCTAACAACTAGTCTGTCTCTCCAATTTGAAGCAGTCCCTAACCTGTTCATACTTGGAAAAATTGGTTATTCTTTGCTACGTACCTTAGCCCTGTAATGGCCTGAGACCTTTAGAACTTACCCTTGAATTCCTTATTAGCCAAAACCAAGCCCCCAAAACTTTTGGCTCTGCAACTGCTTTAATTAGTACCTCTGTCTAAATAGACTTTTGGAGGCCAATATTAGTGTTTTAGTGATAACATCCAGGCCTAGGTAGCTCTCTACCCCGGACAGGAATTGCCTTAAAATTTTGACCCAAAAATGGTTCATAGCTTTGTATAACGTTGTTTATGTAGATTACTTTGTTTAGTTGTTTTGTTTTCACTTTTTCCATTTGAGGTAAACCTTGCAAACTTTTGCTGATGCTCGTCCATTTTTCTTTAACCCAAGTACAGGCAAGCTCGAGAGTTTTTTGGTTCAGACTCAAAGCCAAACTAGCGGTAAGAGCTTCTACTTCTATCTTGGCAACTAGCCTCCTAAGGGCTAGTACCTCTGCTATTGTTATACCTCCAACTATTTTTCCTACTACTCCGAGATACATCTATTCATCCACCTTAACCATGGTTGTTGTTGCCCATCTTGTATCCACATTGGTGGATATAGAGAATACCATAATGTATTCTAGAGGCTGTTATTATCTGATTCAAATTAGGCTGCTTCTCATGATACTCCCACTACAGTAAGATCAAGTAGGAAAAGTAGTAGGGTAGTTACTGAAGATGAATAGAAGGACAATGTTACTCTGAACCAACCATCTCTCGCGAGTAGGGCACTGGGGCTCTATTCCTATCTGGGATAATAAAAGCAACAGGCTCTAATCTTTTTGCTTGTCGGGAATGGATTGACCTCGGAATGGAGTACCCTAATACCTGAGGTGATTTTCTATTTCCTTGGGACAAAAAATGAGTTATTGTCATTCTAAATCAGCCTAACATGCTTGAACGGTGTCTTACATATGTAAGAAAAAGTTCATTCCTTCGGATAAGAGAGTGGCTGCTAGCAACCAAGATATGTCCTAGGTATCTCTGATTGTGAGACCATTGGAATTGTTGGAAGGATCCAACTTAGAGTTTAGACTAACATCAGGTTGGAGATTAATGACCGAGCCTAATTTGAGAAAGTAGCACAGACTCTAGATAAGTGCATCAAGTTGTCGAGACAACGTTTATGCTGAGGACCTAAAACTAGCTGAGAGTTTGAGAGTTATAATGAGTTTTATATCTCTCTAATAAAAGTAAGCATTTCCCTTTCAGGAAATCTTCATCAAGTCGTTACATCACTCATGTTTTTGCCAACTTGTTTCAGACATGCTCTAAATTGGCCTTAGTTGGGAGGCAAAAGAGCATAACGAGTCTATAGAGATATTCCAAAGGGACAAGGAAAGAAGCTTTTGATGCCCAAATGCAACCCATATTGGCAAAGGCTGTTGAGTAGAAGGACCTTGAGTGCCAAAGGGTTTTTTCTATACCATACCAAGAAATAGAGGACAAAATAAAAGAAATCAGCTCCAGGCTAAATTATTCTTAGGAGATCTGAGGCATCCTAAAAATGATGTCGAGAATTATAAAAATAAAGCTGATGTCCTTCAAAAGTAGTTGGACCAAACCAAGATTGACTTTAAGGCAGCTTTAGCTTAGAGAAAGCTAATTTTGAGGCCAAGATTGCAACCCTAATGTAGTCCTTGGCTGAAATGAAGATGACTATTCAAAGGCAAGAACTTCAACTAAAAGTAATGGGCAATAATAGTTTTTGACATCGGACAAGGTAAAGCTCAGACTACATGAGTTCTCCAAATCTGCATACATTATGGGCTTTTACTATGGCCTGTGATGCTAATGTCAAGGTTAACTTTCCTAGGTGAACTTGGAGGCCATTGGTGCCTATGATCCCAAAATTATTGAAGAGGTCTTCAATAACATAGAAGCCAAGTTTAGAGTTCCCATTCTTATTCCAAAGCCCATCGAAGAAGGAAGCTGCAACCAACTTGGGCTAGAGGTTGATTATCAAGCTGCTGAGGGTTTATGTATTCCTTCTTCAACTCAGAAGAATTTTATCATATTTTCAAATTTTTTATTTTGAGTTTGACCTAAATACTTGTTGAACCCCAGTTTTGTTAATCATGTTTTGATGATGACCAAATCGCACTAATAGTTTGAAACATGTGTGTAGAAAAATAGGTAGGTTCGGACGCAAATGATCGTCCGAACAAAACAACCAGAAGACTCCACGGACGTAAATGACTGTTCGAAAGACAGAGTTTTGGACGATGGTAATCGTCTGACACAAAGAATATTGAAGCAGTCTCGGACAAAGTCTCTCTAACAGCGTCCGATCATATTTCCAGAAGACTTTGCTTCGATCGGACGCTTCCTCGGACGTCCGAACGAATACCCTCAGAGAACGGACGCAACGTCGGATGCAGGGTTTAGCAGCGGCCATCCGAACGGTCCAACGTCTAGTTCGTTCGGATGCATACTTGCTGCATCGGCCGTCCGAAAGGTCCAACGGCTAGTTTTCCAGTAAGCAGAAAATAGCCATTGGAAAGTTGTTAGAAGCAAATTTTGGACAACTATAAATACCCCTTAGCCTGAATTAAACAAGAAGAGACTTCTACATTGATACACAAGTAATACTTGAGCTATTTGGGACAAATAGTGGGTACAAGTGTTGTAATAGTATAGGTAGTTTTGTGAAAAGAGCTTAGAAGTGTAAGAGTTTTTCAAGTGTAAGAGTGGAGAGATAACAATTGTAACAAAGAGAGGTTGTGAGTGTAAAAATCTTGGCTCAACTAAAGGAAATTAGTGTGAGCAACAGTGATCCTCATATTTGTGTAAAAGAGGTTATTGTCTCACCTACTTTGAAGAGACTTTTAGTGGCTAAAGTTCAAGTTGAGAACTTGGTAGTTGCCTTGTAAGAAGCTCTTTGTGGTTGTCAGCTCCAAGCTTGAGAAGCTTGGTAGTTTGGTTTGATACTCTTAATCTCAATCTTCTAATTTGTTCTTTAAGCTTAAATTGTTGAATATCTATTGTATTCATTTGTGCTTAAGTTTTTATTTGGTGCATAAAGTTTGCATTTCTTATTAAGCACATCATAAGGTTTGTTTTAGAAACAACCTAATTCACCCCCCTCTTAGGTTGCTGTTTGGGGCCAACAATACTTTCATTGATTTAGGGATTGAGTGTGCCGCTTGGAGTTACAAGTGAAGCCAAGCCTCCTATTGATGCTTAGAATAGGAAAAATTTTCTGGATAATAGGCTAACCTTGTAACTCTTGTTGAATCATTAATAACAAAAATTCCTTCATTTCTATCAATTTCTTATTTTTGTTTCTTATTGCTGAATTTTTCCAAATCTTTGTTTAGATAAACTATTTTTCTTGCATTCCCCTATTGTTGATAAATTTTTTTCTGTGAAGGAACAACCTTAGGATGTAATTTCCACCTTCGTAACATGTAATTCACACTTTAACTTTTCTAGTTTATATTCTCAATTGCTCAAACTTTGAATTTTCTAGTTTATGTTCTCAATTGCTCAAACTTTGAATAGTTCCAACACGGCTATACTTCTTTGAAAATGACTTTGTCAAACATAAATCTTGGCATCAGCTTTTGTGCTCTTTTCATTTCCTTTTGCTTTTTCTGAGCTTGATCCAGATCACTTAAGCACTTAGACGGGTCAAGGCAGCTCTTTCTTCGTTTTGGGACGAACTACTAGGTCTTAGCCCTTTTCCTTTCTCATTAGATTTCTTTGCTATTTCTGAACTTGATCCTAACCATTTGAGCACCTAGGTGCAAAGAAATCTCTACTCTCAGCTAAAAGGGCCTCAAAAGCTAGGACCCCTTATCTTTATTCTTTTATTTATTTTCTTTTGTGAGCTTTATCCTAACCACTTTAGCACTTAGGCGGGTCAAGCCAGCTCCGTCTTCCTTTTAGGACGAACTATTCAGTCTTAGCCCTTTCCCTTGATCCTTTTATTTTTTTATTTTTGCTTTATTTGAGCTTGATTCTAACCACTTAACACTTAGGTGGATCAGGGCTACTCCTTCTTCAGTTCAGGAGGACTATTCGGTTTCATCATTTCCTTTGCTCTTTTTATTGTTAGTTTTTTTCCTACTTTTCTGAGCTTAATTTTGACCCTAGAGCTTATTTCTTTATTTTATCCCTTATTTTATTTTATTTTATTTTTTGGCTTTTTCTGAACTTGATCATGACAACTTGCAAACTTAGATCTAGTCAAAGTAGTTCTTAATCTTCCAAAAGGAGAATAGTTAAGTCATAGCCCTTTCTATTTCTCTTCTATTTTTTTTTTTTACTTTTAAGACTGCTTAGTCCGTCCAATTGAGAAGTATAGGTGGGTCAAGGCAGCTATTTTTTCCTGTTCTCCTTTTTTAAGAGAGTACACCTTTCCTTTCGAAAAAGATGCAACTTTATAAATAATGTTATCCTTGTTTTATAGCTCAAGATAATGCTTTTCCGATTTACAATATTCCACATATGTGATATAGGCTCCCCATCCATACTAAAAGGTATATAATATCTCGATTGAAAACAGGCATTATTCTGTCTCTTATAGAACATCTAGAACTTTCTGGAAAAGTGTTAAAGTATAGGGAAGATTTTGGCGAAATATCCTAAAATAAGTTGAAAGGACACTATCCTAAAAATATTCTTTGTGTCAGAACGATTACCGTCGTCATTAGTTTTTACATAGCTTCTCAGATAGAGGCAATAGCATTCGTTTCTCCAAAAGATCAAGACTTATCATTAAAGCCTCATCATTCTACTCGAGATCATATAATGCTATCCAAGTTGAAGGTAAACCTATCTCAGGTGGAATTACCACTTCAAATCTATAAGATGGCATCATGAGCTTGAACGGTTTCCATTAGTTATTCGATGCTTTGTCCTATAACTCCAAAGGATACTTGCCAACTCATCAACCCATCAACCCATGCACCTTTATCTCGATTGAAACATTTTTTGAGGCCCGTTAGTAGAGTTTTGTTGGATACACTGATCTGTCTATTGACCTATGGGTGAGCCATAGAAGCAAAATGCTACTTTATTCCTAGTCCAAAACAAAAGTTGGCAAAAGATTCTTTTTTGAATTGTTTACGGTTATCTGAGAGAAAAGTAGGGATTGTGAACCGGGATATGATGTTTTTCTAGAAAAACATTTCAATTGATTTCCCCATTATTAATATCAAGGGTTTAGCTTCAATCCACCTAGTGAAATCGCCATTACTATAAGTTCCATTTTTCCAGGGCCTTTGGGCAAACGGCAGAGCAAATCCATTTGCTATTCTGCGAAAGGCCACTAGCTTTGAATGGGCACCTAATTTGACCAATGACATCGAGGTATGGGTGCATACAATGAATTTGGCATTTATGGCTAGCTTGGATAAGATTATCAGTGATAAGTTCATAATTGTGCTATATTTTATGTGTCATTTACCACATTTTTCTGTGTTGTAAGCAAGATTTGAGTTATTATTGAGCTTAATTTCGTTATTCTTAGTTTTTGCAGGGTTAAAGTGAAATAGAGTTGAAAAAGATGAAAAATATGAAAGAAAATGCTAAGGCGGGAACATGCTTGAGTGTTATTGTTAAGAAGACCATTTCTAGCTACTTCCTAGACAAAGATAGATGTTCTTAAAGGCACTCTTAGTATGGAATTTGGAGAAAAAAGTGTTAACTTTAGCATTTATGATGATGTTGAACCATCTGACCATACTAAACTTGTTTCTGTAATCGATGTGTGTAAGCCTCTAATACAGGAAATTCATGAACATACCAATAATTAGGAGGTGGACACTAACCGTGAAGAACATCTCAAGGAAAAGAACAAGGACTTGTTGCAACAAACAAGTAATGGAAGTCCAAAGGCTTTACCACTTTCTAACGAGAAATTGAAGTTATCTGTTGTTTTGGCTTCACTTGTAAATCCAATGACAAGCTAAAGTTCAAATTCAAAGAAGGATAAGGAGAGGGTGATAATCTCAAGTAAACTTAGCAAGTCGCAAGAAAAGCAACTTGTTCGGATCCTAAAAGAGCAAAGGAGATTGAATCCATCATTTGTGAAAATAGTGAAGGGAAAGATCCTTGGACTCATTAACATGGGAGTTACTTGATTAGTGAATAAGAATCAAATCGAGTCAACGACAGTAAACAAAGGCGCTGCATGGGAGGCAACCCATATTCATTTACATTTTATTCCGTTTTTGTTTTTGTAGTTTTACTTTTGTTTATTTTATTTTTAGTGTTAGCTTAGTTTTATTATGTTGTTAGTGTAGAAAATTGACTTAATTTATAAGTTAAGCTGATAAAATGGCCCTTTAAAAGGGAGCGAGGAGAGGACCCTTCTACATTTATGATCCTCATTTTCCTCATTTCTCTCTGAATTTGGGGCCCTGTGCTCCTTGAGTTTTTATGCCCTATGTGTTGGCCCATTTTCTTTGTTTGATATAGTTCGTAGTTGATTTCCAAGACAATCTGCGTAGTTATTTTATTAGACATTCATTTTCGTTCGTTAGGTTTCATTCTAGTTCGTTTATTTCATATTGCTTAGGTTCATTTTTGAATTGTGTTTTCATTTATTTTTGAAAACACATATTCCCTTAAGGGAGTAAGTTTTTCTTGATTCTTGTAGGATTCTTTTCTACAATTTTCTTATTCTTCTTATTGTCTCAAGGGAGTTATTTATTTCTCTTGTTTTGTTTTGTTTAGTATTCATCCAGCTTTCTTTCGCAACAAGGGGTTATTTATAGCAGATATTGCTCCAAATGCGAATTTAATCCAGAGAAGCTTTTCTTTTCCAAATTTCTGCTTTTATTTTTTGCATTATGAGAATGCTTATTTTTAAGTGTGGGTGGGAAATTTATTTGGATTTTTAAGTTGTTTGGTGTATTTTACTCGATTTTACCACAATATATTTTAACTTGTCCTTTGATCGTAGATCTTGTAAAAAAATTTAACATTTTGAAAATTTTTGTGGACTAATTCGCCATTTTTTAAATTTTCAAAAATTTTTGCTTAACGTATTCATTTTTCTGCATGATTAATCATTAGTTGAACCATGCATGAACGAGTAGTCGGTGTTAATATTTTTCATTCATGATTTTCAAGATTTTTGAGCACTAAGCCATACTTTAATTTTTGATTTGGGATATTTAGAGGAAGTTATGTGGACTCAATTATGTTGCATCCCAAGAACTTACTTTAGGGAAAATCGCCAAAATAGTCCCTCAACTTTTGCACTTTAGCCAGAATAGCAAAAGTGACTTTCAATTTAGCCAGAATAGTCCTTCAACTTTTATTTTTTAGTCAGAATAGTCCTTTAACTTTTTTTTTTAGCCAGAATGGTCCTTCAACTTTTTTTTTTTTATAAATTTACACATGAAAGGACTATCTTGGCTAAAAAATAAAAGTTGGAGGACCATTCTGGCTACAAAAAAAGTTGAGGGACTATTTTGGCTAAAGTGCAAAAGTTGAAGGACTATTTCAGCGATTTTCCCTTACTTTATCACATTTTTGAAACTAATTCTTAGACGACCCGATTTATTTTAAAAATGAGGGTAGTGCCTTTTCCGTTTGTTGAGCCTTTCTAGCAAACCATTTTAACAATTTATTCTAAATATCTTATTTGAGCTTTATTCTTGTGAAGAGAAACATCATTCACCTTCTTTCACATAAACTCAATTTACCTACCCTTATTGAGCTTAATGTTCTTTTCATTGTTTTATCCTAAGTTTTCCCATTAAGAGCTTACGGTGCACATTATTTGTTAAGGGGATATAAGGGTGGAAGTTTGTGAGAAGTGAGTGATGTATATTTTTGTAGCAAAATATATTGGGAAAAAAAATTGTTGAGAAAAAAAAAAGGAATATGGAAGTGTTGATAAATTCATTTACAGGTAGTGCCTATCACTGGTACCTGCATATATTTACAGGTAGTGCCTATCACTAGTACCTATATTTGCAGGTAGTGCCCATCACTGATACCTGCATGTTTATTTGTTGATGGTGTCACCTATACTGGTTACCTAGATATGTAAGTGGATATAAAAAAAAAAATGATGATGTGATGTACATATGTCTGAGGGAGGTTAGCATGTTTGGTTGTTTCAAATTCTTTATGGGTGTTTGTTACTCAAGTGTGGCGTTGTGGATGTTTGATATTTTACATGTGAAAAGAAGTTTTATTTTAATGTGTGACCATCATTACTATAAAGCTCTTTTTCTTATTTGCTATATCCTCTCCCTTCTTTGGCTAACAAATATCCTAACCTATTTTTCGAACTGAAAGTCCTACCTAAATTTGAATTGAATCGGTTGTCTAGATTAGTGGAGAGGTGTAAGAAGAGTGAGCTATGGGGTGTTTAGAAAAATTTTGAGGGTCTTCATGATTTAATCTAGAGATATTTTCAAATCTAAGTTTTTGAATGGCTGTACATACTCACACGAATTTCATGTTTTGGTTTTTATTAGCATTTGGGCTCTTGGGGTCATAGACTACTCCTATTGCTGGATTGATTGTTGATTGTTTATGTGGATATTTTAAGAAATATATTGAGTGGAATGTGTTAAGCTTAAGTGTTTTAAATTTTATGTTTGATCGAGGACGATCAAAGGGTGTGGGGTAATTTGATAAGTTCATAATTGTGCTATATTTTATGTGTCATTTACCACATTTTTATGTGTTGTAAGAAAGATTGAGTTATTATTGAGCTTAATTTTGTTATTCTTAGTTTTTGTAGGGTTAAAGTGAAATAGAGCTGAAAAAGATAAAAGAAAATGCTAAGGGCGGAACATGCACGAGTATGAAGCTATTTTGGATGCTGTTTCATATTTCAAGCATAACCTTCTAGTCCAAGCTCCAATTGAGATGATTTTGGATTATTTGGAAAACTATTGAAGAGATTCCTTTATACAACTTTTATGTTCCGAGTTTTCCAAGATTCTATAGGCATCTTGTTCAAAATTGCAAAGTTGGAAAATGTTCACCGGCAAGGAGCGATTCTCACATAGTTAGGTAGATTCAGCATAAATTTCTTATATGAGCTCCAATTGAGGTAATTCAAGATGTTTGGGTAAGCTAAGACATAGATCTACAACTTTCATGTTTTGAGTTTTCCCAAATTCGGTCTGCATCAGAGTCAAAATCGAAATTGAATGTGAAGCCCGGCGCACATGCGCTGGGGTTGTGCAGCGCATGTGCGTTGGCAACTTTTCAGCATTGCCTAGGGTGCACATACGTCCAAAATAGGCAGCACATGTCCACAAGCAGCAAAGATCTGCGTATTTTTGGATTTTTGGGGGAGCATCTTCACCCGGTTGGACTCTTTTTGACCCAATTTCACTAGATTTATGTATTCACCTTAATTGTAACCCTGAGTACTTTATAAATACCCCATTTGAATCAGAAAAATGGGATCGAAGGGATTATTTTCTTTTACAAGAAAAAAGGTGTTTTTAGCAATATAAATTCTACTTTATTCTTTCATGGCACAATTTCTAATACTCTTTCCTTGGTAGAGGACAAAGAAGCCACTTCAATTGTACAAAGTTAAATTATTTAATTGTGCTTGAATTATGTCAATTTTAACAATATAGATTATTTTTCTGTGATAAAATTTATGGTTGTTCTTTTTAACTTCAAAATTTTGCAGAATATTAAGTTTTAGAATTAATCTATTGCTAGATTGTTTTAACCGCGTGTGTTTAATTCAATCTGTGAAGCAACTAAATTTGATAATTATTGGATTTGAGTTATTGAATTTAGGGAAATTAATCATCTAATTGGCACAACCGTGTGTGTTTATGTTTAATTAGTCTAATTGTTCTTGTTGATCTTAAAGCTTCTATTAATTGATCTTTGGTGCGTGTCTGGGTTAAATTAATAGTTAGGGTTAACTGGATTGCGTGTTGAAAATTAAGACCAACTTTTGAAAGAAATAATAATCAACTTTGAATTGTTATTCGTTCGGGTTATTCACAATTAATGTATTGATATAGAATTAAATTACTTTGTGTGTCCATGATCGACTAGTGAAATAAGCCATGGTGGATATGACCAAAACCAAAAGTTGTTCTTAATTACCTTCTCTCTAGTTATTTTATTGTTTTAATTCTAGTTTAAAAGCATTCAAAACCCCCTTCTCCATTTAGCACGAAAATAAACTCCGTTCTTTGTGGGACAACCTGTACTCACCAATATTACTAGTTAAGTTGTACATTTTGTAGGAATCTGATGACAAATTACAACTCGGCAACAGATTAGTGCACACCAAAATTTTGGCGCCGTTGCCAGGGAACGGTTTGAATTATTTTTGTGCTAGTTATTTCAGTTTTTCTTTTCTTTCTTTTTATTATAATTCTTTTGCTAATTGTGTATGCCTGTCACCCGGTCTGCTGGACAAGTTGAATTCCAATTTGATCCAACAAAAATACAGAGAACATTATGCAGATTGGGAAAAGAGATACGAGAAAGGCAGTCACTGTTTTCACTAAAAAAATTACTTTTACATCTGCCTTATAAGTAACTCACCATGAGGTTGAAACTAATATATTAGTTATCCAATTCCACGATTTACAATATATCACAAGTCTCAATGGCACAGGAGGAAGAACAAATATGTATATAATGTTCCTTTTATTCCAACATTTCAATTATTTTGTTTTAATTTACAAATTCACTACCAATTCTTACAACTAAATTTGTCTTTCCTTATATTTCAAGTCAAGTTAGTTAACCTCATTATCAACATCAAGAAATTTTGTTTTAGGAATTATTCTTTGATTTCTAATATAATTCTACAAATTTGACACAAATTTTATAAGTATTATGATTATACGTATATTTTGAGGAAAAGACAAATATTACTCAAACGCAATAATAATAAATTTGACAGTTATTACTACCTCTGTCTTATTTATTTTTTCATAATTTTGATTTTTAAGATCAACACATCAAGTTTTCAAAGCTCAAGTTTGTAAAGATTTTTATATGTTTATAATTTTTCATGAATATAAAGTTTGTTAAACACTAAAAGAGAGAAATAAAAATATATGTAATTCAAATAATTGTTAATGTACCCTTATCAATCACGTGCAGAGCACGTGTGCAATTCCTAGTACTACTATAAAAGTGTGAGTGTGTTTTTTTCTCAAGGTGTTTTTTCCTTTTTTGATCAACCTAAATTACCCACAAATAAAAGATTTAAGTTTTATCCAAGCACTAATAAAGAGTCCAATATGTAAATAGTAATAATAGAGTTCAACATGTAATTAATAGATTGCCAAGAAGGATCAGCCAAGCAAGATACATGGCCAAATAAGTCATTATATTTAAATATGTGATTATATTTAAGTTTTATCTATACACTAAGAAAGAAACCAACGTCTAAATTACACATAAATAAAAGATGATTAAGATTTTATTTAACCTTTAACATTCTAAACACTAATAAAGAGTCCAATATGTAAATACTAAGAATAAAGTTCAACATGTAACTAATAGATACCCAAGAAGGATCCGCCAAGCAAGATGGGACAATTATAGAAGATTTATGTAGTGAAATTCTATAAATCCTCGCGTTTGTAAAGACCAAATACGAATCTTTTGATATTTGAGTTCTTTTGTATTTTAATTTAATGTCCACAAGAGTTTTTTAATAATAATAATAATTCATAAGTGGAATAAAAATTTGTGTGAATGAACATAGTAACTGAATACATTCTACTAGAGAGGGTAAGAGAATTGAAGAAACTGAGTGAACAGAACATTCAATTTTGGTTCATATACTCTCACATAGATGATGTCTTTTATGTTTACTTTAGTGCCTTCATTTGTATTCTCAAATGTGTTCTCATTCTCCAAAAGTAAGTATCCACTTACTCTTCAGCCTTTTTATTCAGACCTATTCTACATGAGAGAAACCTGTTCTAATATGCTTATTAAGAATTTCCTATTGGACATGTTTGAAACTAATTTAATATGCTCTACAGTAAACTGGATAGTAATTTGATGCACAACTAAATGCATTTGATTTATTTTACTACGTCCAGATCAATATAATTATTTAAAATTTTGAAAACATAAAATAAAATAATACATTTAGAACAAGTGCAGAAGATGAATAATTCTAATAAACCTAGATTTTACAAACAAGTAACCTTACTTGGTTATTCCAAAAAGTTGTGTTATGGTAATTCTATACAGGATTTCAAATCTTCTAAATTAACAAATTTTTGATATCTTACCATCAGAGTGTTATTGAAGAGAGTCATCATGAAAACTTAGGTGCCAATGCTTGACAATGATGTCTATGATTGAGATTCAAATTCAAGGGTAAAACTATGTGGGCAACGGTATTGATAGAAAAGTCATTACTTGTTTATAATATCTAATTTTACATGAAAAACTACAATAGTTAGACGATTGAAGAATTGACATAATCTTTGAAAATATATTTGATTCTCTTATACACAACTAGATTGGAATAATTTATTTTTAATTAGTTTCTAGCAAAAGAATAAAAGGGTTTGCTTTTATTTATAAGTACTTAGAAACAAATGGAGAAAGGCTTATCATGAAAAGATTAATCTGAAAAAGGTTATGGTAACATGAAATTACAAGATAAACGCATAATTCCCAAAAGTAATGGGATATTTGAATCAAATTCCTACAACAAATCTAAGCACCTTAAATACAGGTAATAGGAATAACTTTTTAGAACACAAATCTTCATTAACCTTTCGCATTATGCAACAAATTGTAATAGTTACTTAACTTTTCCTTTTGTGCAAAGTTCTGAAAAATACTTTTATTAAAGTTAAAAAAGGTAGGGGTGGTGCAATGAAAAATAAAGTAGTAGTTAGCATAATTATATTTAGTACATAGGGTTTTTGTGAAATTAATATAATATTTTAGATAATAGTTTTGTTTTTTTTTAAAAAACTTCATATCTCTTTTCAAACTAAATGGTGTTACCTTGGGAAAAGAAGTAGACTTTCTTAAAAGGAAAATATAATTAAAACAAAGGTGATTCCAAAAGACTAATGTATTTGTTTTCTTATTTTAAATGTTACCTAAACTTTATTCCCATGCATTATGAAATCTAAAATTGATTAGAGAAACACGAAATGAAAAGGTTTTGAAAAATCACAGATATCTTATCCCATATCTGTTTGTCTTTTGCCAAACAAAAACATTATCTTATTTATTGAAATAAGGGTATTATTGACATCCCTACATTTAGTTGCCAAATTTGCAAGTGCAATCAGGGTAGTTCATCTAAGAAACCAAAAGAATTTGCTTAGGCAAACAAAATGTAACAAAATTTGCATTCCTAATGCAAACATTTTTAAGTAGTAAAATGTAGTTCTATAAATCATAAGTGACATTAGATCTACATTGAAATGGTTAACATGTTGCCATAAGATAAAGCTAAAATGTGAGACTGAATCAAGGCATGCATGTAAACTTTTTAGTAGAAAAAATCTCTTTATATTGATTGTCGAAATGAAAGCAAAGCAAAACAAATGAATAGTTATATATATATATACATATATATATATGTATATATATATATACACACATACACACACATTGATTGTCAAAATGAAAGCAAAGCAAAACAAACGAATAGCTATATACACACATATATATATATATACACACACATACATACATATATACATATATAGCATGTCAATAGTTTGTATCTCTACTCTTATGACTCTATACTAATCATTTTAGCCCTAATTCTGGAAACCTAAAAAATGTGTCCCACTTCCTCAATTTGTGTATTAAGAAAAGGGTCATTTTATTCATGTGATTACTTATGGACATGCAATTTCAAATGTAAATAAAAGATATATGAAAATACAAGTAATGCAATGAAAAACATAATTGATTAATCAAATTAATTGTTAAAGTGAGCTAAAACAGTAAGTCTAAAAATGACAAGAAGTGGGATCAAGTTATGTACATCTATTTTGAGGCAATACCACCACATCAATAGATTCCAAAAAATGACAATAACACGAAAGACAAGTTGACTTTCAAAAAGGTTCAATGTTTTTATAAGACAATGGAGAATTAAACTTAAGATAAGTAGGTTTTCAAGATTAACTATCAAAATAAGAACATAATAAACATCTAGATATGTATCTTAGAGACAGTAAGTCAATACTTTGGTGAAATAGTTATTTGAGCTGAGACCACATACGCCAATTTTCTTTTTTTTCAAGAAGTGCAATCACAAAGTTCTGTCTCTTATACACATCTTTTTTTTTTTTTGGAGATACTTAAAATAGCTAATGTTTGTTACCCTCTCTAGTAGCTGTCTCTTAACATTATTTGATGTCCCAAATCAAATACTCCAGATATAATTTCAAAACACGTGTTTTAGACCTTCTACAAAAAAAAAAAAAAAACAAACAAAACCATAGTTTTAAACAAAAATTAAAGCTATATGCATGTATATCATGTATACCATACACAAATTTGTTGTTTATATAAGATATTGGTTTACAAATATAATAAAAGACAGGCATATAAGTAAATAAGTGTATACACGTACACCTTATATACAATTTCACACGATATTTACTGAAACAAATAAACAATATATATTATGGAATTTTACTGAATATCAAAATAATACCATTCATTTTATGAATCTTCAACTGTGGTTTTATTTAATTAAAAACTCATTTTGTTTCATCATCAAACATCAAATATATTCATTTATATGAAGAACCTTTTGATGCTTTGAACTTGAAATGTTCACATAAAAATGTTTTTTTTTTTCAATATGTTATGTTATTTAAATAACAATCAAGAAAAAAAATAGAAAAAAAAATAGATACTATGCTTTTTCTAGATAAAAATTGTATATTATAGATGATTTTTTATACTCATTTACATAAAATAAAATAAAAGTATTAATCAATATGAAACAATTAAAATCTCAAAAAGCAATATGCTATGGATATAACGACTTACAGATACACGAGGCTACAACCAAATTTGTGAGCTTGCAAATGAGGAGTATCAACACTTGTTTATTTGAAAGTTTAAGCTGGAATCTCAGGACATCCTTTAATTACCTTCCACAATGTGACAATGTACATGAATGACGTATGCGAACTTGTGGTTGGTTTTGGATACTACTAGGATCAAGATATTACTTGTATCTTTGTTTTGTTTTGGTGGATGAATAGTTTTTTACTCCCTGTAGGTGCTAGTGGTTTAGATTTTATTTGTGCATTCTCATGATTTTGTGGTCTTAAATTCTACAAGCCAGTATGAAGAGTATCAAAATTCGTATGTAGGTGACAATCATCTTAAAGGTATTTATCAATTTCAAGATCTATATCTATATCTATGTCTATACTATATATAATAGTACCAATTAACTTATAGATGTTTTTGATATTTTTCATTCCTAAAATGCCTTTCACTTTAGTACTTCAAGCATCATAGAGGGGTATATAGGAAATTTTTAAAAAATAACAATTAACTGCAAAATGAATTCAATTAACTACAAAATCAAGACTAATTAAATAATTCTCTAATTAATGAACACTAAGAAAATGAACAATCACCTAAAAAAGAAAAAGAAAATGAGCCATCAAAAAACTAACTAAGACAATGAACAATCACTGGAAAAAAATGAGCCGCCAAAACGCCTCTTAATTCCTAATACAAAGTAACAATTAACTTCAGAATTAATACAATTAACTGCAAAATGAAGACAAATTAAATAATTCTCTAATTAATGAACAGTAAAAAAATGAATAGTCACCTAAAAAAGGAAAACAAACAGTCAAAAAACATTTTTTAAAGTAAAAATAGCTCCTAAAATACCTTTTGATTTTGTACTTTAAGCATCATAAAATGAGGGATATTTAAGAAATTTTGGAAAAGTAACATGGTCTTTTAATTGCAAAATAAATTCAATTAAGTACAAAATGAAGACTAATTAAGTAATTCTCTAAGTAATGAACACCAAGAAAACGCACAGTCGCCTAAAAAAAGAAAATGTCTCATTACATCTAGATGTGTATAAGAGACAGGTTTAAATTCTGAGCATTCATTAATTATTCTCTTATTTAATTAGATGTGTCAAAAAGGCAGGGATCATGAAGCTCATAGAGTATCACTGTGAATGCTCTTAACACATCATGATGTCTCTAATACACAGGTCCTAAAGCTTATGGTTCGGAAGGTCATAAACGAATGAACTATAAAAATCATTTGTTTTAAAACAACAATGGCTCTTGATAGTACAAACTAACTTATTGTGTTTGACATTTTTATTCCTAAAAGGCCTTTCGATTTAGTACTTCAATTATCATAAAATGAGGGTATTTAGGAAATTTTGAAAAAAGTAACAATAGCTACAAAATGAATTCAACTAACTACAAAATGAAGACTAATTAAATAATTCTCTAATTAATGAATGCTAAGAATATGAACAATCACCTAAAAAATGAGTCATTAAAATTTTTATATGAAAATGAATAGTCATATAAAAAAAAAGAGCCATAAAAAACTATTTCTTTTAAAGTAAAAGAGCCTCTTAATTCCTAAAACAATATAAGAATTAACTTCAAAATGAATACAATTAACTGCAAAATAAAGACTAATTAAAAAATTCTCTAATTGATGAATGCTAAGAAAATGAACATTCACTTAAAAAAAAGAAAGAAAATGAACCGTCATGGTTCCATTTCTTTTAAAGTAAAAATGGCTCTTAATTCCTAAAACAAAATAACAATTAACTTTTAAACGAATACTAATTAAATAATTCTCTAATTAAGGAACACTAAAAAAATGAACAGTCACCGGAAAAAAAAGAAAAAGAAAATGAACTATCAAAAAACTACTTATTTCTTTTAAAGTAAAAACCCTCTTAATTTCTAAAACAAAATAACAATTAACTACCCAATGAATACAATTGTTACAACAGCAAGACGAATACTAATTAAATAATTTTCTAATTAATGAACACTAAGGAAATGAACAGTCACCTAAAAAAGGAAATGAACTGTCAAAAAACTATTTCTTTTAAAGTAAAAACGCCATTTAATTCCTAAAATACACATTAATTCAGTATTCTAAACATCACAAAATGAGGGATTTTTAGGGAATTCTAAAAAATTAATAATTAAGTGAAAATGAACTCTAATAAAATCATTTTCTAATTAATTGTATTAATTGGGTAGTGTCTAGAGAATTGGCTTATTATTTTTGACATTTTGAAATCATAAGATACCCTTTAATTTAGCTATTTTAAGTAGATTCCAAAAAAAAAAAAAAGTTAATTATGGAACTTTGAAAAGTTAACAATTAATTGGGAAATGAATACAAATTAAATAATTCTCTAATTAATGAATACTAAGAAAACAAACGATCAAAGAACTATTTCCTTTATTTGCAAGCTCACAAATTTGGTTCTCTAAATTAATGAATACTAACTCCTTGATAACTCTAATATACTAGAGTTATTTCCCACTAAATTATGGTATTTTGATTATTTAAATCCCGAACTTTGGGTAATTAATTGAAGGTTTTAGTTAATTTTTTTCATATGTGTTTATATTTTTGTTCTTTTTAAATATGATAAGTTTTTATTAAAATTTTACTTTAATTAATTGCTTAATTGTATTAATATTATGTAGATCAAAATTAGAGGTTGGAAGTTGGAATGAACAAAGGTCAAAGGACCAAATTGCAATTACGAAAGAAATGGAAGAATGTTGAGAAAAGAGTCCAGATCGCGATCTGGAGGACTCGCGAAAATACCCTAAATGTGTTAGAGCCCATATCGCGATCTCAAATCCCAGATCGTGATATGAACTCAATGGTGGATAACTTGTGGGGGCAATTTTGTAATCTTCTAGCAAACAATTCCTGATTTTTGCCTTGTGTAATATTCTACAATGTAAGCTACTTCAAAAAATGTAATAGGACAAGTAAGATAGATTTAAGTAGGAAATTAGTAGAGTTTAGGATAGATTTGGAAAACTTAAGTCTCAAGTTTCTTTTATAATGAAAAGTTCTGTTTAATCATCTCTCAGATCTAGTTTGAATTTCTGTGCAAGTTTAAATTTTGATTAGATTGTTGTAGTGGGTTAATCATTAACTTCAAGTAGATATAATTTTTACTTGCTTTCTAGTTTAAATTAGTAAAAATATCTTTGCTTGCAATCTAGGGTTTCTTAGAAAAATTAGGGTTCTTGTTACTTTCTTGCATTTTAGTTAAGAATTCTTAATTCCCTGCATTAATTTCTAGTTAATTTTTAGTAGGCTTTCCTTATTATCATCACAAATCCAAAAAATATTTAGATTTCAATTTGAACTTTTTCCAATTTCTAGTTTAGAAATGGTTGCGTTTAGTCTTCAAAGTTTCTTATTTGTAGTCTTTTAAATTGGGTAACTTGCTTGTTTTTAATTTTAGTCTTATTTTGGTCAATGTATCAATAGGGTAGAATTAAGTGCTTTTAGTTAATTGCTTTTTTTTAGAATTTAGTAGCTAGTCTCTTAATTTCGCAATTACTTAGTTTCCTTTACTTGTTTTTAGAAGATAAATTAGCTTAATTTTGTCTTGTTTACTTAAGTTTAAATATGGATTTGATTAGTGTAGTTTCATCTCTCATTGATTGATTTTTTCTTAACTATACAAATACCCGTAATCCTGGTATTTGCTTGCCAACAATCTGTTGGACCCTAGTTATGATAATCATGCTTTGATGATGACCAAATCGTAGTAATGGCTTGAAAACAGGTGTGCAGAAAAACAGGAAGGCCCGAACGAAAATGATCATCCAAAGACAATCAAGAAAAATGACCAAAAGGTGAACAACACCTTACGGATGATGAAGAGCGTCCGAAAGAAAGGAACTCGGACGCAAGAGAGTGTCTGCAACATGTTCAAAAGCTGTAGGACACATATGACTGTCCGAACCAGAAGCTGAGGGATAGGACGCTAATTTATTATATGACCTTCCGAACCATAAGCTTTAGGACGCACATGACCATCCAAACTAGAGGCTGAGGGATAGGACACATACGACCATCTGAACCATAAGCTTTAGGATGCACATGACCCTCCGAATCAGAAGCTGTGGGATATGACACATATGATAGTCCAAATAATAAGCTATAGGATGCACATGACCGTCCGAACCAAAAGCTGCATGACGTACAAGACCGTCCGAAGAAAAGAGCTCAAAATGAAGAAGTTTCTTTCAAGCTGTAGGACGCATACGACCGTCCAAAGTATTGTTCATAAAGCTGTAGGATGCATGATCGGACATCCAAACCTCCATCCAAACTCCTAACGGCTAGTTTTTAACAGCTTGTTTTTTGGCCGTTGGAGCTCAAATTTCAGCACATCTTTCATCTATAAATAACCCAAGGACATCCAAATGATGTGTAGAACTAATACATTCAATACAAACACTTGTAAGAAATATTTTGAGAGAAATAGGCTAAAATATTTCTGTGGGTTGTATTGATTTGGGTAGTATAGTTATCTTGGCTCAACTGGAGGGAATTAGTGTGAGCAAGAGTCGACTAGTGAGTGATCTTCAAGTGTAAGAGTGGAGGGATAACAAGTGTACAAATGTGCGGTTGTAGTGTAAAACCCTTTGGCTCAACTAGAGGAACTTAGTTGGTGCAAGGGTTATCCTACTTTGTGTAGTAGAAGGTTATTGCCTTACCTTCTTTGAAGAGGCACTACTAGTGGATGTACTCCAAGCTTGAGAAGCTTGGGAGTTTGGTTTGATATTCTTTATCTCAATCTTTTATTTGTTCTTTAAGCTTTGATTGTTAAATATTTATCTTTGAACATTTATGCTTAAGTATTCATTTGTTGCACAAAGTTTGCATTTTCATTAAGCACTTCAAAACGTTTGTTTTTTGAGACAACCTAATTCACCCCTCCCTCCCTCTTAGGTTGCTTGTTGGGCAACAATTGGTATCAGAGCTTGGCCTTTTTCTTAAGGTGAATAATCACCTTTGAATAAAGATCATTATGGCAACCAATAATGCTTTTTTTTAGAGGGGTATTGCATTTCTAGACCTCCCATGTTTATTGGAGTTAATTTTGTTTTTCTGAGGGAAAGAATGAAATTTTTCATACAATCCATTGATATTGATTTATGGTATATTGTTGATGAAGGTCCTTTTGAAGCCAATATTCTTGATGAAAATAAACATAGATTAAGGCCTAAGACTAGACATGAGCTAAATGCACAAGATCTCTTAATAAATTTATCTTTAAATGCTAAAGCCATGTATATTTTGTTTAATGCTTTGGATGCAGACGAGTCTACAAAAGTGAAAGGGTGCAAATCGGCCAAGGAGATATGTGATAAATTGAAAGAAATCCATGAAGGAAGTGAAGATATAAGAGAGCAAAAGAAGTCACTTCTTGTGGCTAAATATGAATCCTTCAAAATGGAACCTCATGAGAACATTGACAAGATGTATTGTAAGTCAATGATATGGTAAAGGATTTGGAAGGTTTGGGTAAAGAATATTCCTTGGGTGAGAAGAATAGAAAATTTTTGAATTCTTTATCTAAGGAATGGGAACCTAAATCCATTACCATATAGGAGCCTAAAAATTTAAATTCTATGCCTATCGAGTCTTTGATTAATTCTCTAACCTCCTTTGAATTGAAGATGAAATACCAGGTACAAAATGAGGAGGCAAAAGGAAAAAGAAGCATAGCATTTAAAGCTTCATCAAAAAGGAAGAAAGACTCAAGGAAGCCTCACTTCAACAACTTCCAAATCACTTGATATGAGCTAACATGACATTAAAATGGGTAACATTTAAATTTTTATCAAAATTGTGCTTTCACTTGCTAATGTGAACTATGATCTCTTAAATGTTTTTCAACTACGTGTTTAAATTTGCTTAGAAAACTTGGGTACAAGTATCCCCAATTTTTTTTTTTTTTTATAATAAGTCGCTATTTGCAAAAGTAAGGGGGAGCATTCTCTTTTTTAATGGATTATTTTGCATCACATGAAATTGCATCACATATGCTTTATTGTTTTGATGATGCTTTCGAGCGAAAAATGTCTTAATGCTAATTCATTGCATGAATTCCATAATATCTACTTGAATACTTTTTTTTTGAAGGGAAGAAATGTTTTGCACAGCTTGACTTATTCCCCATGTACTCACTTGAATTACATTCACCTTTTAAGGGGAAAATAAACTTATGGCAAGCTTAAAATTGCATTATTTTTTATTATGTTTTGATGATGCCAAAAGGTTCAGAAATAATGGAAAAAACTTCTTGTCTTGTACTTCATATTTTATGGTTATTTTTAGAATTGTCCAATTGATTTGTCATCATCAAAAATGGGGAGATTGTTGGACCCCCGTTATGATAATCATATTTTGATGATGACCAAATCATACCAATGGCTTGAAAACAAGTGTGTAGAAAAATAGGAAGTGCATACATAAATGATCATCTTATACACATCTAGAAATACCAAGAGACAGGTGTTGTTCTTACGGATGACACTTCTAGATCTTATAAACAACTAGATCTGTCATATGCCTGTCTCTTATACAACATCAGATGTTGTAAGGACATCATATGCTGTCCTAACCTCACACTTCTATATAAGCATATACATCGTCCATTGCTGTCCTAACGCTTATGGTTCGTTCCTCCAAGGCTGAGGGATTGGACGCATCATGACTTTCTGAACCATAAGCTTTAGGATGCACATGACCGTCCAAACCAGAAGCTTTGGGATAGGACACATATGATCGTCCGAACCATAAGCTATAGGACGCACATGACCTTCAGAACCAAAAGCTGTATGACGCACAAGACCGTCCGAAGAAAAGAGCTCAAAATGAAGAAGTTTCTTTCAAGCTGTAGGACGCATACAACCGTCCAAAGTACTGTTCATAAAGCTGTAGGATGCATGATCGGATGTTCGAACCTCCATCCAAACTCCTAACGGCTAGTTTTTAACAGATGTTTTTTGGCTCGTTGGAGCTCAAATTTCAGCACATCTTTCATCTATAAATAACCCAAGGACATCTAAATGATGTGTGGAACTAATACATTCAGTACAAACACTTGTAAGAGCTATTTTGAGAGAAATAGGCTAAAATATTGTGGGTTGTATTGATTTGGGTAGTATAGTTCTCTTGGCTCAACTAGAGGAATTAGTGTGAGCAAGAGTAGACAGTGAGTGATTTTCAAGTGTAAGAGTAGAGGGATAACAAGTGAACAAAATTGAGATTGTAGTGTAAAACCCTTTGGCTCAACTAGAGGAACTTAGTTGGTGCAAGGGTTAGCCTACTTTGTGTACTAGAAGGTTATTGCCTTACCTTCTTTGAAGAGGCACTACTAGTGGATGTACTCCAAGCTTGAGAAGCTTGGGAGTTTGGTTTGATATTCTTTATCTCAATATTTTATTTGTTCTTTAAGCTTTGATTGTTAAATATTTATCTTTGATCATTTATGCTTAAGTATTCATTTGTTGTCTTGCACAAAGTTTTCATTTTCATTAACCACTTCAAAAGGTTTGTTTTTTGAGAAAACCTAATTCACCCCACCTCTTAGGTTGCTTTTGGGCCAACACATTCCTTGTGGGAACGATCCCCGCTCATCCTATGCACTATCAACTCCATATACTTGCGGAAGTTAGGTAGAGTATAGTGAATTAGTGTGGTTAATTATTGCTTGGTTGTCCTTTCATAGTTGAACTTTACCTAACTAAGCAATCAAGTTTTTGGCGTATTCTGTCGGGATTGGTTTTTGTAATATCGATATAATTTGGTAGGAAGACTAGATTGAAGCCTCTTTTTTTTCTTGTATAGTTGTTTCCCCCATTTGAAAAACCAAAATGTTTTTCATTTTGTTGTTGTGTTCTTATTTTTAGAAATCCAAAAAGATTTTCCTTGTGAATGATGGTTTAGACTAACTGGTAGTCTAAACTTTCCTAATTTTCTTATTTGTGTTCTTTTAGATTGTTTTTTTGTTTTTCTTTGTAGTGATTGTTGATTGTTGAAGAACATGCAAGGACCTAATTCGAATGATTTATACCAAGGAGATTACCATTTTTATGGTAATGGAGGTATGCCCAATGAGCATGATTCTTCTTATCGTTACTCTCCTTTCCTCTTAGATTATCAAATGGGATGGTTTAGCCATCAATACGCTTATGAGATCCACAAAAATTATCAAATGGGATGGTCTAGCCATCCATATCCTTGTGAGAGCTATCAAGAAAATTCCTACTCTTTCCTTCCATCACAAGAGCCTTCATATGATCAAATGGAGTCATATTTCCTTCACTAAACAACTCAATAAAGTGA
The DNA here is from genome assembly GCA_025175665.1 of Cinchona pubescens. NCBI lineage: Eukaryota > Viridiplantae > Streptophyta > Magnoliopsida > Gentianales > Rubiaceae > Cinchona > Cinchona pubescens. The sequence goes on from JANKKI010000152.1 coordinate 63,994, forward strand.
AGACGTAAGAAGGATGGATAAGTCGATGAAAATTCAAGAATTTTGAGAAGAAATAACCCAACTTCTAGATGAAAGGGCTAAATTTCGAGACATTATGGCCAAAGAACGAGAAAAACTTGCTCAACTTCGAAATGAAATAGATAAACTCCGTGAAGAGCAAGCCACATCCAACAATCAAATCCATTACATGGCCAACTTGCCGAGATTCAAGGAATAGCAAATTATGAAGAACAATGTATTCCAACACTTCTACCAATGGATGAAGAACCACTTCAAGAAGAACAAATTGAAAATGTCTTGCAAGAAAGTTGGTTCTTCAAGAGCCTCATGAAGTTGAAGTTACAACAATCGAGACACTCAATGCTTATGTAGAGGAATCACCAACTTTCCCTTTGCATGAGTGTGCGTTTGTCCCTATTACAATAAAAGAGGTTCTATTTGAGGTGTTCGTGGAGAAAGAGCCGGTTCTAGAAGGAGTGGAAGAAGAAGGATACATTTTATAGGGGATTAGGGAGGCACAATCTACATATGCCGAAGTTCATTTCCACTAGCGAGTCCATCAAAACATTTCTAATTCACCAAGGATTACAATATTCTTGGGAAGCCTCCTTGGTGTTGAGGGAGTAGTTCTTTCTTTTTCCTTTATTATGCTTTCTTTGCTTTAGTTTAAATACCTCGTTGGTAATAAAGCCTTTCAGCCTTGTGCTTAATTTAGTTGTGTTGTGTTATTGGCAAATGATTTATTGGATCTCTCTTGGTCAAATATGGTTATCAATGAGAATGGTGATGTGCCAATATGACTTCTTGTGATTAAAAATGATGTAAATGATTTCTTGGTTGAACTTGGACTCGGTTTTCTCTTTCGATTATGGATATTCTAGTTGTTGATACGCTTCATGTGCTAAATAGTTGAGCTTATTTTGCGAAAATCATATGAATGCTTGATTTGGATTAAGAGTAGTCTTTGTGATTGAATGTCTTTTTGAAACCGATTATGTATGAAACTAAGTTTTGGGGGATGAGTTGGGCATTTAGATAACCTTTTTGTTGTGTTAAACCTTGTTACCCTTTTATGTGATTTTCTTTTTCTTTAAATTCCTTGAACCCCGTGAAGCCCCGAGGGACCCTTCCTTAGTATAATCATAATTGGTTGTTGAAGAAAAATCAATTTTTAGGACTCATGTTTAATTGAAAATTTCATTTATATGATTTGCTTGACATTTGCTCATTGCTTAGCCTTGATAAATGTTGTACTCAATGTTGGTGAAGTCCATAATTAAAGGGTAGAACTCTTGTTGTTATGTTCAATTTGAGCTTACTTTATTGCATTCATATTCACTTGGTTAATATGTTGTTCATCTTCTTTTTTTGCTTTTTGATCGTCCAAGTGTAATTCAAAATCATTGCCTAGTCTTTTGTTTTTATGCTTTCTAGTAGTATTATTATGAGTTTGTTCTATTTTGGGTGAGCGATAGGATGAGTTCTACTCATCACTTGAATAAAATGACAAGTTTGGGGGTGTTATTTACTTGTGTGGGAATGGTTTCCTTTTGTGAAAGTAAATGTTTGTGTGGTGAATTTTGGATGAAAAATTGATTGATTACGGTACTCGATGATGACAAATGACTTGCAATATCATATAATTGAGTTATTTAAACATGGCATTCCACAAATTTTGGAGTGTTAATAGTTCTTTTGCGACAAAAGAATTTCAAAAGCCATGTATTTCTATGGTCAAAAAGTGAGGCATTCACATTTTTATACTAGTTCATTTGAAACATTGTTTTTTACCAAAGCAATAGTATATTACTTTGTTAATATTCATCTTTTGGAAAAAAAAAATTGGTTTAAATGAAATATAAGGAATTTTGGGACATTTTGTGTGTTTGCATAGGGAATGTCCGTCTAATTTGTGAATAATTGATATTTGAGATTAATTTTAAGTACATTTCACTCATTTTCCTTGGTTTAGGGCCGTCTAATATTAAAAAAAATTATTTTACTTTTAGAAATAAGGCGAGTACGGGATTCCGACATGTACCCATATTGTTTTCCGAATTAAGCCATTAGGAATTCCATTTTAGTATGCCAATAAGTTAAGGAGTAAATGTTTGTAATACTTATCATTGATCTCATATTACTTTTTCCTTGTTAGATGTCTAATCCCAAAAATTTGTGACATTTGCATCTCTAAAATACCTTCCTAAATCAACTTCTATTTTCATGAGGCCTAATCGAGATAATTGACTAACTCCATAATAGTTGTGATTTGAGAATCAATGATGTTTTAAATGGATAGAACTAAAACATTTTGTAACTCTTTTTGAGAACAATAATTCTTGGTGATTTGAAATCTTGTGTGGTAAATGAACATGTGCTTTTTTTTTTTGTAAAAAAGAATTGCAATTTTGGATTGACTCATTTAAAGACTTCACCTATCATATAGCATTGAAAGTTTCTTGAGAGGTTTCTTAATTTCTCTAAGTCCATCCAGAATTCATCAAGTGTTTTGTCAATTTTGGTGGTGTTCATGTGTTTTAAGTATTGGTAGGCTTCTTTTCATAATGTGATAAATTATGGCATTTGGATAGTTTAAATTCTGAACTTTGGGTAATTAATTGAAGGTTTTAGTTAATTTTTTTCACATGAGTTTATATTTTTGTTCTTGTTAAATATGATAAGTTTTTATTAAAATTTTAGTTTAATTAATTGATTTATAATGTTAATATTATGCAGGTCAAAATTAGAGGTTGGAAGCTGGAATGAACAAAGTTCAAAGGACGAAATTACAATTATGAAAGAAATGGAAGAATGCTGAGAAGAGAGTCCAGATCACGATTTGGACTCCTCCAGATCGCGATCTGGACTCGGGAAAATGCCCTAAATGTATTAGAGTCCATATTGCGATCTCAAATCCCAGATCACAATATGGACTCGCTAGTGGATAACTAGTGAGGGCAATTTTGTAATCTTCTAGCAAACAATTCCTGATTTTTGCCTTGTGTAATACTCCACTATTTAAGCTATTTCAAAAATTGTAATGGGGAAGTAGGATAGATTTAAGTAGGAAATTAGTAGATTTAAGGATAAATTAGGAAAACTTAACTCTCAAGTTTCTTTTTGAATGAAATGTTCTCTTTAATCATATCTCAGATCTAGTTTTAATTTCTTTGCAAGTTTAAATTTTGATCTGACCGTTGCAGTGGGTAAATCATTAGCTTCAAGTAGATATAATTTTTACTTGCTTTCTAGTTTAAATTAGTAAAAATCTATTTGCTTGATATTTAGGGTTTCTTTGAAAAATTAGGGTTCTTGTTAATTTCTTGCTTTTTAGTTAAGAATTCTTAATTCCTTGCATTAATTTCTAGTTATACACATCTAGATGTGTATAAGAGACAGTCTGAAATAAAGAATATTACTCAACTAGATTTCTACTTTTTCCAATTTCTAGATTTTAAATGGTTCAAATTAGTCTTCAAAGAAAGACAACATTGAGTACAACAAATTATCAAGGCTTAGCAATATATTTCTACAAATTTTAGTCAAATATTGGTCAATTTAGGGTAAAATTAAGTGCTTTTAGTTAATTGCATTTTTTAGAATTTAGTAGCTAGTCTCTTAATTTCGTAATTGCTTAGTTTCCTTTACTTGTTTTAGAAGATAAATTACCTTAATTTGGTCTTGTTTACTTGAGTTGAAATATGGATTTGATTAGTGCTTCCGTTGGTTCATCCTATACTACTATCAACTCATATACTTGAGGAAGTGTATAAGAGTATAGTGAATTAGTGTGGTTAATTATTGCTTTGGTTGTCCTTTCATAGTTGAACTTTACCTAACGAAGCAAGCACTCCTTCGTCATATTGCAATATTGAAATTAGATATAAGTAAATCTTTACATTACGTAATGACAATGTATACTTACAGAAACCACCATTATACATTATGACAACCATAATACTTGAGAATGAGGATGATATCCAACCACCACAAAATTATAGAAAACTCCTCATCACTGTTTTCACTAAAAAATTATTTTTGCATCTACCTTATAAATAACTCACTATGAAATTGAAACTAATACATTATTTTTCCAATTCTACGATTTGCAATATATCACAAGTCTCAATGGAAACGAAAGAGGAAGAGCAAACATGTATATAGTGTTCCTCTTATTGTAAGATTTCAATTATTTTGTTTTAAATTTACAAATTCACTACTAATTCTTAAAACTAAATTTATCTTTCCCTATATTTCAGATCAAGTTGGTTAACCTCATTATCAACATCAAGAAATTTTATTTTAGGAATTAGTCTTTGATTTCTAATATAATTTTACAAATTTAACCAACTTTATACGTTTATTATGGGTGAAAGACAAATATTAATCAAATGCAATATTAATAAATTTGAAAGTTGTTCTTGACTCTATCTTATTTATTTTGTCATAATTTGATTTTTAAGATCAACGTATCAAGTTTTCAAAATTCAAGTTTGTATATATTTTTATATGTTTATAATTTTTTTATGAATACAAAGTTTATTAAAAACTAAAAGAGAGAAATAAAAATTTATGTAAATCAAATAATTTTTAATGTACTCTCATCAATCACTTGCAGAGTACGTGTACAATTTATAGCTTAGCTATAAATAAAAAGAGATGGGAATTTTATGAGCAACGAGGAGAAGAATAGTATTTTTAGATTATACATTTTTTCTTTCCCTTCTTCAACCGCTTCCCTTTTCTCTCTTTTTCTTCTTTACTTTTGGAGGAATTTTGTTAGCTTACTTCAGTTTTATTATGTGAAAAGTTGTAGCTAGTTTAATTAATATTTCGGTGTTAAAGATTGTACCTTTACTTTGTTAAACTTTTAATTTGTATCAAAGGTTTTATATTTAGATATCAATATCATTTTTATTTAGTTTTCATGCTTTTTTGTTTCCTTTAATTTATGCTGAATTAATTTTATGTTTTCTTTATTTTGTCCTAGTGTAGTTTTAAATGCTTTATTTACTATAGTTTGCTTTGTACAGATATTTAATTATGGGTTAAGCCTAATCATCCTCATTTTCCATGACTTTGGTTAATTTGATCAATTTCTTAGCTTAAATTGGGCTATTTGGATAATTTGCTAGTGTGTTTGATCACAGCTGGGAAATTAGGGTAATTGATAACCTCTCGAATTACATGTGTAATTAAGGGGAGAATAGAAGTAAACCCTTAACAAGAGACCTAGTTTGGTAATATTTTGGATTAGATTAGATTTAGCATTTGATTAAATCGTTCCCCCTTAGTTGGTCACATTTAATATCGTGCAGTTGTTAATCAAGTTTAGCCTTTTCTATTAGATATGAGGAATCCATTTAAAAGATTGGTTGAATTGGTAGAATCTACTTATCACGAGAAATTGGGAGTATGTTAGAATTGGAGGCTAGCCGTTATTTAGTACAATTTGAACTAGTGATTGTATTGGATTATCCTAACCCAACAACTTAATAGATTTAGGTCCTATCCATTTAAAATCTTAGACTTGGTTTAGTAGAAATCTAGTTGAGAAAAACTCTTATTTCAATCATTCAAATACTAGTTCAACCAAATTGTGAGTAATTGCCAACCAATCTCATCGGATAGGACAGTCTCACTTTTATATTACTAGATTGACAAACCATTGACTTGCAGTGTAAGAGTAATTACTACAATTTCTTGTCTTAAAGAGTGTAAGAGTGAGTGATATGTGGTGTATGTATTGGTATTGGTTATAGTGGTGCTGGTGTGAGCAATAAAAATTATAAATCATATTTGTACTTATTCAAACCCTTAGTATTAATTTACATTTTAAAGTTTGATTGAACACGATTTAATGATCATAAATGATAAATTTTACATACAAATAAATTGAGGTAGTTATTTTTTACTTCAACCAATGTTTTCAATGCTTATGAAAAATAATAAACTATTTTTCAAAATTGAGTAAAAAAAAAGCAATTTTGAAGTAGGTTCAAAAAAAAAATAACTTTAAACAACACTAGTTTTATGAAATGATAATAAAAACATGTTTTCAAATTTTGACGACAAAAATTATAAAAAAATAATTTTCATTTTCAAAAGGATATAAATACTTTAAAATAACTCTATGAAATCACTTTGAAAATCTTTAAGAATTATCTTCCTAAAATAAAATTTCTTGATGAAGCATAATGAGTGTCAACAGAGCACCCCTACACAAACTTGGGCGCTGGTGCATCCACGGGCTAGGTAGCTATTCCTAGCCACTATGTTCCAAGCACAAGCATGCAAGTCCAGTTGGCAAAGATGCCTAGGTTGTAGCTAAAGGTATTGTACAAGTTTTGGCCTCATTGAGGCTTATTTTGGCCTAAAACTTCGTACAACCCTAGGAAACTCTATAAGTATTCTAGTGTATTTTAAACATAACATAGAGGAGTATGAGGTTAATTTTACATCGAGAGGAGTCGTCAATGCATCCAAGGTTGCAATCATGAAGAAAATTGAAGATCAAAACTTCCACAAAAGTTTTCTTTGTTAACCTTTATCCCTTGTACTCTAGTTGATGGAATTGTTTGTACAACTCTTCTCAATGATTTATCTATATCCTATTGTGCACTAAAATTATCTTCTAGGGCTTTATTTGGAGTTATAATGAAGATTAATTATTGAAATCTTGTTTCTCTATTTGATTCCAAGTTCAATGTTTGCTTATTCAATTAGTGCTTATAAGCTTCAAAGTTGGCCTATCACCTCGTAGCTTAAATTGTAAATTCTATTTGGAAATTAGAAGTATGATAAAGGTTAGGCCAGGAATTGAATAGCTTAAGTTTGTTAAATTCAAAATTAAATGTACTGATTTTTGTATATGGTATAGATACTACCAATTCACCCTAGCTAATCAAATTGGGATTGTTCAAAATGCGTTAATCAAAACTTGAATTCACATAGTGTGTTGGTTTTTTTTTTTCGCTTCCACTCTTCACTCAAGGCTAAACGGCAAAGGTTGAACATCACGGAATCAATCGTAAGGGCAGCCCCTAGCATCAAAAGACAGCAAATCTTCTACAAAGCTAGGGATTTTGTCTCTAGAGTACTCCACAAGTAGCCGTGACCTAATGCCTTCATTTGCTAACCAATTAGCTATTTGATTTGTTTCTCTATATACATAAGTGAAAGTAAAACTTTTGTCTTTTACAAAATTAAAAATAAGCTAATGGAGTTGATCAACTCCATGGAACTCGTGGTTTGCTTTTTAGGATATTTACGAGGACTTGCAAATCAATTTCCACCTCAACTTGCTGAAGCTTTAATTTTCCACATAGCTTGTGCCCATCACTGAGCGCTAAAGCTTCTGCTTGCAAATTGGTTTGTTTATTATAAAAGTTACAAAAAGCCTTGAGAATATATCCATTGTGATCTTGAATAATGCCAACACCTCCTGCTACCATCCCCGGATTTCCTTTTGAAACACCATCCATATTCAAATTATAAGTTCCTTAAGGAGGGCAAGACTAGCAAACCGATATTGCTCTTCTTGGTTTGATTTGTATGAATTGGTAAATCAATCCTAGAGATAATAACATGTCATCAGCCATTGCCATCCTTTTGAAAGGTTTGACAAGTGATATATCCTTCAAGTGAGAACAAACCTTCGTGAGAATTCTTTGTGGGGAAACCCTTTGTCCATCATAGATAAGTTTGTTCTTTGCTTTCCATAAAAACCAACATATGAAACTAGGTATAATTTTATGTGAGATAACAATTGCAGCCGAGCTTGATAAGTTCCACCACCATGAGTTTAGTTTTTTGAGAATGCAATTTGTTGTTGGAAAAGTCAATTCCATGCAATTTTCACAGAACCTCTAGATTGGCTTTGTAACAATCCACAAATAAGTGATTTGCTATTAATGTTATTACAAAAACAGCACTTTGAGAGAACCATAGAATAGCCAATTCTTGTAAGGGCATCATATAGGGGAAGACAGTTGCTCAATAAACACCACATGAAGATAGAAATTTTAAGTTGGAGTCTATCATCCCAAATCATTTTCCTTGTCAATGAGGTTGTTATTGGAAGGAATGTCAAGAAGATGGAGAAGGTTCTATTTGGGGATGGCATCGATATTAATCTGTTTGTTTCTTCCTTCAACACTAGCACTTTATCTTCAAGAAGTTCACCAATTTTTCCCAGCTCTATACTGGAATATCTTGTGTTTACTATGGATATGTACCATTTATTTTCTCTCCAAACTTGTCAGACCCTAAGTTGTCCAACATATAATTGTTCAACAAGTTGTGATAGTAGCCTTGTTCCATCCACTTGTCATACCAGAAAGAGCAACTTCCATCCCTAATCAAGAATAGCATGTGATTTTTAGCATACCCTCGAGCTATTAACATTCTTTTCCATGTTGATAAGTCGATTGGATTAGGGATAATTTAAAGTGGGATGAATACTATTCTTAAGGTATGTCCCTTTGATGAAATTGCTCCACAAAGAATCTTCTTTGCAGAATTTCCACCATAGCTTGGTGCTAAATCCATTAACCACTTCTGAGAGCGAATTAGTACCGAGGCCAATAGAGGTTGTAGGCTGGAAAATGGTGTTCCATGAGATCCAATGGTGCTTGTATTGATTTTCCACCTCTCCCTAAAAGAAATTGGAGAATTGCTTCTCTAATTCCTTAACAATCGCTTTGGGTGGAGCTAGAACAGCCATGAGGTACATTAGAATGCTATTAAAGACATGCTTGATGGGAATTAACTTGCCTCCAAGTGATAAGAATTTGGCTTGCCAGCCTGAAACCTAGAAGTTACTTTCTCAAGCATTGGTTGAAATAAGGACTTCCTTTTCTTGGCTTTCTGGATTGGGCAGCTTAAGCATAAGAATGGCAAGGATTTTTGCATGAAGCATGTTAAGTTATGTATTCTTCAAATCCTACCTAGATTTGCTGTAGCTTTTTTTGGCATGAAGAAAGAGCTTTTTGCCTTGTGGCATAGCTGTCTAGATGAGGTTTCGAATTTAGTGAAGAACTCCATTAGATTATTGATGGAATTGAGGTCTCCTCTTGTGAATACCGCAATATCATCTGCAAATGCTAAATGACTTATGGCCGGACATTGTTTAGGCTAGGAGAATTCTAATACCTTGCCCAATCAGAATTGTTTTTGTAGTCCTCAAGAGAAGGCCCGCAGCATAATAATAAAAAGAAATGGTGATAAGGGGTCACCTTGCCAAACTTCTCTTGACGACTTGAAGAATCCCTGTGGCACTCCATTCATGAGGATGGAAAACCAGCAATTTTCTAGTGTATTTCTCATCAAAGAGATCCATGCTTTTGCAAAGCCAAACTGACGAATGATAGCATAAAGAAATGTTGATGAGAGCCTATCGAATGCTTTGGTGAGGTCAAGTTTGATGAGCATGGTTCCTCCATGTGTTTTCCTGTCTAGTGAAAATCCACCATCTCCTGCACAAGTAAAATGTTACCTGTAATTTCCCTCCCACACACATTAGCTACCTGCTCAGGAGATATTATTTTTGACAAGAAAGGAGACAAACTATTTGCCAATATTTTGGTACAAACTTTATTAAAGTAAGTACAAAGACTTATGGAATGAAAATCATTAAAATTGGAGGGGTTAGTTGATTTGGGAATGAGTGCAATAATTGTACTAGTGAAGGCTCTTGGAAACTTGACTCCCTTCAAGAACTCTTATGCAACTAAGAAAAGGTCTTGGTGAATGATGTTCCAGTAAGTGGCGAAGAATACCCCATTAAATCTGTCAATTCCAACAGCACCATCCGGATTGAGTGGAAAGACAACCTTCTTTAGTTCGGACAAAGAGAGCTCTGCTAACAGATGTTGATTGTCTTCCCTTGCGATTGATTCCGTGATGTTCTCTAGCAGCTCCTGATTAATCCGTAAGGAAGTGTCCTCAGTTAAAAGGTTGTGAAAAGGTATAAGCAACGCCTTCATGTTCAATACTTTGCATGTCATCCGTCCAAGAACCATTCACCTTAATTTTTGAGATGCTCAGTTTTTGTCGCTTGGCCATTAGAGAGGAGTTGAAGAACTTTGAGCTGTTATCACCTTCTTTTAGCCACTTTATTATAGATTTTTTGCCTCCAGAAAGTTTCTTCCTCCACAAGGCATTTGGCAGAATGCTAGTGAGTGAGCCGCAACTAGTTGATTGGTTTGGTTCGGGGTTTGCAAGAAAGTGGCTTCCTATTGTTTGACATCCTGCTTAGCTTCTTTAACATTGGAAAACACATTTCCAAAAATCGTGTGACTCCAATTCCTAAGCTCTTCCTTCAAGCACTTGAATTTGCTAGCTAGAACTTGCAAGGGTTCCCCATCACACTGGAGTTGCCAATTAGCCTCTACAACCGGCAAGAAATTTGGGTGCTTAATCAACATATTTAAAAATACAAAGGATTGCAGCCTACATTTGGCAAGTTGGAAAACAGCTTAAGGAGAAGTGGTGAATGATCCGAACAAGCCTTTAGAAGATGATCAACTGTGACGTGTTGAGCAGCCATGAGGAAGGCATTGTTGCAAACAAACCTATCTAGCCTCTTCCACACTGCATTTCCGAACCTGTTTTCTATCTATGTGTATTTGAAACCTTGGAAGGCTAGGTCCAACAAACCACAGTCGAATAGGCATTCATTAAATTCCTTCATTCCTTTGTAATCAAGGGAACCCGTACCACCTTTGTATTCATCAGAGGTTGATGTGGTGTTGAAATCCCTCCTACTATCCATGGAGTATTTATAGTGTTCTTAGCTGCTTTAAGATTCATCTATAGCTTTCTCCTTCCCACCTTTGTGCACTTGGCATAAACAAATAAAGCTAATACATCCGAATTTGCTAAGACTCGATGTGATGAAACATGAAACAACTAGTCAATAATCAAGATATCCGTTAGGACAACATCTTTATTCCAAAAAAGCCAAATTTGGCCATTTGTCTGGTTTGATTTTCAATGATCAAAACCTAATTTGTGTGCAAAAGAATCGATCCGGGCCTTATCCACCATTGGTTCTAATAAGGCTAGGATTTTTATTTTATTTTATGTTCTCCTAACAGCAACTTTAATCTATGAATTGAAGGTTTGTTGACGACCCTCCTTATGTTCCATACAAGCACACTATCCATTTACAGGGGCTGGGTTGGAAGGCGAGATTGGGTTGGATTTAGACCTTGTTCAAATGCTTCTTAGCATCTTGTATATTCTTCTTCTTCTTCTTGCTTTCATCTTGGCCTTACTATCCAGCCGTGAATTTGGTGTTTCCACCAATGGTAGTGGTTCTTCTGGATCATCAAATTCAAGTGCTCGGGAGTCTTCCTCATTTTCAGAGAAGTTATAACCTATTTATTGCATGAATTTTGCATTTGGTAAGAAAGAATCATCCTTGGACAGCTGCCTTGAATTTCGAACTTGGGGATTTTGAGGGGATTCTAGCTGATTAGAATACAGGACTGTCTAGTTGGTGCATCCCCCATCTGGGTGAATTTCCAAGTCTGCCCCTAATGGTTTAGCACCCACCAATGGCTCCACCGTTGGTTCCGCCACCACTTGGAGGTCTTCATTGCATTGCTCCTCCCTTATTGGCTACTCAACCATCTTAGGTCGCTCATCTACTATTGGTCGTTCGACAATTTGATCAACTTGACCGGAGTGTGTAGCTGCATCAACACGATTTGTAGAGACACCTTCATGGAACTTTTCATGAGCCAATCCAGAGGGACCAGCATCATTCTTTTTGATAGGTTGCCATTGTGTCTTACTGTTGCTTTTGGACAAAGTTTTGGTATAATAAGAGGGCTCCTTTTGCATTTTTTGCCCCTTTGGCATTCCGGCCAAACAATCAACTGGACTATAAGACCAATCTTGTGACATTTTGCGGAATAGTGAGGAATTTCTTCATAATTGTTCTTCTGTCATTTTCCTTTGTCCCACTTCCTAGCCAAACTCTCGAAGGGAGGTTGGCTAATAGATCCACTTCTACGCAGACCTTGGCTATGTTGGGTCGAGTAAAGTTCTCCGTTGCCATATCTAACTTTAAGGGAGTTCCAACGGCTTGTGCAAGTCTAAAGACCACATGCTTTGTGAAGAAGGGTGCTGGTAGCCCTTCAAGTGGTCCATATAGGCATTATGGATGGTTCAATTTTTGGGTTAATAGAGGTGCCATTTGAGGACACGCATGTAGAAGCCATTAACAAACCACAATTTCTTGAGCCAACAACAAAGAGAGTCATCCTCCAAGGCAAATCGAATGAGCACATACTTGTAGTCGAGAAAACCAACTGAAAAATCACTCTTGCAACCAATTGTTTGGAAGCTCTTTCTCACTATTTCCATGTTGGGTTTGCCTCTTGGGTAAATTTTCCACCAAAGTGAAAAGAAATAGGGCAGCTAGCCTCTGGACATCTTCTTCTGTGAAAAATATGCCTGGCTCTGCTTTGCATGATTGAAACATCTTCAAAGATTGATCCAACTGCTGTATTGGTTCTAGGGAGTGAATCTTACCCATGAGAGCATATGCAAAGGACTTTTTTTCCCCTTCAGCTGGTGGTTAAAGGGCCTCCTCTTCGGTCATGGCCGAGAAGAATGACTGAAAAGGATGGCAATGAGTGTTTTTTAGTGACAAAAAAGTTAGAGAGAAGGTAAAGAACAAGTTTGTACTTTTAACAAGAGAAAAGTTATTGGAATATCTGACCTAATATGATCTGCTTTATTAGTTCTCTATTTTGTTTACAAGTGTGTTGGTTAAGATTAATAGATTTGCATGATTTTGCAAGAACCATGTAATTGCCATAAACCCTAGAATAGTAAACTTAAATCCAAATTGAGAGAAAACAGAGGCAAGATACATAATTGAATTGGCTAATCAACAAATAAGTCTTAGAGCTTTCTTATTTTTGATTCAAATCCTTATTTCCTTAGTTGTTTAATTTAACTCTTTTTTTTCATACTTTTTACTCAAACATTGATTTATTTGAATAGAATAAAAGTGTGCTAATTTAGGTAATTAGCAAGTGCAATGGGAACAAACTTTATTTCATCACTTTACTATTTGTAACGATACATGCACTTGCTTGTGAAATTGTGTAACAAGTTTTTGGCATCATTGCCAGGGACTTGTTTCTTGACTTTTGTTTTGCTAATATCAATACCAAGTACTTTGATTCTAGTTCAAATTTGTTTCATTAAGTAGTTATTGTTTAGTTGTTTCTTTTCTCTGTTTGTTTTTCCGGTTTACTTGGTCATTTGTGCATCATGGTAAGAAGGATGATCTTTAACATAATAACAATGGCCGATGATCCGGAGGAACCCTAGTCTTTAAAAAATTATGTTGTTTTTCTTGTTGAGGGTCTTCAATTGAGCATAAGGAGGCCAGCCATTGATGAATACAAAGGCTGTCTCTTATACACATCTAGATGTGTATAAGAGACAGATCTTATTCCTCATTTTGGCTGTCACTGGAGGGAAAAACTTTGCTAAGAATTTCTTTGCCAATCCTCCGCTGAGGCTTTTCCCATTTTCACTAAGGGATAAAGCAAAGGCATGGTTGATATCCAAACTTCCAGGCTCCATCAATACATCGGAGGATCTGGCAAAGAAATTCTTAGCAAAGTTTTTCCCTCCAGTGACAGCCAAAATGAGGAATAAGATCACCTCTTTTTAAAGCTTGACTCTAAGCCAATATATGATGCATGAGAAAGATTCAAGGAACTACTTAGATGATTCTTATCATGGGTTTTTAGATTGGTTATAGATGTAGGCATTTTACAAAGCGTTGTAAAGCCCTTCCAGAACCATTATTAAGGCAAAATCTGATACACCGTTAATGAGCAAATCTTTCGAGGAGGCATACAATTTATTGGGAGAAATGGCTCTGAACAATTATTAATGGCTAGTGTAACAATCAATATATTGGACGATAGCCAGGGTTCATGACATGGAGGGACTTATATCTTTGACAGCACAAGTAACCACTTTAACTAAGAGGTTTGAAACTTTTGGGGTAAGAGGTTCTGTCTCTTAATCTAGATGTGTATAAGAGACTTGCAGTCAACTTTGTAGTGAATTATAATTAATGGACAAAACAACCCCTACCCAAAATTTGCACATCCCTAATTGGAAAAATCACCAAAATTTTTCTTGGAGCAATAATCAAGGAGGCCTACCATCATCATTAATCAGGCTAATGTATCGAGCCGAATTTTGTTCACAATCAAAACCTTGAGTTGAGGAGAAAAAGAGTAATGTGGAAGAGTTGTTCATGCAATACATAGAGAAAAATAAGGCCATTATGCAGAACCAAAATGCCATTATTCATAACCAAACATCAATTATTGAGAGTCAGTTAGCCACAATTCGTGATTTAAAGAACCATATTGGACAGTTGGTCAATACTATCAGCACCCGACCTCAGAAAGAGCTTTACCAAGTAATCCAGAGCTAAATCCAAGGGGACATAGTTATTAAACCCGGCGTGAGCCAGCAGTTCAACTAGTCAATCTAGTGAACCGGCAACTTGACCAGTTGGGTTGCAGATTAAAGCCGACCAAGAAGGGACCCGTTGATTTTTCAACAACCAGTGGTTGATCCTGAATTATTGGGAACCAAGACGGTTCAACCATGGTTCACTAGGTTGTTTGGATGGTTGTTTAGAAAAAATTTTGAGCTAGAACATGGACCTCCCAATTTCTTGTAGCTCATTTATACCACTACAGATAGTATAAAGGGTCTTCTGTGAAGTTTGTTATACATATAAAGCTCTAGTTCAACTCCATTTTCTTCCTATTTATGTAAAATAACCACAACTTCTTTATGAAAAATAAAAATATAAGAGTCTTGATATAAGAAATATATTTATCATTAAAAAATATAAATTAGTGAAACACAGCTATCATGAAAAGTTATCATTAAAGAAACAAAATAAGAATATCATTTTCTATGTATTTGTTATATTAAAGTTACACGCCCAAGAACTTAAAATTAATTACGATTTCAATATATTTAATTATAACATCAGTTAAATTATTGTACAATCTATTTACAATTAAAATAAAAATTGAGACGACACGTTTTATTAATATTTTCATCTTATGTCAGATATCTTCAAATTTGAAAGTATTATATATTAATAAAAATCATACAATTTAGTGACCCAATGGTTAAATGATAACTCTAGGAAATTAGAGCTATTTTACATAATTTCCTAGTATTTTGGTACTATTTTCCTGATTTTATATAGGATTTATGCGTTTTTAGTTAGTTTCTTTACATTTAGTATTTGCATTTGAAGTTTATGTAATATCATGATTTTAGTGATAATTTTAGAATAATTACTTACTTATTTGGTTTAATGATATTTTTCCGGTTTAAATTTAAAAAGGTATGGAGCTTAAAGTAGAAGATTCAAGTGGACAAAGGGTAAAAAGGACAATTCAAACCTGTTGGGAAGGACTCCATACCCATTATCCATCTTGAAGATGAACGATACCGCGGTATTGATGACCAATTCCAAGGCATTTTAGAGCTCGATACCGTGATATCGATTTCAATATTAAAAACGATATTGCGGTATGGAAGCATATCCAAACATATAATTTTGCAACTTATAATCTTTTGGTTGAAGCAATCTTTTAAATCTTATCTTGTACTTTACCAAAAGACACATAGTTTTGGTGTAGTGAGTATTTTGTAGTTTAGCTTCTAAGAGAAAGTGGAAGCTTTCTCTTATACACATCCTCCGGATTAATCTAAATTTCTCATTCATTTCATCTTAAATCTAATCTTTATTTTCTTGCAAGTTTTAATTTTTTTAAGCTTAATTTAGTGGCTTTCTCTTATCTACAAGTAAATATCATTTTTACTTGCTTTCTGTTTAAAATTCATTGCAATCATTTTAGGGTAAAAAATCTAGATTTTCCTAAAAGGTTCTTTGTGTTCTTATTCCTTTTGGTAATTTATAGTTTAATCTTTAAATTCTTGTTTTTAAATCCTATAGAAATTAGTGGGCTTTCTTTAAAGCATGTAAAGATTGCTCTAGAAAACAAGTAATTTACTCTAAGAATTCTTGTAAACTTACCCTAAGGAAACAATTAACTTTAACCTAATAAAGAAAATATCAACTAGATTAAAAATGCAAATAAATTTAATCTAGAAAGCTTGATTAAAACCATTAAACTAATTTTAATTAAGAAAACACAGTAAACTATTTATTTTTATTTTAGTTATTTTGCTAGTGAACCTGTAGTTTAGTGACAAAACTATTGTTGATTTTCTGAATAGTGCTAAGGTCTGTAATCCTTCTAATTGCTATCCTCAATCCTAGAGAGAATGATACTCACTTGCCACTACCTACAATCCTACCTCATATATTTGTGAGTGTATGGGTGAGGTTTGGTGTTTAGTAGAGTTAATTTATTGCTTGTCATTTGAGTTAATTGTGCTAATTTCATTTTCAATCACATCACACACAAACCACTCATTGATCAACAAGTTTATGGAGTGGTTCCAGGAAAGATTGTATGGTTAATGGCAATATTAGATCCTTATGAATCGTGCTATATTAGATGTTTTTATTGTTTGTTAGCCTATCTTAGTTTACATTAGTTGTTGTTTTCTTGTTTGTGACTCGATCTTTACTTATGGTGAAATTGGCATTAGTAGTTGACTCACTTGATTTGCTTTAGTAGTGCATGGTGCTGTATCTATTGAAGAAGAAGAGCTCGTTAGCTTTGATTTGGAAAGAGAGAAAATTAAGAAGGATTAGACAGGAAAAGAGAGTGCAACAAGAATTAGAGAAGCACAAAATGGCAAATTTTCAAAATGATGAAATGGGTTTAATGAAAATCCAAGGATGGATGATAATGAAGAAGGTGTAGGAAATAATGGAATAGGAGGTCTTGTAATGGAGTGGGAGCTAATGGAAATGGTAATGGAGAAGAGGGTAATAGTAATGAATTTGATTCAAATGGGAGGCCACTTTGAAATTATTCTATGCCAAATTTCGAAGAAGCAAATTCAAGTATTGCAAGGATACTAGTTCAAGCTAACAATTTTGAGATAAAAGCTGCACTTATCCAAATGTTACAATCACACGCAATATTTGGGAGAAGACCCTTTATACTCACTTAATGAACTTTGAAGAGGTCTTGGATATGTTTAAGTTTAATGGGGTTCACTCCGATTGCATTTACATGAGTGCTTACATTCCTTGTTTTTCTTCAATTCTTTGAGAGGCGAGGAAAAATGGTGGCTCCAATCACATGAGCAAGGGACTTTCAAACTTGGAACGGGCTTGCAGAAGAATTTCTAGCCAAGTATTTTCCCCCATAGCAAGGCTAAGGAATGAAATAACATCACGTAAACAAGATATAGGAGAGGGTCTAAGCGAAGCATGGGAATGGTTTAAAGAGCTTCTTAGAAGGTGTCCCCACCATGCCATTCTATTGTGGCACCAAATACAAAATCTACAATAGACTTTACCAAGAGACAAAGTCCAATGTAGATGCTTTGGCAAGGGGCTCCTTATCATTCAAGACACCAGAGGAGCTTCTCAAAGACTTCTTAATATGATGCTTCAAATTACTACCAACATGGCCCCATAGTTCAACCCAATGCTCAACATAATGTGCAACAAGTTCAAGCACAAGGAGGTATTCTCAATTTGAATTAAAATGATGTTCTTCGGCACAAAATGGGATAAATAGCAAACTTGAAAAGTGCAATTGAACGAAACCTAGGAAAGGGAAGGATGGTGAATACCGTTGCATCTTTTTCTCAAGGGCTGTTAGTTTGTGACTTTTGCTTCAAAAACCATTTAAATGGATAATGTGAAGCACCTGTAGGTGGTATGCAAGACAACAAACTATGTGTCCAACCAAACCTTATTTTCAAAGAATCATTCTAATTTGTATGGCAATACTTACAGTCCTTCTTGGAGAAATCCTTAAACTACTCATAGAGTAACCAATCCTCTCAACAAGCCCTTCAACAAAACTTCTATAATCAAGCTTCATCTTCAAGAGCATACCAACCTCCACACCAAAGAAATCCTGCAGCAAATTCCACCTCTCTCAACACAACTTCCAATACATTCTATGAAGTCCTCATATCAAAACCATCAATCAAGGCCTCCATATCAACACCTCAACCCACAAAGACCAATCATGACCACTACTCACCATTTCAATAAGGATGGTAATGACCTACAAACCCAATTTTAGACTTTGAGAAGACAGAGCATGAAGCTCTAAGGAGAGAATGTCAGGCTTTCATGGGGAATAAATGGGCATTTTTGAGGAACTTGGAAAACCAATTAGGACAAGTAGCGAGGCAAACAAATAAAAGGCCAATGGGAGCTCTTGCAAGTGATAAGGGATCAACATCAAAGAGACCACAATGGAGGAAAATAAGTTCAAACCATCACACTTGGAGTGGTAAAATATTGGAAGACAAGGTTAGGGAGAGTTCAGCTCCAAAGGATAAAGAGAGTGGAAAGCTTGTGGATAATGATGTGTAGAAGAAGGGGAGTCTTCAAAGAGCAAAGGTAAAATGATTGAAGAGCCTGATAAGGCCCTTAATCAACAAAACAAAGGCAAGGATTCACCATTAGAATTGACCAACCAAGTGAGGATTCCATTTCATCAAAGAACAATTGTTTAACTATATCTTTGTAGGTGATCAGGAACAACAGGAAGAGATGAACATGGCGCAACGGACTTTTAGGGAATTAGCCGCGCCTTCTCTGAACCAACAACCCTTATGCATTACTTATCCAGACTTAGATGCTAATGTTACATTTGAATTAAAATCTGGACTAACCCATTTATTACCTTCTTTTCATGCATTCCCAGGTGAGGATCCAAACAAGCATCTTAAGGAGTTCCATGTGGTTTGCACAAGTATGAGACCCACCGGGGTTTCAGAGGACCATATCAAGTTAAAAGAATTCCCATTCTCACTCAAGGATGAATCAAAGGATTGGCTATTCGATTTGCATTCGGGTAGTTTCACAACTTGGGAGCAGATGAATAGACTATTCTTAGCTAAATACTTTCAAGTTTCTCGAACTGCAAATATTCGCAAAGAAATTTGTGGAATAAGATAGTTCAATGAAGAATCCTTGGACGAGTATTAGGAGCGCTTCAAGAAATTGTGTGCAAGCCGTCCGCACCATCAGATATGTGACTCCTTACTAATTCAATATTTTTATGAAGGGTTGTTGCCTAATGAAAGGAACATGGTGCGACGCCGCAAGTGGAGGGGCGTTAGACAATTTGACCATAGACGCTGCTCGGGAGCTTATATCGAATATGGCCGCGCGTTCTCAAAAGTTTGGAACACGACGCGATCAACCTTTCAAGCGTGTTAAGGAGGTAAATATTTCATCATTAAAACATCAAATGGAAAGTTTGACTTCTTTTGTTCGACAGTTGGTTTCAGGTACCGCACCGACTGCACAATCATGTGGTATCTGCTCAAATGAAGGACACTCAACAGATATGTGTCCCACGTTACAAGGCGAAGGTCAAGAGAAAGTAAGTGCAGTGGGAGGATTCCCAGGGTAGCCACGACAAAATTATGATCCATATTCAAACGCGTACAATTCTGGATAGAGGGATCATCCTAACTTGAGTTACGGGAACCCAGCCCAAAATCAGCCTTAACAAAATCGACAGAACTTCCAACCTTACAGGCTACCATTTGCTCAAAGACAACAAGAAAATCTGAATAATCAATCTGGTAAGTCTTTAGAAATAGGAACGGCTAGATATTTTAACTAAAAATATGATTCAATTCCAGTAGGATACAAAGGCCATATTCAGCAGCTGCAACAGCAAATGGGACAAATGGCTACAGCGATTAGTAGGTTGAAAGTGCAGACCTCCAGGAAGTTGCCGTCTCAAACCATCATCAACCCCAAGGAGAATGTGAGCAAAATTATGTTGAGGATTGGTAAAGAGGTTGGTGTGTAGCAGAAAATAGTTCCTTAACATATCGAGGTTGAAAACTCTATTACAATAGTGCGAAAAATCGGTTCATCTGAGAGAAGAAAAGCAGCAGCAAAAAAGATAAAGTTGTTCTGTATGCACTGAAGATAAGCCTGAACCCCCACTCCCCAAGGCTTTGAAAGAGTTTTCAAAGGAGGATCCCGACAAAGGGCTGTACGAGACTTTTCATAAGTACGAGGTAAATATTCCTTTATTAGACGCTATTAAACAAATACCTCGATGTGCTAAGTTTTTGAAGGAATTGTGTTCCCATAAAAGAAAAAAAGCAAAAAGAGAAGAAAGTAAGAAAGGTAGAGGTGGGGAGAAATGTTTCGTCAATAATTCAAAAAACTCTACCTGAAAAGCGTAAGGACCCAGGTATGTTCTCTGTTTCTTGTAAGATAGGAACTACACACTTGGAAAAAGCCAAGCTGGATTTAGGTGCATCGATTAATGTAATGCCATATTCTGTGTATGATGCATTGAAAATAGGACTATTGAATAAAACTGGTGTGGTAATTCAGTTGGCTGATAGATCTTTAGCCTCCTAAGGGAATTGTAGAGGATATCTTAGTTCAAGTGGGAAGTCTAGTTTTTCCTACTAATTATTATGTGTTAGAAATGGAACAAGGTGATTCCAGTGCTCCTATTTTGTTAAGAAGACCATTTCTAGCTACTTCCCAGACCAAGATAGATGTTCTTAAAGGCACTCTTAGTATGGAATTTGGAGATAAAAGTGTTAACTTTAGCATTTATGATGATGTTGAACCATCTGACCATACTAAACTTGTTTCTGTAATCGATGTGTGTAAGCCTCTAATACAGGAAATTCATGAACATACCAATAATCAGGAGGTGGACATTAACCGTGAAGAACATCTCAAGGAAAAGAACAACATCTTGTTGCAACAAACAAGATGGAAAATGCAAATTTAAGGCTTTACCACTTTCTAACTTAAATTGAAGTTATCTGTTGTGTAGGGAACAATTCTAGATTACAATTGCCTTCTTGGTCATCTTAAGTACATATTTTTGAAGGATAAGGAGAGGGTGATAATCTCAAGTCAACTTAGCAAGTCGCAAAAAGTGCAACTTGTTCGGATACTAAAAGAGCAAAGGAGATTGAATCCATCATTTGTGAAAACAGTGAAGGGGAAGATCCTTGGACTCATTAACATGGGAGTTACTTGATTAGTGAATAAGAATCAAATCGAGCCAACGACAGTAAACAAAGGCGCTGCATGGGAGGCAACCCATATTCATTTACATTTTATACCGTTTATTTGTCTTTGAAGTTTTACTATTTTGTTTATTTTATTTTTAGTGTTAGCTTAGTTTTATTATGTTGTTAGTGTAGAAAATACACTTAATTTATAAGTTAAGCTGATAAAATGGTCCTTTAAAAGGGTGCGAGGAGAGTACCCTTCTAAATTTCCTCATTTTCCTCATTTCTCTCCGAATTTGGGGCCCCATGCTCCTTGAGTTTTTATGCCCTATGTTTTGGCCCATTTTCTTTGTTTGATATAGATCGTAGTGGATTTCCTAGACAATCTGCGTAGTTATTTTATTAGACATTCATTTTCGTTTGTTAGGTTTCATTCTAGTTCATTTAAGCAATATGAAATGAGATGATAAGAAATTTTGTTTTCGTTTATTTTTGTTGTGTATTCCCTTAAGGGAGTAAGTTTTTCTTGATTCTTGTAGGATTCTTTTCTACAATTTTCTTATTCTTCTTATTGTCTCAAGGGAATTATTTATTTCTCTTGTTTTGTTTTGTTTAGTGTTCATCCAGCTTTCTTTCGCTTGGGAATTGAATCATATTTTTCTCTGGCCATCTCTTAAAATTTCATCTATTTGTGCTTAACGTATTTTTTCATTTTTCTGCATGATTAATCATTAGTTGAACCATGCACGAATGAGTAGTCGGTGTTAATATTTTTCATTCATGATTTTTAAGATTTTTGAGCACTAAGCCATACTTTAATTTTTGATTTGGGATATTTAAAGGAAGTTATGTAGACTCAATTATGTTGCATCCCAAGAACTTACTTTATTACATTTTTAAAACTAATTCTTAGAATGACCCGATTTAGTTTAAAATGAGAGTAGTGCCTTTTTCGTTTGTTGAGCCTTATTTTAACAATTTATTCTAAATACCTTATTTGAGCTTTATTCTTGTGAAGAGAAACATCATTCACCTTCTTTCACATAAACCTCGATTTACCTACCCTTATTGAGCTTAATGTTCTTTTCATTGTTTTATCCTAAGTTTTACCTTTAAGAGCTTATGGTGCATATTATTTGTTAAGGGGATATTGTTGAACCCCAGTTATGATAATCATATTTTGATGATGACGAAATCGCACTAATGGTTAGAAAACAAGTGTGCAAAAAAATAGGTAGGTTTGGACGCAAATGACTGTCCGAAAGACAGCTTCGGACGATGGTAATAGTCTGATACAAAGAATTCGAAGTAAGCCTCGGACGGAGAACAGCGTCCGATCATATTTCCAGAAGACTCTGCTTCGATCGGACACAATACCCTCAGAGAATGGACGCAGCGTCGGACGTAGGTGTTAGCAGCGGCAACCTTTTCGTCTGAAAGGTCCAACGACTAGTTTTCCAGTAAATAGAAAATAGTCGTTAGAAAGTTGTTGGAAGCAATTTTTGGGCAATTATAAATACCCCTAAGCCTGAATTAAATAAGAAGAGACTTCTACATTGATTACAAGTAATGCTTGAGCTATTTGGCAGAAATAGTGGGTACAAGTGTTGTATTAGTGTAGGTAGTTTTGTGAAAAGAGCTTAGAAGTGTAAGAGTGGAGAGATAACAATTGTAACAAAGGGAGGTTGTGAGTGTAAAACTCTTGTCTCAACTAAAGGAAATTAGTGTGAGCAAGAGTGATCCTCATTTGTGTACAAGAGGTTATTGTCTCACCTACTTTGAAGAGACTTTTAATGGCTAAACTTCAAGTTGAGAACTTGGTGGTTGCCTTGTAAGAAGCTCTTTGTGGTTGTAAACTCCAAACTTGAGAAGCTTGGGAGTTTGGTTTGACACTCTTAGTCTCAATCTTCTAATTTGTTCTTTAAGCTTAATATATTGTTGAAGAACTATTGTATTCATTTGTGCTTAAGTTTTTATTTGGTGCATAAAGTTTGCATTTCTTATTAAGCACTTCAAAAGGTTTGTTTTTGAAATAACCTAATTCACCCCCCTCTTAGGTTGCTATTTGGGGCCAACAATTGGTATCAGAGCATTGGTCTCTTTATTTTGCTTAAATTTCACTAGAGTAAAGATCATGGCAACCAATAATGCCTTATTTTTAGACCCATTCTATTTCTAGACCTCATTCATGTTTAATACAATTAATTTTATTGGAGAGACACGTTTTATGCTCTTGTTCAATTATTCGTTGGCCCCAAATATTATTTACAAAAAATTATGAGGCCAATATTCTTGATGAAAATACTCATAGATTAAGGCCTAAAACTAGATTTGAGTTAAATGCACAAGATAAAATAAATTTATCTTTAAATGCTAAAGCCATTAATATTTTGTATAATGCCTTGGATGCAGATGAGTTTTCCAATGTAAAAGGTTGCAAATTGGCCAAGGAGATGTGGGACAAATTGAAAAAAATCCATGAAGGAAGTGAAGATATAAGAGAGCAAAAGAAGTCACTTCTTGTGGCTAAATATGAATCCTTCAAAATGGAACCTCACGAGAACATTGACAAGATGTATTGTAGGTTCAATGATTTGGTAAAGAATTTGGAAGGTTTGGGTAAAGAATATTCCTTGGGAGAGAAGAATAGAAAATTTTTAAATGCTTTACCTAAGGAATGGGTTCCTAAATCCATTGCCATAGAAGAGTCTAAAAATTTAAATTCTATGCCTATCGAGTCTTTGATTAATTCTCTAACCTCCTTTGAATTGAAGATGAAATACAAGGTACTAGATGAGGAGGCAAAAGGAAAAAGAAGCATAGCATTTAAAGCTTAATCAAAAAGCAGAAGAAACTCAAGGAAGCCTCACCTAAACAACTTCCAAATCACCTGGGATGATTGCAATTCGGATGGAGAGGTTGAAGAAGAATACATGAGGAGGCTCAAATAGTTTTTATGGCACTTGGCAATAATGAGGTATCCTCTAGTTGTGATTCTTGTGATGATTCATGTGATAATGATGATGATGATGTTGAATCATATATTTTTAAAATGCATGAATGTTTGAAAGAATCATATGCTAAGAACAAAGAGTTAAAAATTAAAGTTAATACTTTATTGGGTGCCAATTCAAAACTCGTGCATGAAAATAATTCTTTGATAAAAGAAAATGATGTTTTGAAAGAAAAATTTGTTGGAAAAACCAAGATCATGAAAGAACAAGCTTCATTGAAGAAGAGATTAGATGATCTTGATGACTTCAAAATTTTTTTTCTTCTCTCATCTTACATTTGAAAAGAAAAGAACTAGAAATATGTTTTTGAACAAAAATTTTTTCACCTTTAGAAAAAATGATTTGTGCTTTGTTAAATCTAAATCTTCTTTTTATGGCAATAAGAATATTATTTGTAATTATTGTCATCAACATGGACATATAAGTAGAAAAATTGTTATGTTAAAAGAAATGAAAAATTGGGAATAAATTCTATTTGGGTGATTAAGCATGCTACTAATCCAATTGGACCCAAGAAAGTTTGGGTACCAAAAGTTGTTACTTAACTTTGCATGTATATATACTTGGAGAGCACTAAGGAATTCAAGATAGATTATCTATGAAGAGTGTTCAAGGCATATGAGCTAAGATGATATTGAAATGGGTAACATCTAAAATTTTGTGTGCTTTCATTTATCAAGTTGAACTATGTTCTCTTGAATATTACTCATCTATATGTTTGAACTTGTGTAGAATGCTAGGAAATATGTATCCCCAATTTTTGTCTATAATAAGTCTCTACTTGCAAAAGAAAGTGGGAGCATTCTCTCTTTTAAATGGATATATTTTTTTTTTGGCAAAAAATTGCATTACACATGCTTCATTGTTTTGATGATGCTTTTGGTAAGGAATGAGCGAAAATTGTTTTGGTCCTAATTCTTTGCATGAATTCCCTCTCATTTCTTATGGAACACATATTCTTGAAGGGAAGAATTGTTTTGCATAACTTGACTTATTCTCCGTGTACTCATTATATTCATCTTTCAAGGGACAGGATAAACTTAGGGCAACAAGCTTAAATTGCTTTATTTATTTTATGTTTTGATAATGCCAAAAGGGGAAGAAATAATGGACAAATTCTCATGTTGTATTTTCATATTTTATGGTTATTTTTTGAATTGTCCAATTGATTTGTCATCATCAAAAAGGGAGAGCTTGTTGAACCCCAGTTATGATAATCATGTTTTGATGATGACCAAATCGCACTAATGGTTTCAAAACAAGTGTGTAGAAAAATAGGTAGGTTCGGACGCAAAGGATCATCCGAACAAAAAAACCAAAAGACTCCACGGACGCAAATGACTGTCCGAAAGACAAAGCTTTGGACACAAAGAAGACTCGGACACAAAGAATTTGAAGCAAGCCTCGGACGAAGAACAGCGTCCGATCATATTTCCAGAAGACTCTGCTTCGATCGGACGCATGTTCGGACGCATCCTCGGATGTCCGAACGAATACCCATAGAGAACGGACGCAGCGTCGGACGCAGAAGTTAGCAGCGGCGGTCCGAAAGGTCCAACGGCTAGTTTTCCAGCAAACAGAAAATAGCCGTTGGAAAGTTGTTGGAAGCAATTTTTGCGCAACTATAAATACCCCTAAATCTGAATTAAATAAGAACAGACTTTTACATTGATTACAAGTAATACTTGAGCTATTTGGGAGAAATAGTGGGTACAAGTGTTGTATTAGTGTAGGTAGTTTTGTGAAAAGAGCTTAGAACTGTAAGAGTTCTTCAAGTGTAAGAGTGGAGAGATAACAATTGTAACAAAGGGAGGTTGTGAGTGTCAAACTCTTGGCTCAACTAAAGGAAATTAGTGTGAGCAAGAGTGACCTCATTTGTGTACAAGAGGTTATTGTTTCACCTACTTTGAAGAGACTTTTAGTGGCTAAACTTCAAGTTGAGAACTTGTTGTAGTTGCCTTGTAAGAAGCTCTTTGTGGTTGTAAGCTCCAAGTTTGAGAAGCTTGGGAGTTTGGTTTCGTACTCTTAGTCTCAATCTTCTAATTTGTTCTTTAAGCTTAAATTGTTGAATATCTATTTTATTCATTTGTGCTTAAGTTTTTATTTGGTGCATAAAGTTTGCATTTCTTATTAAGCACTTCTAAAGGTTTGTTCTTAGACAATCTAACCTAATTGGATTAGTAGCATGCTTAATCACCCAAATAGAATTTATTCCCAATTTTGAAAATTTCTTGATGTACATTTTTGTAGCGAAATAGGGTCTTGGGAAAAAAATTTGTTGAGAAAAAAATGAATATGGAAGTGTTAGTATATGCGGGTAGTGCCCATGACTGGTGCTGCGTATCTTGATATTTGGTAGTGCCTATGACTGGTACTGTATTTGCGGGTAGTGCCCATCACCGGTGCTGCGTGTTTATTTGTTATGCGGGTCTGCCTACCACTGTACCCGTTCTTAATATGATTCTTATTCACAGTGTGGGGTTGTGGATGTTTGATATTTCACACGTGAAAAGAAGTTTTATTTTAATGTGTGACCATCATTACTACAAAGCTCTTGTTCTTATTTGCTATATCCTCTCCCTTCTTTGACTAACAAATATCCTAACCTATTTTTTGATCTGAAAGTCCTACCTAAATTTGAATTGAATCGGTTGTGTAGATTAGTAGAGAGGTGTACGAAGAGTGAGCCAGTTTAGAAAAATTTTGAGGGTCTTTATGATTTAATCTAGATATTTTCAAATCTAAGTTTTTGAATGGCTAGACACACATACACACGAATTTCATGTTTTGGTTTTTATTAGCATTTGAGCTCTTGGGTTCATAGACTACTCTGATTACTGGATTGATTGTTGATTGTATATGTGGATATACCCCCTTGAAAGATGAATATCTGTCTCTGACAGACTTATTTCAAACATAACATTCTGAGTACAAGCTCCAATTGAGATTTAGCTGATCATCAAATTTGGAAAAGAATTGAAGAGTTATACAACTTTCATGTTTTGTGTTTTCCAAGATTCTATAGGCATCTTGTTCAAAATTGCAAAGTTGGAAAATATTCACCGCAAGGAGCGATTCTGACATAGTTTGGTAGATTCAGCATAACTTTCTTATCTGAGACATGTAGTGTATTCAATTGAGATAATTCAAGATGTTTGGGAAATCCAAGACATAGAACTACAACTTTCATGTTTTGAGTTTTCCAAATTCAGTCTGCATCAGGGTCAACTAGCGATGGCTAAGGCGTGGAAGAAAAGACTTGTGCATGGGAGAACCGACAATCAAGCTTTATCCATAAAGAAAAAGGGCATCAAGTTTTTTCCATGGAGACCAAGAGGAAAAGAGGATCAACCATCCTCAAGTGTTAAAAATGAATGCCCATGCCATAGTCAAGTCTGTGACTATAATAGAGCGCTTCTTGGGAAAAAGAATTAGTTAGAATTTTAGTCTAAAAATATAAGTTTTTGAATTGAATAAATTGTGGTAAAGAATGAGGGAAATTGTTATCTTAACTTGTTAATTTTGTGTTTGTAGGTTGTGCATGGAATTGGAAAAAAGTGATGAAGACTGGAGAAATTTTGGCAAAGTGTTGAAAATACACTTTGCAGAAGTTCAGCTCCAAATCGTGATCTGGACTAAAATTCCAAATCGCAATTTGGATCTCAAACTTCTAGAGGGTACTTTAGTCTTTTGGGCGAAATCGCGATCTCAAAATCCAGATTGTGACATCAAACTCAAACTTTTACAAAGGTAAAATTTCATCCAACTCGAGATCGCAATCTCAAAATCAAAGTCGCAATCTCGACCCCATCCAAATCGTGATCTCAGAATCGAATTGGCGATCTCGAGATCAGTCCAGATCGCAATCTAGAAAACCCAAATTGCGATCTCGGCGAGTAGAATCAAATATTTAGCTAATTTTTCTTCTTCTTTTCTCAAAATCTTCTTTTTTTATCTTCATTCAACAAAAAAACCCTTCCCTAATCCCTCAAAAATTTCTTTTTTCTTCCGTTAAAAATCACTCAAAACATCATAAATCACTACTAACCTCTTTCTACACCATTCTAGGAGTATCGAGGAGAGGATATCTTGGAGACAACTAGGAGAAAATTTAACATTAAGGAGGGGTTAGCACACAAAATCTTTGTGGAAATTTTTTTGTCAACAATCGGGTAATATCCTTCCTTAACTTTGTGGTTTCAATTGCTCACATTATTGAAGTTAATTGTTGGATGCTTTTGAGTGAATTTGTTGAGGAATTAGTGATAGAAATTTGGTGATTTTAGGGGCAAGAATTTGTTGCATTTTTTTTTGAGTAAAATTGTGATATTAAATTGATTAATTCTCTAAATTGTTGGATTTGGGTTGAATTGATTTAATTTTTATTGACAAAAATTGTGGACTTGTGTTGAGAATTGGGTGAATTTTTTTCTTGGTTGTGTATTTGGAACTATTTGGTGCTTGTTTGAATAATTGGTTGATTATTGTTGTGAAAATGACAAGAGGTGCATTTGGAAGTGCGAAGAAAAGAGAGACAGCTAGGGGCAGAGGAGTAGGGTCAAGAAAAAGAAAAGTCGGAGAAGGGACTAGTAGAGAAGATGGCATAGACCAACCTTTTGAGGGTGGTGAGAACAAAGAACCTCGATTCTCATATGCCAGTGATAGAGCACAATAATTGTACTAAAATAACGAGAAGCATGAGGTGATTAGGGAAAGAAACTTTGACCTATCTATGCATTCGGGGGTTTATGAAGAAGATAGGAAGGCGATAGAAGAACAAATTAGGTCAAGGCATTGGGAAGGGATCAATACTCCAATTTGTGTGAATTGGAGGACGGAAAGGTGAGAGAATGGGGGTATTGGTCGATTTTAGTTCAGAAATGATTAATGCCTATTTTAACATACCCCCTGTATCTTCCAATGAATATTTAGCATTTTTCAATGATAAAGGGAAAGATTTGAATATGATTAAAAATGCCATTTATAATATATTTCAATTTAAAAATTAAATCAGAAGATGCATGTAAAATTAGATGATATAATTAAAAAATATAAGAAGTAATATAATTTTTTAACAATAAGGAAAAGGATTAGAAAAAATAAAATGAAAAATAAGAGAGAGAAAATAAATAAAAGAAAAAAGAAAATGACATTTCACTTAACTAATGTATTGGGGGTACAATGGTCAATTTTCAGCAAAAATAATATTTTAGATAGTTGACCACATGTCAAGGGTGCAAAATACCTATTAAAATTGTTTAGCGGGTATTTTGCAACTAAGGTAATAGTTGGAGGGCATTTTGCTTTTTAGATTAGTTTAATTATGGTTCTAATTAGTGTAGTTTCATCTCTTATTATCTGAATTTACTTAACCATACAAGGATTCGTAAATCTCGGTACTTGCATGCTAAATCCTGTCTCTGGAACAACACCCACTCATCCTATACTACTACAAACTCCATATACTAATCTCAAGTGAGGCAGAGTGTAGTGATTTTGTGAGGATTATTATTACTTGTTTGATTTAATTTGACCTCTACGGAAGGACTTGACACATTGGGTCTCCTAGATTATCTCCATTTACTATTCAAGTTCGATTTGGAAGATGACTTCTCTTGATGTTCGATGCAAAAATTCTAGACTTTGAAAGGCTTTCCTATGAGAAGGTCCTCAAATGGATGCTGGATTTTCAAGTAATGTGAACCCTCAGTGGTGTCGGTATGGATTTTATTGTACAAATTTCCAGTGCACTACTATGACAAATGAACGCTTTATTCCATTCCAAAGCTCATTGGAGAACTGCTTAAACTTGATGCTATTACAACATCTCTGTTTTGACCAAACAAAGCTAGGTTTTGCGTGGAAATTGACATTCAAAAGCCTCTTTTGAAAAGATTTTGGATTGGGAAGGACTCAAATGCACGAAGCCAATACATCAACTATGAGGATGTTCTACGATAGTGCAAGACTTGCTGCACACTCGATCATCATCAAGATGATGGTCGGTTGAACGCTTCTAAGGAGAAATTTGATGATCAGTCCAAGGTGAAGGAAGAAAATCCTAAGTGCAAGGAGGTCGTGAGAGAGAAAAACCCTAAAGGCAAAACAAATGCAACAATGGGTGCTTAAGCAACCCATTACGGACAAATTGACAATTCAGGTTGCAGGTGGAGACATCTCCAATGAGACTGAGAAATCTCAAATTCTAGTGGCATCGACAACCATGCATGGCGAAACCCTAGTTCTCGTGTCCACCAAGGTACTTGATATATTCAAAACCCTAATGCAACTAAAATCCAACATGCGAAGGAGGTTGACCTTGCAACCATGGAGCAATCTAGAGCAACACAGGAACTAACACTTGAAAACCTTAACACGGATGGAACCTAACATGTTAGAAACGACACCAACACTTATGCGGCTGTTTTGACAACAAGAATTGCACTGCTTGATACTATGGTGATGTTGGATCATTCCGATTAATAGGAAAGTGTTAGTTAGCATAAGACCATTCCACCTGAAAATAAATTGATGGATCAGGTAATGGATGATCAAGTGGTAGTTTTGATTGAGTAGCTCCCAGATACGACTTTTGAGTTTAGGGATGATGTTTCAGCCGTTCTACTTGAACTATTTTAGCTACTATCAATCCAGCAATTACAAGACATTTCCAAAATGGTGGGGCAGCAACTTGGACAGCTGAGGATTTCTCATGACGGAAATAATTAGATTCCGATCACGAGGAAGAAAAAACAGTATTCTACGACTAGAACAATTCAAACTCTTTTAAATTTGATGGCAAACTAGAACTATTTTCCCCATGGTTCTAATGAATAATCAGAGCATATGGAATATAAGAGGCATGTTACAAAAATCAACTATTGGGCAACTAAAAAAATCTTATATAGCTATATACAATTTCGCTATTGTCCAGAATTGAATCCCTAGTAGAATATCACCTAATCGAAGAAATAAAACTATGTTTAGGGTTTTTCATTATTTTTTTAGTGCTGCTAATAAAATTTGGCTTTTCTTTAATGATGGTTTTCGTGTTCTTGTGCTAAAGAATAGGGAACAGTTTAGGCATGTGTTAATTACATGTGAAGATTAGCCTCACACTATTCAAGCCACTTTTGAGTATGCAAAGAGCACTCGGATTGAGTGTTTGCCTCTATGCGAGGATTTGAGGGCTCTTGCAACTGATGAAAAATGGAGCATGGTTATGTGGTGGTGGTTTTAAAGTGGTGGCTGATAACTCTAGGAAACTAGAGTTATATTTACCCTGAACTTTATCATTTTGCTCCTAGTTTCGAGTATTTTTAGTGTTTTCGTGTATGTTTTTATCTATTTTTCTTTTATGTGTTAGAATGTGTTACTAAGTGTTTATTAAGTGCTTGAGTACTTATTTAGGTGATAATTAGCATATTTTATTAGGTTTTTCTATTTAGAGTTGTGTCGTGTCTTAGACTTAAACTTCATTTGGAGTTAAAGTCTTCGTTCGTCAATGTTTGTCCTTCATTTTTGGCCTATTTTATGAGAATTTTATTTATATGTTTATGTATTATTTTAAGTTTTTATTATAGATAATAATATTCTCCTATGTGTTAGGGTCGGATAAAAAAAAATGGCGCATTAATCGGACGTCGGATGAAGATTTTGGAAGCAAAACTGTGAAGTGCTGCAACACTTTCAGAAGTTTCAATCCATATCGCGATCTCAAATTTGAGATCGCGATCTGTAGAGGCTAGAGCAAAAAATGACTTTGTTAGGGGCTAATTTTTGCTGCACAATTATCCCACTACCATAGTCACTATATATACCTCTTATAACATCTAGATGTGTATAGAAACTTAGCTAGTAGAAGTAGACTAGATTAGAGAGTAAATTTCTTCCTTTTCCCTCCCCACTTGGGAGGGTTTTCTTAGATCGAGAGAAGATTAGGAGTTCTCTTTCTTGTATATTTCAAATCCAAGCTAAAGATTGAAGCTTTTTAGTTGTAAGTGCTTTGTTTATGTTAAAACTCCTTTAGGTAAGCTTTAATTTCATGTTCCTTTAGTTAATTAGTTTAATTGCTTTAATCTAATTACTTCCTTTACTTGTTTTCTTAAATAATTTTTAGATTAGTTTATGGGCTTTCTTTAAAATGATTTTTTTAGTGATAATTTTGTAGCTTAGATTGGTTAATTAGGATAGATATTGGTTTATGGGTTTTTCATGTAATTGCTTTCTTTACTTTCTTTCCTAGTTTAATTGATAGACATCTAATGTGTATAAGAGACAGTGCTTCCTTAAGGTTAATTTGAAGTTTAGGCTAGTTAATTGCTTTCTAAAAGTATTTTCTTTTTACATGCTTTCATAGATTAGTTTATGTGCTTTCATTATTTATGATTTTTTTAGTGGTAATGAGTTGTCTAGATTAGTTAATTGCTTCTTTAAGTTATTTTTCCCTTTTAATTGCTTTTTGAAAAATGACTTATTTTTACATGCTTCCATTTTACTTACTTTCTTAAACATGCTTTCTTAGTGTTAGTCTTTACTTTAATACAATAGAGAGTCTTTAAATTGCTTTCTTAGTTCTTTAGTTCTACTTTTAGTTAAATCTCTTCTCTTAATCAATCGCTTCAACTTGTAATCTAACTAAATAACTGGTAATTATCGACCAATCCTTGTGGGTATGATCCCTGCTTCCCTTTGCTATTTCTAGTTGACAACCGTATACTTGCGGAATGCCACCTAGTTAGTCGAAGGAATTAGGTGTTTTATAAATCTATAACTAGGTGTGTAAGGCATCAGCGTCAAACTGTGTGCGTATCATATTGTGAAAGGATTGAAAACAAGAATGCACTTGTTTTCATCAAATATATCCCAGTTAATATTTTATTAAAATAAATAAAAACAACAAACCATCTATAATCACATAATGAAATAGTTTGACTAGGTCCACACACATCAGAGTGAATGGTCAAAAATGTAACTGTACTTTTATTAATACTCAAAGGATAAGGGTCCATTGTATATTTAGCAAACTCACAATCATGACAAAACAAAGAAGCAGACTAAGTTTTCTTAAACAAAATGTGAAATAATTTCTCCAAGACAAATAAAAATGGATGTCCTAACTGCCTATGCCATTGAATTATCTGTTGGTTGACATCCTTATTTTCACCCAAAAAAGCATGGCCTGTGCCAGAAACAAGGTTATGACTAGATCTTCTTTCAGAAAAAATATAAGTTATCATGCAGTCTATCGTGCCAATCCTCTGCCTTGTTTGTAGTTCGTGTAGGACATAATGAGTGGGAAAAAATTAATTTTATATTTAAGAGCTTTGGTGATGAAATTGACAGATAAAAGATTAATAGGTAACAACTCTAGTAAACTAGAGTTATTTTACTCTAAATCATGGCCTTTTATTAGTTTAAATTCCAAATTTTGATTAATTAATTGAAGATTTTAGTTGATTTTTGTATTGTGTGTTTATATTTTAGTTATTGTTAAATACGATAAGCTTTGATTAGAATTTTGGTTAAATTAATTACGTAATTGGTTCAATATCATGTAGGCTTAAAATAGAGGTTGGAAGATGGAATGTCTAAAGTACAGGGCCAAGATTCAATAAGAGAAGAATTGAAGATTTGCTAATATTGGTGTCCATGTCGCGACATCAACTTTGGCAAACCACGACATGGACAAAGAAATAGGCTAATATAAGTTTAGAGCCATGTCGCAACATTGCTTATTCCATGTCACAACATGGACTTGCTTTCAACATATTAGTAATGGCAGCTTTGTAATATTCCAGCAGCCAATTCCTAATCTTAGCTTGTGTAATGCTCTACTATTCAAGGTACTAAGACTTGTGATAGTACACATAATTTAGGTTATAGTTAGTAGTTTAGGTTAGATTAGAATAGGATAGCAAGACTTGACTCTCAAGTTTCACTTTCTTAATACAAATTCTTTTTATTTCTCCTTTAGATCTAGCTTTTAATTTCTTGCAAGTTTAAATTTTGATTACATATTAGTAATGGGTTAAATCTTTAGCTTTAAGTACATATAATTTTTACTTGCTTAATAGTGTAATATCCTAGGCATCTCTTTGCTTTCATTTCATGTCTTCTTAGAGTAATTAAAATTCTTGTTAATTTAGTACTTTTTAATTCAAGTTTTCAATTTCTTGCTTTAATTTCTATTGGGCTTTCATAATTCAATAAAAACAATTGAAAAATATTTATTCTAGAACTTAGTTTTCCCTAAAAAATCAATAGTTTCAATTAGTAAATAATTGTTGTTACATTGTTCACATGCTCTTTAATTGCTTTCCATAGTTAAATTAGAACTCTTTACTTCCAATTTTAGTATAAAGTTAGTTTCTTTATTTTAGTGAATTAAGGTTAGTTTTATTTCCTTTCATTTAATTGCTTTCTCTATGATAGATTGGTTCTTAGATTAATTTAGTAGACAACTGTCATTATTATTCGCTTTGTTAGGAAAGCTAATCTAATTTTTGAACTTGCATATGCAATTTATCAAGATTTTGAGTAGTTTAGATCTTCACTCAAAGACTTGTAAACTTGGTAAATTGCATATGCAAGTTCAAAGATTAGATTAGCTTTCCTAACAAGTTTTTGGTGCCATTATTTTGACCGCTTAACTACACAAAGACTTGTAAACTTGGTACTTTCCAATCACAATCCTCATGGGAATGATCCCATTCATTTCTATACTACTATCTAGCAACGTATACTTGCGGGCACGAATGTAAAAGTTAAGAATTAGTGTGTTTCTATCACTTGACATTTTTGAAATGCTTTTATTCTACACATGGATCAAGTTTTTGGTGCCATTGTGGGGGATTGTCCTTAGTACTTGGAATATTGAGTGCTTTAAGGGTCCTATATATTAGGCACTTTAGTTTAATTTAGTTGTTAATTTTTAGTTATTTGTTTATGTTGGTAGTTCTTCTTGTTGAATTATCTTGGCACACGACCTAATTCCTTGATTTGGCTTTTTTAGTGCATGGTAAGGAGAGACAAGAGGCCTTTGATTTCCTTGGATGAAGAAAGAGAAAAAGATTTGAGGGAAATCCGGAAGCATAAAGGAGTGCAAAAAGAGCAAGAAAGAAATGAAATGGCGAATATTAATCAAAATCAAAGAAATTTTAACAATGGAAATGATGAAGAGGAAGTTGCCAGAAATCATAGAATGGGTGGTTATAAAAATGGCAGAATGGCATGAACATGAATGGTAGACTATTGAGGGAATATGCCGTACCAAGTTTTGATGGGGCAAATTCTAGTGTTGCAAGGATGCTGGTGCAGGCAAACAATTTTGAGATTAAACCTGCTATGATACAAATGCTACAAGCTCACGTGATATTTTAGGGTGGTCCTAATGAAGATCATACACATGTCTAATGAATTTTGAGGAGGATTTAGACACTTTTAAATTCAATGGTGTCCACCCAAGTTGTGTGAGAATGAGAGTATCCCTTTTCTCTAAGGGATAGGGTGAATCTTGGCTTCAATCTCTTGCCTAAGGGATGTTTACCACGTGGAACCAAGTTGCACAAGAATTTATGGCAAAACATTTCCAGCCATCAAGGATCGCCAAATTGCGGAATGAGATTACCTCTTTTAAGCAAGATGTTGGTGATAGCTTAGGAGAGGCTTGGAAGCGATTTAAGGATCAGCTAAGGAAGTGCCCTCATCATGCGATTCCATTATGGCTTCTTCAAATTGAAACCTTCAACAATGGATGGACATAAGAGATGAAATCAAAAGTAGGTGCCTCCGCTGATGGTTCTATATCTTACAAGACACCGGAGAAAGGTCAAGAATTGCTTAATAGGATGACCTACAACCATTATTATCATGGACCAATGCTTCCACCAATTGCTCAACACCAAGCCAATCAAGCTTATATGAAAAATGGAGTATTGAATTTGAATATGCAAGATGCTTTCTTGGCTCAACAAAGTATATTTATGAATGTGATGAACATTGTCACAAAAGTGTTGGAAAACTAAGAGAAACCGAGTAGTGTGAATGCAATGAATTTTTTGCTAGCCCAACCAACTACGGTGTGTGATTTTTGTGGGGGCGGACGTGCAAATGGGCAATATGAAATGCCTTCTGGTTTCAATGAGCAATTCAACTTTATGTCTAATCAATCATCTTTTCCAAGGAAAATGCTCGGTGTTTATGGGAACAAATATAACCCTTCTTGGAGGAAAGATCATCCCAGCCTTTTCATGCACCAATATCAACAATAAGTCTAACACTCCCTATCAGCCAAATCTCCCACCTCAAAACTTCCACAACCAAGCTTCAAGTTCCTCATCTAGACTCTATCAACCTCCACACCAAAGAAATTTCCAACGAACTCCTATCAATCTTCCTCGAACCCTCAATTTCAAAATCAACAACCAAGGCCTCCATTCCAACATGCAAATTCTTCTCAACCTATGTATGATGACCAATTTGCTCCAAGAGAGAATATATGTGAAAATCGTTGGAAAAGAGAGGCAGAGTACTTAAGAAAGGAGT
The DNA here is from genome assembly GCA_025175665.1 of Cinchona pubescens. Taxonomy (NCBI): domain Eukaryota; kingdom Viridiplantae; phylum Streptophyta; class Magnoliopsida; order Gentianales; family Rubiaceae; genus Cinchona; species Cinchona pubescens. The sequence goes on from JANKKI010000152.1 coordinate 100,743, forward strand.
TGGAAAGAGAAAGAAAAGATAAGGGAAAATGTAGGAGAGATTTTGAGAATTTGAAAGCCTCAACAAGAAATTTGGAAATTAAATTGTGTCAATTGGCAAGTTTAAATAATGAAATTCCTATAGGGGCATTACTGAGTGATATTTTCCAAATTTGAAGGAGCAAGACAAGATTTACCCTTAGCAGTGGTGAGATTGAAGGAGGTGGAAGAAAGGGTTGGGAGACACTCATTGAAGAGAAAAGAAAAAGGAAAGGTTGAAGATGAACAGAAAGAAAAATGGGAGTCTTTAATGGGACAAAGTAAAAAGATGAATGAGCCTATCATGCTTAATGTGCGAAGCGATAAAGGCAAGGATCCTACTTATCAGGAGTCGTAGCGAATGAACATTCCATTCGCACAAAGATTGAAGGATGAATAAAAGGCAAAGAAGTTCAAAAGTTTCTTGAAATATTCAATAATTTTGAAATTAACATTCCTTTCATGGAGAACTTGAGAACATGCCCACTTATGCTAAATTTACAAAACAAGCCCTCACCTCAAAAAGAAAATTGCATGGGGATAACATCTTATGTCTAACAGAGAATTGTAGTGCACCACAAAAAAGTTACCACCCAAGCTCAAGGACCTTGGGTTCTTTAGCATACCTTGTGAGACTTGGGGTTTGCAATTTGGGAAAGCTTTGTGTAATTTGGGAGCATCAATATAACCTCGTGCCTTATGCAGTGTTCAACAAATTAAATAGAGGAAAATTGAAGCCAATAAGAGATCATTGCAACTTGTGGATCGTAGCATAAAGTTCCTAAAGGGAATCATTGAGGATGTGATTGTTAAAATTGACAAACTCTATCTTCCAGCCAATTTTATTGTGCTAGAAATGGAAGAGGATGAAGAGATTCCAATTATACTTTGGAGGCCTTTTCTTGCCACCAGCCGTGCATTCATTGATATTCAAGAAGGGAAGTTCGAATTTCAGATAAATGATAAAATTGTTACATTTAATGTTTTTAGATCATTAAATCTTCCTTTAATTTATGAGGATGTCATGAATATAAATGTAGTGGATGATCTAATTGATGATTGTTGCAGAAATGAATTGGAGAATTCATCATTGGAAGACGAGATGTAAGATTCAAATATCCTAATCCAAGAGGATAAAGATGGAATAAAGAATGTGAATCTCATGAAGAATGATGCCTTATTATAACAAGAAGAAGAGGTGAATAAAGAAAAAGGTAAACGGGAATCTCTTACCAACGAACCCTCCATGGTGGAGCTGAACCTCTTCCAACTCATTTAAAGTATGCATACCTTGGTGAAAATGAGATATTCCCGATAATTTTGAATGCATTTTTTATGGGTGAGCAACTTGAAAGGTTCATTGAGGTGCTTAAAATGCATAAAGATGCCATTTCTTGGTCTATTGATTATATTAAGGGAATTAGCACTTCCATTTATATGCATAAAATTTTGTTTAATGAAGGGAACAAATAAGTAAGGCAACCACAAAGGAGATTGAATCCTACCTTAAGAGAGGTGGCGAGGAAAGAGGTTATCATTCTTTTGAAAGCCGGTATCATTCCAAAGAAGAGTGGTATTACCGTAATAATAAGTGAAACCAATGAACTCCTCCTTTCTAGGTTAATGAGTTGGCGTATGTGCATTGATTTTTGTAAATTGAATGAGGCCACCCATAAGGATCATTTCCCTTTGGCCTTATATTGATCAAATGCTTGAGAGGTTGGCTAGTTATGCATATTATTGTTTCCTTGATGGTTATTCCAGTTATCTTCAAATTGTCATTTGTTCAAAAAATCAAGATAAAACAACTTTTACATGTCCATTTGGTACGTTAGCATATAGGAGAATGCCTTTTGGGCTTTGCAATGCTCCTAGCACATTTCAACGTTGTATGTTTGCTATTTTTCATGATATGGTTGAAAAGTGCATAGAGATCTTCATGGATGATTTTATTTTATTTGGTGTCCAATTTGATGATTGTCTTGTAAATTTGTCGAATGTGTTGAAAAAGTATGTTGAACTAATTTGATGCTCAATTAGGAAAAATGTCATTTTATGCTGCAAAAAAGAATTGTTTAAGGTCACAAGGTGTCATCAAGAGGAATAGAAGTTCATAGGGCAAAAGTGGAGGTGATTGAAAAGTTACCTCCTCCTATTAATGTTAAGATGAGGAAGAAGTTTCATAGGTCATGTGATGGGTTTCTATAGAAGATTCATTAGAAATTTCTCACACATAGCTAGACCTTTGTGCTCCTTCAAAAAGATTGTGCTTTCAACTTCGATGATTCATATTTGAAAGCGTTCAATGAGTTGAAACATGCTCTTGTAATTGCACCTATCATTGTGGCACCAAATTGGTCTTTTTCATTTGAGCTCCTGTATGATGCTAGTGACAGTGCAATAGGTGCCGTTTTGTGTCAAAAGGTGAATAAAATGTTGCATGTCATTTACTATGCAAGTAGGACCTTAAATGAAGTGCAATTTCATTATCCTACTACAGAAAAGGAAATACTTGCTATAGTCTTTGCATTTGACAAGCTTAGATCATATTTGATTGGGTCTAAGGAAATTATGCACACCGATCACTCTGCACGAAAGTATTTATTCTCTTAACAAGATGCCAAACCACATTTATTGAGATGGATACTTTTATTGTAGGAGTTTGATTAGGAAGTAGTGGACAAGAAAGGTGTTAAAAACACATGGTAGCAGATCATTTATCAAGGATTAAACCATCTAGACTTGTCAATCATGAAGAAAGAGCCATCAAATGAAGAATTGCTTGAGGTGAAAGAAGCAAGCGCGTGGTATGCGGATATTGTGAAATATCTTGTTTCAAGGATAGTACCAAAGATGTTCAATATCAATGAGAAAAGGAATTTCTTTGTAGAAATGAAATTTTAGTTTTGGGAAGAATAATATCTATTTGGAAGATGCAATGATCAAGTTCTATGGACATGTGTTATGGAAAGTGAAGTGACCGTCATTTTGACACATTGTCATTCATCCCCCATTGGAGGTCAACTGGAGCTCAACGAATACCTTTTAAAGTCCTTTAATGTGGCTTATATTGGCCAACTATTTTCAAAGATTCTAGGGAATTTGTGCTCAAGTGTGATAAATGCCAAACGGTAGGTAATATTTCAAGAAGACAAGAAATGCCCTTCCATGGTATTGTGGAGTTGGAAGTATTTGATTATTGTCCACAGATAATGATTTTATGGGACCCTTTCCAGCATCATTTTCCAACAAATTCATTTTGGTTGTGGTGGATTACATGTCAAAGTGGGTTGAACCAATAGCCACCTCGACAAATGTGCTAGAGTGGTCACGCAATTTCTCGGAAAGAACATTTTCTCTGGGTTTGAAGTTCCTGGAACTATTATTAGTGATGGGGGTACACACTTCAAGAATTCACATTTTGAGGTTTTAATTACCAAGTATGGGGTAAAGCACAAAATTGCCTTAGTCTATCATCCTCAAACTTTACATCAAGTTGAAGTTTTGAATCAGGAACTGAAGAGAATTTTGGAGAAAATAGTGAATAGTGCAAGGAAGGATTGGGCAATTAAGTTGGATGCTACATTATGGGCCTACCGGACGGCATTCAAGACTCCCATAGGGTTGTCTCCGTACGGTATTGTATATGTCAAGGCATGTCACTTACTAGTTGAACTTGATCATAGAGCATATTGGGCAATCAAGAGTTTGCCAATTTTTATTTGAAGAAGACGTGTGAAAAAAGACTTCTTGATTTGAATGAGTAGGATGAATTCTAGAGAGAAGCATTTGAAAATTCCTTGATCTATAAGGAGAGGACTAAGGCATAGCATGACAAACTCATCTTAAAGAAGGAATTCAAAACCGGCGATTTGGTATATCTCTACAATTCAAGGCTCAAACTATTCTTGGGAAAACTCAAATCATGTTAGAGTAGCCTTTTAGAAGAGATTCAAACTTTTCCTCATGGAGTGGTAGAGATCAAATGGAAAGAAGGGACATTCAAGGTTAATGGTTATCGGCTCAACCCCTACTTGGGAAGATTTGTTGAAGAAGGGCAACGTCCAATATGTGTAAGAATGAACAGCCAAGCCATAGTCAAGCTAGTGACTATAAAAGAACGCTTCTTGGAAGGCAACCCAAACTTTTAATTTAGTTGGTTTTATTTAATTTTCTGTGATTTTTAATTAGTCTATATTTTAAGTGATTTGGTTTAAAGAATTAGAAAAAAAAATTTAGGTAAAAATGCGTCTTTAAATTGAATGAATGGCGTTAAAGATTCAGTGAAAATTGTCATCTAAACTTCTTAATTTGATGTTTGTAGTTTGTGCATGGATTTGAAAAAAAGTGGTGAAGAGAAGAGAAATTTTGGAGGTGTAAAAGATACATTTTGCAGAAGTTTAGGTCCATGTCTCACCATCGACCTCAAACTTCTTTAGGGTATTTAGGTCATTTGGGCAAAATCGCAACATGAAATCCAAATCGCAATTTCAACTTCAAACTTCTACAAGGTTCTGAAATTTTTCCCGAGTCGAGAAGGCAACATGGATTCCCCATGTCACGACATCAAAAACTTGATCTCTCGGTAGAATAAAAATAATTCAAAAATATCAAGTGATAAAACCACACTAATTCTTAACTTTTATCCTCGCGCCCGCAAGTATATGTTGCTAGATAGTAGTATAGAATGAGCGGGATCGTTTTCACAAGGATTGTAATTGGCGAAGTACCAAGTTTTACAAGTCTTTGTGTAGTTAAGCGGTCCAAATAATGGATTAAAGATCTAAACTACTCAAAATCTTTATAAAATTGCATATTCAAGCTCAAAAATTAGATTAGTTTTCATAACAAACCAAGTAATAAAGACAATCATCAACTAAATTAATCTACTAACCAATATATTCTATAGAAAGCAGTTAAATGAAAACAAATAAAACTAACCTTAATTCACCAAAATAAAGAAACCAACTTTACACTAAAATTGGAAGTAAAGAGTTCCAATTTAACTAAGGAAAGTGATTAAAGAGCACAGGAACAAAGTAACAACCATTATCTACTAATTGAAACTATTGACTTTTAAGGGAAAATAATGTTCTAGACTAAATATTTTTTATTTTTGTATGGAATTATGAAAGCCGTCTAGAAATTAATTAACAATTAAAGAAATGAATTGAAAACTTGAATTAAAAAAAATACTAAATTAACAAGAACCCTAATTACTCTAAGAAAGACTTGAAATGAAAGCAAAAGAGATTTCTAGGAAATTAAACTAGAAAGCAAGTAAAAATTATATCTACTTAACGCTAAAGATTAACCCACTAGTAATATGTAATCAAAATATAAACTTGCAAGAAATTAGAAGTTAGATCCAAAGGAGAATTAAAGATAATTTACATTGAGAAAATGAAACTTGAGAGTGAAGTCTTGCTATTCTATTCTAATCTAACCTAAACTGCTAACTACTAAACTATGTGTACTATCACAAGTCTCTGGTACCTTAAATAATAGAGTATTACACATTCCAAGATTAGGTATTGGCAGCGGGAATATTTCAAAACTACCATTACTAAAATGCTGAAAGCTAGTCCATATCTTGACAAAGAATAAGTGATGTCAAGACAGGGCTCTAAAATTACATTAACCTATGTCCATGTGCATGTCGTGATTTGGAAAAGTTGATGTCGCGACATGGACACCAATTTCAGCAAATCTTCAATTCTTCTCAAATACATTTTTCATCTTGGCCCTCGTACTTTGTTTATTCCAACTTCCATCCTCTAAGGTAGACCTGCATAATATTGAACCAATTACGTAATCAATTTAACCAAAATTCGAATCAAAACTTATCATATTCAACAAAAACTAAAATATAAATACACAATATGAAAATCAACCAAAATCTTCAATTAATTAATCAAAATTTGGAATTTAGACAAACAAAATGCCATGATTTAGAGCAAAATAACTCTAGCTTACTTGGGGTATTACACCCCGAAAATTAGTGTTTTGCTAGTCTCGAGCAAAACAAAAAGTAAAAAAGAACCCTACTAACACTAAACAAAATAATACCACCAAAGTTAACAAAACACTTGATGAGCAATGGATGTACATAGAACAACTAAGAAATCTCTGAAGAAACTTTGAATACTATATGAAAAGTAAAATATTTAACTGAGTCAATCCAATTTTACCAATTTTTTTTTTTTAAAACTTACATTCATTTGGTATGCAAGATTTCTTTATATTCAAGTCACCAAGCATGATGATTCTCAAAGACATTCCTAAATATTTTATTTTTATCAATTTAAAACATCATTTCTTTTCAAATCACAAATATTATAAAGTTAGTCAATTATCCAGACAAGGTCGCCAAAAAATAGAAATTCATTAGGAATCTACTTAAAGGCAAATGTCACACAATTATGGGAATATAGGAGTAAGTAGTATGAGAATAATGATAAGTATTACAAACATTTCATCCTTAACTTATTGGTATACTAAAATGTAACTTCTAATATCTTAATTCGAAGAAACTACATGAGTATATGCTGGATTCCCGTACTCGCCTTATTACTAACAACAATATATATATATATATATATATATTGAAAATGGCCCAAAACCAAGGCAATGAGCGAAACGTATTGAAAATTAATCTCAAATACCAAATATTCACAAATTAGGAGAACATTCTCTATAAAAACACACAAAATATCCCGATTTCCTTCTATTTCATTTAACCTACTTTTTCCCCAAAAGATAAATCTACTAACAAAATAATATTGGTAATTTGATCAAAAACAATATTTGAAATAAATTTTCCCCAAAATTTTAGTACCCCTTTTTGAAAAATATGAACACAAAGTTTTTGAAATCTTTATGTTGCAAAACAACTACTCACTCACACTTAAATCCATGAAATGACCCAATCAAAACTTCAATCATATAATATTGTAAGTCAAATATCATCATTGAGTACCCAATTGACCAATTTTCCATCCAATCGCTATCAAATCACACCAATACACATAAAATTACCATTCCCAAAACAAGAAATAAACATCCCGAAACTTGTCTCTTTTATTCTAATTGATGAATAATTCATCCTACCACTCACCCAAAATTCCGACATAGAAATATAAAATCCATTAAACAAGACCCAAGCAAACTATAAAATTTTTTATCTCGAACCATTATCAAATGAAAATACTAAGGGCACATAACTAATCCATGTATTTAACCAATTGAGATCTAGAAAAAATAAATATCCAAATCAAAGCATCAATAAAATAAAAAATGGCATTAGCTTAAGGGCTTTAGCCAATCCGCTATCATCCATCAATAAAAATGACCAAAAACCAAACCAAATATTTAGCAAATTAATCCTCAAAATGATCTACTCCATCAAGTAGTCAAAAGAAATATACTTGGTGTCAGCTTAAGGCTATTAGCCAATCTAATTCAAACTAAAGTATCTAAAAGTTACATAACCAAAAATAAAAAATAAAAATAACTGAAGATAAAAGTTCTAAATCAAGAATAATAGAAATTGTCGGTCTTTGATAAGCTCGTAAATGTAGTATATTTAACGTATCATTTACCTCATTTTTGGTGATGAATGAGAAATAATACAGTAATATGAGTTAAAATGATTTATTTTGAGTTTCATAGGGTTTGAGTGAAGAAAGGGTTCAAATTGATCGCAAAAGTGGAGGAAACTTGCAAAATTGGAATTTCATGCACCGGCGAGAAGCGATTCTGACACAGTTTGGTAGATTGGGCATACCTTTCTTGTCCAAGATCCAATAGGGGTGATTCTGGATGTTTTGGATAGCTAAGACATAGATTTACAGCTTTCATGTTTTAAATTTTACAAAATTCGGCCTGGATTATAGTCAAAATAGAGAAGCAATGTGAAGTTGTTTCAACCTCTGGCGCCTAGGCACGTTAGAATTACAGCGCCTAGGAGCCATCTCCAGAAACCCCATTTTTGTTTTTGCCCTTGGTGCCTAGGCATCACAAAAATGCAGCTTCTAGGTGCCAATTGACATATAGGTCTTATAAGGTTTCTTATTTTGCAAGAAAAGTCCTCCCGTGGGCCCAGTTACATGGAAAAGCATGTACTTATCATTTCAGAGCCCCAAAACCCTAAAAATATTTATTAATACACCAAGAGTAGTAGTGGAAATCATCATTTTCATCAGCCGTCATTAGTTTTTAGGTTTTTCAATAGTTAGAATGATAATTTAGACGTACGGTAGATTCATTGTCAATTGTTCGAGTTAGAATTTCATCCTCTTGTCAAGAATTCAAGACTCAACAATTATCAACATTCGTTTATGCAACAATTACTGAGTTTGATTTTTTTTTTATGCAATTTAATTTTTTTCTTATTTCTTTCTTCTTCTTTAATTATTGTTCTTGTTTTATTTCCTTTAATTCTTAATTGCGTTCGTAGTTTAGCGGTTAGAGTTTTATTTTATCGGTTTGTTCGCTTTTATTGAGTAGATTAATTTAATTTCTTGTTCTTGATTAAATTCTTGCAAGTCGGGTAGATTTAAATTAGGGTTTTGGTTAGTTATATTTAATTGCTTTCAATAGGGTTAGAATTTTACATCCTTGTCTTTATTTTAATTTCTTGTGATTACATTTAGTTTAAATTTAGTCAAAAACTCCTGATTATTTTGTCTAACTAGTGAATATCCTTGTAAACCTAGTAATTGTTCCAATAGTTCTCGTGGGAACGATCCTTACTCATCCTATATACATTCAACTCACCTCGTATACTTATGAGTGTGTGGGAGTTGATTAGGATAATTAAGGTTTTTATTACTTGTTCATTGTTTTCGACAACCTCATCAATATTCTACCAATTAAGTTTTTGGCACTGTTGTCGAAGATTATTTTTGTTTGGTAACAATATTAGGTGTAGTGAGTCTTACTAGATTTGACTTTTTATTTTTTGTTAATTATTTACATTTATTTCCTGTTCTCTTGGTTTTGTTTGGATTTTTGTGTTCGATATTTGATCATTGGTTTTCTTTTCTTCTAATTATGGTAGATACTCATTCGTCTAATCAACCACTTCATCTGATTAACTTGGAAATTGAATCGATGATATGCAGAAATCCTAGACAACAAGAGTCAAACTAAGGCTACCATCTAATGGGGAATCCAAACCGTGCCATGACTGAACAACAGGAGGTTGCAGGCAACAACGACAACCTAGTTAATGCCAATGTTAACCCTTGACATCTTAGATATTATGCCATGCCTTTGTCTAATTTCGAAGGGGTGAGTTCTAGCATTGCTCGACTGCCTGCGCAAGCTAATGAATTCTAAATTAAGCCTGCACTGATACAAATGCTCCAAACACATGCTATGTTTGGAGAAGGACCCAATGAGCACTTAATCAAGTTTGAAGAAGACATTGATACATTCTGATATAATGCAGTCCACCCAAATTGTATCTAGATGAGAGCGTTCCCTTTTTCCCTACGTGATAGAGGAAGGTCTTGGCTGCAATCACATCGACAAGGCACTTTCACAATATGGGACCAACTTGCTCAAGAAGTCCTATCCAAACACTTTCCACTGGCTAGGACTGATAAGCTTCGAAACAAGATCACATCATTTAGACAAATCATTGGAGAGAGCTTAGGTGAAGTATGAGACTGGTTCAAGGAGATGTTGAGGAAGTGTTTGCACCATGCTATACCTCTGTGGTTGCAAGTCCAAACCTTCTATAATGGTCTATTTTTAGAGACTAGATTGATAGTTGATTCTAAGTCTTTGGTGCGAGAGGTTCTTTCCCCTACAAGACTTCAAAGGAAGCTCTAGAGTTGTTAGTGAGAATGACATCCACTCATTATTATCATGGAGCAATAACTCCTGTAGTTGGAAAATAACAACAAGTGAATCAAGCCAACGTCCAAGAAGGAGGTATGCGTAGCTATGACACTTTCATATCTCAGCAAAACATGATGATGAGTGCCAATACAAATTTGACAAAGGCTGTAGAGAATATGGCAAGAAGCTCAGTGAACTCCATTGGTTCAACATCCCAAGAGATCTTGATTTGTGGTTTCTATGGAGAAAATCACCAAAATGGCTTGTGTAATACTTCAGTGATGCAAGGTGAGCAAATTCAATTCATTTTCGATTAAAATCCCACCACAAGAAGTCAGCCTACCAAATATGGAAACGCATATAACCCATCGTAGGAGAACCATCCCAAATTTTCCTAGACAAATCAAAGTAATGTTCAAAATTCATCCTTCCAACCATCACAGCCACAAGTCTCTAATTTTTCCAATCCAGCTTCATTTTCCCGACCATATCAATCACCACACCAGAGAAATTTCCAAAACTTTCTGTCTCAACAAAACAACTTATACCAACCTCCATCACTAAGAACACCTCAAAATCACAGTTATCCTTCATATGTAAACCATGATCAATCCACAGAGGATAATTTGAGAAAGAACTTCAAAGCTTTGAGGAGGGAGTATGAGAATTTGTGACCTTTTACAAGGAATATGGAATTTCAATTGGGACAGTTGGTTCGCCAAAATAATGAACTACCTATGGGAGCATTTCCAGGTAATACAACTCCAAATTCAAAGAAGCAATGCAATGCTATTTCACTTAGGAGTGGGAAGAAATTGGTTATACAAAGTGACAAGACAAAGATTGATACTGAAGCTGGGAAACCAAAATCCAAGACAATTGAAGAAAAACTTGAAATTGAAAATAACAATGAAAAGATGACCAAGAAGAATGCAATGAAGGAGTCGAAGAAGCTTGGGGAATTGCTAAAGAAAGTGGATAATTATTTTACATTGGATCCTGTAATAAAAGTGCCATTTTGTCAACGACTCATTGATCTAAAGGAGGAAAAAGAGAAGCAATTTCACAAGTTCCTCAATATGCTCAAAAAGGTGAATGGAAACATTTCTTTGGTTGATGTTTTCAACAAGATGCCCAATTATGTGCGGTTTATAAAGGATCTATTGGCTAAGAAGCAGCGATGGGATGATGATGAGATAGTTTGTCTTGACGCCAAGTGCAATACTATTGTTGAACGGAAGTTACCCCCAAGCTCAAGGAGCTCGGTAGTTTCTCTATACCGGTGAATGTTGGAGGACATACATTGTATAGTTCACGTTGTGATTTGGCAACGAGCATCAATATTATGCCGAAGGCTATCTATGATAACCTAGGGTCACCAATGCAAAACCAACCAACATTACACTCCTATTGGTAGATTTGTCTGAGATAAAACCAAATAGCTTGTTGAAGGATGTTCTTCTTCAAGTGAAAATAAAAAGTTGGTGTTTCCTGTGGATTTCATGGTGTTAAACATCAGCTAGGACAATGGAAGGCTGTTTTTATCAACCGCAAATGCTTTAATAAACGTTAATAAAGGAAAGTTGATTTTGCGAGTTGATAATGAATTTGTTGAAATTGATGTTTTCAATTATGTTCATAATGTTCCAATATTTGAGAAAAAATGTGCTAATTATTCCCTTGGTTCATTCATTTATTGGTTTGAAGATGAAGTACCCAAGGTAGGTCAAGGTAATGCACTCAAAAAGGATGTCGAAATTAATGAAGACTCAAAAATTGACTTGGAAAACAAACCACTGGATAATCAAAGTGAGATGGAAAGGATTCATGAATCATTTTCACAAGTGCAGAAAGGTGAGGGTATGGGTAAAGCGACCTGAGAAAGAAGAAGAAAAAGCAGTGCAAAGAGCGACTTGAGGCAATCATATGTGCACTGTCACTTGTAAATGCTTGGAAACGAGGGCAAGTTCAAGTTCATGCTCGGAATCAAGGATCAAGAGTGATGAAAAATGGTTTTAAACTTCTCCTGTGGAAGCCGAAGAGGAAAAGATGGTGGACCATCCTTAAGTGCTTGAACTAATCTCAAATGCCAAAGTCGTGCCTAGGATTATAAACAAGGGTGCTTCCTGTGAAGCCACCCATGTTTTTTCTTAATTTTATTTCTTATGTTTTTGTTTAGTTTCTTGGTTTTATTGTTTTTCATAATGTTTTAAGGATTTTTAGGTTTTGTTTTTGTTTTACTGGTTGATGTTTTCCACCTTGACTTTGGTGAATTTTTTCCAAAATAAATGGCACCAAACGTTCTTTCTTGACAGAGAAGCTTCCCTTTTTCTCTTTTTACTCTTTATTTTTGCATTGGGACAATGCTATACTGTAAGTGTGGGGTGGGAGTTTTCTTAATTTCTATTTGTTTGGTGGTTTGTTTGTTCATTTTCAATTTTTTCTTTTATATTTGTAGCTTAGCTTTTGATTTGAAAGCTTTTCAAACTCACAATTTCTAAAAATTTGGTTCGCAAATTGCTTAGTGTGTTTCTTTAATTTTCTATTTGATAATGTTTGAGCTAAGTTGTCATGAAAATTGTAATCGGTGTTATTATTTCCCTAGCATGATTTCAAATATTTGAGCACTAATTGCCCTACAATGTTGCAGCTTTTTGGCACTAAGAGATAATTGTGTAGAAATACTTGTATTGCACTCCAAACACTTACTTTATTACATTTTCGAGGCAAAATTTTTGATTTGATTGAAATATGACGATAGGCATTTCTTTAGACGTTTGACCCTTTCAAGCCAACCCTATAGTGAAAATTTTGCCTAGAATTCTATTTGAGCATTAATTTGTTTTGAATGGATAGAAGCACCATGCATTTTTTTTTTCTAACTCATTCTTTTATCTACCTATGTGAGCTATTCTAAATGTCCCTTAGGAGCTTTAAGGCCCATTAATTGTTAAGGGGCTATAAGGATGGAAGGTAGTTGTATGAGACTGTTAGAGCCACATGAATAGTGTACAGTTTAAGGTGTAGTGGTGTCAGAAATTTTATTTTATTTTACCATACCAGATGGTGCCCATCACTGGCACCTACTTTGGAATATTCCAGGTGGTGCCTATCACTGGCACCTGCATTGGAGTGTTGGAAAATAGTGCCCATCATTGGTACCTGGATAGATATTTTGGGTGGGTAATGTCTACCACTTGTTACCCAACTGTCATGCTCTATTTCCTCTCGACCATCTTCTGCCTCACTAGGTTGAGCCTCCTCATGGTCATCATCTTGTGCTCCTCCAATCTTTCCAATTTTTTGGGCCTCTATGCATCAATTACTAGTGGTGTGTAATATTGCCCCTAAAGTTGCCCATAATGCCAGAGTGGAGATGGCTGCAGTCTGACCCTTGTATCAAGTGTAGTGGTCTTGAGAGCTTCTCCTATCATTGCCTAATTGTTTTGCATTACTAGCTAACTATAGGTCCAATGCCCCAGCAACTCATTCCCCTCTTCTTCATTGACTAGTTGGCATTGAATACATATCCAACGACAGAGAGATATATGATGCTCCTTGTGGTGGTGGTGGTGCAAGGCCTTCTCCATGGTAATGCTTCTCATACTCGCGTACCATCCTATAAACATACTCCCGATTAATCATGCCCTTCGAATATGTCATTGGCTCTGCTAGGTCAATGTGGCATCCTACAACTACAGTAGATTACACTGAGTGCATAAAAAATCGATCTCCCAGACCTGGGACTTTTGAGAAACCCTATCTAATCATTCTGCCAATATCCACTGGTATTTTTGTTACGATCACCATAAACCACCAACACTTTGTCCCTTTAAATAAAGCTCAAGGAGTTAGAATCCCAAATTCAACAATTACTGAAATGAAACCACAATTTAGCCACAAGTGAGAGTCCACGACGAGGAAATTTTAATTCGGTGCTAATTGTAGTACTTTGTACCCAATCCACATTCACATCACAAATAGCACTTTTAATAGCATCCATATCCTTCTTGTCATGCATATTAAAAAATGTTGAATACTCATTAGAATGCACAGGAGGTATGTTAAAGAAAGAATTAATCAATTCAGAACTGAAATCAACAAATACCCCCAGACTCTCACTTTCCCTACCTCAAGCTCACAAAGGTTGCAATGAAATTCTTTCACAAGTTCTATACACCCCAGATTAATTGGACTATTGAATCTTTCCAAATGCCTAGTTCAGATCTGAGCTTCTATCTCCTTCCCAGCCTCTTCATATTGTTTCCAATGCATGGATAGATCAAAATTCCTTTCCTTAATCACCTCATATTTCTCATTATTTTTATGGTTGATGAGTTCTATCATTGGAGAATTGAGGTTCTACTTGCTCACCACCCCTACTAGGCTACTTACTTCCCTTTCTCTACTCGTCCCTTCACCAGCTTTCCTTTTTCTCGAACTCACCCATCTACCCTTTATTCTTTCCCTCCTCTCAGCATTCCCATAAACACTTCTTGTCATTTCTCACAGCAATTATCAACCAATGCAAGACATTAACAAATAAGCACCGAAATTTTGAATTTATAACCAAGAAAAATTCCACCAATTTTGTCAAAAAAAATTCACAATTTCTCAATTATAATTTAAATAACCCAACCACATTCCAAATAATTCAATGAATTAATCAATTCAATATCCAATCTTGTCAAAAAAAAAATCGCATAGAAATTCTGTCCAAAATTATCCAAATTTTTTTCCAACATACCACATGAAATTGGTTAACATGCATCCACAAATTACCTTCTACAAATCACCAATTTAATCTCGAAGTCAGGAAGAACATTACCCAATTGATGTCAACAAATTTCCATGAAATTGGGGGCAAGTCCCTCCTTGGTGTTCAATTTTTTGAAACAAACTCCAAATTGTTCCCTCTTGAATGTTCCAAAGGTGATGTAGAAAGATTATGGGGGTGAATTAGGGTATTAAGAAGGGATTTTTATGGAAGAAAATGGGAGAAGTTGAGAAAAGTGAGATTTTTGATGAGGGGTTGTACGAGAATTATTGCTTGGAGAAGAAGAAGAATTTAAGATAAGAAGAGATAGAGTCCTTTTAAAATTTGGGTTCTGATCGTATCGAAGTCATGACAATAGGAAACTGAGGCACATGAAGGATAGAAGATCATCTGATATTGGGAGTATAATTAATATAACTTGTTCCAGTTATAGAAGTAAAAGAGCCATCTATTATTTTGGCATTGTCTCCTTTTGTCATAGAGAATAAGTCAGAAATTTTTTGTAACAGCCTGTCATATGTCCATTTTCTCCATAGTCTATAATCCATGTACAATTATCATGATTTGCAAGAAAAACACTACCTGATTTAACAAAATTGGAGGAGTGGTGTAAGAAAATTATGCTGTCAAATTGTAATGCCGTCGTAAGCACCCAAAATTAACAACTCTAGTGTAGTAGTGGTGAGTCGAATTCGTCCCACAGAGAATTGGAATTATTTTCGTGCTAAATTGGAACAAGAGGGGGTTTGGAATACTTTTTAACTAAAACTAAAACAAGAAAAAATATCTAAAGAAAATTCAATTAAGCAAGATCTTCGTTTTGTTCATATCCACCATGGCAAGTTCACGAGTCGATCATTGACACAGAAGATAATTCAATTTATATCAAGCACTAATTGAAAAATTAACCCGAAAGGATACCAATTCAAAGTTGATTCTTATTTCTTTCTAAAGTTGGTTAATTTTGAACACGCGATCCAATTAACCCTAACTATTAATTTAACCCAGACACGCGCCAAAGATTAATTAATAGAAGCATTAAATCAACAAGAACAATTAGACTATTTAAACATAAACACACGCGGTTATGCCAATTAGATGATTAATTTCCCTAAATTCAATAACACAATTCCAGTAATTATCAAATTCAGTTACTTCATAGATTGAATTAAGCACACGCGGTTAAAATAATCTAGCGGTAGATTAATTCTAATAACTTAGTATTCTGCAGCAATAATAAGCTAAAAAGAAGAATCATAAATTTAATTACAGAAAAATAATCCGAAATACTTGAGATAAAAGTGAATAATTTAAGCACAAGAAGTCTCACAACTTTTTAGAATTGACCATGGCTTCAATTCCCTATACCAAGAAAAGAGTTTAGGCACAAAGTGCCATGAAAGAATAAAGAGGAAAATTTTCTGCTAAAACGCTAGCTAACAAGAAAAATAAAAGTGTCGATCCCTTTTTCTCACCCAACTTGGGGTATTTATAATGAGTATTCAAAGTTACAAATAATGCCTACTGATAAGAACGTGAAATCGGGTGAAAAAAAGTCCAGCCGGCAGAACAAATCCCTCAAAGACTCAAAAACACATTTCTGCTACTGGCCTCCGCGCACATGCACAGGCTCCTTTGCGTGCATGTGCGTGCAGAGATCCTAGCGTGCATGTGCGCGAGAGCTGTTTCTGGAATTTAAGTTTCTGGACTCTGCTCACATGCGCAGCCCAGCTCCAACGCATGTGCGCTGACTTCCTCAATTGTTCTCCACCTTCAGCTTTGATTTTCACCTACTCTGATGCTTGCATTATTTGGGAAAACTCAAATCATGAAAGTTTCAGGTCTACATCTTAGCTTTCCAATGCTTCTTAAATCACCTCAATTGGAGCTTGGGATCAAAAGTTATTCTTGAAATACAAAATAGTTTCTGGAATGACTTCGTATTCGTGCATGTTCCGTTCTTAGCATTTTCTTTCATCGTTTTGCATCTTTTTGAATTCTTTTCACTGTAGCCCTACAAAAACTGAGAATAACCAAATTAAGCTCAATAATAACTCAAATCTTGCTTCCAACACATAAAAATATGGTAATTGACACATAAAATGTAGTACAATTATGAACTTATCAAATTACCCCACACTTAGCCTTTGATCGTCCTCGATCAAATATAAAATTAAAACATTTAAGCATAACACATTCTACTCAACATATTCCTTCAAATATCCACATAATAATCAATAATCAATCCAACAATCAGAGTAGTCAAATAACCCAAGATCTCAAATGCTAATAGAAACGATTACAAAACACAAAATTCGTGTGTTTGTGTGTATAGCCATTCGAAAATTTAGATTTAAAAACATCTATATTAAATCTAGACAACCGACACAATCTAAATTTAGATAGGACTTTTAGTTTGAAATATAGGTTAGGGTATTTGTTAGCCAAAGAAGGGAAAGGATTTAGCAAATAAGAACAAGAGCTTTATAGTAATGACGGTCGTACATTAAATAAAACTTCTCTTCACATACGGAATATCAAGCTTTCACAACCCCACACTTCAGTAACAAACACCCATTAAGAATTCAAAAAAACCAAACATGCCAACCTCTCTCGGACATATATACATCACATCATCATTTTTTTTTATGTCCGCTCACAGTACGGGTACCAGTGGTAGGCACTACATGCAACATATAAACACGCAGATAGCAGTGATGGGCACTACCTGCAAATATAGGTACCAGTGATAGGCACTACCTGTAAATATCAAAACATGCAGGTACCAGTGATGGGCAATACCTGCATATTGTCAAAAACTCCCATATTCATTTTTTTCAACAATTTTTTTTCCAATACCCCATTTCGCAACAAAAATTTACATCACTCGCTTCTCACAAACTTCCACCCTTATATGCCCTTAACAGATAATGTGCACCGCAAAACTCTTAAAGGGAATAATTTAGGATAAAACAATGAAAAGAACATTAAACTCAATAAGGGTAGGTAAATGAGTTATGTGAAAGAAGGTGAATGATATTTCTCTTCACAAGAATAAGGCTCAAATAAGGTACTTAGAACCAAATTGTTAAAATGATTGGCCAGAAAGGCTCATCAAACATAAAAGCACTACCCTAATATTTAAACTAAATCAGGTCATCTAAGAATTAGCTTCGAAAATGTAATAAAGCAAGTTTTTGGGATGCAAAATAATTGAGTCTGCATAAATTTCTCTAAATATCCCAAATCAAACATTAAAGTATGGCTTAGTGCTCAAAAGTCTTCAAAAATCATCAACGAAAATATTAACAACAACTACATTCATCATTCATGCATGGTTAAATTAATGATTATCATGTAGAAAAATGGAGAAAATACGTTAAGCAAAAATTCTTGAAAATTGTCAAAAAATGGTCAATTAATTCACAAAATTTTGACAAGATCTTAGATCAAAGAAAAAGTTAAAATATATTGCAGTAAAATCGAGTAAAATACACCAAACACTTAAAAATCCAAATAACTTCCACCCCACACTTAAAAATAAGCATTGTCCTCAATGCAAAAAATAAAAGCATAAAATGGGAAAAAGAAAAGCTTCTCTGTATTTAACTCGCGTTCGGAGCAGTATCCGCTATAAATAAACCCTTGTTGCGAATGAAAGCTGGATAACACTAAACAAAACAAAACAAAACAAATAAATAATTCCCTTGAGACAATAAGAAAAACAAGAATATGGTATAAGATAATCCTACAATAATCAAGAGATTTACTCCCTTAAGGGAATACAGAACCAGAATAATGAAAAGAAACCTAATGAAAAGTAAGTTAATCTCTAAATAAAACCTAACCAACGAAAATAAATGCCGAATAAAATATCTAAGCAAATTGTCTAAGAAATCAATTCAATAACTAGCAACGAAAATGGCCCAACAGATAGGGCATAAGAACTCAAGGAGCATGGGGCCCCAAATCCTACGAAAAAGGTGGAAAGGGTGGGAATGTTGAAGGGTCCTCACCTCGCTCTCTGGCCATCTGATGAGCCTTCATCTGCTGTTGTTCCGCCAAGATCTGATGAAGAAGGTCCTCCTGAGACTGTGGATGAGCAGGTACTGGCTCGTCATCCGAATCATTGGCTTCCTCCACTTGTGATGTAGAAGATTGGGCTCTAGTACGTTTAATCGGAGCCCGTAGACCTTCCATTGCAATCATCTGGCCTGGCCTCAATTTTTCTTCAGAAGGCTCAACCGAAACCCATTTTCCAAGCATAGCATCGTGATCAGATAAGGAAACCACAATCCCGGTTGCCTACTAGTAGCGGAGTAACAAATTTGTTGATATATGATGAGCTGACCCACATCAATGGCTTTCCCAGTAACAATGTAATATAGCAATTTAGCCCGTTCCATAGTGACATGGGTAAGATAGTTTACCGGTAGAAGGCAGCCACAAATGAATTTAAACCAAACAAACCATGCTGGCTTAAGTTTATTCGCGTGGAAATGCCGAACCGCCCTACCATCTGCCGTAAAGGTCCAATTCACATCCCTGTCACACAGAACACTGGCGATCTGCTGAAGCTCTATATTGGCATTTCGGGTGTTAGGCCATTCACCATTGCGAACACGATTGACCTTCAAAATTCTATTGATTTTGTTGGCAGAGATATCTACTTCCTTCCCCCGTACATATACCCTGGTGGAGTTATAATAATCAAAGTTAGAATAGAACTCACGCACCACCGGAAGGATGGCATTGATGGGAGTTGAAGTGAGAAGCTCCCATCCACGATTGCGAATAGTTATCTCTATTTTCTACACTCCTGCCAAAGGAACTTGGATGCCTCTTTCCTTTATTATATTCTTTACAACCCACTTAGAAATATCATCACCATACTTTTGTTTGGCAGCCGCCGTTAAAAAACGTAAACCGCCACCAACCCTTGATTGTGTAGCCTCGGATGATGAAGATTCTCCGATACCCTTGCCTGTGGCTATTTTCTTGGCTGCTCTTCCCATTCCTATAAAACATAAACAAGCATCATAACTCCCAAACAAACAAACAACACCCCACATTTACATAAAGGCCATTCCCCCAAATCATAAGTCTCAGATTGCACATGAAAATTTTAAACAAAATATTGCCTAAAACTAAGACTTATATATAATCCAGGAACATTCCTATGCATGAAAACCTATTAGACAGAATTCACATGGCATAATCAGTGGCCTAGGGGTTAAATTCATGCATCACTGCCTTGTGTTTGAGCATTTTTATTCATTGGGGCATATTATCGAACACATGGCATGCATGAAGAAAGAGGAAATTTATGGGTATATTATGAACATCAATCCATCCTCAATCAAAATAAGAGACAGAACAACAAAAATCACACCAAATTTGTGTTTTTAAATCAATCCCTACGAAATTTCATCAATTCAAAGCATAAAAATACTCTAGATATTCTAGAAAATTACTTGAAACCCATAAAAAAGTTGTAGAAAGAAAGAGAATTCATACCTTGATTCGATTGTTCTTGAAAAAAGAAGAAATTTGGGTGTAAAATTGATGGAATTGGGGTGGTTTTTAAAGATCTAAAAGTGGGGGCATTTTACCATTTTGAGAGGAAGTTGAATTAGAAAAGGAATGTTAAGAAAGAAGGATAAGGAACGGTTCCTCTCTTTTATCTCCTCGCGGGCAAGTGCGCAGCTTCTTCAGTGCGCACGTGCGCGCAAGGAAGAGACTCTGATGGTTTATCGCCTCCGCGCACATGTGCAGAGCTTGGAGCGCATGTGCGCACTAGGTAGAATAGAAATCACTTTTTTTTTTTTTTTTTCCACATAAAACATAAACCCATCAAAGATCTCTTTTATCATTTAAGACTCTTATGGTAATGCAATTGATTTCCCAATTAACAACAAAACTAATAAATCTAAATCCTTAAAATGAAAATAAGTAAAAATAAAGTTGCAAAAATTAAATAACAGAATAAAATTTAAATGGACATGGGTTGCCTCCCATGCAGCGCCTTTGTTTACTGTCGTTGGCTCGACTTGATGCTCGCCACTTAATCAAAATGCAATTCTTCCAAATTCTCTTCGCACACATTTCTCGACGCAACCCCTTCATAATACGGTTTGAGGCGATGTCCATTAACTGTAAACACCTTGGATGTTTGTAAACTCTAAATTTCAACTGCACTATGGGGAAATACATTAGTTATTAAATACGGACCAATCCAACGAGATCTCAACTTACCTGGAAATAGACGAAGACGAGTTTGATAAAGAAGGACTCTTTGCCCGACATGGAAATCCCTTCCTATGATCATTTGATCATGAAAAGCCTTTGCCTTCACCTTATATATGCGAGTATTCTCGTAAGCGTCGTTGCGGATTTCCTCCAACTCTTGCAGTTGTAATTTCCTATGTTCTCCACTAGCATCCAATCCCATATTGAAACTTTTAATTGCCCAATAAGCTTTATGCTCTAATTCTATGGGGAGGTAACATGCTTTACCAAATATTAGCCGAAATGGGGACATCCTTATAGGCGTCTTATAAGCAGTGCGATATGCCCACAATGCATCATCCAACCGTAAACTCCAATCCCTACGACTGGAATTTACTATTTTTTGGAGAATAGATTTGATTTCTCGGTTAGATACCTCGGCTTGTCCAATGGTTTGTGAGTGATAAGCGGTGGAAATCTTGTGTACGACATGGTACTTTTTCAATAAAGCTTCCACTGTCCGATTACAAAAATGAGTACCTCTATCGCTGATTATAGCTCACGGAATCCCAAATCTAAAAAAGATATTGCTCTTAAGAAAATCAATCTTGGAATCATTAGTACGAGTGGCTTTAGCTTCCACCCATTTTGACACATAATCAACAGCCACCATTGAGCTTAAAGGATATATGAATAACCAAATAAAATAAAAAAAGGTCCCATGAAATCAATGCCCCAAACATCAAATATTTCGCAGAATTGTATCGGGTTTTGAGGCATTTCATTCTTTCGGGAAATGTTACCTGGCCTTTGGCAATTATCACATGAACGGAAAAATGGGTACGAGTCGCGAAATATGTGGGGCCAATAAAAACCATACTCTAATACCTTCATTGCTGTTCTTTTGACTCCAAAATGTGCTCCACAAGCATAAGTATGGCAAAATGCCAAGATTGAATTAATCTCATCATCATTGACACACCTCCTGATTACTTGACCAATGCAATGTTTCCATAAATAAGGCTCATCCCATACAAAGTATTTGGCATCACTTTTGATTTTCTCCATTGTTGCCCTAGACAAACCTTGCGGTAATTTGTTAGTAACCAAGAAATTAACAATATTTGCATACCAGGGTAACACCTCCTTTACTGAGCATAATTGTTCATCCGAAAATCTTTCTTAGTATCCCTAGTTCATCCTGCACATGTGGCAGTCGACTTAAATGGTCTGCCACTTTATTTTCCATACCACTTTTGTCTCTGATTTCTAAATTGAATTCGCTCAAGAGGAGAATCCATCTTATCAACCTTGGTTTTGATTCCTTTTTCATCAATAAATAACGTAACACTGCATGATCAGAATATACAATTACTTTAGTACCAATTAGATAAGAACAAAATTTCTCTAAAGCAAAAACAACAGCTAAAAGCTCATTTTCAGTGGTAGTATAATTTTTTTGTGCATCATTTAGGGTTATGGAAGCGTAGTAAATCGCATAGGTGCTCTTCCAATGCTTTGTCCCAAAACTGCACCCACTGCAACGTCACTTGCATCGCACATTATCTCGAATGGTAGGCTCCAATTGGGTGGTTGGAAGATGGGTGTGGATACGATGAGTTGTTTCAATTTGTCAAATGCCGCCTTGCAATCATCACCAAATTAAAATTCGGCATCTTTTTGCAATAATGCGGCTGCATAAGGGTGCTGATACTTTTGAGAAGTCCTTAATGAACAGTCGGTAAAATCCTGCATGGCCAAGAAAAGCACGAACTTCCCGCACCTTAGTGGGGTAAGGTAAATATTGGATTGTGTCAATTTTAGCTTTAGCGACCTCAATCCCCTTAGACGACACTACATGACCTAACACTATACCTTGTTGAACCATGAAATGACATTTTTCAGAATTTAGAACAAGGTTAGTTTCAATGCACCTTTGTAATATTACGGTGAGATTATGCAAACATTGGTCAAAAGAATCACCATAAACGGTGAAATCACCCATAAATACCTCAATAAAATATTCTAGAAAATCAAAAAATATGCTAAACATACACCTTTGAAAAGTAGCAGGAGCATTACACAACCCAAATGGCATACGACGATAGGCAAATGTTCCAAATGGGCAGGTGAATGTTGTCTTCTCCTAATCTTCGGGGGCAATAGCGATTTGGAAATAACCTGAGTAGCCATCAAGTTAAAAAAACAATAATAAGAATGACCAGCTAACCTTTCAAGCATTTGATCAATAAAAGGCAAAGGAAAGTGATATTTACGAGTAAGGGAATTAAGCTTTCGATAATCTATACAAATCCGTCACTCATTTTGTATACGGGTGGGAACCAATTCATTTTCTTGATTCTTCATCATAGTAATCCCCGTCTTCTTAGGGACTAATTGCACCAGACTAACCCATTCGCTATATGAAATTGGGTAAATTTTCCCTACTTCAAGGAGTTTGAGTATTTCCATTTTAACCACTTTCGTTAGCGTCGGGTTTAGCCTCCTTTGTGGTTGACGGGTGGGCTTAGCTCCATCTTCAAGTAGTATACGATGCATGCATGTTGATGGGCTAATTCCCTTTATATCTGCAATGGTCCAGCCAATCACTGTTTTATGCTCCCTTAGGACTTTTAGTAGAGCCGTTCTTCTTGGTCAATGGTTAAGTCATTAGCAATTATAACCGGATAAGTTTTCTCTTCACCAATAAAAACATATATTTGAGGTGACTTGGGAGAGGCTTCAATTCAGACTCAACCGCCTGCATAACCGAAAACAAGGGTGTGTCATTAAAATTCATCGAAGTGTCATAAGATAACTTACCAAATTGTGGCTGTTCAGCCTCTCTTCCTGCTTGCTCATCCCCAATTCCATCATACTCATCTTCAAAAACATCCTGTACTATTGAATCAATAACATCAACAAAGTAAATTGAACTGTCCCCGGCTGGATACTTCATGGCTGCATAAATATGATGTTGAAATATTTTGCCATCAAATTCCATCGTCAAAATTCCTATATCCACATCTATTTTAGTTTTGGATGTTTTCAAAAATGGTCTTCCTAACAAAATGGGTGCAGACTCATCATTGTTCTCTATGTCAAGTACATAAAAATCTGCTGAAAAAATTAATTCATTGACTTGGACTAAAACATCCTCAACTATACCCTTAGGATAAGCCACTGATCTATCTGCTAACTGGATAACATTACACAAGTTTCAAGTAAAGGCCCTAGGTGCAAGGATTTGTAAATTTAATTTGGCATAACATTTATAGAAGCTCCAAAATCCAACATGGCCTTCTTAATTCTATTATTGTTTATTGTACACAGAATGGTACACATACCTGGATCTTTGCATTTCATTGGAAAATTTTGTTGTGTAAGCATGGCTGATACATTTTTACCCAACATGATCTTCTCACCCTTATTTTGTTTTTGCTTCTTTTTGTGTGTACATAATTCTTTCAAAAATTTAGCATAGCAAGGAATATGTTTAATGGCATCTAACAATGGAATATTTACCTCACATTTGTGAAAAGTTTCATACAAGTCTCTATTGGGGTCCTCCTTCGTAAATTCCTTAAATGCATCAGGAAATGGTGGTTCAGGTATGTATTCTGGCCATTGATTTGACTTACCAATTTTTTCTTCTTCTTTTTGAACCGGATAACTTTCTTTCTCCAGTTCAATTTCCCTCTCCTTAGCCTTATTCTGTTCAGGCATTGAACTATTTTGGATAGCACTTCAACCTCTTTACCGCTTCTCAACATAATTGCACTTGCATTCTCCTTAGGGTTAATGACTATTTGAGAGGGCAGCTTTCCAGAGCTCCGTGCTTCCACCCGGCTAATTGCTGTAGCCATTTGTCCCATCTACTACTGTAACTGTTGAATACTGGCTTTGGTGTCCTGCTGAAATTGAATAGTATTATCAGTTAAAATACTCAGTCGTTCCTCCATAGACTTACCAGATTGATTTTTCAAATTTTCTTGTTGTCTCTGAGCGAACGGTGGCCTGTATGGTTGGAAGTTCTGCTGATTTTGTTGAGGCTGATTTTCGGCTTGGTTCTCATATCGCAAGTTAGGATGATCCCTTCATCCAGGATTGTAAGTGTTCGAGTAAGGATCATACCTTTGTCATGGCTGTCCTGGGAATCCTCCGGCTGTGTTTACTTGCTCTTGGCCTTCATCTTGTAAAGTGGGACACATATCTATTAAGTGTCCCTCATTTGTAAGCAAATGCCACATGGTTGTGCAGGCGGTGCAGTACCTGAAGCCAACTATCGAACGAAAGAAGTTAAACTAGCCATTTGTTGTTCTAGTGAAGAAACATTTACCTCATTTACACGCTTGATAGATTGATTGCGTCATGTCCCAGACTTTCGAGAGCGAGCTGCCGTATTCGATATAAGCTCACGCGCATCCTCTATGGTCAAATTGTCTAACGCCCCTCCACTTGCGGCGTCAACCATGTTCCTTTCATTAGGCAACAACCCTTCATAAAAATATTGGATTAGTAAGGAGTCACTTATTTGATGGTGCGGACAGCGTGCATACAGTTTCTTAAAGCATTCCCAATACTCGTACAAAGATTCTTCATTGAACTGCCTTATTCCACAAATTTCCTTGCGAATATTTGCAGTTCGAGAAGTTGGAAAGTACTTAGCCAAGAATAGCCTATTCATTTGCTCCCAAGTTGTTATACTACCCAAAGGCAAATCGAATAGCCAATCCTTCGCGATTATCTCATCCTTGAGTGAGAACGGAAATGCTTTTAACTTGATGTGCTCCTCTGACACCCTGGTGGGTCTCATACTGGTGCAGGCCACATGGAACTCCTTAAGGTGCTTATTTGGATCTTCACCTGGTAATCCATGAAAAGAAGGCAATAAATGGATTAGTCCAGATTTCTATTCAAATGTAACATTAGCATCAAAATCTGGATAAGTAATGCATAAGGGTTGTTGGTTTAAAGTGGGAGCAGCTAATTCTCTAAAAGTGTGTTGCGCCATGTTAGGCTCTTCCTGTTGTTCTTCTTGTTCTTGGTCACTTACAAAGAAATAATTAAACAAATTTTCTTCCCCTAATTGTCGTTCTCGTATCTCCTTTCCCAAACTGCGTAAAGTTCTCTGTATTTTCGGATCAAATTGGAATTCAACTTGTCCAGCAGACCGGGTCACAGGCATACACAATTAGTGGTATAATAATAATAAAAAGAAAGAAAAAGAAAAACTAAAATAAATAGCATAAAAATAATTCAAACCGTTCCCCGGCAACGGCGCCAAAATTTTGGTGTACGAAAATTATGCTGTCGAGTTGCAATGCCATCGTAAACACCCAAAATTAACAACTCTAGTGTAGTAGTGGTGAGTCGAGTTCATCCCACAGAGAACTGGGATTATTTTCGTGCTAGATTGGAACAAGAGGGGGTTTGGAATGCATTTAGACTAAAACTAAAACAAGAAAATATCTAAAGAAAATTCAATTAAGCAAGATCTTGGTTTTGGTCATATCCACCATGGCAAGTTCACGAGTCGATCATTGACACACAAGATAATTCAATTTATATCAAGCACTAATTGAAAAATTAACCCGAACGGATACCAATTCAAAGTTGATTCTTATTTCTTTCTAAAGTTGGTTAATTTTCAACACGTGATCCAATTAACCCTAACTATTAAATTAACCCAAACACACACCAAAGATTAATTAATAGAAGCATTAAATCAACAAGAACAATTAGACTATTTAAACTAGCCATAAACACACGCGGTTATGCCAATTAGATGATTAATTTCCCTAAATTCAATAACACAATTCCAGTAATTATCAAATTCAGTTACTTCATAGATTGAATTAAGCACACGCGGTTAAAATAATCTAGCGGTAGAATAATTCTAATAACTTAGTATTCTGCAACAATAATAAGCTAAAAAGAAGAATCATAAATTTAATTACAGAAAAATAATCAATACTTGAGATAAAAGTGAATAATTTAAGCACAAGAAGTCTCACAACTTTGTAGAATTGACCATGGCTTCAATTTCCTATACCAAGAAAAGAGTTTAGGCACAAAGTGCCATGAAAGAATAAAGAGGAAAATTTTCGGCTAAAAACCTAGCCAACAAGAAAATAAAAGTGTCGATCCCTTTTTCTCACCTAACTTGGGGTATTTATAATGAGTATTTAGGGTTACAAATAATGCCTACTGATAAGAACGTGAAATCGGGTGAAAAAGAGTCCAACCGGCCGAAGAAATCCCTACAAAGACTCAAAAACACGTTTCTGCTACTGGCCTTCGCGCACATGTGTAGGCTCCTTTCCGTGCATGTGCACGCGAGACAGTAAGTTCCAGCCGGTTCTGTCCTCGGTGCACAAGTGCAGAGATCCTAGTGCACATGTGCGTGCAAGCTGTTTCTGGAATTTAAGTTTCTGGACTCATCTCACATGCGCAGCCCAGCTCCAGCGCATGTGCGCTGACTTCCTCAATTGGGCTCCACCTTCGGCTTCGATTTTCACCATGATTATTGCATTATTTGGTAAAACTCAAAACATGAAAGTTTCAGCTCTACATCTTAGCTTTCCAATGCTTCTTAAATCACCTCAATTGGAGCTTGAGATCAAAAGTTATACTTGAAATACAAAATAGTATCTGGAATGACTTCGTATTCGTGCATGTTCCATTCTTAGCATTTTCTTTCATCTTTTTGTATCTTTTTCAATTCTGTTTCACTTTAACCCTACAAAAACTGAGAATAACCAAATTAAGCTCACTAGAATAATAACTCCAATCTTGCTTCCAACACATAAAAATGTGGTAATTGACACATAAAATATAGTACAATTATGAACTTATCAAGGAGGCCACAATTGATGAGGAGTCCATCCAACAAAAAAAGCACCTTTGGTTTTGTATTTCTTTTTTAGAGAAAACCCTTGTAGCAGTTGTCTACCCAGGTTATTCTGTTACCTTAGTCAGATTTGCTTAAGCCCTTATTGAGCTTAGTCTCTTTCCTCCACGACCTCTAGTTAGTTGACCATGCAATTTCTAGCACATCTCCTTAGTGTGCCATACCTTTCCACAATAATCACAGTGCAAATGATCTTTATATAATGAAGAGTGATTTTCGGCCTTAGCTTGCTCGTGGGAAGTATTTGCAGCCATCCCTAGCTTTTGTACTAGTGTTGCATAAATGATAGCACTCTTCCTGCTTTGTTCTTTCTATACATGAGAATATGATTGTTTTAAAGAAGGCAAAGGGTCTTTGCCAAGGACTTGAAGAGATCCTTGTTTGATCATATTTAATATTCAGGCCAACAAGAAAGTCATATATTCATTCTTTTTTCACAAGTTTTTGAAACTTGACTGCATCCGTAGTACAAGATGCTTAAAAATCTCAATAATATCAACTGTTGGTGGCTGAATTCAAATAAGAATTCAGTGAGAGGAATCTTGAGCAAACTTCTACCAAGTCTTATCTACTGAGCATTTGGGAAGTGAAGAACAAGAATTTTTTTGACTCACACATGGAAAGTTCTCACTCAATCATCCATGGGATCAAAGTCATGCCCTATTCCCTTTCAATTGCCTTGCCAATACATACTACTCATCAAAAGGATGCATATTTTCAGGACTTAGGGATACGCCCTGATTTTGCAGCTCCTGAATCAATAGTTTCTTTGGTATCTTGGAAACCCCTTCCTTAGTATTTTGTTAACTTAAATATTGGTGGAGTTTCAAGGGGAAATCAAGGGCCAACAGCTGGAGAAGGAGTTATCAGGTATTGTTAGGCAAGGAATGATCATTTTAGCCTACGCTTCATATTATGGTCCTTGCTTTATAATTAATGTTGCAGAAGCCAATGCCCTTTTTGAACTCTATGAAGGCTTGGCTATAAGGATGTATAAATTGAGATGGATTCCATGGTCATTATAAATTATATTACATTAGACTTAATGGGGCACTGGGAGATTCATTATGTACTTGGACAAATCAAGGAGATCCTATCCGGGTTGAATTACAAGGTACAACACATCTACATGGAAGGAAATCAACTTGCAGATCTCATAGCTAATCAAGGTTGTGATACTTCTTGTAATTTTTTTTTTAACCATTCTACTTTGCAAGTTCTTGCAAAGGGCATTAGTAGACTAGAAAGGATGAATTGTAAGAATATGAGGATTCACAAATGATTTGAAGGGTTTTTGTCTAGTCTCGCTCCTATGTACTCATCTATAAATAAATTTAATAAAACTGGGAATAGCACTCACAAAAGGTTCCGATGGTTAGCTAATAAAAACTGAAATAGTGTTCTACTTATTAATGTAATAATTTTGTTTCAATAATTAATTAAATGGATTAGATAATAGAGTTAATTAATTATATATACTTCAATATTATTGAAATTCAATATCTACAAATTTTGATATTCGTATACTAAGATTTGCATAACTTGTAATAAAAATATATTTTACATAATATCTAATTCATATACTTATACTATATAACTTATAAGTATAACATTTTTATTATCAACAAATATACTAAATGCATTACTAACTTATACTTGGCCATAGTTTCGAGTCACGAAATAGATAGGTAGGGATCTACCATAGATTCTCTTTTGAGAAAAGAAAAAACAAATACATCACTAACTTATTCTTAGTACAAATATAGTTAGGTCAGCATATATATTTCTATATACTTATAGGATATCACTTAATAGGGGTAGGTGATTTAATAGGAGTTTCCTATGTGAATTGGCTTTGGTGGTCCTGAATTCGTGACTTTGTAAATTATTTTTATATATATCTATACATGATTTATACACTAATACACATTCATAATTTAAAATTTATAACTTGTGTATGTAATTATTTACATATATATAATTACATATATATATGTATCATGAATTATATTTTGGTACACTCATTATATAAAGATGTTAATGTGAAAATTAGAATCAACAATCATTGGTCTATGAAGATTGAAGCTTCAACATTGTTGAAGCTTACTATTGCTTTTGAAGAATGCTGTTATTATAATTTTGTTATCATCTATTATCTATGAACTTGTATTATCTTGTATTTCTAGTATGTTATATTTTGAATTTGTGAAATGATATACAATTTGTGGAAAGATGTTTCAAATTTTTGAATTAGAATATGGACTGAAAAAGAATTTATGTTCGACTTATTGCACTTATTCGACTTATTGTTCGAATAAGTTGGATTTAAATGACTTGACCTTAATTGACTTTGGGTTTATATAAATTGACTTTGACTTTCAGATTTTTAAGTCAAAACACGCAGCATGTCAAATAAGTCGAATATCAATTGAATGAACACCTCTAGTCCTCTAGATAAACTATTGTAGACGGAACGCTTTTAATACCAATTTTCAAATGGTTACAGACCTCTGTCTCACGCGCATGTTGACCATGGAAAGCACAATATCTTGATTTGTCCCTTTCGTCAGGCACACTTTGCATTGGTAGGAAAGGTTCTGAAATTATAGTGTGTTCCACTTAGTAAAGAATTTCTCTCCAGACTGTGTTCAAAGGGGTGAAGTCGGTGTCAGGCAACACTGTCATTTGGATTCGCCTATCTATTGTAATATTGTTCAAAAATATCACACGATCTGATAAATATTTTCTGTTCAGATAGGCTAATTGGTCTAAGGCTCTGAGCTTTTTGGAAGGTGTCTGATTCTATTTTGTCTTTGCCTTTCTAGAATTCATAATATTCATGTTTGGTCCTATTGGATTCTTGTCCTCGAATATGGTCAGAGGCTTTTCCTAATAATTCCAAAACTGTGAAATGTATCATTTCTTAACCAGTTCAACAAGCAAAGCTCTAGACCATGCTTCATTGAAGAAGGTAGACATCATGATTTTCATATCAATATTTTTTATCTGGATCCTTCTCATCATTAAATGAGTCTACATATTGGCTCAAGACCTCTTCTTGCTTATGCTAATGTTGATCAGCTATGAAGTGGCTTTTTGTAGCATATATTTAATTCAGAAGTTGATAACTCAAGTAAAATGGAGTTATTCTACTTCAAACTATGGCTTTTGAGTAGTTTAACTCCTATTTTTGGCGTTTAATTGGGTTCTTTAATCTAATTGTGTCCATGTTACTTTTTTATCATCTTTGCCTTTAAATATTTAGTTAATAGTATGATTTTGGATTAATTTCGAGTTTAATTAGAATGACTTATTTGGCTAATTTTTTTGCAGAAGAAGAATTAAAAGAATTGAAGTCGATAACAAGTGGCCAAGGAGCAAAGTGCAAATTGATGATGATTGAAGACATGAGCTGAATACAGCTTCGATGTCACAACATCAAATATTTAGTGTCGTGACATTGAAGTGGAGTTTGAATTGTAATTAATTTTCATCTTCATGTCTCGACACCAATTTTCTGATGTTGCGATATCGAAGCATGTTTTTTTATTGTATATGGCAATAATGTAATTTTGATTGATAACTCTCTAAATACCCCCTTGTTGGATGTACAAGTACACACAGTGGAAGTGTAATTTGTAATTTAGAGTAGTTTCAGTTGCAGTTTAACTTAGAACTCATGTTTCGTTTTAATACAAAAAGTTCTCTTTTAAATTGCATTTAGATCTTAGTTTAAATTGCAAGAAAATTTAAATTTTGATTAGTTAATCTTAGTGGGCTTTCCATTTGCTACAATTAGATATAATTTTTGCATGTTTTCTCTTTAATTTCCTTATAATTCAAGTTACTTCTATTTCAAGTTTTCTTAGAAATTTCCAAAGTTCTTACTTAATTTAGCAAATTTTAGTAAAAAAATCTTCAATTCCTAGCTTTTAATTCCATGTAATTTTTAGTGGGTTTCCATTTATTCAATCAAAAATAAAAAAATATTTAGTTTCAATCTCAACTTCTTTACAAATTCTCTTAGCCTAATTAGTAGAAAATGGAACTCTCTTATGTTCATGTCCAGTTTATACTTTCCTTAGTCAAATTAGGATTATCTGCTTCCTTAATTTCAATATGTTGAGAAGATTCAGTTGAATTATGGATAATTTTACTTGCTTTTAATAGATTAGTATAGTATATCTAATCCTTCCCTTTGTAATTTATTGGCTGCCTAACTACACAATGTCCCTTAAATCTCAGTATTTGCAAAACAAGCAATCCTTCTAGGAACAATATCCACTCATCTTATACTACTACCTACCTCATACAATTGATGGTATGAAGGTAGAGTTAAGGATTTAGTGTGGTTATTTTAACTTGTCTAATTTGATTGGATCTTTACCCAAGGTGTAACAAGTTTTCGGCATTGTTACCGGTGATTTTCCGGAATTGGTATTTTGGTAATATTGAGCGCTTTAGGGGTCGTATAGATTAGGCACTTTTCTTGTTTTAGTAGTTAATCTTAGTTCTTATTTGGTAGTTTTTACTTGTTTATGTTGATAGTCTTGTTTGTGAATCGAAGTGGCACTTGTGACTAATTGATTGAATTTACTCTTTTGTAGTGCTTGGTAAGAAGAGAAAAAGAGCCTTTGATTTGCTTAGATGACGAAAGAAAGAAGGAATTGAGAGAAATTTGAAATGCACATAGAGTGCGACAAGAGTTAGAAAGACTTCAAATGGAGAATCCTCAATGCAATCAAAGGATATTGAATGAGAATATTGGCAATAGTGAAAATGATAAACAAGAAGAAGGAATTAGAAATCATCGCATAGGTGATAACTTTAATGGTGGATAAGGAAATAATGGCAATGGAGTTCATGGGAATGGTTGTCCTCTAAAGGATCACGTAAAACCGAATTTTGATGGAGAAATTCTAGCATTGCACATATCGCTAGTGCAAGTGAATAACTTTGAAATCGAACCCGTCTTATACAAATGTTGCAAGCCCATGCGATGTTTGGTGGAGGCCCTACCGAGTATACATATACATACTTGATGAAATTTGAAGAAGTGTTAGACACATTTAAATTCAATGGAATCAATTCGGATTGTGTGCACATGAGAGTTTTCCCTTTTCATTGAGGGATAAAAGCAAAAGCTTGGTTGTAATCATATGGCCAAGGGACATTTATAACTTAGAATCAATTAGCCCAAGAATTTTTGGCCAAACATTTTCTCTCTCAAGGACCGCCAAACTTCAAAATAAGATCACATCATTCAAGAAACAGATGGGTGAACTTTTAGTGAGGCATGGGAAAGACTCAAAGAATTGTTGAGGAAATGCCCTCATCATGCCATTCCCCTTTCGTTGCAAATCAAAACATTTTATAATGGCTTGACTCATGAGACTAAATCAATTGTTGATTCATCTGCAGATGGTTTAATTTCTTTCTAAAAAACACTAGAGGAGGCTCAAGCACTAGTTAATAGGATAGTGTCGAACTATTACTCTAATGGACCTATTGCTCAACCGGTTGCTCAACAAGTCCAATAAGCCAATGCTCAAAATGGCGGTGTCTTGAATTTGAATTGTAATGATGCTTTTCTTGCTCGACAAGGATTATCGATGAATTTTATGAGAAATTTCACAAGAGCTTTGGAGAATTTGAGAAAAGATAATACTGTAAATACTGTGGCTTCATCATCTCAATTGCCTCTTGTTTGTGATTTTTGTTGTGGTGGAGATCTTAATGGATAGTGTAAGGATTCTATGGGATTGAATGAAGAATTGAATTATGTGTCTAATCAACCATCATCTTCAAGGAATCCTCCTGGGGTCCATGGAAATACTTACTACCCAACAAAATCCTCTTTACCAACGCAACCATCAATCGAAAAATTTTCAAAACCACGAATCTTTATCTTTTAGACCTTATCAACTTGCTCACTAAAGGACCTCATTTTCAACCAAATTCTTATCAACCCCAATCAAATCCCAAACAAACAACCAAGGCCTCAATATCCACATAATCTTCCACCACCTTTGAATTACAATCAAAATTTTTGTAGAGAATGTGATGATTTCAAATGCAATGTGATAATTTGAAAAGGGAAAATGAGAATCAAAGGATAGAAATTGAAAATTAAAAGATATTTGAAAAATCGAAGGAGGTAAATGGAAACTGAAGGAGGCAATACGAGAACTTGAGAGCCACTATATACAATTCGGGCAATTGGCTAGACAACACAATGAAATTCCCTGGGGTGCTTTACCTAGCGATACAATTCCCAATCCAATGGAGCAAAATGGAAGGGAGAAAGTTCAAGCTATCACCCTTAGAAGTAGCAAAGTATTGGAAGGAAGAGTTGGGATGGTTCTTCATCATGAAGGGGTAATGAAGGTAAAGTTGAAGATAGTTATAAAGGTAAAAGGGAGTCTTCAAAGGGTTTGAGAGAAATGAAATTTTAAAGAAACCACAAAACCCAATGAGCAACATAATGGAGGCAAGGATCTCTATTCCAATTGCCAAAACAAGTTAGAGTGCCATTTCTACAATGATTGAGAGAAGAGGAAAAAGTAAAGAAATAATAATTTTGAAATTAAGCCTGCTTTGATACAAACACTACAAGCTCATGCAATGTTTGGGGGTGGTCCTAATAAAGAACCCTATACACATGTCATGAACTTTGAGGAAGTTTTGGACACGTTTAAATTCAACGGTGTGCACCCGAATTGTGTACGAATGACGGTGTTTCCTTTCTCTCTAAGGGATAGGGCAAAATCTTGGCTTCAATCTCACACCCAAGGAACGTTTACCACTTAGAATCAACTTGCTCAAGAATTCTTGGCAAAGCATTTTCCACCCGCAAGAACCGCCAATTTGTGAAATGAAATTACCTCCTTTAAGCAAGATGTTGGTGAAAGCTTAGGAGAGGCTTGGGAGTGGTTCAAGGATTTGTTAAGGATAAAAAATGTCCTCATCATGCGATTCCTTTGTGGCTTCAAATCCAAACTTTCTACAATGGTTTGACTCAAGAGACAAAATCTGTAGTGGATGCCTCTGCCGATGGTTCCATCTCTTACAAGACACCGGAGAAAGCTCAAGAATTGCTTAGTAGGATGGCCTGTAATCATTATTATCATGGTCCAATGAATCCACAGGTGGCACAATACCAAGCCAATCAAGCTAATGCACAAACCTGAGTGTTGAATTTGAACATTCAAGATGCTCTTTTGGCACAACAAAGTACGTTCATGAATGTTATGAACAATGTTGCTGAAGCACTGGAGAACTTAGGGAAACCAAGTAGTGTGAATGCAATGTCTTCTTCTCCAACCCAACCAAGGATGATATGTGATTTTTGTGGAGCTGATCATGCAAATGGACAATGTGAAATGCCTTATGGGTCCAATGAGCAACCCAACTACATCTCTAATCAATCATCATTTCCAAGGAACCAATTCGGAGTTGAATCATGGGAACACATATAATCCCTCTTGGAAGAATCATCCTAATTTTTCAAGGAGCAATACCAACAATCAATCCAATCCTCCTTATCAACCAAATGCCCCACCTCAGAACTTCCAACACAATCAAGCTTCGAATTCCTCACCTAGGCCCTATCAACCGCCATATGAAAGAAATTTCCAAACCAACTGATATCAATCTTTCCCTAACCTTTCATTTCCAAACCAACAACCAAGACCTCCCTTCCAATATACAAATTCTTCCCAACCTATGTATAATGACCAATTTGCTCCAAGACAGAATGTATATGAAGATGGCTGGAAAAGAGAAGCGGAGTATTTGAGAAGAGAGTTGGAAAGGAAAAAGGAAGAACATAAGAGAGATTTTGAAAATTTGAAAGCTTCGACGAGAAATTTGGAAATTCAATTGGGACAATTGCCAAGGTTGAATAATGAAAGACCTCTAGGGGCATTTCTGAGTGATACTATCCAAAATCCCAAGGAGTAATGCAATACCATAACCTTAAGTAGTGAAAAAGAGTTGGTGGAACCTAAGGAGAAGAAAAAGTAGAAAGAGAGTAAGTAGGTAGTTAGTAATTTTTTGGGTAGATTAGTATAGCTTAACTTTCAAGTTTCCTTTGAATGAAAAGTTCTCTTTAATCATCCTTTAGATCTAGTTTTAATTTCCTTGCAAGTTTAAATTTTGATTAAATAGTTGTAGTGGGTTAATCATTAGCTTCAAGTAGATATATTTTTTTCTTGCTTTCTACTTTAAATTAGTGAGAATCTCTTTGCTTTCATTCTAGGGTTTCATTGAGAAATTAGGGCTCTTGTTGATTTATTGCTTTTTAATTAAGAATTCTCAATTCCTTGCATTAATTTCTAGTTAATTTTTAGTGGGCTTTCTTTATTATTTTAAAAAATGAAAAAATATTTAGATTACAATTTTAACTCATTCCAAATTCTAGTTTAGACATGGTTGCTTCTAGTCTTCAAAACTTCTTTTATGTAGTCTACTTTTTAATTTGGTTAATCGCTTGGTTTTTAATTTTAGTTTTATTTTGTTTAATTTAGAGTAGAACTAAGTGCTTTTATTAGGATATAGTAGCTAGTTTCTCAATTTCAGAATTGCTTAGTTTCATTTAGTTGCTTTAGTAGATAATTTAGCTTAAATTAGGTTTTAATTGCTTGAGTTTAATTATGGCTTTAAGTAGTGTAGTTTCATTTCCTATTGTTTGAATTTGCTTAACTATACAAAGATCTGTAAATCTAGGTAATTGATTGCCAAACAATCTTCGTGGAAACAATACCCACTCATCCTATACTGCTATCAACACTGTATACTTGCGGCAGTGGGTAGAGTATAGCGATTTTGTAAGGTTAATTATTGCTTATTAGTTTTTAATGTTGAACTCTACCTAGATCAAGCATCAGCCAAAACTAGTATGGTTTTGCCTCTAGTGCCCAGGCATTGGAAAAGTGCAGCGCCCATGCACCATTTGACGGGTGGGCTATGAAAAATTCACTTATTTTGCAAGAAACATCCTAATAATTCTTCGGATTCAAGATAAGGGGAGGAAATCATGATCGTCATTAAACATCATTAGTTTTTAGGTTTTTCAATAGTTTGAACGATAATTTAGCCATAGGGTAGATTTTCTAAACTATTCGAGGAAGAATTTCATCCTCTTGTCAAGAATTCAAGATTTGACGCTCATCAACATTCGTTTTCGCTGCAATTACCGAGTTTGATTTATTTTTATTGCAATTCAATTTTTGTTTTCCGTCTACTCTAGTTCTTTATTTTTCGTTCTTGTTTTGTTGCCTTTAAATTCTTAATTGCTCCGTAGTTGAGCAGTTAAGGTTTTATTTAATTGGTTTTGATTGCTTTTATAGAGTAGATTAATTTAAATCCTTGATTTTTTTAGATTCTTGGAAATAGGGTACCTTAAATTTGGGTTTTAGTTAATTATATTTTTATTGCTTTCCGTAAGGTTACAATTTTATATTCTTGTCTTTATGACGACATTTAATTTCTTGTAATTAAATTTAGTTTAAATTTAGTCAAACACTCCTGATTAATTTGTCTAACTAGTAAATAGACTCGTGAACCTGGTTATTGTTACAATAGTCCTCGTGGGAACGATCCTTACTCATCATATACACAAACTCACCTCGTATACTTGCGAGTGTGTGGAAGTTGATTAGGATAATTAAGGTATTCTTTATTACTTGTTCATTGTTCGCAAAAACCTAATCAATATTCTACCGAATAAGTTTTTGGCGCCGTTGCCAAGGACTATTTTTGTTTGGTAACAATATTAGGTGTAGTGAGTCTTACTTGATTAGACTTTTTTTATTTCTTTGGTTTATTTATTTACAATTATTTCTTGTTCTCTCGAGTTTTTTTGGATTTGGTCCTCGATATTTGATCTTTGGTTTTTTTTTCTTTTAGTTTATGATCGATACTCATATATCCAATCCACAACTTTGTCCAATTGACTTGGAGATTGAACGGACGACAAGTAGAAATGGTAGACAAGATTCAAATAGAGGAGAAAATCTTACGACGAATCCAGACGTGTCGTGAATGAACAAGATGAGGTTGCAGGTAACCAAGGCAACCTGGTTAATGCTAATGCTAACCCCCGACATCTTAGATATTATGCCATACCTAATTTTGAGGGGGCGAGTTCTTACATTGCTCGGCTGCCCGTGCAAGCAAATAACTTTGAAATCAAGCCTGCACCAATATAGATGCTCCAAAAACGTTGTATGTCTGGAGGAGGACCAAATGAAGACCCAATGAGCATTTCACCAGATTTGAGTAGGTCATTGATACATTCCGATACAATGGATTCCACCCCGATTGTATCCAGATGAGAGCATTCCCTTTTTCCTTATATGATAGAGCAAGGTCTTGGTTGCAGCCATATCGACAAGGCACTTTCACAACCTAGGACCAACTCGCTCAAGAGTTACTAGCCAAACACTTTCCATCACCTAGGACCGCTAAGCTTCAAAATGAGATCACATCGGATTCAGGCAAATCACTAGAGAGGGCTTAGGCGTGGCATGGAACCGCTTCAAGGAGCTATTGAGAAGTGCCCGCACCATGCTATACCACTATAGCTACAAGTCCAAACATTCTATAACAAACTAATTCCAGAAATGAGATTGATAGGTGATGCAAGTGCGGGAGGCCCTTTCCCTTATAAGACTCTGGAGGAATCACAAGAATTGTTGAAAAGATTGGCATCTAATCATTACTATCATAGAGCAATAACTCCTTCAGTTGGACAACAACAACCACAAGTGCATCATGCCAACGTCCAACAAGGATGTATCCCTAGCTATGATTCTTTCATATCTCAGTAGAACATAATGATGAGTGCCATTTCAAACTTATCCAAAGCTATAGAGAATATGGGAAAAAACTCAGTGAACTCCATTGGTTCAACCAACCAAGGGATCTTTAATTGTGATTTCTGAAGAAGAAATCATTAAAATGGCTTTTGTGGTGCTTTGGTGATGCAAGATGAAATGTAGGATCAATACATTTCTAATCAAAATTCTTGCTTATATAATCAGCCCACATAGGATGGAAATACATACAACCCTTCTAGGCGAAACCACCCGAACCTTCCTTGGACTATCCAAATAATGTCCAAAACCCTTCATTTGAGCCCAACCAACCATGGCAAAATTTTCCCAGCCAAACCTCGGTACCTAGACCCTATCAACCACCTTATTAAAGGTATACTCGAAACTTTCCATCTCAACAAAATATCTGATACTAGCCTCCACCAAGAAGACCACCATCTCAAAATCCAAATATCCCACACATATGAATCATGATTCATCCAATGATGATAATATGAGAAGGAATTTTGAGAAGTTACAAAGGGAATGTGAAATTTGCGGGCTGCCACGAGAGACCTTGAGCTACAATTGGGACAAATAGCTCGACAAAATATTGGACGACCTATGGGAGTATTGCCAAGCAACATAATTCCAAATCAAAAAAAGTAATGTAATGCTATTTCACTGATCTTGAGGAGTGGGAAGGAATTGGTTATACAAAATGACAAGACAAAGGTTAATACTGAAGCTGCAAAGCCAAAATCCAAGACAATTGAAGAAAAACTTGAAATTGAAGATGGCAATGAGAAGATGTCTAAGAAGAATGCAATGAAGGATTCGAGAAAGAAAAAAGTGGATGATCCTCTTAAATTGGATCCTGCAATAAAAGTGTCGTTTCTTCAACGACTCATTGATCCAAAGAATGAGGAAAAACATAAACAATTCCACAAGTTCCTCGACATGCTCAAAGAGGTGAATGTAAACATCCCTTTTGTTAATGTTCCCAACAAGATGTCCAATTTTGTGCGGTTTATGAAGGATTTATTGGCTAAGTAGCAGTGATGGGATGATGAAGAGACAGTTTGTCTTGATGCCAATGCAGTGCCATTTTCAACGGAGGTTACCTCCCAAGCTCAAGGATCCCGGTAGTTTCTCTATACCGGTGAACATTGGAGAACACACATTGCTTCATTCTGATACTACTTTGTGATTTGGATGCGAACGTCAACATTGTACCGAAGGTCATTTATGATAACCTAGGGATCACCAACGCAAATCAACCAACATTACACTCCAATTGGCATATTTGTCTGAGTTAAAACCATAAGACTTATTGGAAGATGTGCTTGTTCAAGTGGAAAAGTTGGGTTTTCTTGTGGATTTTTTTGTTTTAGACATAGGAGAGGACAATAAAATTTGGTTGATTTAGGAAGGCCATTTTTATCAACCACACATGCTTTAATAGACGTTAAAAAAGGGAAGTAGATTTTGCGAGTTGATAATGAATCTGTTGATATTGATATTTTTTTATTATAATGAGAATGTTCCAATAGTTGTTTAAAAATGTGCTAATTATTCCCATGGTTCATTTGTTGATAGGTTTGAAGATAAGGT
Organism: Cinchona pubescens; assembly: GCA_025175665.1. Lineage (NCBI taxonomy): Eukaryota > Viridiplantae > Streptophyta > Magnoliopsida > Gentianales > Rubiaceae > Cinchona > Cinchona pubescens. Next base: position 140,958 of record JANKKI010000152.1, read on the forward strand.
ACCCAAGGTGGGTCAAGATAATGCATCCAAAAAGGATGATGAAATGGATGAAGAATCCAAAATTGACTTGAAAAACAAACCACCGGGTGATAAACAAAGTGAGATGGGAAGGATTCATGGATCGGTTTCACAAGCGCGGAAAAGTGAGGATTTGGGTAAAAGGACCATGAGCAAGAAGAAGAAAAAGCAGTGCAAAGAGTGACTTGAGGCTATCAAGAGTGATGAAAAAGCAGTGCAAAGAGTGACTTGAGGCTATCATGTCAGAAATCAAGCATCAAGAGTGATGAAAAATAGTGTTAAACTCATGGAAGCCTAAAAGGAAAGGATGGCCAACCATCCGTAAGAGCTTGAACTGATTTCAAGTGCCGAAGTCAAGCCTAAGACTATAAACAAGGGCGCTACATGGGAGACAACACATGTTTTTATCTTAATTTTATTTCTTATGTTTTTGTTTAGTTTAGTGGTTTTATTGTTTTTTCTTAATGTCTTAAGGGTTTTATGTTTGTTTTTGGTTTTAGTGATTGACGTGTTCCACCTCAACTCTAGTGTATTTAGTTCAACATAAACGGCACCAAATGTTCTTCATTGATAGAGAAGCTGGTGTCCCTTTTTCCTATTTTACTCTTTATTTTTGCATTGGGGACAATGCTATACTTTGTGTGTGGGGTGGAGAGTTTTCTTAATTTATATTTATTAGGTGTTCTTTTAGCTCATTTTCTAAATATTTGCTTTCATATTTGTAGCTTAGCTTTTAATTTGACAGCTTTTCAAATTTTTAAAAATTTTGTTCACAAATTACTTAGCATGTGTCTTTGATTTTCTACTTGATAATTTTTGATTTAAGATGTCATGAGTAGGGTAGTCGGTTTTAATATTTTCCTAGCATGATTTCTATTTTTTAGTACTAATAGCCCTATAATGTTTTACATTTTTGGCACTGAGAGATAATTGTGTAGATTCACTTATATTGCACTCCAGATACTTGCCTTATTACATTTTTTAATCAAAATTTTAGATAATTTGATTTGATTTTAAAGATGAGGGTAGGCATTTCTTTGGACGTTTGAGCCTTTCAGGCCAATTGTTACTGTAAAATGTATCCCCAGAAGCTCTTACTTGAGCCTTAAATTGTATTAAATGGACAAAAGAAACATTCATTTTTTTAACTCTTATTTTCTGCCTTTCTAAGCTATCCTAAATGTCCCTTAAGATATTTAATGCCTCATTAATTGTTAAGGTGATTCAACTATAGAAGGCATTTGTATGAGAATGTTAGAATGAATGGTGTGCAGTTTAAGGTGTAGGGTGTTGGCCGCAAAAACAACCTAAGAGAGGGGTGAATTAGGTTGTTTCAAAAACAAACCTTTTTAATGTGATTAATGAGAAATGCAACTTTAAACACTTAAGCACAGATGAATATAGCAAATATTCAACAATTAAAGCTTAAAGAACAAATATAAAGATAGAGATAGAGAGTATCAAACCAAACTCCCAAACTTCTCAAGCTTGGAGTATTTCCACTAGTAGTGCCTCTTCAAAGAAGGTGAGGCAATAACCTTCTTGTACACAAAGTAGTCTCACTCTTGCACCATCTAAGTCCCTCTAGTTGAGCCAAATGGATTTTACACAACAACCTCACTTTTGTACACTGTTATCCCTCTACTCTTACACTTGAAGATTACTCACTAGTCTGCTCTTGCTCACACTAATTCCCTCTAGTTGAGCCAACAGAACTACACTACCCAAACCAATACAACACACAATACTTTAGCCTATTTCTTCCCAAATAGCTCTTACAAGTGTTTGTATTGAATGCAGTAGTTCTACTTTCTATATTTTACATTTACAGACTTGGGGGTATTTATAGAAGCCCAAAAATTGCTTCCAACAGCTCTCTAATGGCTATTTACTATATCCTGAGAAACTAGCCGTTTGGTCTTTCGGACGGCCGACGCTGTGAGTGTGCGTCCGAACGAACTAGCCGTTGGACCGTTCGAACATCCGATGCATAGCTTCTGCGTTCGACATTGCGTCTATTCTCTAGACGGTATTTGTCTTCCTTAGTTTGGACATCCGAGGCTACGTCCGAACTTGCATCCGGTTGATGTCAATGCTTCTGGGAGGATAATGATCGGACGCTATCCTTCTTCCGAGGCTTCAGGTACTTTCTTTCAGACGATTACCATCGTCTGAGGCTACATCAGGTACTCTGTGTCGGACGATTATCATCGTCTGAACTGTCTTTTTTTCGGACAGTCATCAACGTCCGAATTGTCTTCTGGTTATTTTCTTTATTGTGTTTGGACGATCATTCACGTCTGAACTTTCCTATTTATCAGCACACTTGTTTATATACCATTAGAATGATTTAGTCATCATCAAAACACGATTATCACAACTGGGGTTCAACATAAGGGTGTCAGAAAAAAATTTTGTTGAACATAGCAGGTAGTGCCCATCATTGGCACCTACGTTGGAGTATTGCAATTGGTGCCCATCACTGGCACTTGAATTGGAGTGTTAGTAGGTAGTGACTGTCACTGGTACTTGCGTAGCTATTTTTGGCATGTGGTGTCAACCACTGGTACCTGTTTTGGGGGAAAAGAAAAAAAATGAGATATTTTTACAAGGTGTTGGTGAGTAAGTCTGTTGAAATTCAAAAAGAATGATTTTATTCTGCTTCTTGTACAAAATTTTAATAGGTGTTTGGAGAATTAAGTGTGAAGTTACTTCTTTGAAGGATTGGTGTTTTAATATTCGAAAAGAAGTTTCATGCTGATGTGTGGCCAACATTAATTAAAAGCTCTTTTACTTATATGTATATCATTTTTCTGTTCTTTGTTAGCCAATACCCAAGCCCTACGTTAAAAGCTAAAAGTCCTACCTAATTTAAGTCGAGTCAGTTGTCTACATTAGTGGAGAAATGTCAAAAGACTAAGCTACTGAGTGTTTAAAAAAATTCAAAGGTTTTGCATGACTTGATCTGAGTGTATTAAAAGTTATTTTTGTATGGCTATGCACACACCTACAATGGAATTCATATATGGGGGTTGATTATCATTTGACTATTTTCTTATGATGGTTTTCTTCTTAGTTATTCATATGGATAATTGATGAGATGTGTTGAGTATGTTTGTGACATATTTCTATAACGTTTTGGTCGAGGACGATCAAAAACTAAGTGTGGAGCATTTAATAAGCTCATAAATATAGTATATTTTATGTGTCGTTTACCTCCGTTTTAATGTAATTTGAGCAAAATTGAGTAAATATGAGCTAATATGCTTTATTTTGAGTTTTGTGGGTGTGAGTGAAGAAAGAGTCCAAATTGATCATAAAAGTGGAGGAGAATTGCAAAATTGGAGTTTCTTACACCAGCGAGGAGCAATTCTAACATAGTTTTTGTAGATTTTGCATAACTTTCATGTCCAAGCCCAATTGAGGTAATTCAAGATGTTTTAGATAGATAAGATATAGAGCTACAACTTCCATGTTTTGAATTTTTTCAAATTCGGCCTATATCCTTGTCAAAATGTAGGAGAAAGTTGAACCTATTACTACCGTGGCGCCCCGGGACCAAAAATTCCAGCGTTGCAAAAGTGCAGTGCCCAGGCGGTAATCGACAGGTGGGCTATGAAACTTGACTTATTTTGTCAGAAACTCATCCTCCTGTGGCTCGGATTCATGGGAAATCGTGTATTTACCATACCTGAGCCCCAAAACCCTAAAAACACCTATAAATACACCAAGAGAAGGGGTGGAAATCATGATCATCATCAACCATCAATAGTTTTTAGGTTTTTCACTAGTTAGAACGATAATTTAGCCGTAGAGTAGATTTTCTCAATTGTTCAAGCAAGAATTTCATTCTCTTGTCAAGAATTCAAGATTTGACACTCATAAACATTCATTTTCGCTATAATTACTGAGTCTGATTTATTTTTATTGCAATTCAATTTTTGCTTTTCTTCTATTCTAGTTCTTTAATTATCGTTCTTGTTTTATTACCTTTAAATTCTTCATTGCTTCCGTAGTTGAGTAGGGTTTTATTTGATTGCTTTTATTTAGTAGATTAATTTAAATCCTTGGTTTTGATTAAATTCTAGCAAATAGGGTATATTAAATTAGGGTTTTAGTTAATTATATTTTTATTGCTTTCCGTGGGGTATAAGTTATAATTTTACATTCTTGTCTTTATTTTAATTTCTTGCGATTAAATTTAGTCAAAAACTGTTGATTAACTTGTCTAACTAATATATAGACTCGTGAATGTGGTAATTGTTCCAATAGTACTGGTGGGAACAATCCTTACTCATCCCATATACAAACTCACCTCGTATACTTGCGAGCATATAGGAGTTGATTAGGATAATTAAGGTTTTCTTTATTACTTGTTCATCATTCTAAAAAACCTAATCAATATTATATCGAACAATGAGTGCCAAACGTTTGGAAACATTTCAAGGAGACAAGAGATGCCCTCAATAGGATTGTGGAATTAGATGTTTTTTATGCATGGAGGATCAATTTCGTGGGACCCTTCCCAACATCATACTCCAACAAATTTATTTTTGTTGTGGTGGATTATGTATCAAAGTGTTAAAAAGCAATTTCCACTCCAGCCAATGATGCAAGATTAGTGACCAAGATCCTTAGGAAAAACATTTTCTCCTAGCATTTTGGAGTACCAAGAACCATTACTAGTGACGGGGGAAAACACATCAAGAATTCTCATTTTGAAGCTTTGATGTTGAAGTATGGGTTGAAGAATAATATTGCTCTGGCATACCATCCTTAAACTTTGGGTCAAGTTGATGTATTAAATAGAGAATTGAAGAGATTCTTGAATTGAAGAGATTCGGAGAGATGCATTCGAAAATTGCTTGATTTACAAAGAAAATACCAAAGTATGGCATGATAAGCTCATTTTGAGAAAGAAAGTCAAGGCCGGTGACTTGGTATTGCTCTATATTCAAGGCTCAAACTCTTTCCCGTAAAGCTTAAGTCTAGATTGAGCAGACCAGTCGAAGTGGTACAAATTTTTCCCTACGATGCAGTAGAGCTTAAAGGAAGAGAAGCCAATTTCAAAGTCAATGATCATCAGCTCAAACATGATTTTGGAGGAGTTATTAAGGATGGACATGAAGTCGTCCAATTATTCAAGAATGATCAAGTCATGCAATAGTCAAGCTAGTGACTATAAAGGAGCACTTCTTAGGAGGCAACCCAAGCTTTAAATTCCTTATTTTGTTTAATTTTGATGTTATTTTATGATTAATTTTGATTTAGTATGATTTGGTTTATTTTTAGCTTAGGTTTGGTTGAAAATTTTGCTTTTATTTTGAATAAATTGTGCTAAGGAATGAAGTGAAATAGGTTTCTAATGTTTGTAGGTATTGAGAAGACTTCGGTTAAAATGAGCAAGAAGGAGGAAAAATTGGTTTAGTATGCAAATTTAACTTCGTAGAAGTTCAGTTTCATCAAGCGCAAACTTCCAGGAAGGCAAAAAGTTACCCTTATTTTGATGTTGTGATAGCAAAAATTGGTGTCGCGACATCAAACACGTGAGGGGAACATGTGGCTACGGATGTCGTAACATCAAAACTCGATGTTGCGACACTGAGGTGCGCATGGAAAGCAATTGTCATTCGATGTTGTTACATAAAAAAATTTGATGTCATGACACGACAACAGGCAGAATCAATTCTTAATTGAATTTTCATCTTTCTTCTTCACTCAAACCCCTAAATTTCCAAACCCTAGTCATATCCCCTTCTCTTTCTCCTCTTCAATCCTCATTCTTCCACCATAATTTTTTCACAAACCCACCAAAAATAACCCAAAAAAACCATCCACATCATTATTCATCCTCAAGTAGGCCTCTCAAAGGTGATTTTATGAGTTTCAAAAGGGGTTTCTTCTACAAATTCAAAGGGATTTTACATCAACAATCTGGGTAATAAATTTCAATTTCCTTGTACTTGGGCCCATAAGATTATTTCTTGGGATTTTTTTTGGTTGGAATTCAAGATTTTTATTGGTAAATTTTGCCTTATTGACTACCTGGAAATTCAAGAAATTGTGGGTGATTTTTGGAATTTTGTTGCGTGATTTTTGTGTGAATTTTGCTTGTAATTTTTCTGCAAATTGTGTGGATATTATTGTTTGGTGGATTATTTGTGCATTATAGTTTGAATTTATGCCAATTTTAACTTTGTATATCTTTGGAGGCATTTAGTTTAACGATTTTATTGACCTTTGGAATTAATTATTGAGCTGAAACTAACTAGAGAAGTGCATGTGAGTGGTAGGAAAGGTAGAGGAAGAGGAAGGGGAGAAACTTCAAAGTAAAGGAAAATAGGGAAAGATTGAATAAAGAAGCAGAAATTGATCCCAATCCTAATGAGGAGCTGATAGGCGAACCTTAATTTTCTAGTGATTGTGCACATGACCTGTTCACAGCTAATAAAAAACATGAAGTCATTAAGGAAAGGGGGTTCGATTTGTCAATGCATTGGGGGGATTATGACGGAATTAGAAAAGAATTGGAAACACTAGTTAGGGCTAGGAATTGGCAAAGTTTTGATCAAGAGGTTGCACCAGTTTACACAAATTTAGTTAAGGAATTTCATTGTAACTTGTGTGATTTCAAAGAGAGAATGGTGAGAGTGGGTGGAGTTTTGGTTGATTTCGATGTTGAAAAGAACAATGAGTAATACTTTTAACACACATTCTTTTGATGCTATGGAATATCATGAGTTTATAAATGATAAAACCAAGGACATGATGACCACCAAAAATGCACTTTGTTCTTCTAATGTTCATTGGATTATGAATACAACTTCAACTATAGAGTTAAAATTCCTCATAGTAGTTTAACTTTAGTGGCAAAATTGTGGCTCTACTTCATTAGCTACAGAATTTGGGGGTTGCAATTTAGTTAGTTATATCCAACGAGATAAGGCATACCTTGTTTATGCTATTCTCAAGAGCATGCCTTTGACTGTTGGTAAATTGATCCGGCAAGGATTCCTCCACAGTGGGAAATCTAGGAGGCCTACTTTTCACTCATCAAGCTTAATCACTGATTTACGCGTTAGTGCAGGATGTCCAACCACTCCCGAAGAGCAACAGACCCATCCAAGATGGCGATTCAGCAAAGATTATTTTACAAAATGGTTTGGAAAATTGAGAGACATCATCAGCCAGAAGGACCCTCTTCTCCTTGTAAATGCCACCATCGCCACCTCCACGAGCACTACACATTCCCATGCAAAAAGAATATGTGCTTAAACGAAGGACCGACGATGACCGTAATGAGCTTTAGGGATATTGGACATACAACTAGTTTGTCCTCCACAATAATTTAGTTGTTATTGGTGAAACTCTCAAGGTCACATAGCTCAACACTTGGACCCAGCCAAGGCCACCTCTAGCATGGCATTATGGTCCACCTCATAGGCATGCATTTAACACCACCCGAGGAACCATCATATCAAAGAGAATCACAGCAAGATGGAGACGTTGGTAGGGCCTAGGAAGATGATTTTGAGGAGAGTCAACACAGTGGTGCAGAAGATGACAAAGAGGACATTGATAAAGATATCAATGCAATCGATGATGAAGAGTGATGATAGGGAAAAGACCAACTTCCAATTCTCTCAACTTCCTTTACTTATGCACTTAGATAAACTTGAAGACTTTCTACTTCTTCATTCCTTTACCAGTTTTAGGTACTTTATTATGTTTGTTTTACGGTTTTTAGATACTTTTGTGTACAACTTCTTTTGGATTGGATAAGTGCCTTAAACTGATGACAAATAGATTTTATGATTGCTATTTGATCATTTTGAGATTTTATTGATGATTGCTTGGTTTTTGGTTTATTGATGCCCCTAAAGATTATTTTGCTTTTGGTGACTATTTTGATTTTGGCTATAGATAGTTGGCTAAGGGCCTTGAGCTGATGCCAAGTGGAATATGTATTGGTGATCGAATGGTTGAATGGATTACTTTGAGCTTCTTTGGACGAATACTTAGTTTTTAGCTTAATCTGTTCTTAGTAACTTTTGTTATTTGCTTATTTTCTTATATTTTGTCTTATGCTATTTTACTATGATTTTAATTTAATAGAATGATGGTGTTTATTGTTGACTTTTGGGTGAGTGGTCTGATGGGTTTTACTCATCCATCGAATAAAAGTGTCGAATTTGGGGGTGTTCTTTTCTTGTGTCAAAGAGAATGGTCCTTTCTTGTGCTTGTATATGGGTGTTTGATGACACTTGGATGGAAATTTGGTCAATTTTGGTGTTCGATAATAATACTTGACTTGCAATAGCATATAATTGCACTATTTTAATTGGACACTCTACGAACGTAAGTGTGTATTGCGTGGTTTTTCTATAACTCAAGAATTTAAAAAACTCGGTATTATCATTTTCAAAAAAGGAAATTAAATTTTTGGTGAATTCATTTTAAATATTACTTTGTTGGTCGATTTGTCTTCCGAAAAATTGGTTTAAATGGAATGGAAGGAATTTAGGACATTTTGTGTGTTTGCATAGAGAATGTTATTCTAATTTGTGAATGATTGCTATTAAATATCAATCTTAGGTACATTTTATTCCTCTTCCTTGGTTTAGAGCCATGCGGAAAAAAAAAATTCTGCATTTAGGCATAAGTTGAGTACAGGATTCCAACATGTACCATGTTGTTTCCGCGAATTAAGCCATTAGAGTAGTACTATATATCATAAGACGAGTATAGGATTCTAGCATATACCCATGTTGTTTCTCCGAATTAAGCCACTAGGAATTAAATTTTAGAATACCAATAAGTTGAGGGGGAATGTTTGTAATACTTATCATTTATATCACACTATTAATTCCTTGATGGATTAATGTTCCCAAATTGTGTGACATGTGCATGTATTTAGACTCCTAACGAATTTCTATTTCCATGCGACTTTGCAGGATGGTTGAACAACTTTGTAATACTTGTGATTTGTACAAAAATTAAGTTTTTAGTGAATATAACTGCCTTTTTAAAAAACCTTGGTGAGAATGGTTAATTCTTAGTAATTTGAAATATTGTGTAGCATTTGAACTTGTGATTTCAAGAAACCTAAAAACTTGGAGGGATTAGTTGAAATGGTCCAGTTGTCATATGAGATATGAGTTGTTCACAAGAGACGATGATCAAATCTCATATCATTTCACATGCTTTGTGAGGATTGACACAGTAGATGATCGCTCTTAAAACGATGCATTGAACAAGACCATAACTCATATTGGATAACTTACTTTGTTAATGATCCAATAATATCATGATTGTATGGATTGGTTCTTTGACTTATACTGTTATGAGCATCTCATGCTTGAATATATGATGTTACTAGTGTATAATATTGTACTCTTTTATGGTATTAATAAAGCACTAATTGACATCATATAGTTCAAACTTGAAAAGGTTTCATATGACGTAAGAATCCATTACTCTTAAGTGAAAAGTAAAAATGGTGTCAATGATATGATAATAATGAATCTTAGCAAAGAAATACCTGGCCAAGGTAGTTGATGTATATAGAAAAGAGTTTCCCGAATAAAGACACGAGCTAACATACACAACAGTCATATAAGAGATTGTAGATTAGCTTGACAAGGAAACCAACGCCATAATCTAGATTAGACACCAAAACAGAAGGATTATATCACATGGTAATCTTTACATACAGGTTATGATGAATTCCACTCATTCATATCCTACTGATATCCACAATATGTTGGTAGATGTCACTCGTAGATTTCTGGGGCAATTTGGGATTTAAGAGTTATGTTTCCTGAAAAGATGCTTTTACTGTTTTGATGTCAATTATGAGATAATGGATAAAACCCTTGACCTAGTTGGCCATTATCAATTTATTTGATAATCATCCTGATGTTATTAGGATCATGAATATAGTTGGTTCCACATAAGGGCATGTTGATCAATTAAATTCAAACTAGCAAAAGAAAGAGTAATAGTAACATAGTGTGTATGGTACTGTATGACAATACATGTAATATACTAATTAAGCTCTAAAATGGGGCTTAGGCCAATTTTAGAGATGACACAATATGAGGGTTGATTCAAAATAATTTGAAGTTTAATAATACATGCAAAAATATTATATGATTTAATAAATTTGTGTCTTGAGTTATCGTATTTAAGCCGAATATAGAATTGGGCTTAAAATATGATTGCGTGGGGAATAAATAACATATATATGTGGGCTCTCTAGTTAATTTTATAAAATCCATGGTTAGTTATTAATGACCCAATGACATGGAATTAATACAGGAGAAATATTTTGGATTTTCGACTCTACTGTATTAATTCGAATACTAATTTACTTTAAGTGGTCTATAAATAATCACTTAAGCTCCTCAAGTCAATAGAGCAGCAGCCATTTATGTTAAAATAAGGGAGAAATTCGTTCTCCCCGCTCTCCCCAAATCATCTCTCCTCTCTCTTCCTTTTCTAGGATTAGGGTTTTCGACAAAAAAATTAATTTTCACATGTTGGTTTAATTTTTTGGGATATTTGCTAGAATGAGATGTTAATAACTATCTGAGAGAAGAAATTAGTTGATCAAGTGCTCATGTAGACTACTTGATACATCACACGTTTGGCATTCTTCTTCTTCGGCCTGGAACTTCTTCAGTTTACTACAAAAGTTCAATTTTTGAGGTAAAGATCTCTTTTTGACCTTTGGGTCAAATCTTAAAAATAGATCAAAAAGAAAGTTTCGTAGATCGATCTATGGATGAGGGGTTTTAGATCATTTATCTGAATGTTTCTGCTGCGTTTAAATTTTTAAATATCTATTTACTACAGTAACCTCATCTTCGTGTAATAGTCGGATGCCATTATGTTGAGTAATCTTTGAGTTTCTTCTAATGTTTTGAATGAGACTGCATCACTAGCAGAGCCATCAACTATGGGCTTAGTTTCACGGTAGAGACCATTATAGACGGTTCACACTTGTATCCACAATATTTTTGCATGATGGGGACATATCCTTAGCATTTCTTTGAGCCGCTCCAAAACTTCTCGAATTCCTTCTCCAGCGACTTGTTTAAAGGATGCACTCTCATTTCTGAGTGTAGCCATCTTGGAAGAAGGAAAATACTTAGCCAAGAAATCTTGTGCCAACCCATTCAAAGAAGTAAATATGACTTGGTCATGACCTTGCAACCTTGATTTAGCATAGTTCCTCAATAAAAACGGGAATGCTCTCATCCAATTACATAATCCCGATGCACCCCATTGAATTTAAATCTATCCAGCACCTCTTTAAAGTTCATCGAGTGTGGAGGTGTTCATTAGGATCACTCCCAAACATTGTATGTTCTTGCAACATTTAAATGAGTGCTGGTTTGATTTCGAAATTGTCAGCATTGTAGGGCTCTTTGCTAGAGTTAGTAGCATCAAACATAGGCACAGCATAGTCCCTAAGTTATCTGCCATTTCTGTTCAACGCATTACCACTATTGCCAAGGCCACCCAATATATTGCTACTACAATACAAGAAAATTGGCCTTCTGTGACAACTACTATTTACTTGTCACAAAATGTTTAAAAGTCCTCATGAAAATTCATCAATGACAACTTTTGCTACAATCAATCTGTCTATTCAACAAATAAATAGCAATTCTATTTAAAAGTCCTCATGAAAATTCATCAGTGATAACTTTCGCTGTCGCCACTTAGTCATCACAAGTTTTATGTCACAGATAAACCCATGAATTTTCATTATTACAACCTTGAAATGTTTGTCACAACAGCCTAACTCAAAATTACAACTTCAAGTTGTCACAACTACTTTACTAATTTGTGCCAAGAATACAATTTTATCATGGTGGGTACTCATGTTATCACTAAACTAAGCTCTTTAGTGGCAACTTTCTGTCACAATAAAGAGCTGTTATTTGTGACAAATTTTCTTGTCATTAATTGAAATTCTGTGTTGTCATAGACACATCCAAACAACACCCATTTATTGGTAACAAACTTTTTTTCACAAAGAATATTTTTGCTATGTTTGGTGGTGACAACTTCTTGTCACAAAGCTTTTGGTTTTTATGCATCTTCAATATCTCGTTCCCCAAACATATTCTTTCCAATGCAATACAAGATATAAACCTACTTTCAAAAAATAATTAAATACAATATAGTGAAAAATTCGAACAAGAGAGTCACAATACATATATTATCGAAAGCATCTAATTTAATAAAGGTAGGAATATTTGCATAAAGTACACATTAAAATAGAGTCACCAAGAAAAATGACAAGTTTCAAATACTACTAATAGCATCTAGAATAGAGTTCTAAATGTTCTTATACCAGTAGAAATATCCTATCCTCATCTACAAGACATAGCATGATGTCCAAAAAGCTTTGTTTGCTTGATGCCCTACATGATGGTCAATGGCTAAGAACTGCAATGATAAGAAAAATTATCCCAAAAAGAATATGATAAAGAAAGATAACAAGAAGCAAATTAAAAGAGTTACAACAAATAGCTAGTCTATATGCATATCAAGTAAAAATTTCCAAGCAACACTTGAATAATGTCTATCAAATAGCATATCTTAGTAAAATCTTAATCCATTTAACACAAGTATTACATTTCATAAACCATAAACAAGACAAGAATATGCAGTACTATGTAACAACCAAGGGATAATAAACTATACGCTAAAATACAATTAAGCCCCTCAAATGCAGTAGCACTATATCAAACCAAGACTAGATAAATCATTTACTATGATCTACATGAGCAATTTTTATAGATCAAACTATGTTCTGCAATATTGATCATAGACTGAAAGCTTACAATACCTTATGCAATAGAGGAAGGGTTCTGAAAAAAGAAAAACTAATATTTCTATTAGCTGAGAAAAATATCCTTCAAGTTATTTTTTTTGAGGAAATGGTGTAGGAGCTCTCCCCCCTCCCCCTCCCCCCATTTATCAGATATATATATATATACAAAGAGGACTTCCCAAAAGAAAAAATGTAGACAATCCAAGAAAGAATAAGAATTCTTCAATGAAAGTATGCAACAAAACTTTGACAAACTAACACCATTTATTATGCCCCCATATCTATCAATGAATAATGATAAGAAACACAAGCTAAAAAATAAAAATTGGTGATGCAAAGTAGAAATAACATAATAGAAACCAAATGCAACAATAGCACAAACAAGAGAAGTAATAAAGCCAGCTTTTCCACATTGCTTAAATATAACTAAGGGATACACATAATTAAGAATGAAGTCCAGAGAAAAATATAGGAGAGTTTAGATAGAGGGGGGGAGAAAAATGGGAAAGAAATTGAAGTTGGAACCTGTAAGAGAGATGGGAGCATTTTTTAATAATTTCTGTGCTATAATTAGAAATGATGGGTGTTATATACTCGTTGACAATTACATTTTCAAAGTTGCTACTTGGTTAACTCATTCATTTTTGCAAGAAGCTAGTCATACAACTCCTTTGTTTCTCTTTGTTGTTGCTCCAAATTCTTAATAACCTCCTGTTGAACATTGAATTGCCCAACAATTGTTGCAATTTGTTATTTTGTAGCATTTCCCCTTTTTATGTGCTTCCAATTTTAGATCAAAAGAGTTGAATTTCAGCACCTTGCTCTTGCAATTATGTGTCTGTCCAAGAACATAGCGAACTCCTTTCTCGCAAATTTCTTTAGTTTTCATCAATATTGTAGCCTGTAATTGTTTCATTTTTTTTCTAAACAAGTAGAACAAGCAATTAATATGGTTATGCACCTTAGAATCATAGCCAATAAATATAAATGTTTGGCATAAGCATTTTGTTGGCTAGTGCCTCTTTCGCGTTGTCATTAACCATGTCTCCTTTCTTCTTAGAATGTCAACTAAGATCAAACAAATCTATCTTCGGAAGTTCAACTCGTTCCTTCTATTTCATTCCAGAAATGTGAAATTCTCCATTCTTTATACAACGAGATAAGCAAATCCATCAGGGTATTTGATTGAGGCCGAAAAATCACTTATTTTTTTCTCATCCTTGCTTAGTTGGTAGCATGCTAACGACATGATAAAAGAAACACCTTGCGGAATCAAGTTTAAGTTTTTCTTCAAGCCTAATTCCATCAAATCTTTTTGATACTTCCAATTGGCTTTGCTTTTACTCTCAATATCCATAAATATACCAATGATACTCTCTGAGACATTTTTCACTATATCCATAATATCAATATTGTGTCTGTGTTGTAGATCTTTCCTATATGGTAAATCAAAGAAAACACTTTTCTTAGTCCAATTCCACGACCATTATCATCGTGTTTGTGATTTTTCCTCGAACTAACTCGAGAGGGTTCCCAAATTCCACTTTTCCAATTGTATGTAACTGCTTCAAAATTTCTTCCCTGTTAAAGGTAGAACATAATCTCTAAAGTCCACTTCTATATTGAAGACTTTTTTTCTTTGCACTAGTGACGATCTTTGGGTCAGAAATAACGATGCCCTGTGTAACTTAACTTTTTTGCATTACGCAAATGCACACACGATGTTTCTATCATGCAAATAGGACATGCCTTGTACCCTTTAGTACTCCCTCCAAACAACATAGAAAAAGTAGTAAAGTCATTTACAGTGAGCTTAGGAGTTTTGAGGGGAAGAGAAAAGAAGAGAAAACTTAAGTTATGAGAGAAAAGAAGAGAAGAGAAGAGAAATGTGTTTCTTCCTATTTTGTTTGGGACTTTCGAAAAGAATAGGATGATTTTGGACTTATATGGCATTATAACATTTGTGTATAACAATTTGAGGGTATGAAAGTGGTATTTCAAAAACTTTAGTAGTCCTTGATAAACTTTTTTCTCCATTTCTCTGCACTTTTGGAAAGAAAACTTCTTAACTAACTTTTCTCCCCATATTTCTTGATTTCTCTTATTTTCTTTTCATTTAAAACAAATGTTTTTAAACTGGACCCGGACAATTGCTCAGAGAGGTAACAAATTTTCAATTTTGGTGATTTGACCGGTTCGATTGCCAAGTTGGCTGGTGATGATGTGGCATTGCTAGGTTGGTAAGAAGGGGTTTGAACATCAATGATAAGAGGCTAAGAAATTTGAAGGACAATGAAGAAAACCTTTTTTGTAAAGACTAATACCAAGAAATCATCAAAGCCCTACCCTACAATATCACATATGCCAAAAATACCAACGAAAGTTATAGCAGACCCCATATCCATAATCATAGCCAATTTCAAATTGGAGATCAAAAACCTCAACCAAAACAACCACCACCGTCATAAATCGGACTTCAAATGCCTCCAGTAGAATAATCACCACCACCATCATACTATTGTCACCAGAAACCAGAACAAAAAAAATGACTAAAAGACAAAGGGTAAGAACCCTTTGAAAACACGCACAGGCACAAAAGAATTAATTTATTTATGTGAATGTTGGGGTTTTGCTAATTAATGGTGAAATAATTGGTTAAAGTAGAATGATTAGATGAGAGGAGAGGAGTGAGAGATATAAGATTGAGAGAAAAAATGAGAAGTTGAGCTTGTACGGCGGACAGTAACGATGATGATGGTCGATTTGGGTTTTGTTTTTTAAAATTTTCAAAGAAAATAAAACAAGATCGGTTCACAGTTTAAACAGGTTTTTCTAGTTCATTTAACTTATCAGTGAGGGGACCCAAATAAACATCAACATTGTTTCCCGAAGACTTTGGTCTAGGAATCAGCAAAGACATAAAAAAGAATCGGTCTTTCATACACTTTGAAGAAGGCAGATTAGGGGACAACAAACACAGGACAAATGCTCATACATTACTTAATGTTCCCAAAAGGATTAAATCCATCAGCTGCAAGTCCTAACCTCACACTATGAGAATCTTAAGCAAAATTTTCATGAATCATGTCTAAGTGTTTCCGTGCTTCACTATCGGCTGAATGCATCATGATCTTATCCTCATCAACACGCTTTTCTTTATGTACATATAACTATTTCCTTATGTACATGTAGCTTTGCAGCCTTGGTTTCAAAGGAAAATAGTGCAACGCCTTGTGTGGAGCTTTAGAACCCTTTGGCTTGTAGTGAGGTTCCTTGCAATTTTCATTTGGATAAGCATCCAACCCCTCATATTCCTTGCAAAAAAGGACACAGTCATTCACGCATGCATGGATTTCCTTAGATTTAAAATCCATGTCTCTAATGATCTTTTTTAGCATCACAATAAAACTTAGGAATGGAAGCTTCGGGGGTAGAGCATTCCTAAAAACTCCAAGCAATGAATCAAATGACTTTATAGTCCAACAACTCATTGTTTTTAAATGAAGTACACCGTAACAACAAATGATAACTTTGCAAAAAATTGGCACCCAAGATACAAATCCTTTTTGACATCTTCCGACAACATAAGGAATGCAACTGCTTCACTCTCTTTTCCATTTGGAATATCATCCATGGCTTCTTCCACACTCATCCAATTCTCCACCAAGTTAGATGTATCAATTTCATTTATCAAATTGTTTAGATCGTCAGCATCACTATCCTCTTCTTCCTCCTCAACCATAGAAGAATCATCATCAATTTGATTTTAAAATCCTTCACCATGATATATCCATCTAAAATAACTCCATTGATTTCCATAAGAAAATGATCCTCCACAACTCCTTTTGTTTGGTCACCAAAAGTTATTACATTAAGTACGGACATGGGTTCTCAACATGTCCATTTTTTTCTTTATATGCAAACTTAACAAAAATTTTCACCCCAACTTTACAAGTCTTGTCCTTTCTATTTCTTAGATTTATCCAATTCTTGTCTGTTGGTCCCAAAGCAACCTGAAGAGGGGGGTGAATTAGGTTTCTTAAAAAATATATATAAAGAATTAGTGAGCTTTTTAATTTAAATGCAGATATAACAAAATCAATAGAACAGTAGAGTAAAGAGAGAAAAATTAAACAAGTTTACTTCCAAGCTAGCAAGCTTGAAGTATCAAATCTCTTGAATGCTTCACACACTTGGTGAGCCAATAATCTTTACAAAGTTGGGAAGTTCTTGCTCACACTTAAACTCTTTTAGTTGAGCCAAGAATCTTACTTACAACCACACTTTCATACAAGATTATCACTCCACTCAAAGTTGAATTACACTCACAATTGCACACTAATACAACAAAACACTATAGTCAATTTGCACTCAAATTACTCTTTTCTAAGGCTTGTATTCAATGTATTAGATTATATTTTCAGGTTATTAAAGCACCTATTTATAAGAGCAATAAATAGTGGTTTCAATTACTTCCTAACGGCTGAATAATAACTGCACAAAAACTAGCCGTTGGGGAGTTTCGGACGTCCGAGAAGTATTGAATGCGTCCGAGGCAGCGTCCGAGGCAGCGTCTGATCTCTTTTCAGTTTGTTGAAGAGCTTCGTTCGGACGCCCGTGCATGCGTTCGTTCCTTCATCCGACAGAGGTTTCGGACGGTCTGAGCGTCCGAAAGAGAAGCAGTAGGATCCCATTCTTTCCCCAACTCGCTTCAGACGATGCAATGCGTATGAGGGCTGTTTCTTATAGTTCGGACGGTTCTGTGCGTCCGAAAGATTTATTCCTGCAAAAGCTTGTTTTACAGAGTTAAGTGTTTATGCCATCATCAAAATAGAGGTTTGGAAAACATCAATCTCCCCCTTTTTGATGATGACAAACCTTTATGTAAAAACAATTGGATATGACTAATCAATTTGCAATATATCACAATTGGATATCAATCATCAAAGCACAATAGTATAGAGAAGACTACTACTCCCCCTTTTGACATCAATCAAAAAGACTCTCTTAAATCTGTGCAAGTACATTTTGCAGAAATGAAACAGTTGGAACAAGTTTCATACATCCAACTGAAAAGTTTAATGGTGCTAGAGTCAAGGAAATACACAACCAAGCCACAGAAATGTTGAAAACCAAAAGAAATGCTGAAAGGTTCTAACAATCAAAGAGCTGCTAAAAACAAAATACAAATGTGAAAAGAACTAATGTGAGTCATTGCGCTTGTTGGAGCGCTTTTCAGTCTTTTGTCGTTTGGATGGAACATCTTCATCAGTGGCTTCACTGTCATCCTCCTCTCCGGTGCGACGTTGCATGATGAAGTCAAACGTGTCGTCAACATCCTCATCATCGTCGTCATCATCATCGGCAGCTCCTTGAGTAGTTTCTGCATTGTCTTCACAGGTATGTCCATCTTTAGGTTCATCACTGTCGGAAGATGATTCAAGTGGATATTGGGACTGAAGATTAGCAAATTGAACCTGAGCCGAAGCAGACATGCCAAGGCTGAGTGCCTCTTGGAGAATTATTTGACGAGTTTCAAGTCGCTTTAACTTTCGATTTGATGTACGACGTTGAAATGAACTGACTTGAGTGCTCAGAGAGGTGAGAAGTCCACAGATATGTGAAAGAGATGGTTCAGATGTAGATGGTTCAGATGTAAGTGGAGGTGGTTGAGGAGTAGGAGAATGAGGAATAGCAAAATCAGAGGTGGAAGCATGGGATTGGGACTGTGCAATATCAAAGGCCACCTTAGTTAACCATTGATCATTGAAAAACCGAAGGCCTTTGCGTTCAATGTATGATTTGTTATAGTAAGGAGGAAATTGTTTGTTTCCGCTGAAAGGAATGTTGAGGAAATCAAAAATTTTGGTGAGAAATTTGCCAAAAGGAATGTTTCTTCGGGTATCAGTAAGAAAGAGTTCGCATAGGGAACAAAAGAGATACCCAAAATCAAGAGGAATACCCTTGAAAACACAAAAAAATAAGTAAAGTTGCATTTTTTCGGGCTCAGTATGATGCCCGTCAGTTGGCAATAACAGATTTGTGACAAGAGTGTACAGAATATTGAGTTCAGGACCCTCTTGCGAGCAATGTAGTTTTGGCTTCCGAGGCCTGTTTAAAATGAATGTTAAAAATAGCTCTAACTTCATCGATATCAAAATGAGTATCATCAGTGGGCCATTTGTCTAACGAAAGAAATAGAAGACACACATTCAAAAATGGTGTTAATGATGTTGGATGAAATCTCAAGATTGGTGCAGTTAACACGAAAAATTAGAGTGGGAGCAGTAGGGCCTTTCCGAAGATTAGCCGTGAACTGAAGAGACATGTCATGATAAACAGGTAAATCAAGATGCACAAGAGACATTATCAAATTTTGTTTTTCAAAACAAAATTTGAAATGTGAATCTGATGTGTATAAGAATTAGATCTTACTCAGAAGCAGGATGTTGAACGATTATAGATTTACTTAAAAGGGAAATATACCGTTCGGATGCCCTGGCATCGATAAATTTTGATAAAATTGGATTGGTGGAGACTTGAGGATTAGCTGATGATTCTCCTCGTACTAGAGCCTTTCCTTTAGTTTTTGATCGACCCCGATTTGCTGTAGAGGAACCTCTGCGAGATTTCACCATTGTGATGGAAGAAAAAGAAAAGAAGAGAAAATTGAAATTTTTGAGGAATAAAACCATTTAAAAAGGCACTTTTGACATCCATTTGAAATAATTTGATTAAATCTTGAGGATGACTAGAGACGAATCTCCAAGCTTTCGGAAGATCATTTTGAGCATCCTCATTCTTTTCATCATCAATTTGATGGTTGTTGACATCAACGCTTGATGTAATCTCTTGATGATCTTCATGAATAACGAGCTTTTCAATCTCCTTTAAAATACCTACATCTTCATCTTCACATAAATTCTTTGAGATAACATCATTAGTTTCATCAAATGTAACATGCACAACTTCTTCAATCAAAAGCGTTCTTCTATTGTAAACTCGGTATGCTTTCTTGTCACTAGAATATCCTAGAAAAATTCCTTCATCCGATTTTTTGTCAAATTTTCCAAGGTTTTCTTTGATTTTTAAAATAAGGCATTTGCAACCAAAAACTTTGAAATAGCTCACAACGGGTTTTCTACAAAAAAGGAGTTCATAAGGAGTTTTATTTAAAGAGGATCTTAATAAAACTCGATTCATAACATAACAAGCCGTGTTAACCGCTTCAGCCCAAAAGTATTGTGGTAAGTCACATTCACTAATCATAGTTCTAGCCGTTTCTTGAAGAGTCCTATTTTTCCTTTCAACAACACCATTTTATTGAGGGACTCTAACAACCGAAAACTCATGAAAGATACCGTTGTGATCACAAAAGTCGGGAAAACCCCCAAATTTAAATTCGCACCATTGTCACTCCTTAGACGAACAATTTTTGTATCCAATAAATTTTGAATTTTGGAAAACAATTTTACAAATTTTTCAAATTCTTCATTTTTGTGAACAAGAAATAATACCCAAGTAAACCTAGAATATTCATCTACGATAACAAATGCATATTTGCAACCACCTAGACTAGCATATTGAGTAGGTCCAATGTTGATAAGTCTAAATGCAACAATTCTAAAGGTTTATGAGTAGACACAAAATTCTTTGGTTTCAAAGAAACTTTGACTTGTTTACCAAATTGGCAAGCATCACAAATTTTATTTTTCAAAAATTTCAGTTTTGGCAAACCTCTTACCAAATCTTTCTTGGCAAGTTTTTCAATCAAATCCCTATTAAAATGACAAAGTCTTCTATGCCAAAGCCAAGGATCATCTATGGAAGCGGTAAGACATTTTACATTGCTATTGCTAATTTTATCAAGATGAATCACATAAACATCATTGTGCCTAGTGCCCTTGAATAAAACAACATGATTTTTATCAAGGATAAGACATTCATGCTTGGTAAAGAAAACATATAAATTTTTGTCACAAAGTTGACTAACACATAATAAATTATAGTTCAAATTATCAACAAGAAGTACATTCTTAATCAAGGTTTCACTATTTTTACCTACATCACCAATGCCGATTGATTTTGCTTTGTTGTTGTCTGGATACCAAAAGTGACTTTTCCACTGTTTTTGGATGTAAGATTTGTGAAGAGAGAGGCATCACCCGTCATGTGCCTTGAACATCCACTATCTATGAACCACTTAGCATTGTTGGCGATGTTAAGTACCTACACAATAAATCAATTGATAACTTTTGGTACCCATATTTTCTTGGGTCCATTTGACATAACACATATTCTTAGCATGTCCATGTTGTTGGCAATATCTACAAATAATGCTTTTATTACCATATAAAGAAGATTTTGGTTTTACAATACATAAGTCATCCCTTCTAAACATGACAAAATTTTTGTTGATTGCTACATTTCTATTTCTTTTCATATCAAAAATATTTTCCATCTTTCTAGTTAAAAGAGCATTCAAATCATCCATTCTTTTCTTCAAGGAGGCTTGTTCTTCCTTGACCTTTGATCTCACATGCATTCTTTTCTTCAAATCACGATTTTCTTACGATAGCCTATTGTTTTCATTCACAAGTTTAGAGTTTATAGCATTCAATAAAGCATTTGACTTTTTAGCTAACTCCTTATTTCTAGCATATGATTCCTTTAAGCTATCATGTAATTTCAAAACGAAAGCTTCAAGATCATCTTCACCATTTATATCATTAGAGTCATAGTCAGAATTTACCTCATCATCTCTAATGGCCATGAAGGCCATTGTGCCGACTCCATTTCTTCTTCAACTTCTCCTTCGGAGTTGCAATCATCCCATGTGATTTGAAAGTTGTTGAATCTTGGTTTTCTTCCTTCCTTCTTTTTCTTGGAAGGACACTCATTTGCAAAATGCCCGAGTTGACCGCATTCAAACCATTTTTCGTTTTGCTTCTTCATTTCAAGCCTAGACTTCCCTTTGAAATTATTTGAATTTGTAGCTCCGCCTCTTCTCATTCTTCGTTTGTTGATGTAATGTTTAAGAAATCCTTTGGTGATGAGTGCAAGATCTCCTTCATCAAGATCTTCATCTTCTAGATTGATGGAGCTATTTTCGAAGATCTTCCTCTTGAGAGGTCTTTAGAGCAATTCCCCTTCTTGGCCTTGCTTCTTCATCATCCACAACCTTGGCCTTTAACTTGAGTTCATAAGATGTAAGAGAATTGATTAGTGATTCAATAGGCATTAAATTTAAATTCTTGGCTTCCTCTATAGCAATTGTTTTGGCATCCCATTCTTTGGATAGAGCATTTAGGATTTTTCTGTTTTTTTCACCCAAAGTTACTCAAGGCTTCAAGATCCTTTATAATGTCATTGAACCTGCAGTACATTTTGTCAATGTTCTCAAGTGGTTCCATCTTGATGGACTCATACTTGGCAACAAGTAAGGATTTCTTTTGCTCACGAACATCATCGCTCCCTTCACGGATTTCTTTCAACTTATCCCATATTTCTTTAGCAGAAATGCAACCCTTCACGCGAGTTGATTCATTTGCATCCAATGCATTATATAACACATTCATGGCTTTTGCATTTAACGTCAAGTTTGCCTTGTCTTGTGGCAAGTGAGCTCATTCCTTGTCTTTTCTCTTCTTCTATTTGTGTGATCATCAATGATAGAAGCTTCAAATGGACCTTCATTGACAACATACCACAAATCAAAGTCAATAGATTGCAGAAATATTTTCATTCTATCTCTCCAACTAAGAAAATTTGCCCCATTAAACATAGGGGGCCTAGTAACGGATTGACCCTCAAAAAATAGAGCATTGTTGGTTGCCATATTTCTTTACTCAAAAGCAGTTTAAGCAATATAATGAGACCAAGCTATGATACCAATTGTTGGTCCCAAAGCAACCTAAGAGGGGGGGTGAATTAGGTTTCTTAAAAAATATATATAAAGAATTAGTGAGTTTTATAATTTAAATGCAGATATAACAAAATCAATAGAACAGTAGAGTAAAGGGAGAAAAATTAAACAATCAATACTTCCAAGCTAGAAAGCTTGGAGTATCAAATCTCTTGAATGCTTCACACACTTGGTGAGCCAATAATCTTTACAAAGCTGGGACAAGTTCTTGCTCACACTAAAACTCTTTTATTTGAGCCAAGAATCTTACTTACAACCACACTTTCATACAAGATTATCACTCCACTCAAAGTTGAATTACACTCACAATTGCACACTAATACAACAAAGCACTATATTCAATTTGCACTCAAATTACTTTTTTCTAAGGCTTGTATTCAATGTATTAGATAATATTTTCAGGTTATTAAAGCACCTATTTATAAGAGCAATAAATAGTGGTTTCAACTACTTCCTAACGGCTAAATAATAAATGCACAAAAAATAGCCATTGGGGTTTCGGACGTCCGAGAAGTATTGAATGCGTCTGAGGCAGCGTCCGATCTTCTTTCAGTTTGTTGAAGAGCTTTGTTCGGACGTCTGTGCATGCATCCGTTCCTTCGTCCGACAGAGGTTTCGGACGGTCCTGTGCATCCGAAAGAGAAGCAATAGGATCCCATTCTTTCTGCCAGTTCGTTCGGACGATGCAATGCGTCCGAGGAGTTTTGACGCTAGTTCGGACGGTTCTGTGTGTCCAAAAGATCTGTTCCTGCAAAAGCTTGTTTTACAGAGTTAAGTGTTTATGTCATCATCAAAATAAGGTTTGGAAAACATCACATATAAATAAAAACTTAAATTAAAATAATTTAAATGAAATACATGCAATAATTCATCAAAAATTTTAAAATTAATTGTTTCACCGTATTTTTAAATTTTAAACATTGAAGAAAGCATAATTCGAGAATGAGATCATTAATTAATTTGGAGCACATTTATAATTTTAACAATACTGAAAACATTGTTGAATTTTATTTTTCTCCCAATGTATTAAATGTTACAAAATTTACATAAGGGGATAAAGTGAAATTTCACTTAAACCTTAAAGGGTTTACTGCAATTGACCTTTAGGGCTAAATTTGTCTCTTTGAAAAAATGAACAGCGAAATTACATTTCACTATTAGTCAAAAGGGTAAAGTGAGAAAAAAAATATTCAGGGGTTTAGTGCAAAACAACCCTATTAAACCTTAAGGGGGGCTTATTGTATTTAACCCTAAGCTAAAGGTAGAACTAAGTATTCAAAGCAAGTAAATATGAGAAGAAAATAACTAATTAACCAACAATAATAAAGGAGGATCGGGTTATAACATGCTTCTTCTAAAAAGCAGTTTCTTCTAGTGGGTGACCAATAATTGGATCCAGTTGAGGATTCCCTCCTAATTATGAATCAATCCCTTAGCCTGGCTCATGATTCTAGTTTAATCATCTACACGGAGTTCAAGGAATCAACTAGAAAAGCTAGCAACTTGGCCTGACTACAAACATTCCCAATCAAGTAAGAAACTAGTCTTGAAATTAACACTCATTGCTCGTATTTTGTGCAAAGCCAAATTGGTTCAAGAAAGGGCCCTTCCCTCTCACCAACCTCCCAAATTAATTTCTACTATTCATTTTCCAACAATTTCATGTTCCTCTACTTTGAATCAACTACACATGACTAGAAGTCACATTTCTTTAGCCCAATCCTAAAGAAATTTAGCTATTCATGCTTAAAGAAACAAACAACAAAGAAAAATGAAAGCACATAACAACTAAAACTAAAGTAACAAGTAAAAGCATCAAAAGTGAAGAACTACTGCTGACCATACTAGCGAACTAAATGATTCAACTTGGAAATGAATGATTTTTACATGTAAAGAAAGCTAGTAAAAAGGCCAAAAATTAAATCTAAAAAAGCTTCAATCTTACAATAAATAAAACAAGTAATTAACGATTCAAAGTGCTGAAAATGCAAGATAGAATGTAACTTACTTGGAGGCTAAGCTACAAATTAAGATAAGTTTAACTACTGGATTATGTACTATATACTTTTGGTCTATTTAAGTGATCCTATTTACAAATTTCATAAGCCATTTCAAAATTAACCAATTTTCTACTTGAAATATGCTTTCTGACCGCAATATCAATTTTCTTTCTTCAAATTTCATACTGCAGCCTGAATCACGTTTGGACTAAGGAAATTGACCCTCGGTAGGTTGCAATGACCACAGTATGAAATTTCACTTTCTAAAAATGGTAGAACAGTCCCAACCTTGGAATTGTATTGAAATTTTCTCTTTTTGCAGTTTGGTCCATTACTTCTTTTCTTTTTAGGTGGTTCTTTACTTCTTGGTTCTTCAAGCTTGTGTCCATTTATAAATTTGACCTATAATAAAACACTAAAACTGAAAATGTATATTATATATATATAGAAGTAATACTACAAATCTAATAATACTCTACTACATCTAATAATACTATTTAGCATCAAATTAAGGAAAAATACACACAAAAACACTTAAATTAGGAAAATACTATCAAAACACTATGTTTTTTAGTGGTAAAATAACTCTATTTACTAGAGTTATTAAAGACTTATTTCACCTATTTTCTACATTTTTGGAGTATATTTTGGTGGCATCATAGCAATCTAAAATTTTTCTAAACCCATCAGGCATGAGCCTTTGATTAGAGGATTAGAACGTGTAGTTTGATTTCAACCAAACACACACAATTTCAATTTATGTGTTTAGAGAATTACCATGATAGGATGATTTAGGATCTTATTGGTAAAAATTTAGATTCTCTAATGTTTTTGTTCATAATTTATTTCTAAATAGCAGCAATACTTTTTCCAAATTTTTGTGCCCCAAGAGATATACATAACCCAATTATGTGCATTGTGAATTACATGTTAATTATTCTTTCTTATTATACTATTATGATTTCTTTATTTATTTAATGTAAAGGCATAAGCATGCTATAATAGTTAGAATTTATTTGTTACATTTTTTATTGCTTTCACTAAGGTTTCGTATGTTGGAAATTCATCTATTTAAGAAAGAGTAAGAATAAAGCTTACTACAATTTTTATGAATTCTAATTGAAAGATGTGTTCTAGCACACATTTGACATATTTTCCCCCAAATCATGGCAAAGTAGATTACTTGTAACCTATGCTTTTAAAAAAATATTAAGAAAACTCATATACTATAAAAATATTTATATGTTTTAAATCTCCATTCAATTTATGATGGATGCCCTTCCTGGCCTTTTCTATATAAACACTCAATATAGAGTCCAAAAAAAATATATAAATACTTGTTTGAGTACGATTCGTGTTTCTCTTTTTATAAGGGGATACTTTTTTTTTGGAATGATTCTCCATTTTTCTATTAAAAAGATAAAGTTGCTAACAATTTTGCCTGCGCTCTTCATCCTCACATGTATCTCATATGGACATCAAACCGAAATAGTAGTCTGCTGATTAATTATTATGCGTGCTTGCCGTGTGACACATTTGAAATGACCAATTTTTTATTTTTTGGTTGTCAAGAAATGACGTTATGTTTGAAATCTAAAATTCAACTATTCTACATAAGACTAGACTAAACATCTAATTTCTTTTTGTCTCTCTTTTTGTCTCTCTCTTTATTCTTCTCCAAACTCTATGATCCTTCATCTAGTCTAGTTCTGTCCAACTCACTTTCTTTATCAAAAAAATAAATAAATAATCCCCCATCCGTCCTCTCCTCCTGGAAACTTCCCTTCTATCTACAACCCATAACTTCCGAAACTTCATCAAGCGATCTTCCAGTATGATGAGTGAACTCTTTTCCTACTTTCAATTCACTTTGTGTTTTTAACGATTTTTGTCTCCCTTTGTGTACCTCTCTACGTTCTCTTTGGATGGGATTGATAAAGAGAAGTTTAGAAAATAGAGTTTAATTTCATTTTGATTTCAAGTTTTGAATTTCTCATTTTCCATGTCTTTTGTCTCAAGATCTTATTATTGCATGTTTTAGAAGTCATCAAGGTAATAGAAACTTTTCTTTCCTTTCTCTCTCTTTTTTACTGAAGAAGGAGGAATCTATGTATACCAGTGTTTTTAAATTCGGATCGGACCATACGGTTCCACTAGTTAAACCACGAACAAAACACAGCACTGATTCGAATCAATGCAAAAGTCAAAAAGTCAAAAAAACTGATGAAGACCCAAAAATCAGTAAAACCAGGTGAACCAGTTTTGATCGAGTTTTGCACTAGAAAAAGCAAGCCAAACATGATGCCCAATTTTCCTAGATCCAAATCCTATGCCCAAATACAAAACATCAATTCAAATTTGCAAAATTCTCTAGACCGCAAAAAAAATAAGAGAATACTCGTACAAAAAAGAAGCAAATTAAGGACTGATAGAAAAAAGAAGAGAGGGGTTCCCTTAGGAAAAAGAATGAAGGCAAAGGGAACAAAGACAAGGAAGAATGAGAAAGGCAAAGAGAGAGGGGGATAGGTAGGCAAAGGGGGCCAGGAAGGGGGAGAGAAGAGGAAGGGGCTGAGGGGCTGAGGCAGGACTGAAGAGAATGTGTGAAGAAGAAGGGGAGGGAAGGAGGCAAAGAAAAAAGCAGGGGCATGAGTGTTGGTCCCAAAGCAACCTAAGAGGGGGGGTGAATTAGGATTCTTAAAAATACTTTAAGAGATATTAAGATTTTCAAGATAAGATCAATTATAACAAAATCAGTTATAATAATATCAATAGAACAGTAAATTAAAGAGAGAATAAATTGAACAAAAAACTACTTCCAAGCTAGCAAGCTTGAAGTATCAAATTTGAATGCTTCACACACTTGGTGAGCCAATAATCTTTACAAAGCTGGGAAGTTCTTGCTCACACTAAAACTCTTTTAGTTGAGCCAAGAATCTCACTTGCGACCACACTTCTGTACAAGATTATCCCTCCACTCAATGTTGAATTACACTCACAATTTCACACTAATACAACAAGGCTCTAAAGTCAATTTGCACTTCAAATTACTTTCTTCTAAGGCTTGTATTCAATGTATTAGATGATTTTTACAGGTTATAAAAGCCCCTATTTATAAGAGCAATAAATACTGGCTTCAACCACTTCCTAACGGCTAAGTAATAAATGCACAAAAAATAGCCGTTGGGGTTTCGGACGTCCGAGAGGGATTGTATGCGTCCGAGGAAGCGTCCGATCTTTTTCCAGTGTTGTAGAGAGGCTTCGTTCGGACGTCCGAGCATGCGTCCGATCCTTCGTCCGATAAGAGAGCTTCGGACGGTATAAGAGACAGAGAAGAAAGAAAATTTGAAACCATTCTTTCTGCCAGTTTGTTCGGACGTTTCAATGCGTCCGAGGTGCTTTTGACCTAGTTCGGACGGTCCTGTGCGTCCGAAAGAGCTGTTCCTGCAAAAGCTTGTTTTACAGAGTTAAGTGTTTATGTCATCATCAAAATAAGGTTTGGAAAACATCAATCTCCCCCTTTTTGATGATGACAAACCTTAATTGAATATGACTAATCAATTTGCAATATATCATAGTGGGATATCAATTTTTCACAGATTAATCATATCAAGGCACAATGTTGTAATCTCAGCTCAACATAACACAGCATAGTATAACTCAGCATATTAGTCATATCAAGCTCAACACAGCATAGTATAATTACTCCCCCTTTTGACATCAATCAAAAAGACTCCCCCTTAGAACATGCAGGCAGTTTTTATAGAATTGAAAAAAAAAAAAAAAAAAGTTTAGTACATTCAACTGAAGGGTTTAAGAAAATCGACATATTCAATGCTAAAAGGTTCACTGCGGAAAACAACAAAACAGAAAGAAACTAATGGGAGTCATTTTTCTTTTTTGAGCGTTTCTCTGTCTTTTGGCGTTTGGATGGAACATCTTCATCAGTGGCTTCACTGTCATGCTCCTCCCCGGTACGACGTTGCATGATATACTCAAATGTGTCGTCAATATCTTCATTCTCGTCGTCATTGTCATCGTCATTGTTGTCGTCATCGTCATCGTCATTTGCAGCTCCTTGAGCAGCTTCTGCAGTGGCTTCTCGTGTAGGTTCATCTTCAGTTCCATCACTGTCAGAGAATGACTCAAGTGGATGTTGGGACTGAAGTTCAACTGGACTTGAGCCGAAGCAGACATGCCAAGACTGAGTGCTTCTTGGAGAATGATTTGACGAGTCTCAAGTCGTTTTAGCTTGCAATTTGTACGACGTTGAAAGGAGTTGACTTGAGTGCTAAGTGAGGTGAGGAGTTCACAGATATGTGAAAGGGATGGTTCAGAAGAAGATGGCGCAGAAGTAGAGGGTGCAGATGTGAGTGGAGGTGGTTGAGGAGTAGGAGAGTGAGGGATAGCAAAATCCGATGTGGAGGCATGTGATTGTGACTGAGCAATGTCAAAGGCTGCCTTAGTGAGCCATTGGTCATTAAAAAACCGAAGACCTTTTCGTTCAATGTAGGATTTATTAAAATATGGAGGAAATTGTTTGTTTCCGGAAAAGGGAACGTTGAGGACATCAAAAACCTTTGTGAGAAATTTTCCAAAGGGAATGTTTCTGCGAGTATCAGTGAGAAAGAGTTCCCATAGGGAATAAAAAAGATACCCGAAGTCAAGAGGAATACCCTTGAAGACACAGAAAAATAAATATAGCTGTATTTTTCCGGGCTCAGTACGATGCCCGTCAGTCGGTAATAAAAGATTTGTAACAAGAGTATACAAAATATTAAGTTCAGGGGTTAGCAAAGTAGTTTTGGCTTCCGAAGCCTGTTTAAAATGGATATTAAAGATGGCGCGAACTCTCATTTATATCAAACTTAGTATCTTTAGCAGGCCATTTATCTAATGAAAAGAAGTACGAAAAATCAGATGGGTTTGAGATTTCACATTCGAAAATGGTGTTGATTATGTTCGATGAAATCTCAAGATCAGTGTGGTTAACTCTAGAAATGAGGGTGCGAATAGTAGGACCTTTCCGAAGATTGGCCGTGAATTGAAGCACCATATCATGATAAACAGGTACATCAAGATGCACTAAATGACCCCAATTCTGTTTTTCAAAACACGATTTTATAATAGGAAGATTATACTCATCAAAAAGACTACTGGAAGCAGGACGTTGAACGATAATTGATTTACTAAGAAGAGAAGTATACCTCAAGACAGTGTATAGGAGTCCGATCTTCTAGACTCTTTTTTGAGATTTTGAGGAAATTTGATGGTGAAAGGGAGAAATGAGATGTGATTTAAGTGCTAAGGGTGATGGGTAGGATGATTCTTCAAGCAATTTTGGAAATAGAAGTGTGAATTTGGATTGGGTAGTGAAGGGGAAAAATTCGCTAGAGGGTTTTCGGTGGGGGAGGTAAGTCCGAAAGAGGGGATTTGGACGGTTTTAATGAAACAGGGGTGCCGTTCGGACGGCCGAACGGTTGGTGTGCGTCCGACAAAGCGTCCGAGAGCTGAAGAACGGACGGCCGAGAGAGGAGTCAAAGCGTCCGAAGTTCCTTCGGACGATCTTGTGCGTCCGGAAGATTTCCAGAGAGTTTCAGAAAAACCAGAACATTGTTCGGACGAATATGAGCGTCCGAGACCAAACAGATGTTTTCGGACGATCCAGTTCGTCCGAAATATCAGTGGTTCGGACGAAGGAGTGCGTCCGAACTATGAACCATTATGCCAAATTTTTTTGTAAAATCCCTAAGCAGTTTCTGAGTGATTCAAAGCGATCTAGAGCTAAGGGTTTTGTAAAAATATCATCTAATTGATCTGAAGTAGGCACATAATCAACACGAATTTCCTTTTTACAAACAAGGTCTCTAATGAAATGATACTTAACATCAATGTGTTTGGTTCTAGAGTGCAAGACAGGATTTTTCGTTAGATTAATTGCACTAGTGTTGTCACACAATATAGGAACACAATCAAAAATTACACCAAAATCTTTCTCTTATGTTTCATCCAAAGAAGTTGAGCACAACAATTTCCGGCAGCAATATATTCGGCTTCAGCCGTAGAAAGAGAAATGGAATTTTGTTTTTTACTAAACCAAGACACAAGGCAATTTCCTAGAAAATAACACATACCACTTGTACTTTTTCTATCAATTTTACACCCAGCAAAGTCAGCATCAGAATAGCTAATTAAGTCAAAAGTAGAGGATTTTGGATACCACAGACCAAGTAATCTGTTGTTCCTTTTAGATATCTAAAAATTCTTTTAACTGCCATCAAATGTGATTCTTTAGGACAAGATTGAAATCTAGCACATAGACAAACAGCAAACATGATATCTGGTCTACTAGCAGTTAAGTAAAGTAGACTTCCGATTATACCTCTATAGTGTTTTTCATCAACACTATTACCTTCTTCGTCTTTATCAAGTTTGGTTGAAGTACACATAGGTGTACCAACTTGTTTGCAATCTTCCATACCAAATCGTTTGAGCAGCTCCTTTGTGTATTTGATTTGCGTAATAAATGTTCCTTCCTTAGTTTGATGAATTTGTAGTCCGAGTAAAATTGCAACTTGCCCATCATACTCATCTCAAATTCTTCTTGCATTAGTTGTGAAAAATCCTTGCACAAACTTTCATTAGTTGCACCAAAGATGATGTCATCAACATAAATTTCAACAATTAACAATCCTTTTAAATCAGTTTTTGTGAAAAGTGTGGTGTCAACTATCCACCCCTTTTGAAGCCATTTTCTATCAAGAAGCCACTTAATCTTTCATACCAAGCTCTTGGAGCTTGTTTCAAACCATATAAAGCTTTGGAAAGTTTGAAAACATAATTTGGAAGATTCTTATTTTCAAAGCCCGGAGGTTGTTCGACGAAAACTTATTTATCGATAAAACCATTCAAAAAAGCACTTTTGACATCCATTTGAAATAATTTCAAATTATTGAAACATGCAAATGCAAGAAACATCCGGATGGATTCTAATCTAGCCACGGGTGCAAAGGTTTCATCAAAGTCAATACCTTCTTCTTGAGCGTATCCTTTTGCAACAAGTCGAGCTTTGTTTCTTATGATCTCACCTTTGTCATTTATTTTGTTTCTAAACACCCATTTAGTACCAATGACGGGATGAGAAGAAGGTCTTTCAACTAAGGTCCATACATTATTTTTCTCAAATTGACTAAGTTCATCTTGCATAGCATTAACCCAAGATTCATCACTTAAGGCGAAATATCTATATGTTTGGGTTCAATGTGAGAAAGTAATGCACAATTATTATTCAAAGGTTTATGAGAACGAGTAGTTACCCCATCGGAAAGATCACCTATGATTAAATCTTGAGGATGATTAGAGACGAATCTCCAAGCTTTCGTAAGATCGTTTTGAGCATCCTCATTCTTTTCATCATCAATTTGATGGTTGTTGATATCAATGCTTGATGTAACCTCTTGATGATCTTTATGAATGACAAGCTTTTCGAGCTCCTTTAAAATACCTGTATCTTCATCTTCACATAAATTCTTTGAGATAACATCATTAGTTTCATCAAATGTAACATGCACAACCTCTTCAATTAAAAGCGTTCTTCTATTGTAAACCCGGTATGCTTTCTTGTCACTAGAATATCCTAGAAAAATTCCTTCATCCGATTTTTTGTCAAATTTTCCAAGGTTCTCTTTGATTTTTAAAATAAAGCATTTGCAACCAAAAACTTTGAAATAGCTCACAACTGAGTTATGGGTTTTCTACAAAAAATGAGTTCATAAGGAGTTTTATTTAAAGAAGATCTTAATAAAACTCGATTCATGACATAGCAAGCCGTGTTAACCGCTTCGGCCCAAAAGTATTGTGGTAGGTCACACTCACTAATCATAGTTCTAGCCGTTTCTTGAAGAGTCCTATTTTTCCTTTCAACAACACCGTTTTGTTGAGGAACTCTAACAACCGCAAACTCATGAAAGATACCGTTGTGATCACAAAAATCGGGAAAACCCCCAAATTTAAATTCGGCACCATTGTCTCTCCTTAAACGAACAATTTTTGTATCCAATAAATTTTGAATTTTGGAAAACAATTTTACAAATTTTTCAAATGCTTCATTTTTGTGAACAAGAAATAGTACCCAAGTAAACCTAGAATAGTCATCTACAATAACAAAAGCATATTTGCAACCACCTAGACTAGCATATTGAGTAGGTCCAAATAAGTCTAAATGCAATAGTTCTAAAGGTTTATGAGTAGAGGCACACAAAATTCTTAGGTTTAAAAGAAACTTTGACTTGTTTACCAAATTGACAAGCATCACAAATTTTATTTTTCAGAAATTTCAGTTTTGGCAAGCCTCTTACCAAATCTTTCTTGACTAATTTTTCAATCAAATCCATATTAAAATGACAAAGTCTTCTATGCCAAAGCCAAGGATCATCTATGGAAGCGGTAAGACATTTTACATTGCTATTGCTAATTTTATCAAGATGAATCACATAAACATCATTATGCCTAGTGCCTTTGAACAAAACAACATGATTTTTATTAAGGATAAGACATTCATGCTTGGTAAAGAAAACATATAAATTTTTATCACAAAGTTGACTAACACTTAGAAGATTATAGTTCAAATTATCAACAAGAAGCACATTCTTAATCAAAGTTTCACCATTTTTACCTACATCACCAATGCCGATTGATTTTGCTTTGTTGTTGTCTCCAAAAGTGACTTTTCCACTGTTTTTGGATGTAAGGTTTGTTACATCTGAAGAGAGAGGCATCACCCGTCATGTGCCTTGAACATCCACTATCTATGAACCATTTAGCATTGTTGGTGGTGTTAAGTACCTACACAATAAATCAATTGATAACTTTTGGTACCCATTTCTTGTTGGGTCCATTTGTGTTAGTGAAATTGCTTACTACCCATGCAACTTTCATTCCAAGTTTTTCATTCTTCTTGACATAACACAAATTCTTAGTATGTCCATGTTGTTGACAATAATTACACATAATTCTTTTATTACCATATAAAGAAGATTTTGGTTTCACAATACATAAGTCATCCCTTCTAAACATGACAAAATTTTTGTTGATTGCTACATTTCTATTTCTTTTCATATCAACAATGTTTTCTTTCTTTCTAGCCAAGAGAGCGTTCAAGTCATCCATTCTTTTCTTCAAGGAGGCTTGTTCTTCCTTGACCTTTGATCTCACATGCATTCTTTTCTTCAACTCATGATTTTCTTGTGATAGCCTATTGTTTAGATCATTCACAAGTTTAGAGTTAGCATTCAATAAGGCATTTGACTTTTTTACTAACTCCTTATTTCTAGCATATGATTCTTTTAAGCTATCATGCAATTTTAAAATGAAAGCTTCAAGATCATCTTCATCATTTTCATCATTAGAGTCATAGTTAGATTTTACCTCATCATCTCCAATAGCCATAAAGGCCATTTGTGCCGACTCCATTTCTTCTTCAACTTCTCCTTCGGAATTGCAATCATCCCATGTGATTTGAAAGTTGTTGAATCTTGGTTTCCTTCCTTCCTTCTTTTTCTTGGAAGGACACTCATTTGCAAAATGCCCGAGTTGACCGCATTCAAAGCATTTATCATTTTGCTTCTTTGTTTCAAGTCTTGACTTCCCTTTGAAATTATTTGTGTTTGCAGCTCCTCCTCTTCTCATCCTTCGTTTGTTGATGTAATGTTTGAGAAATCCTTTGGTGATGAGTGCAAGATCTCCTTCATCAAGATCTTCATCTTCTAGAGATTGATGGAGCTGTTTTCATCTTCCTCTTGAGAGGTCTTTAGAGCAATGCCCCTTCTTGGCCTTGCTTCTTCATCATCCACAACCTTTGCCTTTAGCTTAAGTTCATAAGATGTAAGAGAATTGATTAGTGATTCAATAGGCATTAAATTTAAATTCTTAGTTTCCTCTATGACAATTGTTTTGGCATCCCATTCTTTGGATAGAGCATTCAGGATTTTTCTGTTTTTCTCACCCAAAGAGTACTCCTTACTCAAGGCTTCAAGATCTTTTATAATGTCATTGAACCTGCAGTACATTTTGTCTATGTTCTCATGTGTTTCCATCTTGAAGGACTCATACTTGGCAACAAGTAGAGATTTCTTTTGCTCACGAACATCATCGCTTCCTTCATGAATTTCCTTCAGCTTATCCCATATTTCCTTAGCAGAATTGCAACCCTTTATGCGATTCATGATTCATTTGCATCCAAGGCATTGTATAGCACATTCATGGCTTTTGCGTTGTTAACGTCAAATTCGCCTTGTCTTGTGGAGTGAGCTCAATCCTTGTCTTTCCTCTTCTTCTATTTGTATGATCATCAATGATAGAAGCTTCAAATGAACCTTCATTGACAACATACCACAACTCAATGTCAATGGATTGCAGAAATATTTTCATTCTATCTCTCCAACTAATAAAATTTGTCCCATTAAACATGGGAGGCCTAGTAATAGATTGGCCTTCAAAAAATAGAGCATTGCTGGTTGCCATAGTTCTTTTCTCAAATTTTTATTTAAGCAATAAAATGAGACCAAGCTCTGATACCAATTGTTGGTCCCAAAGCAACCTAAGAGGGGGGGATGAATTAGGATTCTTAAAAATACTTTAAGAGATATTAAGATTTTCAAGATAAGATCAGTTAAAACAAAATCAGTTATAATAATATCAATAGAACAGTAAATTAAAGAGAGAATAAATTGAACAAAAAACTACTTCCAAGCTAGCAAGCTTGAAGTATCAAATTTGAATGCTTACACACACTTGGTGAGCCAATAATCTTTACAAAGCTGGGAAGTTCTTGCTCACACTAAAACTCTTTTAGTTGAGCCAAGAATCTCACTTGCGACCACACTTCTGTACAAGATTATCCCTCCACTCAATGTTGAATTACACTCACAATTTCACACTAATACAACAAGGCTCTAAAGTCAATTTGCACTTCAAATTACTTTCTTCTAAGGCTTGTATTCAATGTATTAGATGATTTTTACAGGTTATAAAAGCTCCTATTTATAAGAGCAATAAATACTGGCTTCAACCACTTCCTAACGGCTAAGTAATAAATGCACAAAAAATAGCCGTTGGGGTTTCGGACGTCCGAGAGGGATTGTATGCGTCCGAGGAAGCGTCCGATCTTTTTCCAGTGTTGTAGAGAGGCTTCGTTCGGACGTCCGAGCATGCGTCCGATCCTTCGTCCGATAGAGCTTCGGACGGTCCTGAGCGTCCGAAAGAAAGGCAGTAGAGTTCCATTCTTTCTGCCAGTGGACGGCCGGATGCCGATGCCAGCAAGAGTGCGTCCGAACAGACTAGCCGTTGGACCTTTCGGACGGCCGCTGCTGAACCCTGCGTCCGACACTGCGTCCGTTCTCTGAGGGTGTTCGTTCGGACGTCCGAGGATGCGTCCGAACATGCGTCCGATAGAAGCGAAGTCTTCTGGAAATTTATCGGACGCTGTTCTTCGTCCGAGGAGTCTTCTGGAAATTTATCGGACGCTGTTCTTCGTCCGAGGCTTGCTTCAAATTCTTTGTGTCGGACGATTACCATCGTCCTAAGCTCTGTGTGGTTGTTTTGTTCGGACGATCATTTGCGTCCGAACCTCCTGCTTTTCTGCACACTTGTATAAGAAAGAAAGGGTCTAATCGTACTATATCTGTCTCATTATTTGTGTACCCTCAGTTCTTCAAATCTCCCAATGTTTAACAGCTGTCTCTCATCACAGCTGATCTTATACACATACAGATGTCAGTATAACAGACGCAGTGTCGGACGCTTGACAGGTGTCGGACGCAGGGTTCAGCAGCGGCCGTCCGAAAGGTCCAACGGCTAGTCTGTTCGGACGCACTCTAAGTGGCATCGGCCTCCGAAAGATGAATAAAATGAGGACACGGAGAAGGAGAGCAGGGTTGCAAAGCAGCGGCCGTCCGAAAGGTCCAATGATCAAACTAGTCTGTTCTTTACTTAAAAATATCATGAAAACAATGAAGCATCGATGCCGTCTTGTAAAAAGATTCATTTTTTAAAAATGCTCCCCCTTTCTTTTGCAAGTAGTGATATTTATAGACAAAATTTTGGGGATACAAGTATCCTAGTATTCTAAACATATTTGACCATATAGATGAGTAATATTCAAGAGAACATAGTTCAACTTGAAAAATGAAAGCACACAAAACTTTAGATGTTACCCATTTCAATATGATCTTAGCTCATATGCCTTGAGCACCCTTCATAGATAATTTATCTTGAATTCCTTGGTGCACTCCAAGCATACCTACATACAAAGTTAAGCTGTTAACAACTTTTGGTACCCAAACTTTCTTGGGTCCAATTGGATTAGTAACATGCTTAATCACCCAAATAGAATTTATTCCTAATTTTTCATTTCTTTTAACATAACAATTTTTCTTTATATGGCCGTGTTGATGACAATGATTACAAGTAATGTTCTTATTGCCATAAAAAGAAGATTTAGATTTAACAAAGCATAAATCATTTTTTCTAAAGGTGATAAAATTTTTGTTCAAAAATATATTTCTAGTTTTTTTCTTTTCAAAACATCTTCTTTATTTGTTTTCAAAGTAACATCAAGATCATCTAATCTCTTCTTCAATGAAGCTTGTTCTTCCATGATCTTGGTTTTTCCAACGAATTTTTCTTTCAAAACATCATTTTCTTTTGTCAAAGAATTATTTTTATGCACAAGTTTTGAGTTGGCACTCAATAAAGTATTAACTTTAATTTTTAACTCTTTGTTCTTAGCATATGATTCTTTCAAACATTCATGCATTTTAAAATGGATAAATAATTCAACATCTTCATCATCATTATTGCATGAATCATCACAAGAATCACAACTAGAGGTTACCTCATTATCGCCAAGTGCCATAAAAGCCATTTGAGCCTCCTCATATTCTTCTTCAACCTCTCCATCCGAATTGCAATCATCCCAAGTGATTTGGAAGTTGTTGAAGTGAGGCTTCCTTGAGTCTTTTCTCCTTTTTGATGAAGCTTTAAATGCTATGCTTCTCTTTGCCTCCTCATCTTGTAGCTTGTATTTCAACTTCAATTCAAATGAGGTTAGAGAATTGATCAAAGAATCAATAGGCATAGAATTTAAATTTTTAGACTCTTCTATGGCAATGGATTTAGGTTCCCATTCCTTAGGTAAAGCATTCAAAATTTTTCTATTCTTTTCACCCAAGGAATATTCTTTACCCAAACCTTCCAAGTCCTTTACCATATCATGGAACCTACAATACATCTTGTCAATGTTCTCATGAGGTTCCATTTTGAAGGACGTAAATTCATATTATAGCCACAAGAAGTGACTTCTTTTGCTCTCTAATATCTTCACTTCCTTCATGGATTTCTTTCAATTTGTCCCATATCTCCTTGGCCGATATGCACCATTTTACTTTAGAAAACTCATCTATATCCAAAGCATTATACAAAATATTAATGGCTTTAGCATTTAAAGATAAATTTATTTTATCTTGTGCATTTAACTCATATCTAGTCTTAGACCTTAATCTATGAGTATTTTCATCAAAAATATTAGCTTCTAAAGGACCATCACAAATAATATACCACAATTCAATATTAATAGATTGAACAAAAATTTTCATTCTATCCCTCCAAAAAATAAAATTAATGCCATTAAACATGGGAGGTCTAATGATAGAATGCCCCTCTAAAAATAAAGCATTATTGGTTGCCATAATGATTTTTACTCAAAAGCGGTTAAGCTCAATATATGAGACCAAGCTCTGATACCAATTGTTGGTCCCAAAAGCAACCTAAGAGGGGGGGATACTTCAAATGAATTAGGTTATCTCTAAAGACAAACCTTTTTAAGTGCTTAATAGAAATTCAAACTTTATGCAACAAATGAATACTTAAGCACAAATGAATATAATAGATATTCAACAGTTTAAGCTTAAAGAACAAATAAGAATGAGATAAAGAATATCAAACCAAACTCCCAAGATTCTCAAGCTTGGAGTACATGCACTAGTAGTGCCTCTTCAAAGAAGGAGAGGCAATAACCTTCTTGTACACAAAGTAGGCTCACCCTTGCACCAACTAAGTTCCTCTAGTTGAGCCAAAGGGTTTTACACTACAACCTCACTTTTGTACACTTGTTATCCCTCCACTCTTACACTTGAAGATCACTCACTAGTCTATTCTTGCTCACACTAATTCCCACTAGTTGAGCCAAGAAAGCTAGACTTCTCAAACCAATACAACCCACAATATTTTAGCCTATTTCTCCTCAAATAGCTCTTACAAGTGTTTGTATTGAATGTAGTCTTTTTTTACCTTAATTCAGACCTTGGGGTATTTATAGTTGCCAAATATCTGCTTTCAACAACTTCCCAACGGCTATTGTATAAGAAAACTAGCCGTTGGACCTTTCGGACGGCCGATGCCAGCAAGAGTGCGTCCGAACAGACTAGCCGTTGGACCTTTCGGACGGCCGCTGCTGAACCCTGCGTCCGACACTGCGTCCGTTCTCTGAGGGTGTTCGTTCGGACGTCCGAGGATGCGTCCGAACATGGGTTAAAAGAAGAGCACAACGGAAAGTAGATTTCTGGAATTGGTACATCTTCTATAATTTATCGGACGCTGTTCTTCGTCCGAGGCTTGCTTCAAATTCTTTGTGTCGGACGATTACCATCGTCCGAAGCTCTGTGTGGTTGTTTTGTTCGGACGATCATTTGCGTCCGAACCTCCCTGTTTTTCTGCACACTTGTCTTTAAACCATTAGCATGATTTGGTCATCATCAAAACATGATTAACATAACTGGGAGTTCTTCAATACTAAAGCTAAAGCCTCGCTATCTGCCAGTGCCTTAGCCAAGTTGTAAAAATTGACGGATATTTGGAAAGTAGGGCAGAAGATGTACCAATTGAGCCAAAAATCTAAGAAACTGATGTGCTCACTTTTAGAAAATTGATTTGCCCTTCGTAGTGACATCTTTAAAGTGTACGGTGAAATGAGGGTCGTATGATTTATTGGATTTGGAAGAATGATTGAAAGCTGCTCTATTGGTCACCAACGACAGGCTATAATCAACTAGTTTACCATGAGGCTTAAACTTGTAAAATACCAATGTCCAGAATAGTCAACATTTCGGCCCAAAAGAAAAGAGAAAATAATTGATATTAGAACTCCAATAGCAGCGAGCAACCAAAATCAATTCATGAATGGGTTGAATGACTCTACTACACAAATCGATTACCTCGAAGATACTGGTCAATTTTTATACATTTTTAAAAGAAGGTTATAGGTGCTTGGCCCATGAAACCCATCCACAATTATGTGTGCTCAAGTTGAAAGACCACGATACCTCTCGAAAGTAAGGAAAAGATGTTGACTTACATTTAAAAGGGTTAGATCATTAGATGAATAGTGTTTCATCAGAAAGGACATGCAATGGGAGAAGGTTAAGGATTTGGTCTAAAAAACTCTTGTATCTGGGCCCTAAAATGCAATGATAATTACCATTACCCATAGAGAAAGGAGTTAATACCTGTGTAATGATGTTGGCCCCAAAGAGCAACCTAAGAGGGGGTGAATTAGGTTGTATCTAAAACAAACCTTTTTATGTGCTTAATAAAAATTCAAACTTTATTCACCAAATAAAAACTTAAGCACAAATGAATACAATAGATATTCAACTATTTAAGCTTAAAGAACAAATAAGAATATTGAGATTGAGAGAATCAAACCAAACTCCCAAGCTTCTCAAGCTTGGGGCTTACAACTGCAAAGAGCTTCTTACAAGGCAACTACCAAGTTCACAACTTGAAGTTTAGCCACTAAAAGTCTCTTCAAAGTAGGTGAGACAATAACCCCTTGTACACAAATGAGGATCACTCTTGCTCACACTAATTTCCTTTAGTTGAGCCAAGAGTTTTACACTCACAACCTCCCTTTGTTACAATTGTTATCTCTCCACTCTTACACTTGAAGAACTCTTACACTTCTAAGTTCTTTTCACAAAACTACCTACACTATTACAACACTTGTACCCACTATTTCTCCCAAATAGCTCAAGAATTACTTGTAATCAATGTAGAGGTCTCTTTTACTTTAATTCAGGCTTAGGGGTATTTATAGTTGCCCAAAATTTGCTTCCAACAACTTTCCAATGGCTATTTTCTGTTTACTGGAAAACTAGCCGTTGGACCTTTCGGACGGCCGATGCAGCAAGTGTGCGTCTGAACGAACTAGCAGTTGGACGGTTCGGACGGCCGCTGCTAAACCCTGCGTCCGACGCTGCGTCCGTTCTCTGAGGATAATAGTTTAAAGGTCCGAGGATGCGTCCGTTATGAACATGCTTCCGATCGAAGCAAAGTCTTCTAGAAATATGATCGGACGTTGTTCTTCGTCCGAGCCTTGCTTCAAATTCTTTGTGTCAGACGATTACCATCGTCCGAAACTCTGTCTTTCAGACAGTCATTTGTGTCCATGGAGTTTTCTGGTTGTTTTGTTCGGACGATCATTTGCGTCCAAACCTACCTATTTTTCTGCACACTTATTTTCAAACCATGAGTGTGATTTGGTCATCATCAAAACATGATTAACATAACTGAGGTTCAACAAATGATTGGTGGAGCTTCAGTTGTGCTAGTTGATTCTGCCTGTTTAGAAGAAGAAAGGTTAGAAGCCATAGGGTCAGCAATAGAAATAGAGGGGAGGTGAACAAGATGAATTGAAAGTGGAAGGCCAAATTTGAATATATACTAAAACCATAAAGGTAGCTGAAAAGAGTATAAAGGGAATTTGAGGAAAATGAGGACTTGA
The DNA here is from genome assembly GCA_025175665.1 of Cinchona pubescens. Classification (NCBI taxonomy): domain Eukaryota; kingdom Viridiplantae; phylum Streptophyta; class Magnoliopsida; order Gentianales; family Rubiaceae; genus Cinchona; species Cinchona pubescens. The sequence goes on from JANKKI010000152.1 coordinate 182,585, forward strand.
AGAGAAGAGTTTTTGAGAATCACGTTTATTGAGAATTCTTATCCATTAAATTTTTTTTCAAATTTCAAAAGAACAAGAATTATGGAATTGGATTAGTCACTATTAATGTGGTTCTATCGGGTATAATCAAAAGATTATAGTTCCCAAGTTTCTCGAGAAAGAGAGATACTGATTGCCAGTTTGGCAAAGGGGTAAAGGTTTGCATAGTATTTGGTAAGGCCACACCAAACTTATGGCAATAATTCAAACGCATCATCATTGGACCCAACCCATGATGAGCATCTGAAGGGGACAGTTATTAGGACAATTTGGCAGCCAGTAGCTGATATAGATGATTAACTATAGTTAAGCGCCAAGGCTAAAATAATTGGGCCGATATCGAAAGCCAAGTTACCTCTGCACAAGCAAACCCTTTAGCCAGACATTCGAACTAAGAAAGGAATAAAAGGAAGGATACAGAAACGTGGGTGAGAAAACTACATGGGAAGCAATTTGGAGGGAATAGTTAAAGAATTTGAAATCATAACTCCCATGAGGCAGTGAAATCTTACAGCGAAGGAACAAAAAGGGGAAGAGAGTAGAAAAGTGACACAAAGGAAAAAATCTCAGATAGGAAACCCAAAAAGAACTTCAATCAAGTGCTCTCTAGTACAAGATTTAGTTTTTCTAAATTAGTTTAGAAGTTAGCCAGTCATCGGCCGTTAATTTCTATCATTTGCGACACCACTAAGGAATTGTTTTTTTTTGTTCTTCTTAAAATTGATCAGTAGTTCTAATCATGTACGTTGATGTATCACCTCATGTATGTTGGCTCAAAATCAACCTAAGAGAGGGGTGAATTAGGTTGTCTCTAAAAATAAACCTTTTAATATGCTTAATAGAATTATAAACTTAATGCACAAAACAAACACTTAAGCACAAATAATCACAAGTAAAGACTTAACAATTGAACTCAAAGAACAAATAAAAAGATTGATATTAAGAAATGCAAACAAAACTCCAAAGCTCCTCAAGCTTAGAGTATACATTCACTAGTAGTACCTCTTCAACCGAAGGTGAGACAATAATCTTCTTATACATAAAGTAGAATCACCCTTAGCACCAACTAAGTCCTTCTAGTTGAGCTAAAGGATTTTAAACCAGAACCTCACTTTGGTACACTTGTTATCCCTCCACTCTTACAATTGAATATCACTGACAAGTCTATTCTTGCTCACATTAATTTTCTCTAGTTGAGCCAAGAGAACTAAACTACCCAACCAATACAACCCACATTATTTTGCCCTATTTCTCCCCAAATAGCTCACACAAGTGCTTGTATTGAATGTAGTATAGATGCCCAAAAACAGCCTCCAACAACTCTCCAATGGCTATTTTCTATTTATTGAGAAAATAGCCATTAGAGTTTTTGGACTGCCCATGCAATAAGTATGCGTCCAAAAGAATGAGCCGATGGACCTTTCAGACGGCCGCTGCTAAGCTCTACATATGACCCTGCGTCCATTCTCTAGAGGGTGTCTTGTCTTTCCTTCGTTCAGACATCTGAGGCTTTGATTCGAACCTGCGTCCAATCGATGGTCAGTGACTTCTGGAATTTTACCTCAATTGATCTAACACTATTCTTTTTCCGAGGCTACTTCAGGTTCTCTATGTCAGACAATTACTATTGTCTGAAATGTCTTTCTTTCAGACAGTCATCAGTGTTTGGAGAGTCTTCTAGTTGTTTTCTTGATTGTGTTCGGACAATCATTTACGTGCAAACCTTCCTGTTTTTCTACACACTTATTTTCAAGCCGTTAGTACGATTCGGCCATCGTTTTTCAAGTAAATATTGGATTAGGTCTTTTTTTTCACAAATAAGTAATAAATAAGCCTTATTAACCCTAATCAATACTTACAAATGCTCACATGGATATGTGGTATATTTGTAGATCGGGTGAGTAAGGATTGTTTCCACAAGGACTATTGGACAAGTACTAAGGTTCACAAATCTTTATACTAGTTAGACAAATTAATTCAAAGATTTTATTTCTACCTAATTAAATTAACACTAACCACTAAAAAGCATAATAAAAACAATTACCGAATCTAATTGAAACCAAAGAAAGCGATTAACTTTAATTTAATCAAACTTCAATTGATGAACTAGAAAAATAAACACAATATGGTTAAATTAAAACTATGAAATTGCAGTAAAAACTGGAATTAAATTGAATAAATAAATAAAGAAAACTCAACATTGTGTCCGGAACAAGAGTTTGAAAAAAGTTGAAGTCTTGACATGAAAAGAAAATCCTGATCTAATGATTTTTCTAATCTAATGTCCACTCTAACTAATGACTACTACACATGTTCAACTTCTCATAGAATGGGATATTTATAGGGGATCTATCAGGGTTTAGTCCCCCTAGATGATAGAAATACAAAAAAACTAGAAAAGGAGTCCAACTAAACGAAGAAAACTTCAAAAACAAGTAATTTTCGTAACCAGCTGCACGTCGTTCACACATGCTCACAAAATCCTCGCGCACTTGGTTTCTATAATTTTGCTCTCTGGAGTATGCCCACAAGTGCCCTGTCAGGCTTCTGGTCGCGCATGTGCGCAACTTCCAAATTGCCTGTACAAACTTCCTCCTCGATTTTGACCTTGATGCTGATGGAATTTGGAAAACAACTCAAAACACAAAAGTTTAGTACTCTCTCTTAGTTTTCCAATGCATCTTGAATCACCTCAATCAAAGCTTGGACAAGAAAATTATGATCAAAATGCCGAATAGTGTCCAAATTCACTCATTTCCGGTCTACATTTGTCATCCATGCGATTTTTCTCCAACTTTTTGATCCATTTGACTCCTTTTTCATTCAAGACCTACACAAACTAAAAATAAAACAATTAAACTCATAACTCAAATATTGCTTACATTACGTTAAAATGCAGTATTGATATATAAAATATAATACATTTATAAGCTTATCAAATACCCTACAGTTAGCTATTGATCATCCTCGAGCAAAAGTAGAATTAAAATAGAAAAACTGATTAAAAATATAGCCAACAATCTCAATAATTGTCCACATAATATAATTAAAAACCACACCACCATTAGAAGTAATCGAAGATCTCAAGAGTGCAAATGCAAACAAAACCTAGACATCAAATCCGATATGTGTGTGTATATAGCCATTCAACAAAAATTTGGCTTTAAAGACACTTGGATCAAATCATGCAAACTCTTAGGATTTTTCTGAACACCCCATTACTCACTTTTCTTTCACCTCTCCATTAATAGACACAATTGACTCATTTTAAATCAGGTAAGACTTTTTAGCTTATAACCTTAGGCTAGGATACTGGCTAATCAAGGAAGGGATAAGGATACCACAAATAAGAAAGAAAGAGCTTAAAGATAATACTGGCCACATATCAAAATAAAACTGCTTCTCTAAAACATTAAATACCAATCCTTCATAGAAACAACGCCATACATAATCAACAAACACCCATAAAAATTTCATACAACGAACGACAAAAAGTCCTCCTTCAAGTTCAACCCAACATGTCAACATTTTTCTTCAGACATTTTTCTATCATTTTTATAGCCGCTCTCAATACGGGTACCAATGATAGACACTACTCACAAAAACACCACTGCAGGAACCAACGATAGGCACTACCCGTATTTTCAAGAACTTAATTTTTTCTCAATGTTTTCCAGTACCTTTCCTTGCCCCATAAATGTAGACCACTCACTCCTACAATTTCCACCCTCATTCCACTACCTTCTACACTTATATCCCAAATAAATGTATGCAATAAAACTCTTAAGGGACACATAGGTTAGAAAAATTAAAGAATTTATTAAACTTATCATGGTAGATAAAATGAGTTTTAATGAAAGAAAGCTAATGGTATTTCGTTCCATTCATTGCAAATTAAGACTCAAACGGGATACTAGGGATAAAAATTTCAATAAGGATTGGCTTGAAAGGCTCAAATGACCAAAGAAGGCTATACCCTCATCTTTAAAATAAAATCAAGTCGTCTATAAATTTTGCCTCAAAAATGTAAGAAAGAAAGTTTTGGGATTTTTGTTTCAATATAAGTAAGTCTAAATAATTATCTCTAAGAAAGAAAGTTCTGGGATGCACTATAAGTAAGTCTAAATAATTATCTCTAAATGTCAACAAAAAAAAATACGGCTATTAATGCTCAAAAAAATAAGAAATCATGCAAGGAAAGTATTAACATCGACTATGCAGTCATGATGGTTCAACTCAAAAATTATCATGCAAAAAATCAAAGAGACATGTTGAGCGATTGCAAAATTGTCATTAATTTAATAGATATATTCAACCAATTTGAACAAAAATGTTCAAAAATCTTAAAAATAACTCAAATCAAAAGAAAAGCTAAAATATTGCAGCAAAATTGAGCTAACTACACCAAACAAATGCAAATCCAGATAAGTTCCCAGCCCATACATAGAAATAATCATTGTCTCCAATGTTAAAGAAAATAAAAGCATAATGATGGAAAGGGTAAGCTTCTCTAGTAATGAAGAATGGTTGGCACAGTGCAACCCAACATAAATATCCAGAAGTGGTAGGAATTGAAATGCATCATTAACACTAAAACAAAAACAAAATGTTAAACCCATTAAGAAATTAAGAAAAAAAAGAAAATCAAGGAATGAGATACCATAATAGTCAAAAAAAACTCTTAAGGGCTTGCATAACCTAGCAGCACAAATAAGTTAAAAATAAAATAACAAAAAGCATGATATCATCCTAAAATAAAGCAAAAGGCAAGAAAAATAGAAACCATCATTAAGTTCTTTTTCAACAATAATCAAATACCAAGAATCTATCAACATGAGAATGAGGAGATCAAGACTCATCATCTGAGGGTGATAACTCCTATGGAAATGAAGGAAATGGTGGGAATGTAGAGGAATCCTCCCCACGTTCCCATGCTAACTAACGCACATTCATATTCTGCTGCCATGCATGCTAATAGTGAATGTATGTATCAAAACGGAGTCGCATCCGTTGCTGTTCCATCAAAATCTTCTCAAGCATCTCCTTCTAACTATGCCTTCGAACTGAATCAGAGGTCTCATCGAAGCTGAAGCCTAAGAACGGTTCGTCTAACTAGGGCCCTCGCTTCATCCAATTCAATAAACTTACTAGGCTACAATATTTCCTCGACTAGATCAATCACAACACCATCATCAAGACACAACATTGTAACCTAATGTGGGAACCACTAGCCAGACTGCTTACTACTATGTTATAACGGATATGCTAGCTAATCAGATGGCTCACATCTATCGGCCTACCCGAAGCAATAGCATATTAAAGTTTAGCTCACACCAAAATGACATGAGTAAGATGACTAACCGGGAAGAGACGAACACATAAAAATTTAAACCTAACCAACAAAACATGTTTAAGCAAATTTGCATTGAAATGGCGTGCATTACCCTCAGCACCCATTGCCTACTCCACTGTAGCCATGAAAATAAGGGCAGTGATGTCGTTAAGCCTCATGTTAGTGCACGAATAGTCAGCTAATCATCATTGCAAACTCGGTTCACTTGCAATAGCCAATTAATCATAACATTCCCAAAAATATCCATAGATTTTCCCCTGACATATACCTTATATGCACCTAAGTTAGCATAGAATTCTCGCACAACACGGAGAACTGCATCCTTTGGGGTAGATGTGAAGTAGTTCTACCCACATGTCCTAATGACATCTCAAATCTCTGGGACTCCAGTGGTAGGGATTTGTATACCCTACTCCTTAATCACTGCCCTCATCAATATATTGGACTTGTACCTTCTGTGGGTAGCAGCATTGAGAAATTGTGCTAGAACAGTCTCTTCCTCGCTTGAGGTTCCGATTGTTGTGCCGTTAAAAAAGAAGCTCTGGCCGTCCCTTGAGTTGTCGGTTGCTTGCCCTTGCATGCCATTCCTACAAAAAATGTAATATGAGACATAAATCACCCAAAGAATAGCACTACCACCCCATACTTATTCAATTCCATACCCTCAATCTAAAAAATTAAACTTAGCACTCACAAGATAAAATTAAACATGTTAATGCCAATATATGTGTATATGTTCCAAGACACTCCTAGACCCTTTCGAACCAATAAAATGAATTAGAGAAGAATTACATGGCCTAATTGAAGTCCTAGGAATTGAATTCATGCAAAAAATGCTTAGTGTTTTTAAGTGTTTTCTCCATTGAGGCATTTTATCGAACACTTAGCATGCACAACAAAGGAATGGACTTTTCACTATTGAAACACCACATAATCACTTTCCAATTCAACGAACAATTAAAAAATCAATCACACCAACAATTGAATATGCAATTTCACACAAATAAGCACAATCAAACTACCAAAAATCAAAACTTCCCTTCAATTCAAGTACAAACCCAAAAAGGAAAAATATAAGAAAATCATGGAATCCATTTCTTTGAGCTCCACCTCATCCAATTCATTCAAATCTAGAAACCTTATCTCCCCAGCCTCCTTCAATCATAGTTGAGACTTTTGATTGCCCAATATGCCTTGTGCTCGATTTCAACCGATGACAAACCTTACTGTAAAGCATTATATAAGTGAGACATCCCAATTAGAGTCTTGAAGGCAGTCCTTTATGCCCATAATGCGTCATAACAGCTTTTGCACTAGTCCTTCCTTTAAGAATTTATGGTTTTCTCAAGAATGCGCTTCAACTCCCAATTAGAAACTTCTACTTGTCCTAAAGTTTATGGATGATATGCAAGGGCTATTTTGTGGGTGACTCCATATTTGGACAAGACGGACTCAAACAAAGAATTTTTGAAGTGTGATGCTCCGTCACATATGATGGCTCACGGACACCGAACCACGAGAAAATGTTCTTTCTCACAAAATTCACTACCAATCTAGAATCATTGGTTGGTAGTGTCGCTGCTTCCACCCACTTGGACACATAATCCACCACCACAAGAATGAATTTGTTGTTGTATGACAGTGGAAAAGAGCCCATAAAATTGATACCCCAGACAACAAAGATCTCAGAAACTAAGATATTATTCAAAGGCATTTCATCTCTTGTAAACAAATTACTGGGATGTTGAAGGCATTCATCACATTGTCACACAAAATCTCTTACATCTCGAAACAATGTAGGCCAGAAGAGGCCGCTTTGAAGGAATTTTACTACCATCCTTTGAAAGCCATGGTGCCCTTCCATAGGTAAAAAGCGACAATGATAGAGAACACTTTGAATTTCACTTTCCGAAATGCATATCTAGATCTCTTGGTCCTTACATCGGTGGTATAGATAAAGGTCATCCCAAATGTAATACTTCATTTTCGAAAGGAACTTTTACATTGATGTGAATCCATCGTGTAGGGAATCACCTTGGCCACGAGAAAATTAACAATATACCTATACCAAGGTGCACTCCTATCCACTCGCGTTAAGTGTTCCTCCAAAAAAGTCCCGTTAATTGGCATCTCCTCACCTATTTCCATCTTTGGCTTCTCTAACATTGATAAGTGGTCTGCTACTGTGTTTTCAGCTCCCTTTCTATCTACCATATCCCAATCAAATTCGTGCAATAGTAAAATCCACCTGATTGGTTCTAGGTTTTGTATGATTTTTAGTCAATAGGTATTTAAGAGCCGTGTGCTCTATATGAGCGATCACCCTATTACCTATAAGAATGAACTAAACTTATCAAATGCAAATACTGCTACTAGCAAATCTTTTTCAATGGTGGAATAATTCACTTGAGCTTCATTAAGGGAACAACTATAAATTAGCTCAAAAGACAAATTCTAGTGTGAAGCAACTATGACTAGTGCGGTAATCAAAGATTATTTTTGTTTAGCAATATCAGACAAATATTCATCATTAAAATCAAAAGGCACATCTTTTTGCAACAAAGTACATAAAGGGCAAGAAATCAAAGAAATTTTTTTAATGAAATGTCGGTAAAAACCGGCGTAACCAAGAAAGCTCCTTACTCTATTCACATTAGTAAAAAGAGGTAATTTTTTAATAACTTCAACATTAGATTTGTCTACGTCTATGCCCTTAGCAAAAGTTCGATGGCCTAACACATTCCCTTCTTTTACCATAAAATATAATCTGTCTCTTAGACACATTTCCCAGTTTAGTGCTAAATTGATAGATTCACATCTTTCCAAACCACAAGCAAGATTATCCAAACATGAATCAAAAGAATCACCAAAAAAACTAAAATCATCCATAAAAATTTCAATACATTAATCATGTCATGGAAAATAGCTAATGCATCATTGGAAAGTGTTAGGAGCATTGCACAACCCAAAAGGCCTACACCAGTAAGCAAAAGTTCCATATGGACAAGTAAATGTGATTTTCTTTGAGCTTCAAAGGTAATGGCTATTTGGAAATACCCTGAATAACCATTGAGAAAGTAATAGAAAGCATGTCTTGATAGGCACTCAAGAATTTGATCAATGAACGGCAAGGAAAAATGGTCTTTTCTAGTGGCTTCATTAAGTTTTCTTTAGTCAATGCACATCCACTACCCCGTCACTAATCTAGAGGAAATTAGTTCATTTTTCTCATTTAAAACTACCGTGATCCCCCTTTTCTTTGGAATTACTTGAGTCAGACTTACCCATTCACTATCAGTAATGGAATAAATGATTCTGGTGTCTAGCAATTTCAAAACCTCCTTTCTAACTACTTCTTTCAAAGTCGCATTTAACCTTCTTTGAGGTTGTCTAGTTGGCTTGTAGTTATCATTAAGAAGTATTTTGTGCATGGAAACTGAAGGGTTTATTCTTTTTATGTTCTCAATGCCTCCATGCAATTGTCTCACAATGTTTTTTCAACACAAAAAATCAATTTTGCAAATTCAATGTCTGAAAGTAAAGCACTCACAATGACAGGATATGTATCAGGTTCTCCAAGATAAACATATTTGAGATGAGAAGGAAGTGATTTAAGTTCAAGCTTTGGGGACTTGTTGGTTGGAGACCCCTCTTTACCTTTACTTTCCAACGCATTCTAGTTTGCAACTTCTTCCATCTCCTCTTTTTGAGTACTTTCTTGTGCACTAGACTCCATCTCCTCTTTTTGAGTGCTTTATTGTTCACTAGACTCCATGTCGTCTTCATGGATACTGTTTATGTTCTCCATGTCTTTAGTGTCATCCTCCACAGATTTCCAGTAAAAATCCACAACCAAATTATCAATAATATCAACACTCATCACATCATCATATTCAAAAGGAAATTTAAAAAAATCAAAAATAATAAATGACACAATGTCATTGTTGACTCTAAATTGTAGATTTCAAGCTTCGACATCTATAATGGCTCGTCTGGTGGCTAAGAAAGGTCTTCCTAGAATTAACGAGTTCACCACATATTCCTCCTTGTCGAGCATTATGAAATCTGCTGGTAGGAATACTCCCACTTTGACAATGAGGTCCTCGATCACTCCTACCTATAGCCTTACACTTCGATCAGCTAATGGAAGAGTGAGTTTTGTGCGTCTAGTCCTCCTCCATTCAACTTCTAAGAAGTTGAATGGGCCATAAGGTTGATGGAAGCACCCAAATCACAAAGGCCTCTTTGAAATGTCACTCCTCCTATCTCGCATGGAACGAAAAATGTGCCAGAATCCATGAGCTTTTAGGGGAAAGATTCTTTTGAATGATGGCACTGTATCTTTCATTTAAGTACAAGATCTCATCCTCCAGTAGCATTCTCTTGCTTGACAAAATTATTTCATGAACTTGGCATAGCATGGCATGTTTTCAATAGCTTCAATAAAAGGAATGTTAATTTTATTCTTTTTAAAAAATTTCAAAAATTTCTTGAACTTCTTGGTTTTCTCATCTTCCTTCATTCTTTGAGGGAAATGAATACTTACATGCTTACCTGGTGAAGTCGAGAGGTCCTTAGTTTTACCCTGTTGGTCAAGAGCTTTGGTAGGTTGTTCTTGATCATCATTACTCTTGGATGACTCTCCCTTTCCTTTGCCTCACTTTTCTCCACAATTCTTGCATCATCCTCGTCAATTTCCTTTTGGTTCCACAGTTTGACCATTCCTTAAGGTGACTGCTTGCACTTGTTCTCTCCTATGGGTATTACCCATGGGTTTGGAATGGTGTCACTCAGCAATGCCCCAACCAATATGCTCTCACTATTTTGTCTGGCTATTTATCATAATTGTAGTTCTATATTCCTTGTAAAAACTCACAAATTCTCATACTCTCTCCGCAAAGCTTCAAAATCCCTTCTCAAATTATCCTCAACGGATTGATAATGGTTTACATATGGAGGATAATTGGGATTCTGAGGTGGGGTCTTTGGTGGTGGAGGCTGGTATGAGTTATTTGGTTGAGCTAGAAAGTTTTGAAAATTCCACTGGTGAGATAATTGATATGGTCTAGAGGATGAAGCCCGGTTGGAAAAATTTGATTGTGGCTAGTAGGGTTAGAAGGATGGATTTCAAACATTTTTTTGATTAGTCAAAGAAAATTTTGGATGGTTTCGCCTAGATGGGTTAAAGATGTTACAATAGGGATTTCTTGGCCTTGAATTTTGATTTGCATTAAATTGAATTTTCTCACCTTGTGGCATGGGTGTTTCACAATGGCTATTTTGATTGTTTCCTTCACAAAAGTCACAAGTTAAGGCAATCCCTTGAGGTGCTGAATCTATGGAGTTTACCGAACTCCTTCCCATGTTTTCTAAGTCCTTTGTCAAATTTGTTATCATGTTCAATATCTTACCTTGTTGAGCCAACAAAGCATCAATAAAATTAATCATATCTCCTTGTTGGACATTGACTTGATGGACTTGCGGTTGTGGTTATTGCCCATATGTTGTGGTAGTAATGAGATGATGCCATTCTCTCCAACAGTTCTAGTGCTTCTTCTGCTATATAAGAGGAAAAGCGACTCCTGGCTGGCATCGATAATCAGTCTCGTCTTCGGAAATAATCCACTATAGAACGTTTGTACTTGTAACCATAATGGAATGGCATGATATGGATACTTCCTAACCAACTCTTTAAGCACCCTATGCTTCACTTAAGCTCTTCCTAGTAATTTGGCTTAATGAAGTTATGTCATTGTGGAGCTTTGTGATCCTCGATGGTGGAAAGTACTTGGCTAAAAATTCTTGAACCAACTGATTCTCACAAAACGTGGTAAAAGTGTCTTGTTGAAAAGACTGCAACCAAACCTTTGTTCTATCTCTCAGAGAAAACAGAAAAGCTCTCACTTGAATTCAATTTGGATGTACTCCATTGTATTTGAATGTGTCAATGACGTCTTCAAAATTCACCAAATGAGCATAGGAATCGTCGTTTGGCCCACCTCCAAACATAGCTTGGGTTTGGAGCAGTTGAATTAAGGCAGGCTTAATCTCAAAGTTATTAGCCTGTACGGGTATTCAAGCAATGCTACAACTCGCCTCATCAAAATTTAGTGTCACATAATCTCTAATGGGTCAGGGATTAGCGTTACCTCTATTACCATGTTTACTGACTACCTCGTCTTGTTCACCAACATTGCGATTTAGATTCTCCATTATATTCTCCCGTTGGCTTGATTATTGTGGTTTCTTGCAATATTTGGTTAGAGTTTGTTCAATCTCCAAATCACCGGAATGCACTAGTTGTTCGGTAAAATAAGTATTTACAGTAAAACTACAAGAAAGAGACCAAAGTTCGAATAAAAAAGAAAAATCAATAAAAACAAAAACAAAAAGCAACTGTAAATACTTATGAGAAAATATAAAGTCTAACCTAGTAAGGCTCGCTAATCCTAATATTGCACCAAGAATATTCCCCGATAATGGCACCAAAAACTTGTTCGAATAAATATAAGATTAGGTCTTTTAATTCAAAAACAAGTAATAAATAAGCCTTAATAACCCTAGTCAATACTTACACACGCTCGCAAAGATACGAGGAATGTTTGTAGATCGTGTGAGCAAGGATCATTCTCATGAGGACTATTGGACAAGTACTAGGGTTCACAAATTTTTATACTTGTTTCTACCCAATTTAATTAACAATAACCACAAAGAAAATAAAAGCATTAAACTGAATCTAATTGAAACTAAAGAAAGTGATTAGCTTTAATGAAATCAAACTTCAATTGATGAACTAGAAAAATAAATGCAATAAGATTAAATTAAAACTACAATGCTTTGGAAATTGCAATGAAAACTGGAATTAAATTGAATAAATAAAGAAAGGAAACTCAATAGTGTGGCGGGAACGAAAGTTTGACAAAGCTTGATGTCTTGACAAGAAAAGGAAACCCTAATCTAATGATTTTTCTAATCTAGCATCTACTCCAACTAATGACTATTACACACATTCCACTCCTCATACAATGGGATATTTATAGGGAATATATAAGGGTTTACTCCCCTCAGATGATAGAAATACGATAAAACTAGAAAAGGAGTCCAACTAGGCAAAGAAAACTTAAAAAACAATTAATTTCTGTAACCAGCTGTACATTGTGCGCACATGCATGCAAGAAGGCTTCCTAGAATTTTTCTCTCTAGAGTTTGCGCACTTGCGCAGGCTTCTGGTTGCACATGTGCGCAACTTCTAGATTGCCTGCACAAACTTCCACTTCATTTTGACCTTGATACTGATGGAATTTGAGAAAAATCAAAACATGAAAGTTGTAGGTCCCTCTCTTATCTTTCGTCCAAGGCATCTTAAATCACCTCAATCGGAGATCCGACAAGAAATGTATGATCAAAATACTGAACAGTATCTAAATTCGCTCCTTGCTAGTGTACGTTTTTCATCATTGCAATTTTTCTCTAACTTTTTGATCTATTTGAGTCCTTATTTATTCAAGACCTACACAAACTAACAATAAAAAATTAAGCTCATAATTAACTCAAGTATTACTTACATTACACGAAACGCGGCAAATAATACATAAAAATAAGACATTTATGAGCTTATCTATTATCAAAACATGATTATTATAAATGGGGTTCGACAATCTCCCCATTTTTTATGATGATAAATCAATTGGACAATTCTAAAAATAACTATAAAATACGAAGCACAAGACAAGAAATTTTGTCTATTGTATCTCCCTCTTTTGGCATCATCAAAACACGAGTATAAACTAATTAAGCTATCTCGGAATTTATGCAGCCATTTAACAGTATAACTATTTCATAGAAGAGTTATTCAACTTATATAGTGCATCACCAAAATAGACATATTAGTCACAACAAATCTCATTTTCATTAAGTATCTCCCTATTTCTTTCGCAAGTAGTGACTTAATATAGACAAATTTGGGGGTTACATAACCAAACGTTCTAAAGTTTAAGAAAAACTAATTCAATCACACAGTTGACTAATACTCAAGATATCATAGTACACGTTGTCGTATGAAAGCACATTCTTGACAAAAAAATTTAAAAGTTACCCATTTCAATTGATTTTGTTTTCTTGTCATCTTTACTCATCTACTTTGAACACCCTTCTTTGATGATCCATCTTGAATTCCTTGGTGCTCTCCAAGCATACCTACACACAAAGTTAAACAACAACTTTTGGTACCCAAACTTTTTTGGGTCCAATTGGGTTAGTAGCATACTTGATCACCCAAATTGCCTTCATTCCAAATTTCTCATTTCGTTTAACATAGCAATCATTTTTCACATATCCATGCTGATGACAATAATTGCAAATAGATTATATTCTTATTGCCACAAAAAGAAAATTTAGATTTTACAAAGCATAAACCATCCTTTCTAAAGGTGGTAAAAATTCTTGTTGACAAGCATGTTTTAGTCCTTTTCCTTTCAACAACATTTTGTTTTTCTTTTTGCAAGAAAGAGCCAGGATATCTATTCTTTTTCTCAATAATTATTGCTCTTCCATAATTTTTTTATAAATTTTTGTCTTTTCATTAAACTTTCTTTCCAAATCAAATATAGTTTTCTTCAATGAATCATTTTCTTTTGAGAAACTATTATTTTCATGCACAAGTTTTGAGTTAGAACTCAATAAAGCATTAACCTTTATTTTTAGCTCCTTATTCCTAACATATGATTCTTTTTAAACTTTCATGCATTATTAAAATAAATGATTCAACACCATCATCATCATCACTACAAGAATCATAATTAGAGGATACCCCATTATTGCCAAGGGCTATAAAAGTTATTTGAATCTCCTCATATTCTCCGTCAACTGGTTTTATCTCCATCCGAATTATAATTATCCCAAGTAATTTGGGAGGTATTGAGGTGGGGTTTTCTTGAATCTTGTTGGGCCTTTCTTTTGATATTGTTGGAGTTGATTGCCCCTCCCTTTCTCATCCTTCTTTTGCTTATGTACTGCTTCAAGAATCCTATGGTGATGAGTGCAAGGTCACCTTCATCAAAGTCTTCATTCTCTAAATTGAGGGAGACATTTTCATTTTTCTCTTGAGAAGCCTTCAATGCTATGCTTCTCTTGATCCTTGCATCTTCATCGTCTTAGACTTTAAATTTAAGTTTCAACTCATAAGAAGTGAGAAAGTTAATCCAGGATTCAATGGGCATAGAATTCAAATTTTTAGCTTCCTCTATAGCAATAATTTAGCTTCCTATTCATTAGATAAAACATTCGAAATATTTCTATTCTTTTCACCCAATCAATATTCTTTATCTAAACTTTCCACATCCTTTATAATAATGCTGAACCTACAATATTTTTTTATGCTATCAATATTCTCATGAGGTTCCATTTTAAAGAATTCATATTTAGCCACAAGCAAAGACTTCTTTTGTTTCTTCACATCATCTCAACCTTCATAGATTTCTTTCAATTTATCCCAACCTTTTGTGGCCGATTCGCAACCCATTACTATTGTGGACTCATTAGTATCTAAGGCATTATCCAATATATTCATGGCTCTAGCATTCAAAATTAATTTTACTCTATCTTGTACATTTAACTCATGTCTAGTCTTAAGTCTTAACATATGTGTATTTTAATGAAGAATATTAGCCTCAAAATGACCTTCATCAACAATGTACCCCAAATTAATATCAATTGTATATTTTCATTCTTTCCCTTCAACTAACAAAATTGATACCATTAAACATAAGAAGTCTAGTAATGGATTGCCCCTCTAGAAACAATGTAATATTGGTTGCTATGATCTTTACTCTAAAGCTAATTAAGCTCAATATCAAAGACAAATGCTCTGATACTAATTGTCGGTGAACATCAAAAACAACCTAAGAGGGGGGGAGTGAATTAGGTTGTCTCTAAAAACAAACTTTTTAATGTGCTTAATGGAATTACAAATTTTATGTACCAAATAAACACTTAAGCACAAATAATCACAAGTAAAGATTCAACAATTGAAGTTCAGCGGACAAATAAAATGATTGAGATTGAGAAATGCAAACCAAACTCCCAAACTCTTCAAGTTTGAAATGTACATCCACTAATAGTGCCTCTTCAAAGGAGGTAAGGCAATTACCTTCTTGTATAGGATCACCCTTTGCATCAACTAAATCCCTCTAGTTGAGCCAAAGGGTTTTACACCACAACCTTAATTTTGTACACTTGTTATCCATCCACTCTTATACTTAAAGATTACTCACTAGTTTACTCTTGCTCACACTAATTTCATGTAGTTGAGCCAAGAGAATTACACTACCCAAACCAATACAACTCACAATATTTTGGCCTATTTCTCCCCAAATAACTGTCACTAGTGTTTGTGCTATTAAATATAGTAGTTCTTCCCTAAATTTTTAGGCAAGATGGTATTTATAAATGCCCAAAAACTACCACCAATAATTCTCCAACGGTTATTTTCTATTTACTAAAAGAACTAGCCGTTAGAACTTTCAGACAGCCGATGCAATAAGTGTGCGTTCAAAAGAATTAGCCATTGGACCTTTCAGACGGCTGCTGCTAGCCTTTGCATTCGACACTGAGTCCGTTCTCTAAAGGGTGTCTTATCTTTCCTTCATTCAGACATCTAAAATGTTGGGTATGTCTTGTATCTTTTGTTTTGTCCCACATTGGTTTGGGAAGAGTATTTCTCTCCCACCCAATGTTATAAATTAAGGGCCTTAATTAATGTTTTAAGTGCACCAAGCCAAGAGAGCTTTAGTGGGCTTTCAGGGCCTTTATGGCCATCTAGCCTTTTGTCTTATTTGGGCTCTCTTGTGCTTTTGTTATAATGGTGCCTATAGCCCATTTTGTGGAGGTCTCTCCAAATTTGTAATAACCTCTTTAATTAGTGGATGTTTTCCCCTTCGCCCGTGGATGTAGGTCTTTAGACCGAACCACGTAAATCTTGTGTCTTTTATTGTTATATTTCTCTTTATTTATATTCGTTATTATCTTCAAGGACTTATTAAGTGATTTCCGCAAATATTCGGGGTTCCGATCCTAACATAAAACTGCGTCTGAACCTGCTTCTAGTCGATGGTCACTGAGTTCTGGAATTTTGCCTCAATTGATCGAACACTATTCTTCGTTTGAGGCTACTTCAAGTTCTTTGTGTAAGACGATCACCATCGGTCGAAGCGTCTTCTTTTCGACGATCATCAGAGTCCGTAGAGTCTTCTCTTATATTTTCTAGATTGTATTCAGATGATCATTTACATCTGAACCTTTCTATTTTTTTACACACTTGTTTTCAAGATGTCAGTACGATTTGGTCTTAATTAAAACAAAATTATCAGAATTGGGGTTCAACAATGTCAATGTTGTGAAATATGCTTCAGTAAAAATCCCTTTGCTATTCTTCAATTCCAGTAGTAAATGTTTGTAGTCACCTTTTTAATTTTTTGCACCAAATTTAAGTCTTCGAGTTCAATCAAGGCAGAGAATAGCAATCGTTGAGAAGTTAGAATTTAACGGAGCACTCCAAATTCGACTTACAAAGAAAATGACACGCTTTTAAAAGTTAGGAATGAAAGTTAATTTGTTGATCGTTATTGGTATAAGTGATCGAAATCCACATGAACATATTGTTCTCAATTTATTGTTATTATTTGTATATAATCAGCAACAAAGAGATCTGAAGGCATATGTCAAATTGTGCAACTACTTTCGGGACGACAAGTTTTTACATAAACGAAAATTTATTTAATTACCTCAAAATGAAAGCAAGTATTGTTTGCTTGCAATTTTTATTTTTCTGTGACTCGAGGTATATCTTTTAGTGATTCGTTTGAGTTGTTTACATGATTATGCTCGACAACGCTAACCAAATTCATGGTATTGAATGCCACATTGGAGGGTGAAATAAATTTTTAGTTATTATTTTTGTTCCTTTTTAAATGTCATTTTAGCAAAAGAATTTTGTTTTATTTTAAGTGTTACTTTATAAGTTCAATTAAGTATTAATTATTTTTTATCAATTTTACCTTTATTTCTTTACGACTCCATTAATTGCTCAACTTGGGACTCTTTTAATTTATTACTAGTCAAAAAGAATAATTTAGTCATATAAGATTAACTTTGCCTAAAATTAAAATTATTCAATAGAAATTTTAATTTTTGTACTAAAAGCTACTGTGACACTTAAAATGAACAAAGTTTGTAGATCGTTGTCTTTATTGGTAACTAAAACGTTTATAAGAGGTCAATTAATTCATCTAATGATAAATTTCCAATAATGCTCCTATTAACTACAATTCCTATTCATAGTACTAACTCCATTCTCTTTTAAGTGTCACTTTAACCTTTAACACAAAAATTAAAATTGTTATTAAATAGCCTAAATTTTAGGTAAAATTGATCCCTATATGACTAAATTACTCTTTTGACTAGTAATAAATTAAAGAGTTTCAATATTAATTACAAGTTGAGTAATTATTGGAGTTGAAAAGAAATAAGGGCAAAATTGGTAAAAAATAATTAATATTTCATTGAATAAGAGAAAGTGACAATTAAAATAGAATAAAATTTTTTTGTTAAAATGACATTTAAGAGGGAATAGAGGTAGTATAGCTGAATCTTCTATAGGATCAATAGACTCACTATTTTATGCTTGCTAATTGGCCATTTTAATACGAAGTTACTTTGGACTGGTATTTTGTTCTTTCTATAGTTCTACGAATTTACAATGATTTTGACCATATTTTGTTGACATTTGTGCATATACAGGATAAATGGAATGAAGGAAAAGTCGAAGCAGAAATTCAAGAAGAGGATACTGCAGGTGCAGGAAAGTCGACAACCTACATGTTTTGCACAACTCTTGCTATTTCCGATACTAGCATGCATTGGACTTCCCCGATTCCGTTCGTCGAGCTGCTGAAGATCGTTGGATCTTGCATTTTTCCGGAAAGCTTCACACCTTCTTCCCCTTCCAAATAGCCACTTCCATTTTATTTGCCTTCACTACTACTTTATTTTGATATTCAACTCTTCCACACAATTCAATCCACGCCTTTATCTAGATAGATTACACTTGTCTAACTTCCAACAATTAATCATTACTACTAAAAACATATTAACTTACATAATACTCATATACATTTAATTATATTAGGCATTTTTATTTAGCTATTTTTAATTATATTGGGCATTTTTATTTAACTATTTTTTCACCACTTGGGGCGGTCTTGCCTCCTCGTCTAAGATAAAGTATATAGCAAGAGAATTGGTTGTTCATTGTCCTCATCTCCAACATGTCAATTTCTTAACCTTCGGCAAAAATCTCACACGGAAAGACAAAGGTCCAAAGGTTGATTTATCTTCCAATCAACATTTAAAGATGTTATGACAGTTAACAAATGAAATGAAATACATTTTCATCGATTTTTAATATCAAAACCCGACAACGTGTTTAAAGAAGAAGTTAAGCATTCTCTGATTCCCAATTTTATTGTCACGTATAAGAGTACGCACATTCTTTTAAAAAAAATTAATTTTGAAGTTTAGATAACTATATTATCTCTTACGATTGAAATAAAACAAGTTAAAAAGTTATTTTTTTTAATTGTTTAGTCATACACGAATTTAAATATGAAAAAACAGAATAATGATTTTATTAGATATTATTTTAGAACAATACAAAATAGCAGACAATATAAGAGAGAGTATTTATTTACTTTTGATTCAAAATTTTAAATCACAAAATAATGATAAAAGTGCCAAAAAGGTCACTAAAAATTTAAGGGGTGCAAACTTGGTAACTAAATTATATTTGTGGGGTGAAAAGCTCATTGATCTCCGAAAAATGTTGAACTTTACTCATTTCATATATTTCTTCTATTAAATGCCTCATTTCGTCAAATATGTGTTGTGTGTAAACACGACCTAATGGAAGGATAATTGTCCAGAAAAGGCCCCTCCATACTACTTGACCAAAATGGCAAGAACAATGGCAGAAATGGCCACCAGGCTGCCAGAGAATTGTTTTGGTAAGATTTCCAAACAAATAAACACACCACCGAATTTCTTGTTCAGCCAAATACATAAATCAAATCAACTTATTGATTCAAATTTTGTGAAATCAAAACAATGTTGAAGCTCTATGAGAGATTTGTTTTTCTTCAGTTTTGGTCTCAAATGATAGTCCATGAATCATTACGGCTTATTTAGCAAAATTTTACACCTTAGTTAGATGATATTTGCACAAGTCTCGTAGAATTTAAAACGTCCTCATTCATGCGTTCGAAATTTGTATAAGGTAATTAATCAAATAGCTGATAGCTAGAAAGAAACCCGATTAATTTTTTCCAATTTGTATATAATCAACCCACAAATTTTGCTGATCTTCTAACCATTTCCATTAAGGCTAAAAATCATCTATGGTTCAAGAGTCACCCATCAATATTTTTCTAGATCACTATTTAGTGGTTGTATAGCACCCACTGCAGTTAACACAAAAGAAATACAAACCATACATTTTGCTAAATTATCACTCTTTCCATCATCCTTCATAAAGTTGATTAAATTTTGAAATTGTTTGAGATGTCCTCCTGAAATGGATAAAGATTCATTCCCAAGTCCAATGACATAAACCTCTTTATACTATGGTGTGGTTCTAGAAACGGTTATAGGCTGTAAAGTCCCTTTGAAGTTTTGTTTCCCTAAGAACCCAAACAGTTATTCCTCCAATGTGAAACCTCGTGATATTCATCCTCATGGCATGTATTTGTTTGAAATTTGAATGTCTTCATCATAGTTATTAAATTCGGTACGAGAAAGAATTCGGTGAGAGAGGTGGATCAACAAATTTCTGATTCAACTAGAGAATTATTGGTTCAATCTATAGGTCATTAAAACTTGTTATTTTATTAATATATAGTAACTGTAGACTTCAAAAATTTTAGATACATGACATATGATCAAAATACTAATAAAAAATATCATGTCAACTTTTTAGTTAATCGTAAACAATTTATGTAATAATTTATTTAAAATTTATAATTATTGAATTGAAATAGTTAATTTTAAATTATTGCATGTGTATTTTTTCAAGGCAACCACTATAAGATATATAAATAAACACATATATAATTGTTATTCCATTATTTCTTGGTGGATGTCATGTTATAATATTATATTTATATAAATTTGTCAATTTGTTTGGATTTCATATAATATATTTCATTCCAAAAATTTTAGTAGTACAATATTATGGGGTACTTTGTTATTGTAAAAGAAAAAAAAAATATTTGTTTTTCTAATTTATGTCTTCACAATTTTTTGAAAAAAAAAAATATTTTTCTTATTTTTAGACACTTGTCGTTTTAATTTTGGAAAACCAAATCCATAGTTATTTTATTACATAGAGAAGAGGGGAAAGGAAGTTAAAAAGAAGTATGAAAATAAAGATATAGTTAATACAAGTGAAAATTTAATGTCATTAACAATTTGGTTCAGTGGCTCGTGGCTGTTTCTTCCGTGCTGGCGGTTGGGAGTTCGAATCTCCTTATAACAAATTCCTTTCACCAAAAACAACTCGATGGTTGTAACTCGATGGACTGTGGTTATAAGCATTTTACAAATTCCTTTCACCAAAAACAACTCGATGGTTGTAACTCGATGGACTGTGGTTATAAGCATTTTACAAATTCCTTTCACCAAAAACAACTCGATGGACTGTGGTTGACCCGACTGGGGTTACAAATTCCTTTCACCAAAAACAACTCGATGAACTGTGGTTGACCGGCCTCGGGTTGAACTACCTGGTCGTTTTACAAACTCCTTTCACCAAAAACAACTCGATGGACTGTGGTTGACTCGACTGGGGTTGAACTACCTGGTCGTTGAAAAGTTAACTATCTCCTTCCTTATCCTGTCATATAAGCAAACTAATTCGATTTGATAGCTGATTTACCTAGATTGATCGATCAAACTGTCGGACCAGACCGACTTTAATAACTATGATTCTTTCACCAAACACAACTCGATGAATTGTGGTTGAACCGATCAGAGTTGAACTACTTGGTCATTGAAAATTCAAAGGTCTCTTTCCTTATCCGGTCAGATAAACAACCCAGTAATGACTATGGTCCAGATATGTCTGTGTGAGGAACGTGGTGAAGGTGATGCATGTATCGTGTGAGAAATAGACGAGAAGATGAAGCAATGCATGTGTCGTGTGAGGGATAGACAAGAGAAGATGAAGGGCATTTTTCCCGGACAATTTTCGCCCTATGACAAATCATGTGCAATACACGTATTTAATTTTTTTCTTTTATTAATATATTATTACATGTTGCCCACAATGATGGGATTGAATATAAATGAATCATCAAAACCCACACATAGTGGGATAAATACTAACATTTGACTAGGATCAAGCTCACATGGTGAGACTAACCTATACTACTTATCCTACACCTGATAATCTACTACTTGTTGCTTGTGTGCTTTTTCTCTTCTCTTTCTTTGTCCCTCATGCGCTGGATGCTTTGACTACAAATGTTAAGATTTGATCCTTGAACCTCCAATCCCATGTGTAACTTAAGATGTTCTCGACGGCTAACAATCTATTAAACTATTATTTCTCCCCTTGTTTAACTTAATGGAGCATTGAACAGATGAAATTGACCAAAGGATCGATGTTTTTAATCGTTCAATGACCTATTTTGCCATAAATAATTTAGTGGCCAAAACCAGTACCATCCATCATTTTAGTAACTTTTAGACACTTTGCTCCAAAGGAAACAATAATTTCATGCTATAAAGTAGGGATAATAAACCTTAAATCCCCGTAGTAGAGAGACGCACTAATGAAGACTCCTTTCATTTTCAAGAGACGATGTTGGTCACAACTTTAATCATTTTACACAATTTTTACGTGAAGGGTCTTGACTTGGACACGGAGATGGCCTTTTGGAGATTCGAGTGTACACTATGAAGGCTTTTTCATAGCGTACAAATCCCTTCAGGCAAAACTTACAGTTGTCCTCGGTAACTATTTCTATGTACTTATTTGCTGGCTTCTCCAGGTTCTCCTTTTCATTAGCTCTTATAATCTTCCTCACGGGGATTGAAACCTGTAAAGGCAAATAGATCAAAAATATGAAGGACACGCCAAAATGTTGGGAAAAAAATGGAAATAACACAACAAAATAATTACCCAGAAAATTTTTTTCATCACTTGAATAAATCATAAGACAAGTCCAAACAGTAAATAAATAAGCCAAAAAAAATCAACAAGCATAGAACATACATGATTTTTATACAGAAAATCCATTTAATGTGAAGGTAAAAATTACAAGACCTAATTCAGAAAATATTTCACTATCAACGGATCAATGACTACAGAAAAACGAGTCTCCATACCTAAAATTCAAAGACGCCCCTACTCATTACCAAAAGTAAAATAAACAATTTGACAGTACACAATAACTCAAACCACTATTTCATAAATATAAAAGTCCAACCACTACACAGAAGAAAATAACTATTTGATCGTACAGGATATAGCACACATCGCTGAGAATAATATACTAAAATCTCACAACAAACGGAGCAAAATTCACCATCGGATCGAAACATGACCTTGATGATTTTCTCCCCTAAAAATTGGACGCTAGAATAAAAAATAAGAAGATAAATATTCTGACAAATTTTCCCCCAAAAAACACGCATCCATAAAAAAAAAGAAAAAAGAAAGCGCTGCCAATGCTTTTTTATAGGCTTATTAAGTTATTGTGCCCCTTTTAGATACAAGACAACGAACATACATACCGAAACATATTTTGTTTTGGTTTCTTTTTTGTTATAGGATTCCTTCTTTTTTATTTATTTTATTTGTGGGCCCATCAAAATTGAAGAAGACCGCACAACAAACTCTTTCTTCAACTGAATTGGAGGGATTTGTCAAACCGACAACTAAACGGCAAGTCTAGAACTTCTCCCTTGTCAGAAATTTCATTCAAGATGTCTAAACCATTGCCGTCTATATGGATCTTCGCAAGTTCAATTGGCTTAGAGTCTAGAACATCCCATAACTAATGATAATGCACATCAATGTTCTTAGATCTCCTATTAAAAGTTGGATTCTTGACAAGATGAATAGCTTTGGCGATCACAGTACTATATATACTGTCTCTGAGTAAAGCCGACTACATGCATGAACTTTTTCATTCAAAGCAACTCCTTGCAAGTTTCGGTACTGGCAATGAATTCAATTTCAGTCGTAGACAATGCAACAATTTTCTGCAATCTTGATTGCTACACCACAGCTCCCCCCTACCAATGTAATTAGATACCCTGAAGTAAACTTCTTTGTGTCAACATCCCAATCATATCTAAATTTGTGTAACCACAAAAAATAGATTTACCAATCCCAAGACAGTTTCAAATTTGGTGTACCATGGAGATACTTCATAATCCACTTCACAACATTCCAATACTCTCTGCTGGATTTTTCAGAAACAGACTAACAGTTTGTACGAATTGCATGGGCAATGTCTAACTTAGTGCAAACCATTGCATATATCAAGCTCCTTACTGCCGATGCATAAGGAACACATTACATGCTTTCTTTCTCTTTATCACTAGACAGAGCCTGTCGAGTGCTAAATTTAAAGTGCGTAACGAGAAAAGTGCTCAACACTTTAATTTTATCTATGCACAACTATTGCAATACCTTTTCTACGTACATTTGTTGAAACAATGATAACTTCTTGGCCATACTATCCCGAGTAATCTGCATGCCAAGAATCTGCTTTGCTAGTCATCATGCCAAAAGGCTTACCGAACTCTTTCTACAACTTGTCAATTTTGTTAGAATTATGACCAACAATCAACATGTTATCAACATAAAGTAGTAAAATGATGAAATCATTGTCAAGGAACTTCTATACAAATACACAATGGTCTGAAGTAATCTTTGTGTACCCTTGTTATATCATCACTGATTTAAACTTCTTGTACTACTACTTAGGTATTTGTCATCATTTAAGTTATACAAGCAATTCTGTAACTTACAGATTAAATTCTCCTTACCCTTCATCACAAAACCTTATGCCTGCTCCATATAAATTTTCTCCTTTAGATCACCATGAAGGAACGCGATTTTGAAATCCATTTGCTCTACCTCAAGATCAAAACTCGCTGCCAAACCAAGTACCACTCGAATAAAAGCAATCTTCACAGTAGGAGATAAGATTTCTGCAAAGTCAATACCCTTTTTCTGACTGAAACCCTAGACCACTAATCTAGCTTTGTACTATAGAAACGAAGACCCTTCTTCATTCTTTAACCTTTAGATCTACCAATTTTTCAAAGTCTTTCTGTTTTTTGGTAGCTGCACCAGCACCAATACCAATGTATGATTGTCACGAAGTGATTTCTTCTCGTCATTCATATCATCAACCCACTTGCCTTCTGCTAACTTTTCATGGTTTCATCATAGCTTTCTAGTTCTTCCCCATCAGTGAATAGCACATACTATTTGATGAATAGGATGGGTAGAGAAAACTTTAGCCCTTGTTGACCCTCTTAGTGGAATTTCAAGTTCATTAACTGCACCAGTAGGTTCATCTACCTCATCAATAGCAGCATAGTTAGTATCACCCTCACCTTGATCATCCTGATGGCGTATCTAATCATGATTTTGATTGTCAGCTACATTGAATACACGTGTCGCAGAAGTCTAAACTAGATCTAAGTGTACCAAGCCATCAATACTTGTAAACTCTATTTCTCTTCCTTTCTAATATTTTCAATGGTTTGATCCTCCATGAGGATAACATCATGACTTCTCATAAGTTTTTTGAAACCGGATCATAAAATCTATAGCCAAATTCATCATGATCATAGCCAACAAAGATGCACTATCTAGTCTTGACCTCCAACTTGGAGCTTTCATTTTTTGGCACATGTACAAATATTTTGCAACCAAATACGCAAACTGGTCATAAGATGCCTCATTATTGTACCACACACGTTCAAGAACATCAACCTGCAAATTGCAACAACCGGAGATAAATTTATAACATGTGCAATAGTATATAATGCCTCACCTAAAATATATGTGACAATTTTGTTTCAAAAAGTAAATATCTAACTCGCTCTACCAAGGTCCTGTTTATCCTCTCTGCAAGGCCATTCAACTACGGAGTCTTGGGAGGCGTCTTCTGGTGTCTTATGCCCTACTGCCTGTAATAGTTATCAAACGGTCCAAGATATTCGCCGATATTATCAGAGCGAATATATTTCATCTTTTTACATGTCTCCCTCTCAACAGAAGGTTCTAATCTTTTGACTTCAAGGCGTATACCCAAAGTTTCCTTGAATAGTCATCAATAAATGTGACAGAATAGACTGCACTACAAAACGTCTTCGTTTTCATCGGACCACAGAAATCTAAATGCACTAACTCAAGTAACTCTGAATTTCTTGCTGAAAGATGACTCTTGAAAGAGACCTTGTTCTGTTTCTTTGTCAAGCAATATGCACACCTTTCTAGTTTAGTAGTCTTAAACCCCAAAAAATAAATTGTTCTTGATCAACTTAGTCCCTTCTCAATAATATGGTTAAGCCCCTTGTGCCATAACTCTGAAGAGGCACTGTTTTCAACTGCATTGATATTATCGATGTATATGGAACCCCTGGTCCAGTATGAAACCGAACTCTTCTTCCCACGTGTCACAATCAAAGAATCCTTGGTTATCTTGTAGTGTGCATTACCTTGAGTGCTAATATAACCCTCATCATTCAATACACCAGTCGAAATCAAATTCAGATGAACATCTAGTGCATGACTGATATCTCGCAAAATCACTGTCACCAAAGTACAGATTTTTAATACAACAGTGCTAAGTCAACTACCCTTAATTGGCCATCATTACCCATTCTCAATATCTCGAAGTCATTTGGAGTACAAAATGTGACAAAATCCTTCCTTGATGTCACATGGAAGTAGGCACCACTGTTGATGACCCGATTTGATTCATCACTGGCAACATTGATCATATTGTCATTCCAAACAATCCATTGCCAAATCCAGTGTAGTAGTGGTGGCAACACAATCATTATTGATCACTATCATTATCACTATCTTTCTTTTCTTGTTTACCTTTATTCTCCCTTTTCAACTTCTTGTGATTTTTCTTGATGTGTCATTTCTTGCCCCAATGATGACACTCAATATTCTTATACCTTGATTTCGATTTGCCCCTACTCTTGCCTCTGTTGAATTCTTCTTTATCTCTATTTCTACTTCTTTCCTAGTTTTTCATAATTAATACATCGGCCTATGATGTCGAAGCCTCCACTTCTTCATCTCACTTCTTCAATAAAAATAGCCTTCTTCACATAACTTAAAATCACAGCACCACCAGGAGCAGAATTGGTCAACGTAACACGAAAATTCTTCCAAGAATCTGGTAGAGTTTTTAGCAACCAAAGACCCATAATTTTATCCTCATACATGACACCCATGCCTGACAGTTGGTCAAAAGACCCTTGAAACTCATTCGCAAGGTCAGAAATAAAGCATCTTATTCTTTGTACATCAAATTCATAGTCTATTTTAGTGAGAACTTATTATTGCTAGATTTTGAAGCATACAATGACTCAAATTTCTCGCACAAGTTTCTAGCATGTTTGTTATTGGCGATGTAATTCAAAACATTATCATCTATCCACTATTAAATGAAGCCACAAATCATTTCGTGTTCAAAAGTCCAATCCGAATCTAATATTGATTCGGGTTTCTGATCAGAAAAATCGGTAAATGTAATTTCTTCACAAAAATTACATCCCTCATCTTGCCCTTCCATTTATGATAGTTACGGTCATTCAAACTGATCATCCTACTGTAATTGGATTCTGTATTTATTCAAATAAAAATCTCAGGCATGTATAATCTCGCTTTGATACCACTTGTTAGGAAAAAAACGAGAATAACACAATGAAATAATTACTTAAGAAAATTTTGTTCACTACTTCAATAAATCGTAGGACAGACCTACAAAGTAAATAAATAAGCGAATAAA
Source organism: Cinchona pubescens (assembly GCA_025175665.1). NCBI lineage: Eukaryota > Viridiplantae > Streptophyta > Magnoliopsida > Gentianales > Rubiaceae > Cinchona > Cinchona pubescens. The sequence goes on from JANKKI010000152.1 coordinate 210,080, forward strand.
ATCAACTAAGATAAGTATACACACAAGATTTTTACGTAAAAAACCCCTTCAATGTGAAGAGTAAAAATCACAGGACCTAATCAAGAAAATATTTCACTATTAACGGATGAATGAGTAGAGCAAAATAAGTCTCCAGTAAACATTTAGAACTCAAGCACGTCCCTACTCACTACCAAAACTGAAATAATCAATTTGACAGTCCACAATAACCCAAATCACAAGTATAAAAGTCCAACTACTAGACAAAGAAAATAACCACTGACCGTATAGAATGTAACCCACACCGCCGAGAATAATATAATAAAATCTCACTGCAAACAAAGCAAAATTTACCGTCGGATCGAATGATGAACCTGCTAAATTTCTCCCCTAAAAATTCGATGCTACTACCAAAAATAATTGGAAAAATACTCTGACAATTATTCCCTCAAAACTCACACATCTGTAAAAATAAAATAAAAAATAAAAAAGGCTGCCAATACCTTTTTATTGGCTTATTAAGTCATTATGTCCTTTTTGGATTATCACAAAACAACCAGCACACACACCAAAACCTATTTGGTTTAGGTTTCCTTTTTGTTGTAGGATTCCTTTTTTTGTTTCATTTATTTTATTTGTAGGCCCCTAAAAATTGAGGAGGACCGCACAACACAAAAAGCACAAATTCACTTTTAGAAGTTTTACAATCGATAATCTAATGATCAATACAAAATTATTCCGCCAAATATATTGGCAAATATTTTCTTTTCATACTTTCTCTAATTCATATTTCAATATAAGTCAAAAATTGAAAAATCACATTCCCAAGCAGAATGATACTAAACATTTTTTATCCTATATTACAGTAATATCCATGTTTAAAGGGAACATAGTATCTAGAAGGTTTGAGAAGAAGGTGGTTATGTTGCTAAACTATGCCGAGAGAAAAGTTGAGAATGGATAAAGTAGTTAAGAAGCATGGATGTGCTTATGACTATGAGGGTAAGTGTTTCTCTTATGTACCTCCTATGCATAGAGAGGACCTGAAAATAGTCAAAACTAGAAAGAGATGGTATTGTGGAAGGACTAAACAAATGGAAGAATTTAGTAGTTAGTTTTGAGTTGGGTGTTGTCCTTTTTTTGAGATGAAACACTCTGCTGATACCAAGTCGAAGTAGTATGAAAATGTTTAATGCACACTTCTGAATCTGGCATCTACACTTTAAATTTGAAACTGAGGTAGCAAAGCAAAGAATATATGAACAAACACCATGGCCTTTTATGAGTAAGATGCCATTAATTAAGCCTTGGACCTCTAATATTGAGTTGTCAAAAGAGGAGATGCAAACCATTCCTATCTGCATTGAGTTACCAAACTGAAGCCACATTACTACACGGCTAAAAGTCTAAGAAAATTGGCCAGTTTTTCAGGAACTTCTTTTTTTATAAAATATATGATAGTTGAATAATCTAGGTTTTCTTTTGCCCACGTGTTAAATTGATTGAACAGCAGCCTACCAAACAAGATACTTTATTATAATGAAGAAGCAAAAAGAAGTATGAATTCAAGCGGTGATTATGAGTAGATTCCCCAAAGTGTATTCATTGTACCAAGTTAGGTCACCCATCATAAGCCTATCCATTTATATCAAGCAGACTACTGCTTGGGTGCCCAAAATCCTAATCAATTATAAAAGTGAACCATCTAAGGATACATTGGTTGAAACACAAGAATAGCAAAAGGAAGAGAGCACCTTGATTCAGGCAAATATAAAGCAATCTGTGGAACCAAATGCATTGCAGATGAGCAATAAGCAAGTGATGCTAATGACAAGAGTATGGAAGAGACAAAATCCTGTTGTTTATCAATCACCAATAACTCAGATAGAAGATGTAACTAATCCAACTTTAGTCATATGTTCACACTGTTGAGGATATGGCTGCTGTTATTTATGATGGAAGAGAAGATAAAATCAGAGGAAAGTACAGGAATGCTAGAGGTAGAGAAGGTGCAAGGAGAGGAACACTAGGAGATTAAATAACCCTGTAAACAAGAAGCTTGATAGAAATGCTATTAGTAGTTACCATCTTGTATTTGTTTGGTAATGCTAAAATGTAAATAAGGCATCGGAATGAAGTTAAGGTTCATAAATGTGGTTGTGATTATTGGAGATATGTCGATAACGTTTTTGATTAATTCTATTAGTCAAATGTGGTCATGCTAGATCCCTTGAACCTTGACTGTTACACTACAAATATACAGGATCAAATACTTGTGTTGTTGAATACATAAGCTAGCAGAAGTAGATTTTTGTTTCTGTAGTGTGTTCTAAGAATGATGTGGGAAACAGGAAATCTTTTTGGTAGAATCTTAGCAGAATTTATCTGAATGTAAAGAAGAACCACTAGTTTTCTGTGCCGGGATTCAATATTATTAGATAAAATTTTGAAAAACTTGAGGTGATATGGGTTACAAGAATGCAATGGAAGACTTGTTTTATTCAAGCAATAGATTACTTATTAACTTGGTGAAATGGAAGAGATATCAATGCAAGAATATATAGAGAAGCTAGATAGAGTATTATGTAATAGCAAATGGCAGAAAAGGGTTGATCAAATGAAGTTAAGTTCTTAGATCCTTTGATTTCTGATCATTCCCCAAAATTGGTTAGTATCAAGGATACTTTCAACCTTGGACCAAAACCTTTTAATTTTCATGCCTAGTGGATGAAGAATCTCAAATTTGTTGGTATTCTCATATCATTATGGATTGTTGAGAATGGCGGTAATCATATGAGAGCTTTATGTATAAACTTGAAGAAACTGAAGTTAGTAGTAAAGGAGCCAAACAAGAACCATAAATGTAGTATAACTGTGCTGATGGCAAAGGAAGAGCTTAGTGCTTAGTCAAAAACACTGCAGCTGAAACCCTTTGGTACTTCATTACAAAAATAAGAAAGTAGGCACTAATCACGTATTATCAGTTGTGTCTTGCGAACGAATGTTTTATAAATTCAAGGCAAAAATTCATTGGCTGAAAGAAGGGTGATACATTAAAAAAATTTCTAATGGAAGTGGTAAAATACATCAAGCCAGGCATAGGCTTTTAACTCTAAATACTGATGATGGCGAAGATTGGATGACTATAAAGACATTAAAGAAGCAGCTACGAGTTTTATAAGCAGTTGCTTAGTCTATGACGTACAATAGATGACAAGCAATATATAGAGAATTTCATTACAAAATTTATTGAACAGGTTGACATTCAGAATTCAATCACTGATGAAGAAATTGAAAATGTTTCATTCTCTATGAAACACAAAAAGGTTTCTGGGCCGGATGGCTTCTCTATTGAATATTTTACCAAAAACAGGGATGTGGTGAAGGAAGGAGTAGTTAAAGCTGTGAATTAGTTTTCTACTAACAATATATGTACTCTCCTTCGAATAGTATTATTGACATTTTTCAAAAGTTACTAATACAGCTTATACAAAATAACATACACAAATCTCTCGTTGTAATATGTTATATAAGGCATATGAAATCCTAACCGAAAGGTTGATAAAGGTGCTCTTCTTCCTAAATTAATCAGTAGCAAGTAAAATGGATTCTCCAACATATGAAATATTATATGCCAAGCTTAAGAACATATCGAAACCCTTAATCTCCTACAAAGGTCCATAAAGAAAACACAGAAACTACGGTTAAAATCTCAAGACAACATTGGAACATAAATCCATCATAGCCAGACACTAAGTCAATCAATTTATAACAATTTTTTTCTCGGAATGTGAGTGTCTGAATTTATTCAAACTGCAGCAAATTAAAAGAAGAGCTCATAGTTCCACTAGTAACACAATGGTAACCCGCCACAGTTTACTCTTCTTAGCCTACTTCAGTTGCTAGGTCAGTTTGTGGAGAGGTTTCAGGGCAATATTGTATCTTTACATATATTGTGTGATGAGGGAAATAGCAGCTGGATAATCTTTTGGAGCACAGATATCATTCCAAACTAACCTCTGATTTGAAAGCAATCAGAGAACTTGACAATTGGAATGAAAAATAATCTTATAATGCACTTGAGCATCCAATAGTTCAAAGGCATTTATCAAATTAGGTATGAAACAATTTTTGACTATTTCACAATTACAATCACCCATATACTAATAGATAGACTACACACTGCCAATGTCAAATTGATAAAAGGTACTGCCAACTATACCACAAAGGATTTCCCTCTTATTCACTTTCAATAACTGAATTAAATTTCACGAGGAACCATTGCTCATTATCCCTTTTTACAAAAATAAATAAATAAATAAATTTGCTGAAAGCATAAAATAAATTGAACAAATACAAGTTTTACTAACTTTAATTTAGTATGTATTTAGAAACTCAGAATTTTTCTGCTGAAACAAAAACTTTAGGCATTTTTTTTTCAATTCTTCAAAAAAAACAGTTCATTTATTTAGTAGGAGATTTACCTTATACGGTGTTTTAGTAACGCATCCAGAAGAGGAAGGTAAGTTGACTGGTCTTTCGCTACAGAAGGCTACCTTTTCTGTGGAAATAAAGAGGATTCGGGCAGCAGCAATAAGTGGATCAGATGTGGTCGATAAATAGCACTGCGAAGCTTTTAGCAGCTGCTCCCCATCACTAATACTAAACTCGTGCTTGAATACATTCTCCCGTCCCCTTTTTAGAATTATTTTGGCCGCCACACTCAACTTCCCCTTCACAGTTTCAGAGAATTCAGGTCCCATTTTCACTGCAAATCACAACATCCACAATAATCAAATTGCTTAGTAATGCCCAGGCTAATTGTTATTTAATTAATAACAGCCTGCTCCTATTCGTGTGAATTCTCTTCTAGTTTCTCTCTGTAACATTACACTCTATCTACATTAACCATTTGCATACCTCAAATTTGTAGCATTTTTTCTTATCCCCTTCTAATAATATGTGGCTCTACTTTGTATACTTTTAGTGTACATAAAATTTTATAAAATTAAAAATATCAATTGATTTAAACAAAATTAAATAAGATTTAATCCTAACCGCAACGTCTACAAATAAAACCTAAAAAACAAAAATTATCTAAATATTTTTCATGCTTACACATAATCCCACGAAATAACCACTATTCTTTGCTACTTTGGGTGCCACATGGGCCCACAGTGGTCCGACAGATTTTGTGTAGAATTTTACCCTACTGAATATGCTTTTTTCTAACACTAAAATTTTATTAATTTTAGGCTAGTGTTTTGCAGATTTAATAGAAACTCGGTAAAAAATAAAAACAAAAAATAAGCACATAAAATAAAATAATGATTACGTACCGTGCCCACGAATTCTTTGTATATAACTGTTACTATTCCTCTCTAATTTCTCCCCCTTCATTAGTACAACCATGGAATCAACCCCCTTATCGTCTGCAATATTCAGACAAATTAATTAAAAAGTATAAAATTTTACATTTTAAATTGAATAAAAAAAAAAGTCACTTGATCCGAGTGTAGGAAAATCATCTGAAGAAGATGGACACTGGCATGAGGGTTCTGAAAATGAAGAGGAACTTTCACTTTCAGGAGTTGTTGTTCCTCCCCTTATCCAAAAGAACTCATCTCAGAAAAATGATCCTGAAATTGGAGATGATGATAATTCTTCATTGATCTTTATTACCTGAACTTAAGCGGAATGATCAAAGGATATTACGACTTAGAGGAATAGGAAAGACCATTGTCCTTCTGAACATTTAACCGTTTGTTTTGTTGCAATTGCGTCGTAGAATAAAGGTAAGGGGAAGGAAATATCCTATATCAGTCGGGTCATTGACTTGGCTGGGCCGCTGCTCGAATAGTGATACATAATTCGTCATTTGTGAGACAATTTATAACTTTGGGGAATTCTACTATCTGTTTTAAGAAATTATTTTTTTAATTTTAAAAATTTGTATAGTACAATCATTTAAAACATATGGTGCTTACTCTACAAACATTTAAAACACATGATATTTACTATACAAATATTTAAAGTACAAGAGAATGATTGTATAAAAGAACGGTAGAATTTCCTTTAATTTGAAACTCAATATTGATCTAAAAGTTTAAATTAGCACTAAGTTTTGGGATCAACTTGTATATTAAGCATTTTTTATGCATTTTCTGAAACTAATGTACGCCAATTTAAATCTATCCATGAATCTAACAATCTCTCTTCATGGACATACTTCCACAGTGAAATTAAACTTTTCATCAAACCTAAATTTAATATTCCAACCAAGCCTAAATTCCTCACCAACCAAACCCACTCTATTAATTTGGACCCTTGGCCATGGTAAAGTGGCCAAATCCCAAGCCCATAGTCCAACACTAAGAAGAGAACATTATGGTCCAATATTAAAAATAACACCAATCACTTAAAAACGAGTAATTCAGGCTGTAACCAGAAAATTTGATACTACTCTTGGGGAGAAAAGACTACGGGAGGTCAGTATAAAGAGGCCCAATACATAAGTTGAAACCCAACCTTAACCTCAAAGTTTAAGCCAGTAGGTCTTCTGTCCAACTTATATATTAACTACTCTTTATTCATTTTTAAACCAATGTGGGATAAATTAAATCTACCTATGAACCCAACAAATCCCTGCCAACTTCATAGTTAGACTTCAATACATCCTCTAGGAAACTTGGACCTTTACCCCGCCATGTCATTGCATCATCAATCACTTTTGCATGTCTGGCCAACTGATGAGCTGCCTTGTTCCCCTCTCTTCTGACCCAAACCACTACTTTCCTCCCACCCCTTAACATCATTTGCTTAACCTCCTAAATCAATGTCATGCAGTCCAACTCATCTTCTTCTTCCGAGATTAGTAATCTCACTACATCTGCAGATTTTCCTTAAAAAATGACAAAATGAAGATTTAGATTCTCCACTAGCCTTACACTGCTCCCTTGCTGCTATTTTTGGAGATTGGTAAATCTTGAATTTTTGTGACAACTCCACTACGAACCTTCCATCGTAATCTCTTATCACAACACCAACTTTGAATGCCTTGTCCTCCTTAAAAACTGCCTTGTCATCCTTCAAAATTGCCTCGTCAAAATTGATTTTGAGAAAACCCGGTTGTAGGAGGCTCCCATCTAACTCAATTCTTACACTTCCTTTTCTCCTTCTCTCCTCCCCATTTTGCCCTTCGGAAACCCTCTAACATGTTTTCCCCAGAGATAATTAAACTATGTTGATTCCTACCTTTCTCTTCAAAACAAATTGCATTTCTATTTTGTCCAAATCAGCCACATTAATACTATCACCCATTCTTGCATGTCATTATCCAGTCCCTTCAGCAGGGAGTAAACCCGGTCCACTACTCTTATCTTTCTGTGTTCCTTTACCGCACGTTTTAGCCCTCTTGCCTCCCAAACCCTCAAACCATTTGGACATCGAAACTTAATTGGTGCAAGGGTGAGCCTACTTTGTATACAAGAAAATTATTGCCTCACCTTCTTTGAAAATGTACTACTAGTGGATGTACTCCAAACTTGAGAAATTTGGGAGTTTGGTTTGATATTCTTTATCTCAATCTTTTATTTGTTCTTTAATTTTTAATTGTTAAATATTTATCCTTGATCATTTGTGCTTAAGTGTTCATTTGTTGCACAAAGTTTGCATTTTCATTAAGCACTTCAAAAGGTTTGTTTTTTGAAACAACCTAATTCACCCCCTCTTAGGTTCTTTTGGGTCAACATAGTGTATCATTCGCGAAAAGTAGATGTGATACCTGTGGTCTGTTCTTCCCAATTGCAATACCTTTGAAAACTCCATACCGTCCTGCTTCCTGCAACAAACAAGAGAGGGCTTCCGAACAAATAATACATAAATACGGTGACAAAAGGTCTCGCTATCTTAGTCCTCATCCTGGGACAACTTTACTCACAGGAACTCCATTCACCAAAAAGGAATAGGAAACCGTTGTCAAACACTGGGAAATAATGTTCGCAAAATTTGAGTGAAAGCCCAATTTATTAAGTAATTTCAGGATAAAAACTCATTCGACCCTATCATAGGCTTTACTCATATCAAATTTAATTGACATGAGCCCTTCCTTGCCTGTGTGTCTATTTTTTATAAGATGATTTAGTGAAATCATAGGCAACCAAAACATTATTTGTTATGAGTCAGCTAGGAACCGATTGGGAGTCAAAAATAATAAACGGAAGAATTTCGCACAACCTATTTGCTATAGTTTTCGAAGCAAGTTTGTAAATCACATTACACAAACTAATAGGATAGTACTAGCTTATAGTTTCCAAATTCTGACATTTTGGAATAAGCGCAATATGTGTATAGTTTATACGAGAATAAAAAATACACTTATTTAGAAAATCTAAGACACACTTACACATATCAGCCCGAATAATATGCCAAAATTTCTGGTAGAATATAGGAGCCATATCGTCCGTACCCGGGGATTTAAGAGGAAACATTTAGGATAGAGCCAAACGAATTTCTTGTCTGAGTAAGACTGAGTAAGCCTCTCATTCATCACCTTACTGAACTTTTCGACCTACTCTTTCCGAAACTACATCAATATCTCTGTCAGAAAGATTAGCTAACCCAAAGAGCTCCTAAAAAAATTAACAATTATGTCATTACCTTCCACCTCTTTTGGTTCCTTTCTCCAACAACCCGTATCATCTTTGAGACCACTAATCCAATTTCTCTGCCTTCTTTCTAATGATTTAGAAAGAAAAAAAGCCATATTTCGGTCCCCTTCCTTGTACCATTGTGCTTTACCCCTTTGCTTCCACATTGTGTCTTCCTTTTCAAGCAAATCGTCCAGCTCCTCCATCCACTGCTTCAAGATGCCATTACCCTATTCTTCACCCCATCTAGTGTAACCTTTGGTCCTCTTAATTTTCTTTTTTAGCATCTTAGCTTTTTTCTTTACATTGCCAAACGCTGACTTACTCCATCTAATTAAGCCCAATTTACAACGTTCCAATATATTCATGAATTCTTGACCCTCTTGGTCCTCCCCTCCATTCCCTCAATTTTTCCTCACAATTTTCTCACATTCCTCTTCTTTGACCCATATTGCTTTGAACCTAAACTATTTTCCCCTCCTTAAGATTTTACTCCACACACTAGAATCCATATGAGCAGATATTGAAAGGGCCATATGATTTGAGTTTCTCGTACTTATATGTCTCACTTTCTGTTTGGGAACAAAGACACCCATTTTAGAGTAGCACATGCTCGATCAAGTCTTGCCAAAGTCCTCCTCGGTCCCTCTTGCCCGTCCCACCATGTATATATCCCCCTTCACATCCCTAATCACACAATTCCCAGTGATCTAGAGTCTCCCTGAAAACTCGAATTTGCCAATTTCTCCTTAATCAATTGCCTCGAAACTCTACTTGGGATAGAACTCTGTTAAATTCCCCTATGTAGAACCATGGTAACGACGATTTGTTCTTCAAAGAGTCAGATTCTTCCATGACTCTTTACGTAGTTGCATCACTGTCTCGCCGTAGTACCTGCTAAACCTCAATTTTCGCCCTTTCCCTGTATCATCCATTTCCACATCAATAAATCTCTCGTTGAAACCCAGTAAAACTACACCCAAGCCCTTATTCCACCATAATACAAGACCCTCGACCTCCCTTTGAAATCCAAAAATGATGCCACCGAAATTCCATGATAACCCAAAGAATCTCTAATCCTATCTGCATAATCCGTACTGTATTTTGTCTCCATTAGATAAAAAAATTTAGGTCTTATTACTCCATACTGTCAACCCTAACCCTTATTCTAAGAATTTACCTCAAGAAATGTCATCATCTTTTTCTTCCCACCCCAAATAATCCCCTATCTTGCTACCCAGGTATGCAGCCATAGATTTATCCATCCTTCTAAGAGGTAGATTATAACCACGTATCAAAAAAGGGCACAATAAAAATTCATTTTTTATGGTTGGGTAGCCCCTTTATGATTTTTAAGAATCCTCAAGTTCTTGTCAAAAAACCACGAAGCCCATTCCATAACCCTTAATTTGTCCCCTAAAGTCTTGAATTAAAAAAGCATTACATCATTCCTCACCACCGTACCAGTCACACCCAATGTTGTCTTCTACACATCCCGTAACGTTGAAATTAAAGCATTGCAATTCACAGATTTATTGGTGAATGCTTTCATCTTTCATAGGAAACAATTTTATCCCTTTGCCCTAGCCGACTCGTTCACCTCTCCCTAAACCTCACACCCCTCTTCTTCCTCCTCGGTTAACCTTAACTTATTATAGGGATTTTCCAGTTCTTCCATCGACACCCAAAAATAGGTGACATGGTTTAGAGATAGATCTAAGAGACATACATTGTTGATGACAAAGCTTACACAGCCTTACTAAAACTGATAGATCCAAAAGGCCCTATGCATAGGAACAAAATAGACAAACAAAGCAATAAAGAAAAGACATAGATAGGAAAACACAAGAACACAAGAATGACAAAGATGAATTTAGGGAGACAAAAACCTAGACATACATGACTAAAGGCAACCAAAATCAAAACAACAGAAAAACTATAAAAAATTGTAGAACTACTCCATTTCTACTAAGAGAACTTAGAGAATGATGTTTCCCGAATCTTATTTTGATGATGAGATATGCACTAAACTCTGAATTCAAGCTGCGCAGGTCTACTAGAGTATCTTGTTTGCCGAAAATAGGGTTTTCGGATGCAGTACACTGTCCGAACTGTACTACATCTTTCGAATGAACAGGAATGTCCGATACAGACTCCCATAGACTTAGTTCACTGTCCGAATGAATAGGCAGAAATGAAACTTTTTCAAGTACCTGCAATGGACGCACAGGTGCATCTGGAGAAATATCCCTCGGACGCATATTTTCGTCTGATAAATACGGTAGAATCAAATCTCCAAAACTTCACAACGGACGAATACAACTGTCTAAACAAAGTCTACTTCAGACGAACAAGACTATTTGAAACCTAGTTTGGACGATGGAACGGACGCATGTTCGGCCGTCCGAACGGCATTCGTCACACACTCTGAACTGAGATCGGACGCACAACTAATACATCAGACGTCCGAAACCCTTAATGGCTATTTTTTGTGCATTTAATATTGAGTCGTTGGAAAGTAGTTACAACCCTCCTCTCTGTCTCGGAAGCTTTTAATCTTTGTACTCTCACCCCTTTCTTCTCACTTTCAACTCTCTTAAATTCCCAATGAACGTTCTTCATCGTCCGAGACATTCTTGGACGCACTGGCACAGAAGTTCGGTTGTCCGTTCTTCAGCGTTCGGACGCACAATCAGATGCAGAAAAATCATTCAGACGTCCGAACGATTCCTCTACTCGTTTAAAACAGTTCATTTTCCTTCTTTCGGACTCACACTACCCACCGAACCCTACTTTGGCGATTTATTTTCCTCCTCAAAATTCCTCCAATTTCTTCCTTCTCCTGTGAATTGTTTGACGGATTTCCATTCCCAAATTGTTAATTACCTCTATTGCATTCTATTTCACCAACTTACCATCCAACTTCTTGATATTTCTACCAACCTTCCCAAAAATTGCATTTTTTCTCTTTTTCTCATATTTTCAAAAATTCACAATGGTTCGATCTCGTGGTGGTTCTTCGGCAAACTGTGGACGTAAATCGAAAAGGAAAGCTCCAGCACAAGGGGAATCATCAGGAAATCCTCAAACTTTCACAAATCCACACCTCCACCAAACTTCATAGATGCCAAGCATCTGAACGATATACTTCTCTCCTTAGTAAATCCATCAATGTTCACAGACCTGCTTCCCAAGGTCTTTTTGACGAGTTTAATCTGCCATTAGTAAAATCCTGTTTTGAAAAACAAAATTGGGATCACCTGTTCATATTGATCTACCTGTTTATCACGGCATGGTACTCCAGCTCACATCTAATCTTAGGAAGGGTCACACTGTTCGCACATTAATATCTCGTGTGAATAACAAAAAATCTTGAAATTTCATCCAATATCATTAACACTATTTTTAAATGTGAGGTTTCGTCGCCTAATGATTTTTCCTATTTCTTTTCTCTGGATAAATGGCCTGCTTTGGATAATCGTTTTGATATTGACGAGGTCCGAGCACTATTCAATGTCAACTTCAAACAGGTTTCAAAAGCCAAAACTACTTTACTTACTCTTGAACTGAACATTTTTATACACTTTGGTCATGCATTTATTGTTACCTGCCCCACTGACGGGCATCGCACTGAATTCAGAAAAATGCAGATTTACTTATTCTACTGTGTTTTAAAAGGAATTCCACTTGATTTTGGATATCTTTTCTGTTCTCCCTAGGAACTCTTTCTAACTGATACTTGCCGAAACATTCCCTTCGGTAAATTCCTCACACAAGTTTTTGATTATCTTGATATCCCATTCACTAGCAAAAAACAATTCCCTTCCTACTTTAACGAAGCCTACATTGAGAGAAAGGGCATACATTTTTTTACTGACCAATGGTTTACCAAAGCTGCTTATGATGTTGAAAGAGCCAAAACTCAAGCCTCTTCCTTCGGTTTCGTACTTCCCCATTCCCCTCATCCTCAAACACCTCCACCATCCCATGATCCCCGTCATTCTTCCTCCGAACCTTCCCTTTCACACATTTGCAGCCTTCTTAGTTCTTTGAGCACTCATATGAGCTCCTTCCAGTGTCGCACCAATCACAAGCTAAAGCGCCTTGAAACTCGTCAACAATATAAATTCTTCAAGAAGCACTTAGCTTGGGCATGTCTACTTCTGCTCAAGTTCAATTTGCTAATATTCAGTCGCAGTACACTCTTGAATCCTTATCCGAACGTGATGACAATGACACGCATGACAATGATGAAGAGGAGGGTGATCGTGAAGACCCTACCGCTCAAGGTACTGCTGATGAGGACGATGACAATGACGTTGATGACGCATTTAATTATATCATGCAGCACCGCGACACCGGAGACGATGATAGTGAAGCTACTGATGACAATGCACCCCCCAAGAAATGCAAGCTCGAAAGGCGTTCCAAGAAGAAACATGACACAACTTAGACTTTTTGCTCTTCTTAGGACCTCTAGTCTGTATTTTGGATGACAGTTGTTATTGGTGTGCAATGACATAATCGACATTATTGGTGTTCATATTTTAGATGTACTTGTTTATTTTGGTATGTGATTGTTGGCTTATTTTGACATTTTTAACTGTGCACCTTCTCAGGGGGACCTTACTTGTAATCTGTCTATTGGATGATGTCAAAAGGGGGAGTAGAAATATGGTTTAAGAATAATCATATCTGTTGATTGTTGAATATGCATATCTGTTGACTATTGAATATGATCATATCTGTTGATTGTATTCGTTTATTCAAAGCTTGTCATCATCAAAAAAAGGGAGATTGATGTTTCTCAAACCTTATTTTGATTATGACATATGCACTAAACTCTGAATTCAAGCTGTGCAGGTCCACTATCTTGTCTACTGGAAATAGGGTTTTCGGATGCAGTGCACCATCTGAATTGTACTACACCTTGCGGATGAATAGGAACGTCCGATACAGACTCCCACGAACGCAATTCACTGTCCGAACGGATAGGTAGGAAGGAAACATTTTCAAGTACCTACAACGGACGCACAGGCGCGTTCGGGGAAATATCCCTCAGATGCATATTTTTGTCCGATAGATAAGGTAGAATCAAATCTCCTAAGCTTCACAACGGACGCATACAACTGTCCGAACAAAGTCTGCTTGTCAGACGAACAAGACTATTCGAAACCTAATTCGGACGATGGAACGGACGCATGTTCGGCCGTCCGAACAGCATTCATCACATAGTCTGAACTGAGATCGGATGCTTGACGTCTGAAATCCTTAATGGCTAGTTTTTGTGCATTAATTATTGAGCCGTTGGAAAGTAGTTACAGCCAGAATTTATTACTCCTATAAATACCTGCTCTATTATTTTTGTATATATATCTTACCCATTGAATACAAGCTAGTAGAAAAAAGCAATTTGAGTGAAAATTAGCAATTGAGCAATATTGTATTAGTGTGTACATTGAAGTGCAATTCAAAAATATTGAGTGGAGTGATAATCTTCTAATAAAGTGAGGTTAAGAGTAAAATCCTTGGCTCAACTAAAGTGAATTAGTGTGAACAAGGATTGTCCTACTTTGTGTACATTAGAAAATTATTGACTCACCAATTTTGTGAATCATTCTAGTGGATTAACACTTGAAGCTTGGTAGCTTGGACGGCGTTGTGTGTTGCTCGTTTAATTTCTCTCTTTACCTTTTTCATATTCCATAAGCTTTATTGTATTTATATATATTTATCCATTTGATAGTTTAAAAGATTTTATTGGTGATTATTTTGCAAAGTAATTTTTAGGAAACCTAATTCATCCTCTCTTAGGTTACTTATACAACAGAGAAGACGAAAAATGTGCATGTGCAAGTGACACGATCTGCCTGTTAAGAATAAGAGATTGGCCAGAAGAAGCGCTCAGCTCTTTTCTCGAAGAATATGGAACATTCTAGGGCCCTCTGGAATTTCCTAGAATGCCCTTAGAATTCCTAGAATATTATGGAGGAATATTTACTGTATAGAATTCTCTAGAATCATGTAGATTTGTAATTAATGTAGTAGGTTCTAAAATTCTCTCTTGTAAGTATAAAAAGGGGCCAACCCCTTCATTTGTTACATACCTCACAAGTTTGAGCAATTCAATACATAAATTTTTTCATTCTCTCAATTCTCTCTTTTTACTCTTGTTGTGAGTGTAAAGAAAGACTGACTTAAGGTGAAAACCTAAGTGTTGCACGGGTTGGGAGCACTAAAAACAGTGAGCCCGTGACAAGTGGTATCAGAGCGAGTTTTTGTAGCAAGCATTTGGCAAGAAGACATTATGGTTGGAATTTCATCCGACGTGACCCATGATGAGGTCCCTCAGACCAAGAAGGACACGAGGAGGTGAGAGTAATCAAGAATGTGCTGGTAGTTGCCGTTGCTCGTGTGGAGAAACTTGAGTTGGCCATGGCAGAAACCCGTGACGCTGTCGAGGACGCAATCGTACGCATTGACGGGGTCGAGTCCAGAGAGGAAGACCTTTGGGGAGAAATGCAGGGTGCCCTGAATGATGCGGTAGATGGTTTGGCCCAGAGGTTCAAAAATCTGGAGGTAGAATTGTTGTCCATCAAAGAGGAGATTACGGCCATGCATGCGGAGCAAGACCAAGTTGCTACTATACGAGAGGAGTTTGAGGCACTCGAGTATGCAAAATTGATTGCCTTAAGAGGAGCTGTTGTTGGTGGGACGGTGATGCTGCAATCTACACCCCGAGCAGATGCTCCAAAGCCCAAGGAGTTCAATGGACATAGGGAAGCCAAGGTAGTGGACAACTTCCTGTGGTCCACAGAATTGTACTTCCGGAATGCAGGAATTTGGATCGACCAGCAAAAGGTAAATCTTGCCTTGTCATACTTGACCGATTACATTTTATTGTGGTGGCGCCCAGTAGTGAAAACCGCAGTGGCACTGCCATCACTACTTGGTACTAGTTTGTGGACGAGTTTCAAAGCTACTTCTATCCTCAGTATGCAAAGAGGGGCGCTCGTGCTAAACTTTGCCTACTAGAGATGAAGGGTGAAGTAAGGGAGTACGTGAAGGAGTACTCCCAATTGATGATGCAAATTAAAAGCATGAGCGAGGAGGATGCCTTCTTCCAGTTCATGGATGGACTAAAGCCGTAGGCATGACTAGAACTGGAAAGAACGAATGTTGACAACCGCCGCTCATTCTCTCCAAAGCTATGTTAGTGGCTAAGTCCTTCATAGAGTTCAAGCCACGAGAAAGGCTAGTCTTACCAAAGGAAAGGCATAGTTCCCCTAAACCAAAGGGCAAGGAGATTGCCAAGGAGGGCAGCAAAGAATTTGGTGGGGGAGTAAAGGAAAAGTCCCTTTCCAAGAATGAGGAGAAGCCTTTCACAGCAAAAAACAAGGGGAAACGATCGATGAAATGCTTTTTCTGCGATGGACTGCACATGGCTCGGGAATTTCCTGCAAAAGCAAAGCTAGCAGCCATGGCCATGAAAGAGGAGAAAGTGGAGGAAAAGCAATTGGGTTCGTTGTGGATCCTAAATACCAAAAGGTGAATAAGTCACAAAAGAACAAGGGCTTAATGTTTGCCGATGCGGAGATAGCGGGCCATAAGGTGAGTGCTCTATCTGACACTAGAGCCACCGACTTCTTCACCTCAATTAAGGCAGCCAAGAGATTCAACCTTCGTGAGAAAAGGCGTTGGCACCTTAAATCTCCTCAATAGTCAACACCAAGGAGGTACCAGCCCATGAAGTGGCAAACAATGTGGACGTAGCCATTGGGCAATGGAAGGGCCAGACTCCACTTGAGGTAATTCCCGTTGACGACTATGATGCTGTGATAGGACTTGAATTTCTTAACCGTATTAATGCCATGTTCATTTCGTTTGCCGATTGCCTATGCATTTTGGATCCTCAATGCCAAATATGTGGTTCCTTTGAGGAAAGAGTCTGCAAGGGATCATAAGACCCTGTCTACCATACAGCTATGCAAAGGGTCAAAACAAGGAGAGTTAACATTCTCTGCGACACTAAAGGTGGACGATAAGGACTCTCAAGGAAAGACACCTAAGGCGACTGCGGTGGTACTGGAGGAGTCCAAAATGTGATGCTTGCCAAGTTTTTGAAGGAGCTGTCCCATAAGAAAGAAGTGGACCATGAGATTGAGTATGTCCCCGATACCAAGCCACCTGCTATGGTCCCTTACCGCATGTCCCATCCTAATCTCGAGCTTGATAGGATCAAGAAGGGATTGAAGCACGACGCAACTGCAAAGGGCCTCCCTAAGTACGCAAAGGAGGGAAAGACTCAAAGGATTTGTGCTAAGGAAGAGTTGCTCTACACAAAAGGGCGACGCATCTACGTACAGCATCATGGAAACTTGAGGCTGGAATTAATGAAGGAGTGCTATGATTCGAAGTGGGCTGGGCACCCAGGAATGCACCGAACTGTCATAGCCACTTCCAAGGACTGTCCAGTTGAGGAAGCTGTTTGTCTATTCAGGAAGCATATCGTAAAGTATTGGGGAGTGCCACGAACAATTATGAGCGATTGAGATCCCCGATTCACTAGAAAGTTCTGGACAGAGTTGTTTGAGTTGTTGGGTTCGGAACTGAACATGTCGATAAGTTCACACCCGTAAACCTTGGGTAGATAGAGTGGGCGAATGTGCTACTGGAGCTATACTTGAGGCATTATGTGAGCTCAACCCAACAAAATTGGGCAAAATTGCTTGACGTTGCCCAATTGCTCGTCCTCGTTCAGCTTGCAGGTGAACGAGTCCACAGGAAAGAGTCCTTTCGAGATAGTGACGGGACAACAACCACTCACTCCTAGCATCGTCGTGGTGGGACATAAAGGCGGTAGCCTTGCAGCATATGAACTTGCCAAGACTTGGCAAGAGGAAGCGGATTTAGCAAGGGCATTCTTACACAAGGCTGCTAGGAAAATGAAGAAATGGGCCGAAGAGAGGAGACGGTTCCTTGAATTTGAAGAAGGCGACCTTGTGCTAGTCAAGATGCACTCCATACTTAGATACCAGAAGTTGCACAAGGGACTACTTCGAAGGTACGAGGGACTATTCAAGGGACTAAGACGGGTAGGAAAGGTGGCATAC
The DNA here is from genome assembly GCA_025175665.1 of Cinchona pubescens. Classification (NCBI taxonomy): domain Eukaryota; kingdom Viridiplantae; phylum Streptophyta; class Magnoliopsida; order Gentianales; family Rubiaceae; genus Cinchona; species Cinchona pubescens. The sequence goes on from JANKKI010000152.1 coordinate 227,820, forward strand.
AAGGTGGAACTTTCTCTGAAACTAAAACTTCATCTAGTGTTGAAGCCCTACCACGGGGACGAGGAAGACCCCAATCGCGGATTGTCATAGCGAGCACCTATGGGAGCAAAGACCTCGTATGATCGTAAGGTGGACTATATACTAATAAAGGTCCGAGAGGTACGCAAACAGTATTGCAAGCCCAGGATCGAGTACAAAGTATGATGAAAAGGTTTGCCCAAGAGCAAGGACAGTTGCGAGCCAGATGAGGCACTTTGGTAGTTCAAGAAGCAGATTGACGCATTCCATACCACCAAAGACAACGAGAACGTTGCCAGAGTAGGTGGGGGAGAATGACACGGTCTGTCCGTTCAAAGGTTTGGCCAAAAGGAGTGCTCAGACTCTTCAATCGAAGAATATGGAACATTCTAGAGCCCTCTGGAATTTCCTAGAATGCCCTTAGATTCCCTAGAATATTCTAGGAGGAACATTCCCTGTATAGAATTCTCTAGAATCATGTAGATTTGTAATTAATGTAGTAGATTCTAGAACTCTCTCTTGTAAGTATAAAAGGGGCCAACAACCTCATTTGTAGTATACCTTACAAGTTTGAGTAATTCAATACATAGAGTTTTCATTCTCTCAATTCTCTCTTCTCTTGTTGTGAGTGTGATGCTCAAAGAAAGACTAACTAAGAGGGTGTTTGTTAATGCTGAGTACTGAAGTCTAAATTGTAAATTCTGAAAGTATTAATTGTTGAATTAATAAATTTATTTCTGTTTGATAATCAAATAAATTTAATCTCTGAATTAAATATGTCACTTCATACATATATTAATTTATTATAAATAATTGTCATATATGCGTGAAAAGAAAATGAATAATTAAGGATGGTATAAATGTGTATGAGAGAGAATGTATATGTGATAAGATATGTATGTGTGTGAGAGAGAATCTGTGTGTGATAGAGTATGTGTATGTGAGTGAGAGAGAAAATGTCTGTGTGTGAGTGTGTGAATATGAGTATGAAAGAGTACAAGAGAGAATGTGTGTAAGAGACTAAGTGTGTATGTGTGTGAGGAAGAGACAATGTATATATGTGAGGGAGTATGTGTTTTTGTGTGTGAGAGAGTATGTGTTTGTGTGAGAGTATGTGTGTGCAAGTGAGAGAAAGTGTGTGAATAAAGATGTCTGAGAGAGAGTACATGTGTGTTAGACTATATGTTTGCACATTTATTTAAAATTCAGCAAATTAAGTGAAAATGTTTTCACTTAAAATTTTGAATACAAATTAAGTAGTGCTTAATGTATGAAGTGATAAGAGAATCCTATTATCAAACATGTTGAATTCAAAAATCTCTTAACTAATTAATTTTCAGCATTAAGTTGAGTTATCAAACAGACCCTAAGGGTAAAAACCTAAGTGTCACATGGGTTGGGAGGACTAGAAAGAGTGAGCCCGTGACACAAGGAAGGAACCCATAGAGAGGATCTCATGGGACTATCCAAAACGACTTTATGATTTATATCCATATCTATCTATACTATAATATATTCACCAACTATCTAGACTGCTAAAAACCCAACCAGAAAATCGATATCGATGTGTGTTGTTGATAAGAAAATCTGAAAAATCAGAATGGACTTTTGGCAGAATAATTTAACATATGAGCCCTAGTACTAGGTGTAGGCTAATCCAAAAGAATGTTTTGGTTATTTTTTTTTTTTAACAATTTAGCCCATGTATAGTTAGCAACTGTTTTGTTCATTAGTTTTATCCTTATGGGTTAAAATGCTAATATGATACTTCTGTTGTTAAAAAATTATAAATTTTAATTTAATTACATAAAAGCTCCTAAATAGTTACCAGTTGTTTTGGAAAAAAGTTTTACTGCCACGGATATATATGCCATTTCACAATTTCACAAGAAAAAAAAAAATTCACTTTCCCACGCGTGAAGTAGAACTTCTTTTTATATAGTTGTAGATATAAAGGGAAAGGTCTCATAGTGTCTCCTTTTAATTTCTTTCAGTGTCCAATTTAAAAAAACAAAAACTTATCACTAACCTGCTATCACATAAATTCTACCACTTTAGGAAAATCTAAACATTGACCTTAACTACATATTAGTTTCCATCTACAACAATTCCTTCATGTTTTTTTTCTTTAGTAATTTTTTAAAATCACACAAATAGTGCAAGCCTCACCTACAAGTAATAGATTAAGAGACAAAGGAGTAGTCCAATCTTTTGTCTAGCCTCCCATTTCCCAAAAAAAAAAAAAGTACAAAGTGAACCAAACACTGGTTCTACGAGGATATAGTTTGAATTTCCACCATGGGTATTGGGGTCAGATATTACACACTTGCTCCTAACCATTCCTTATGCGCCACTTCCCTCCCTTTCTCTTTGCTTCTCTTCTCTTTGCTTCTTTTCTCTTCTCTTCTCTTTATTTTTCCTTCCTGACCTTCCTGCATCTCACTGCAGATCACCATTGAAGCCACCTTCTCATCCTCCACTCTGATAAGGTTTATATTATGGTGACCTTCTTGATTTTTATAAGTATTTCTAATTGACTTTTTTCTTTTCCATCTATATTTTAGATAAATAGTATAGCCGAGGAATAATGTTCAATTTGATTTCGATCATCACTAGTTTCTTTGTTTATTAGGATTTTTACTAATTTCTACCTTCATATTGCTTCTTTCTTCTTCTGCAGATTTCTTTGTAGTGAGTGGAGTTTGAGATCAGAAGGTAAATTTTTTTTTATCAATCTTTTTTTTAGAAGAAAAATTCTTTTAGTTTCTATTTAGTTCTTTGCATGGAAGGTAAATCTAATTGTACCCATTTGTTTGTTTGTCACTATGTATCCTCTAGATAGCACTATAATTAGATATGTTTTACGTTCTAATTATGCTTAATTTTTGTAGGTCTAGTCTTGAATTTCAGAGTTTAGTGTTCGTTAATTAGTGTGTTAGTAATTCATAGGTTTTAATTGTGTTAGTAGTTTATTTAATGTGTTAAATATGGAGGGATGGATATTTATTGTGTGCAGGTCTTAGAAAGACAAGATGGTTGTTTTGCATTCGAATCAAGAAATTTGGACTGTGTAGGATTCCAAGGCTCGCCTTTGACGAGCTGCAATAGGAAAAACAGCTCGTCTCTAGCGAACTTGGACAAAAGCATGCTCGCTTGAGACGAGTTGTAAACACATAAAGTCCTAACTATGCTTGCTTTAGGTGAGGTTAATCACCCAAAGAGGTTGCTAGTAGTAGAAGTCCACTACTATAGGACTCTTGTAAGCTGTAGGACTTTTTGAATAGTCAAGCTATAGGCTATTAACAACCGTTCTCAAATTTTCCATTTTTGGGAGTTACGAATTTCTTTTATTTCCTAGTCTTCAACAACTCATTTTTTATATTATTATTGTTTTCAAAACAACAATCTAGCCTTATATTTTTTATTCAACAATGGGTTTCGATCTAAGGTTGAATAATTGTTGCCTAGAAAAAATCTAATGTTGCAATTTATGAATTTACTGGAGAACTTGTAGTAAATTTCAGGGGATTCTTGCACTTCATTATTGATTGGTTAATTACTCTTTACACTAATATCATTCATAATTGCTTTCTATCTATTTAATAATTAAATTTCATTAGTTACTTTAATCTGGTTTCTTTATTTTCTTAATTAGTTGTTGTTAGGATTAAAATATTTCAGTCAATCAATTTATGCATATTAGCCAAGTTAATGTAGTTCATTCTATTCGCGAGCAATTTTTTTCTGCAATTCACTACGGTTAGTTCATTGTTCGATTCATTTTTATTAAAGAGAAAAAATAAACATCCAAAAAAAAATTCTTCTTAATTTGTGATCGTCTAAATAGTAATTAATACTATGTATTCGGTAATTAACCTAAATTTGATCATCATGGGAACAATCTCTGTTACCTATATCCTGCTATGAGACTTGCACGCTTACGAGATGTGTGTTAGTGCATAGATAATATTTGAATTAGGGCTTGAAATGTATTAAGTATTTGGCGTTGTTCCTGGGATGAAATCTTTGAGCAATATCGAGTTGCTAGTGTTGTTGCTAATTTAGATTTTAATTTTTGTTTTTGTTTAATAACTTATTATTTTCTTTTTGTTAATTTACTTTGCTCTGTGTTCATTTTATTTCTCGTAGTGGTGCGTTTAATGTGTGTGTTTAGTGTTGTTTTCTAGCCTATAACTGATATAAGAAATTTTAAGAGATGTTCAAGTCTTTCAAGACATCAAACTTGTGAATGGTAGAGCTCAACAAGTCAATAAAATCAAGTTTGAAGTCCAAGAAAGTCAAGAATTTGAGTTAGTGAAGTCCAAAGATCGAAGACATGAAGACGAATTTCATCCATCGTGAAAGGGTCGGGAAAACCTAGTTTCGGCCATACTTTAGTATTGACCACTTTAATCCTATTTGACCTAGGATTTAGCTTCAAGACTTATTCTTAGGAGTTATTATTTTATGTGTTTTCTTAATTTGGACTAGTGTTAGTCTACATTAGCCTTATAGCCAATTTTTAGTCTTCTATGCCAATCCTAAACTTGTTTGGATTTGGCAAGTTAGGATTCCTAGTGTTGGTAGGACTCCCATGTAGGGTTTTTGGGATTGACTTTCACATTACTTATACCCCCCATAGCTGATTATTCACTCAATGTTATTCAAAAAAACTTTATGAGAAAATTCTCCAACTACTCTTCCAAAAAGTTGATTAGTCTATTGCAAGATTGATACTTGTGATTAGATAACTTGAATACTATTAGTTCTTGCCTCATTATAGACAATGGATTGATATCGCATACAGTTGAGAATAGATACTTCGAATTCTTGATTTCTTAATCAAAGTGTTTGAATCTGTCAAGTCGAATTTGTTCAAGTGTTCTTGGGTTCCGCATCAGTTTCGGCTCTCGTTAGTTTAATTGTGGGATTCGCATCAATGACCCTTAGAGATAAATAACTGCTTACACTTGACATGGAAACAGAAAGAAGTTTACGAAGGTTAAGAAAACAAAAAAGACAACAATAAAAGCACAAAAAATTAACCATAGGAGATTTGAATGCACCAGAAATGAGGAGATTCTCAAGAATGATGATGTGGAAGAAATTGTAAGCAGGAATGGGAATGGTAATGGACACTAATTATTAAGAGATTATACTAGACCCACATTTGATAAGGCGAGTTTTAGTACAGCTGAGGTGCTATGACCAGTAGCTGGTCATCATGGAGGCCAAAGAACAGCTGCCACGGTTCTCCAATGTTGTTGTTATTGGCCTAGTCTATTTAAAGATGCATGAGATTTTGTGGTGCAATACAATGAATGCCAAAGCATTAGAAACATATCAGGACAGAATGAAATGCCTTTGACTAACATTCTAGTATGTGAAGTAGTTGATGTGTGGGGCCTAAATTTCTGATAACTCTAGTAAACTAGAGTTATATTGCCTATTTAAACTAGTTTATTAATAGTATTTTTAGGGTTTTTGTTTAGTTTTATTGTATTTAGTAGTTGCATTTGTATTTATGTAAATATTATTATTTTAGTGTTAATTTTAGTTTAAAATTGTTACTTATTAGGTTCTTAAATGTTTTACAGCTCTAGAATAAAGGATATGGAGAATAATAGACTGGAGCTATCAAAGGAAGAAGGGCAAAAGAGGAATTTCAAGTGCTGGAAGTGAGTTCCATATCGCGATGTAGAAATTAAGTTGCGAGTCCGTATCACAATATGGTAACACAGAAGTAGAAGGCTTAATTTAAACTCTATATCGTGATACCACATTCGATATCGCGATATGGAATTTAGCAAATAGAATTTTGCCAACTTTTTTAATCCTCAAGCTCTAATATAGTTCCTTAAGTACAAGACTTGTACATCCAAGTAGTAAGTAGTAGGTAGTTTAGGAAACATATAGTAGTGTGTGTAGTTGGTATTTTTGCTACTTTTAGTTTAGATTAGATTAGAGCTTTCTTTACTTTCAAGACTTCTTCTTAATATTAAAAGTTCTCTTTTGTTTTCATTTAGTCTTGTCTTTAATTCTAATCAATTTTAAATTTTAATTAGTTAATCTTAGTGGGCTTTTCATTAACTTCGAGTAGATATCATTTTTACATGCTTTAGCTTTAGATTTCGTGAAATCAAATTGCTTCCATTTCAAGTTTCCTTCAAAAATTTTAAGTCTTTGCTAATTTAATGAATTTCTAGTTGAAATCTTTAATTCCTTGCATTAGTTTTTGGAAGTTAATTTTTAGTGGGTTTTCTTTAATTAAAAAAAATCCAAAAATTCTAGTTTTAATCAAGTTTTTCCTTGCAAATTTCTATAACTTTTAATTATTAAGAAAATGGAAAATCTCTTTGCTCTCATGTTTCTTTTAGTCATTTAGGTTTAATTGCTTTGATATTTCATTCTTGTTTTAGTTAATTTAGAGGTAATTTTACTTGATTTCATTAGAATAAATTAGTTCTTTACTTGCTAGTTTATTTGATACAGTATATGGTAGTTTACTTTTTTGTCTGCCTTACTTTTGGTAGTTTCAACTAGTTCTTAATCTTAATTTGTTTTTAATGTTTGGTTTATGGATATGCTTATGGTTAGTTTCCTCTCTATTTACACTTGGCCTAACTATGCAATGACCATTGAATCCTAGTATTTGCCAACCAACTATCCTTGTCGAATGATACCAGCATATCATATACTACTACTACCTACACCATATACTTGTAAGCATGTGGGTAGAGTTAAAGACCTGGCTTAGCGTGGTTTTTATTACTTGATTTGGTTTGATTTGAATTCTACCCAATCAAGTGAATAACAATGCTTGTGGAGACAAACAAGTTTTTGGTATCGTTGTTGGGGATTGTCCTTGGTATATTGGCAATATTAGGTGCTTTAAAGGTCGCGTAGATTAGGCATTTTTACTTGTTTTAGTAGAATAGCTTTAGTATTGATTAGGAGTTCTTTTCTTGCCTATGATATATTACTAGCCTTTGGTAAAATTAGTACTTGAGATTGACTTGTTTGTATCTACTATTGTAGTGCATGGTGTTAGAGGAAGAAGAGGGAATTCATTAGCCTTGACAACATATTAGTTGAGAAGGATTAGAAAAAAGAAAAGGGTACAATAAGAATTGGAAAGAATCAACATGGAAAGTCCTCGACAAAATCCAAGGACCTTAAATGATAGTAATGAAGAACGTGTAAAAGGAATTGGGAATAATAGATTGGGAGGTAATGGTCTTGGTAATGGAAATAGAATCAATGACAGTGGTAATTTCAATGGTGGAGTGGGAAATAATGGCCATGGAATGACTGTGAATGGAAGACCTTTGAGAGATTATGCAATGCCAAACTTTGATGGGGTGAATTCTAGCATTGTACGTATGCCAGTTCAAACCAATAATTTTGAAATCAAACCCGCTATTATTCAAATGTTGCAAACTCATGCGATGTTCAGTGGGTGTCCATATGATGACCCATATACACATTTAATGAATTTTGAGGAAGTACTAGACACTTTCAAATACAATGGAGTGCATCGCGATGGTATTCGTATGAGAGCATTTCCCTTCTTTTTGCGAGATAGAGAAAAATGGTGGTTGCAATCTTTTGAACAAGGGACATTCACCATGTGCAACCAATTGGCTCAAGAATTTTTGACACAACATTTTCTTCCCTAAGAACCATTGAACTTAGAAATGAAATCACTTCCTTTAAGAAAGACATGGGTGAAAGTTTTAGTGAGGCATGGGAAAGATTTAAAGAATTGTTGAGAAGGTACCCACATCACGCTATCCCCCTTTGGCTTCAAATTCAAACATTTTATAATGACTTGTATCAATAGACTAAATCAATTGCGGATACATCGGTGGAAGGTTCGGTGTACTTCAAAATGATGGAGAAAGCTCAAGCATTGCTCAATATGATAGTGTCAAATTATTACTATCATAGTCCTATTGCTGAAGTCGATGCTCAACAAGAAATCCAACAACCCAATGTTTAGCAAGGAGGTGTTGAAGTCAAATGATACGTTACTTGCTCAACAAGGAATAATAATGAATGTTATGAATAACTTGACTTGAGTTTGAAGAATTTGGGAAGAGTAAATACCGTAAATACCATAGCTTCATCATTTTAAGCACCTCTTGTTTGTGAATTTTGTAGTGGTGGTCACTTAAATGGCCAATGTGAAGTTTCTATGGGATCAAATGAACAAATGAACTATATCTCCAATCAACCATCTTCTTCAAGAATTGATCCCTTCGGTGCTTATGATAATACCTACAACTCCTCTTGAAGAAACCTTCTAAATTTTTCTTGGAAAAATCAAAATCACCAACAAAATCCTTCTTATCCACCTAGCCATTCACAACAAAATTTCCGAAGTCAAGCCTTATCCTCTTCTAGACCTTACCAACCTCTCATCGAAGGAATTTCAAAGATAATTCTTATCCACCTCAATCAAATCCTTTTACCAAAGTCAACCACAAAGGCCTCCATATGAACCCCCAACCATTCACAACCAATGTATAATGGTCACTATTTGTAAAGGGACAATGCTCAAGATGATAATCTAAGGAGGGATTTGGAAGCTTTGAGGAGGGAGAATGAATATTAGTGAAGGGATTATGAAAATTTCCAAAGGGATCAAGAGGCTATCACTAGGAACCAAGGAGCTACAAATAGGAATTTGAAAATTCAAATTGGCTAAGTAGCTCGGCACACAAATGAAAGACCAATGGGGGCTCTTCCTAGTGACACATCAATTCTCAAATTAAGAGACCAACATGCAAGAGATCAAATTGGAAGGGAACAATGAAATGCTATAACTTTGAGGAGTGAAAAGGAGTTGATGGTAGGAGGTGACAATCATGAAGTTGATAAGGAAGTCAAGAATCAAAAGTCCAAGGTGGTTGAAGAATAAAGTAAAGTAAATTGTGATGGAGAAAAGACGAGTGAGAAGGGTGAAGTCAAAACAAAAGAAGAATGGCTGTAAGAAAGCAAATTGAAGAACCATTAAATCTACACCCTTCGGTGAAAAAACAATTTCCTCAATGGTTGATTTGTCGAAAGAAAGAAGAAAAGGAGAAGCAATTCAATAAATTTCTTGAGGTATCGAAAAAGCTCCACATCAATATTCTCTTGCTTGAAGCACTCACAAAGATACCCCACTATGCCCAATTTAGGAGGGAGATTTTAGCTAAGAAGAGGAAGTGGGATAATATAAGAAAAGATGTTCAAGTCCTTCAAGAAATCAAGCTTGCGTCAATGGTGGAGCTCAATAAGTCAATAAAATCAAGTTTGAACCCTAAGCAAAGTCAAGGGTTCGAGTTAGTGAAGTCCAAAGGCCCAGGACTGGAAGAAGAATTTGATCCATCGTAAAGGGGTCGAGAAAGCCCCAAACCAGCCCGAACCCTAGCTTGGTCAAATCAATCTTATTCGGCCTTGGATTTAGCTTCAAGACTTGTTTTTGGAAGTTATTATTTTATGTATTTTCTTAACTTGGACAGGTGTTAGTCCACATTAGTCTTTTGAGCCGAGTTTTGAGTCTTTTTTGTGCCAATCCAAGTCTTATTTGGATTTGGCTAGTTAATGTCTTACTTTTCAGGAATGGGGGCTGGTTTTCACATTTTTGAAGGGTTTGTGGGGTTGTGTTTTCACGTCAAATACACCAGCCCTGTAGCCAAAAAATTGCCTTTTAATTTTTCAATAATATTTTGTGAGGAAATTCTCCTAATTTGTCTTACAAAGACTTGTGGTATTTGAGAGAGTATTTCAAGATTCTTCTGATTACCAACCAAGAATACTATTCATTCTTGTCATGTTATAGACAACATATCAATATCTCATATAGTCTAGAAGAGATATCTTTAAATTCTTGATTTCCTAATCAAAGGGTTTAATTCTGTCAAGTTAGATTCATTTCTTTGATGCAAATTTTGTGTTCTTTTTGTGTTCATCTTGACCAAATCCCCTCATAGGGTTTCCCAAGATATTATTTTTCATGAATTCTTGATCTTGGTTCTGCAATTCAAATTTGGATCTCAACATTTCAACGACAGGGTCCACATCAGAGTCGTATCAGAGCTTGATTCCTAAACACATTTTTTTTCTTATTCCATACATTTCTAAATCGTTTTCTTGCTGTTCTTGTTTAGTTTATTTGGAAAAGAAAATTTAGCTTGTTCGTTCGTGTTCTTTTCTTGCTATGGTTCCAAAAAATTACAGTTTTATTCTTAATCATTTGAGTTGATTATTAGTATGATTTTTACCAATATTGAATGACTAGATGTTATTCATTGTTCTTAGTGATTGAAAAAAAATTGAATGTCAAACCCTAGCCGATTAGGGTTTCTAGCCAATTTAATTGTTCTTCAAGTTTTGTGATTTTGTGCAAGTCTCCTGGAGATCTTTTCTGATTATTTTATTTCTGGAATTTCGTGCATAACCTGCTAAAACAATAGTCCTAGAAAAAAAAAAAGCAAGTCTCAAAAACCTTAATTGTTTAGGATTCTTGAATTATCTTGTGTTCTGAATTTTTTTGGCTCTTTTGGTGCCAAGTTTTGGTGATATTTAGTTGCTGAAATTTGTGTTGTAGGCTGTTGAAAAAAAAATGAGAGAAAAACCGATTTTCCCAAAATTATGGGGAATAGGGTTTTACATGGTTGTTATGCATTTCGGATTGTTGCTATTCCTTTTTCATTCATACATGCACAACTTGAATCTTATTCTTAGTTGGATTACATTGCTTAATTAAATACTTTTTCCAATTTGGAATTTGAGCTACAATCCTGTCTCATCCAGCACAGAATTGTTCTAATCTTTTTCCTACTAGGTTTTATTTTCAATTTTTGTAGCTGTGCTCTAGGGTGATGTATATATTATATTCGGTTTCTAGTTCTCCATAATTTGTTCTCGAGTTGTGTTAAAAAAATTGTGAAAACCCAAAAATACTCCTAGTTCCCTTGGATAATTCTTTCTAGCCCGAAACCCTAGTTTTGTTTGACCATCTTATTGTTTGAGTTTGTAAAGTGCTTTGTGTGCATGATTTGTTAAAGCGATCTACCATTACTTTGTTGTTTCTTTGCTTCCATTGTCTATAACTACTAATTGTGTTATAAAGTTTTAGTAATTATTTGTCTCATTCTTGTTATGTGCTTTCAAGTCTTCGAAAGACTTTGAAGAGAATTTATATGAGAGGGAGAAGGCAAGAGTGGTGAGTTCATTAGAGGGTAAAAGCCTTGAATTTGAGTGAAACACGAGTGAAATTGTGTTCCTTCTTTTGTCTTTACTAACACTAATTCTTGAAATCTTTCCTTGTGTTTCAGTTTTATTTTGTAGATTTAAAATGTCCAAGAAGGAGAGAATTCAAGGTTTAATGTCTTAGAATCTAGTTTTGCCAAAATGGCAAGGTCTCTTGAAAGTATTTAAAGCTCTCCTGAGACATTAACAAAGGCATGGAATGAGCCTAGTCAGCAATTTAGCTGAGCTAAGCCTTACGCTCGTGCAATGAGACACGCTCATCGAGATATGTGTCCTAATTACCATTCCAATGACTATGAATGTCATGACGAATTGTATGATGTAGGTGTAAGGACAAGGAATTGCTGACATGCTTTGAATGATGAGCACGAAACAGATTTTTCTGAGAAACCTGGCTTGGTAATTTTGTAGGCACTTGACGCTCAATCTAAGGATGACCAAAATTGGGTATAATGTTCTAATATTTTCTTCACTAAGTGTGTGGTTCAAAATCGTGCATGTGGTTTGATCATTGATTGCGGTAATTGCATGAATGTAGCTAGCCAACTCAAGGAGCTAGATTGAATATGCCAACCACTAAACATCCACATCGATATGGGTTACAATGGTTAAATGAAGGTGGTGAATTAAAAGTCACCAAGAAAACCTTAATTTCTTTAACCCTTGGAAAATATAAGGATGAGGTTTTATGTGACGTAGTGCCTATGCATGCTGGCCATATTTTGTTAAGTAGGCCATGGCAATATGGATGGAAAGCTACACATGATGGAGTTTTAAACAAGTATAGTTTTGAGAAAAATGGTAAAAAGATTACACTTAAGCCATTACTTCTAGATCAAGTCCATAAAGGGCAACTTTATATTAAAGGATCATATGAAGAACATCCTAAATTGTTGGATGAAAATTGAAAGAAATCTAAGAGGAAAGCCATCTCTAATCCTATGGAAAAATCAGCTTTAGTGGTAATTCCAAAGGAAGAGAACTTGTTTGTTGAGAAAAAAGTTTTTAAGAGTCTTTATCTTTTGTTGCCTAACGATTTTCTTCCAACTTTTTTTATGGACAGCCATTGAATGAAGCAAGTGGATAAAATGAAAATTTCTAATTTGCATCTTCCACGTGCAAAGCTCTAGTGAATTTTGTACATCATTCAAACTTAAGTGCCATTGGTTTGGTGAAAGAAATTCTTATCATTTTATATTTTTATGTACTCATAGTGTGACCTCTTTCTTACTAGTTAATGTTTCTAATTATTCTCGGACGTTTGTTTTTCTTGAGCTAATTTGTAAGCCTCATAATTGGCATTCTTTTTGTATTATGTTCAATAACATTTTGGGTAACAATTGTGTGCTTCTACACGAAAATGTGCGTAGGTTCTTTCGTTCTTTCGATATGCATCAATTTTTAAAGTGGCATGATAATCTTTTTGAGCATGATTGGTTCAATCTTTGAAAAATGTTCTTGGTTTTTTTTTTATTTGCTGGCCGAAGCAATATGCTCCATGATTTAGGGTTCGTGTGCTCCATGATGTCTTTATTTCACAAGCCATTCTGCCAACATCCGTTTTCAAATTGTTGGTGTTTGATACTTTTGCATTTGAGCCGCATATATTGCATCATTTGGTGAGATAATTTGTTTAAATTTTTGTGTACTTTGTTTAATGTTTATCCTTTCCATCTAGGTTCGGATTTGAGAAGGATTCCTTTCGAGGAGGGACGGAATATAGAAGAAAATATGTTCAAGTCCTTCAAGACATCAAGCTTGCGAATGGTGGAGCTCAACAAGTCAATAAATCAAGTTTGAAGCCTAAGCAAGTCAAGGGTTCGACTTAGTGAAGTCCTGTGCATGTTCTAAAGGTAGAGTGCAATCAAAACAAAACAAGCAATAAATAAACCGTACAAATTCCTTATACTCTACCCTCACGCCTGCATGCATACGGGGGGTAGGTAATAGTGTAGGATGAATGAGTGTAATTTTCTCAAGGATTGCTTCTTTGGAAATTACCGTGAATCAGAGATCAATACATAGTTAGGTGACATCAGTATGGAGAAGAAACTAAGCCTAAACAAAGCGCATAAGTCAAATTTCAAACAATTAGAATAAAGAACTAATTTAACTACTAAAAACATGGAATTTCATCGAGTAAATTCTACTCTAAGCAAGAAAATAAACAAGTAATTAAAGGTCGAACTATACTAGTCTAATGAAAGCAAATAATTACTTCTAAATTAACTAAATAAACTAAAGAAAAATAAGAACTAAAATGCAAATAATCTTAGATTTACTAGAGAAAGCAATAATAAAGAATGAAAACAAAGCAAATTCCATTCTTCTTTTAATTGAAACTAGTGAGACTTGTAAAGAAACTAGATTAAAAACAAGATATTTTTTGATTTTTTTATTTTAATAAAATAAAACCCACTACATATTACATGAAATTAAAACAAGGAAATGAAATTATAAGCTAGAAATCACTAAATTATCAAGAATCCTAAGAAAGCTTGGAATTGAAGTAACTAGATTTTCTAGAAATTTAACTAGAGCAAGTAAAAATTATATCTACTTACAGCTAATGGATTAAATCACTAAGATTATCTAATCAAAATTAAAACTTCCACGGAATTTTATCAAGATCTAAGCAAAAATTAAAGAGAATTTTTTATTGAAAGAAATGTTGTGTTCTAATTTTTTTTGAGCCAACACCCCAAAAAGGTGTTTTATTTTATTGATGGAGAATCATGCTTTAGAATGCCGAATGTGAGTGTATCTTCTAGCATCTAGAGCCAATGAACCTTTGATAGATGAAGGAATTGTGGTTTGGTCATATTCTACATAAGCAACATTTCGAATGCCCTCATTTGCAAAAAAAATTAGCTATTTGATTATCTTTCCTAAATACATGAGAAAAACTAGAATGCCTTCCGTTTAAGACATTTCTCACAAACACAATTTGTTGATCAATAATCCATGGGGTTAAGGCTCAGTCATTTAGGATGTTGACAAGCACCAAAGAATCCAACCCACCTCTATAGCTTCAAAGTTTAGCTTCGCACAAAGATGAATACCATCCACAAGTGTACACATCATTTCTTCTTGTAAATTAGTTTGTTGTCCATAAAAATTGTTGAACGCCTTGATAATACAACCATGTGAATCTCTTATAATACCACCTCCAACAGCTACTCTAGGATTTCCCTTGGATGTTCGATCCACATTTAGCTTCACCAAACCAGGAAAAGGGGGCAACCATTTTATTACTAATGCTCTCCTTGGTTTAGTAACCCCGCAATTGACGACAAATCCCTCTGGAGAGAATAAGATCATTAGCTGCAGAAGCCTTTTATAGAAGAGTGACTAGAGGAAATGTCCTTCAAATATGAACAGATGTCTGAAATGAATTGATGGCTTTTAATTATTATGCCCTCAAAAATCACTTTGTTTCTTGCTTTCCACACGAACCAACAAATTATGCAAGGAAGAATCTGGTGAATAGCACCAATTATGGAATAGGAGCATAAGCCCATCATCGAGAGCTAAACTTGACCTCCAAGTGGTTAGTGAGAGGGAAAACCATTTCCAATAAGGACTGCACGATTTTCAAAAAATCGTCAAACATGCTTGGTCAAGACACATTCAACGAATAGGTGATCTATTATTGTTGGTAAGCACAGAAACAACATATTGACACCATGGAAAGCCCTAATGTCACCAATAATTCATCTAGAGGAAGGGATTTATTTAGGAGGCACCACATGAAAATGGATACTTTTAGCTATAATTCGTCATCCCAAATCATCCTCCTGGTGAAAGATACTTAGGCATATCCCAATTAGAAGGTCGAAGATACAGAAAAATTTTCCTAAGAAGTGAGAGTCTGTATAGGCGAGTCATTCTACTTGTTCAATATTAGTACTCTTGCCTCTAGAATATTTTTTATTCTAGAGATTTCAGTACATGAATAACGTTCATCCAAAATAGAAAAATCCCAACCTTGAGAAGTCCATACTTGTACTACCTTCATGAAAAGAGCTCTTTTAATCATCTAGGGATCAAACCAAAATAAACAATGACCATTTCTAATCAAGAAATAGAAATGTAATCCAACAGTTTCAGCTTCTTCTCAAACCCTCAACATCCTTTTCCAGGAAGAAGAGTCTCCACTAGATTCTTGAATGTGCAAGGATGTATTTGGTCTTTTAAATACCTGCCAGATACGAATGAGGTTAAGAGGGATTTGCATCTTCTAAATTTCCACCATAGCATCATATGAAAACCCTGGACCCCCTCAACTAGAGAAGTGATACCTAGACCACTATTTGAGGCAGGGTGGCAATTTTCTCCCATGAAATCCAATGGTGCTTGGAATCATCTGTTGAACTCTCCTAAAATAAGTTGGCGAAATGTCTTTTGATCTCCTTGGGAACCGATTTTGGGGGCTTCAAAACTAGTAATAGGAAAAGTGGGACACTACTCAAGAAATGCTTTATGAGAATAAGTATACCTCCAGGTGCGAGGAATTTTACTTGCCATTTGTTTATTCTGGAAACTATCTTCTCAATCACCGATTGGAAGAGAGTATTCTCCTTTCGGCCTTTTGGATTGGACATCCTAACAAAATAGATAATAGGGAAAGGCTTCTTCACGAAACCTATCATGGTTTGGATCATTTAAATTTTGGAGATTGATGCCTTGGATGAAAAATAGAAGGAGCTCTTGCCTGAGTTGATTTGTTGGCTAAAAACATCTTCAAAATACTTAATGAACTTCATGAAATTACTAAGCGAGTTGGTTTCTCCCTTGGTGAAAATGATTATATCATCTGCAAAGCCCAGATGGGTGATTGTAGGGCAATACCTAGGCAAGGAATAGCTAGAAATTTTCTGCAATCGAATCTGACATTTAAGACCTTTATTAAATGCATCAACATAGTGATAATATCTCTCTTTGGCAAACCCTTCTAGTGGACTTGAAAAAACCTTTGGGAGAACCATTTATGAGAAAAGAAAACCAGCAATCCTCTACCACATTTTCTATCAGTGTAATCCATTCTTCAACAAACCCTAACTTCTTCACTGTGGCATACAGTAAAAGGCCAAGAGAGTCGATCAAAAGCCTTTGTAATATACCAAGTTTGATGATAAAATTTTCCCCCTTCGTTTTCCCATCAATGAAATCATCCATCTCTTGGGCAAGAAGAATATTATCTACAACTTCTCTTTCTTTAATAAAAACCACATATTCTTTGGAGATAAACTTAGGCAAGATGTCAAAAAACCTATTAGCTAGGTCTTTTGTACAAATTTTGTTGAAAAAAGAACATAGTCTAATAGTCCTATAATCATTAAAAGAGGTGGGATTTGATGTTTTTGGAATCAAAGTGATAAAGGTGCTAGTAAATACTCTAGGTAGCTTTTTTCCCTTAAGAAAATCACTCATAGCATTGTAAAAGTCATTAAGAATAATGTCCCAACATGTTAACAAAAAAACCATGTTATTGCCATCAAATCCAGATGCTCCTTCTGGATTCAGAGAAAAACTGCCTCATCCAACTCCCCTAGGGCTTGGTCCGCCAATAATCTTTTTTTATTCTCCACACTGACTGCTTCTGGGAGAAAATCAAGGAGTGAGTGTCCAAATCAACTATACAAGAACAAAATCAGCAGCCAATAGCCTTTGTAAAAAAATTAACTCCTTTAGCTTCTATCTGATGAATGTCTTCTAAATGTGTGCCCTCCACTTTAATTCTTGCAATGTTGAGCTTCTATTTTTTAGCCATAAGAAAGGAGTGGAAAAATTTGGAATTGTATTCACCTTAAACTCATATTCTTTAAGCCATTTAAGGCCAAATTTTTGTTTCCAGAAAGTTTCTTCTTCTGCAAGCATCTGTTGTAGAGAGCTTTAGCCTGAGCAAATGCAATTTGATTGCTCGGACTTGGGTAGAGAATGAAAGACTCTTTGTTATTCTTGAACCTCAATTCAGCTTCTATGAATTTGTTAAATACATTCGCAAAAATAGTGAAACTCTCTTTTCCTGGCTCATCTTTCAATCTTTTCAGTTTTGTGGCTAATTGAAAAAGTAGAGGACCCAAGCACTGCATGTTCCAATTATTTGACACTACCTGTAGAAAATTAGGATGTTTATTCAAATAGTCCACATAGTCAAAAACTTGAATTGCTTTGGGCAAGTGGAAAGAATATTTGAAATTTGAGTAGTAGAAGGGAGTGATATTAGCAAGTTTTCAATAAATGGTCCACATTGACTTGCTGAAATGTTGTCAGAAAGAATTGTTGCAAACAAAACTATCCATCCTTTTCCAAACTAGCTTGACAAACCTATTTTCTAGCCAAGTGAATTTGGAACCTTGAAAGGCCAAATCCATCCACAATCTTGAAGACAGTCATTGAAATTATTGATGCCGTCGATGTCGAAATTTGAAGAATCCTTGTATTCATCAGAGCTTGAAATAGCATTAAAATCTCTACCAGTAATCCATGGATCTTGTAGTGTTGTCACCTATCAAGGTCCTCCCACAACTCATTCCTTTTAGTTTTGGTACACTTAGCATAAACAAAGGAAGCTTCCAAATCTATGTGGAAGAGACAAGATGAAATCGAGACATGAAAGAGCTGATCAGTGACAAGAATACCCGATCTATTAGAACAACAAACTCCTTATTCCAAAATAACTAGATTTTTTCCATTAGGGTTTCACCTACAGCACTCAAACCCTAACTTCTGGGCAAAAGAATTGATCCTCGATTTGTCCACTATAATTTCCAATAAAGCAAGGATTTGGATTTTTTTTTGTTTAGTGAGAAGTTTTATTCTGAAAAGTGAAGGGTTATTCCCTACCCCACATATATTCCATGCTAAGATATGATTCATTTAAAGCATTAAGGTTAGGGATTGGTTTGCAAGGCTTAGGAGAAAGCCTGGACTTCATGAATCTATGCATGTTGTAGAGTCTTTTGCATTTGGCCCATCGTTTGGAAGTGGACTTGCCTCTAATTTGAACATTCAATGCATCATCATTCTTGATTGGTGGATTATCCTCAATTGAATATGTGTTGTCCAAGTCTGAGAAATAATATGGAAGCTCAGCCATGATCCTATCATGAGAGAGAATGGAATCATTAGCTATATTTGGGTTTGAAATTTAAACTGATTGTGAGGGGATATAGGTTAACAAGAATCTACAAAATAGGTTTTTGACTTGGCCAGCTCCTCTAAATTTGACTCTATGGTTGGCAATGGGGACTTCGTAAATGTAGCCTTATCTTCTGGAGGATTTGAATTTTGAATAGTTGAGGGATATGTAACCAATTCAACCTCTCTTGTTGCTGAGGTCCTTTCCACTGTCGTTAGAATTGGCCGCTCCTCCGCTTGGACCACCACCTAAATCCCCTCTTTCGTTAGCTCATGCACTACCGATTCAAGTGGTGCATCTCGAGGTTGCACTGGGACATGGGTTACATCTGCATCATTTTCCTTGCATACGCCTTAAGGACCAACATCTTGACTTGTTATTGGGATCCATTGGACTTTTAGTTTATTCTTTTGCTGAGGTCCTAGAGCATTCTTTGAGTTGGTTTGGTTTGGGTTTTCAATTGAATGTTTCTGCTTTTGGGATTTACTCGAGTTAGCCTCATTCCTTTTTCTATTCATACAATCTAATGTCTCTTATAAGCTAGGCTGCGACCTATTTTGTTATATTTGGTGCAATAACTTGGCAGATCTTCATAGCAAAATTTTTACCATCTTCCTTTGTCACCAACACTAATCCACAAACGTGATGGCAAAGTTGCGAGAAAGTCCACATCCATACAAAACTTGGTAGTATTAGGACGAGTGAAATTTTTAGTTGCCATATCTAATTTGAGAGGAGTGCCCACTGTTTGTGCAAGGTTGAATACAGCTAGAAGGCCTTCCAATGTAATCTAAATGGGCACAATGGAGGGTTCAATCTCTGGTGTAAATAAAGGATTCCAGTTGAGAACATGCATGAAAAAAACTATTAATAAACCATGTGGTTTGGAGCTAACCTCAAAGAAAGTCTTCCTATAGTAAAAAAAAAAAACAGATTAATATATGTTTGTGATCTAAAAAATCAATGCTGTAATAACCCTTAAAGCCAATCGTCTTGAAACTCTTTCACTCAACCTCCATATTTTTCATCCTTTGGGGAAATTCCCCCAGACAACGGTGAATCGAAATGGGGCTAAAAGCTTCTGAATGACTTCTTCAATGAAGAAGATTGTTGATTCTCCCTTGTAGGATTGAAGGTTTTTTAATGGTTGATCCGGTTGAGGAGCTGTGATTTGTTGCTTGCCAAGTAGCACATTAGCAAAGGATCAAGTTTGCCCTTCAGCCAATCTCGACCATGGCCGAGTAACTTGAGAAAGGAAGATTTTAGAGAAAGAAAGAGTTTTAGAGAGAAAGAGGATAGTTTTTCATTTACTTCCTTAATTTTTTATTCAAACACTCAGATCTCATTATCTTTTCTTGTTTTGTTCGAAGTTAAAAATGCAACAATACTAATCTAAAAACTAACTACACTACTACTATGTGTACTTGTTTGTCCTATAAGAGAGTATTTGAAGAGTTGTCCATCAAAATTATAGATTGCCCTATGCATTATGCAAATGCTTCGATGTCGCAACACCAAAAACGTTGGTGTTGCGACATTAAGATGAAAATTGAACTTTAAACTTTCACCTCGATGTCGCGATAGACAGACTATTTGGTATTGCGACATCGAGCTCTATTCAGGTACATGTCCTCAATCTTCATCAAATTTGTACTTTTCTCCTCAACCACTTGTAATATTGATTTCCATCCCCTAAATTATTCTACTACAAAAAAGTTAGTAAAATAAGTTATTCTAATTAAACCCAAAATTAACATTCGTACTATTAACTGAATATTTAAAAACAAAGGTAATGCAAAAACAAAATGGACATAATTAGATCAAAACACTCAATTAAACACCAAGAATACGGGTTAAACTACTCAAAAGCCATGATTTAAAAGTAGAATAACTCTAGTTTACTAGAGTTATCACATCTCCAAACTTAGTGTTTTGCTATTCCTAAGTAAAACAAGAAAAAAAAGAACTTTACTAACCAAACAAACAAAACATACCACCTAAAATGACTTCACCAAAAGGTGAACACTGGATGTATTAATGAATAATAAGGTCATCTCTCAAAGGGACCTCAAATACCATATGACAATAGAACCATTTTGACTAGTCACTCCAAGTTTTCAAGTTTCTTAAAATCACAAGTTCAATTGCTACACATTATTTCAAAATTACTAAGCATTAAACATTCTCAAAAAGGTTTTCCAAAATGCAAGTTCTATTAATTCAAATATAATCTTTTCTCAAATCACAAGTATTACAAAGTTGTTCAACCATCCTGACAAGGTCACATGGAAATAGAAGTTCATTAGGAATCTACCTACATGCATATGTCACACAAATTTGGAACATTTATCTATCCAGGAATGAGTAGTATGATATCAATGATAAGTATTACAAACATTCCCTCCTTGACTTCTTGGTATTCTAAAATGTAATTCCTAATGGATTAATTCGGGGAAAAAATATGTGTACATGTCAGAATCCCATACTCACCTTATTACTACTTTGATGGCTTAATTCAGAGAAACAATATGGGTACATGCCTCAATCTAGTACTTGCCTTATTCTTAAATGAAATTTTTTTTCGCAGGACCCTAAACCAAGGAAGAGTAAAACATACCTAAGTTTAATATGTAATACCAATCATTCACAAATTAGAATAACATTCTTTGTGCAAACGCACAAAAATCCTATATTCCTTTTATTCCATTTAAAACAATTTTTCCGAAAGGCAATCGACCAACAAAGTAATATTTATGATTTGATCAAAAATAATATTTCAAATGAATTTCACCAAAATACTAGTCCCTGTTTTTGAAAATTAATATCAAGTTTTTTGAAGTTCTTGAGTTGCAAAAGAACCACTCATGTACACTTAAGTTCATAGAATGTCCAATTCAGACAATTTAATCATATGGTGTTGCAAGTCAAGTATCATCATCAATTTCCAAATTAATTAAATTTCCATCCAAGTGTCATCAAATGCCTATATACAAGCACAAGAAAGGACCATTCCCAACACAAGTAACGAACACCCCCAAACCTAACACTTTTATTCAATTGATGAGTGAAACTTTTCCATCCACTCACCCAAAAGTCAACAAACAAAGACCAACGTATGATTAAACTCAAAGCCATAGAAACAAAAACTAAAATAAAATCTAATCAAAAGAAGTCACTAAGAGTAAAATTAAGCTAGAAACCAACAAGATATCCATGTAATCTCACAAAAGTCAATTCAATCACTAAAACATCACAAATAGAATACTTGACATCAGCCTAAGACCCTTAGCCACATCACAACTCAATTAAGTAAACCACTAGAGGCGTAAAAAGCTCAAAAACCAAGCATTCGGCAATAAAGTTCAAAGTGATCAAATCCAATTCAAGTGTCAATAATAAATACTTGGAATCAGCTTAAGGCCCTTAGCTGATCTACTCAAAAGAAGGTTTTCAAACCAAATTATCCAAAAGCAATAAACAAAAATAAGAAAGTGATAAAAGTGACTAAAGAAATGAAAGTAAAAGCATTTTTCAAATCCATCTAAGGTCATACACTAAAGTCAGGTAAAGAGCATTAAGTTATGATTGGTGTCTTCTCAAATCTTCATTCTTCATCCTCTACTACATTGATGTCATGCTCCATTTCATCTTCTTGCCCATATTCTACACCACTGTACTGCCTCTCCTTAAAATCTTCCTCTTGGGCTACACCAATGTCCCCTGCCCGACCTCATTCTCCTAGATGCGATGGTCTCTCAGGTGGTGTGTAGTATGCATGACCACGAGATGGAATCTAGTGCAAACCTAGAGGTGGCCTTGGTTGAGCCAAGTGTTGAGCGTTGTGACCTTGAGAGCCTCACCAATGACTACTAAATTGTTCTTGAGGACAAGGTGGTTGTACGTCCAATATCCTTGAAACTCGTTGCATTCCTCATCGGTGTTTGGTGCATTGATAACATATTCTACTTGCATTGGAATGTGAAGTGCTTGTGGATGTGGCGGAGGTGGCACAGGGGCTCCTTTGGGATGATAATGTCCCTCAAAATTTTGACCATCTTGTGAACACAATCCTTGTTAATTAGGCTCTCAGTACACCCCCTTGGATGGATCTGTGGTTCTCCGGGAATGATGGAACAACTTGCACTAATACACAAGTGAGTTATTAAGCTTGGTGCATAATATATGGGTTTCCCAGGTCTCCTACTATCTTGGAATCCCTATCTTATCAATCTTCTAACATTCAATGGCATCTATGCAAGAATAGTGAAAACTAAACATGCCTGATCTCGCAGAATATAACTCACGGAGTTTGACATCCAAATTCTACAATTGATGAAATAAAGTCACAATTTAGCAATTAATGACAAACCACTGTGAGAAAATTTAGGCTCTCGATTCCGTGTCAGATTCATAACCCAATCAACATTATAAAAGCACAAAGCATTTTTAATAGCTATCATATCCGTATTGCTGTCATTTTAGAACTCCAGATATTCCACATTATAAACAGATGGTGTGTTAAAATACTCATTGATCTTTTCATCATTGAAATCTACCAATTCACTTCTAACTCTCACTTTCCCTTCCTCAAGCCAGAAGTCACACGTATTTCAATGAAACTTTTTAACCAAATTTGTATAACTTGGTGAAACTGCGTTATCAAAATTTTCTCAATGCATTGCCTTAAGTTAGGCCTCTAATTTTTTCCGAACTCCCTTGTAATTCATCCAATGCATTGACAAGTCAAATCCTCTTTTCTTAATGACCTCATGCTTCTCGTTTGCACGGAATGAATCATGAGCTTGGCCACTCGCAAATTGGGGTTCTACATCTGGTTCATTACTCATTCCTTCCTTACTCGTTCCTTCCTCCATTTTTCTCTTCTTGGAAGTCTCATCTCTAACACTACACCAACCTTTTCTTCCACTACCATACACCCCCTTTGTCATTTTTTCAATTAATTACAAAAGGAAAAACAAATTTCACAATAAAAATCAATCAAACAAAACACCTCCAAAAATTTTCAAAACTAAAATTTTCATACCACGATGAACAAATAATCCACCAAACAATTAAACCCACACAATTCCCAGCAAAATTTCCCACAAAGAAATACTCACAGAAATTACCTAGAAATATTCTAAAATTTTACCAAGAAAAATCTTGAATTCCAACCAAAAACTTTCCATAATAATAAATTTATGGGCCTAAGAACATAAATTTGGAACTTATCTTTTTAATTGGAGAAAAATTGGCTTGGATTTATTGGAGAAAAACCCCTTGAAAGCTTGAATTTCTTTCTTGAAAAGCCCCAAAGTGAAGATGAATGATGATGAGGGTGGTTTGTTAGGATGGATTATGGTGAGTTTGTGGAAGATTAATGGAAGAAAAAGAAGGATTGAAGAAGAAGATGAAGTAGAGTTTTGGTTGGGGTTTGGGAATTTGACGGTTTGAGTGCAAAAGAAGAAGAAGAGGCTCCATAAAACTTGTATTCTGTCCGTTTTGATGTCGTGACATTTGGTGTCGTGACATCAAGATTTTGATGTCACGACATGGAAAATCATGTGCCTTCCACACATGCCTCGATGTCGCAACATCAAGTCAATTGCTACAGCCCATGTGCTTCCCACATGCTCGGTGTAGCGACAACTTTCCTTGGTGTTGTGACATCGAAACAAAACAAAAAAATATGCCTTCCCGAAAGTTTAAATTTGGTGTCACAATATCAAGTTTGAACTTCTGTAAAGTTGATTTCCAACACTCAGCCACTTTTCCAACTGCTTTCTCACTTCGCCCCAATTCTTTTCAGCACCTATAAACATCAAAAACACAAGTATTAGAAGCCCATTTCACTTCATTCTTTAGTACAATTTATTCAAATTAAAGGCAAAACTTTCAAACCAAAACTAAAATAAAAACAAAACCAAATCACAGATTAACATAAAATAAAACCAAAATTAAAAAAAATACAGAATTGAAAGCCAGCATTGCCTCCCAAGAAGCACTCTTTTATAGTTACTAGCTTGACTATGGCATGACTTGATCATTCTCAAACAAATTGGATGATTTCACGCCCATCTTCAATGACTCCTCCAACATAATGTTTGAGCGTATGCCTACATTGACCTTAAAATTGGATTCTTTTCCCTCAAGATGCACCGCTCCATAGGGAAAAACTTGAAAAACCTTGCATAGTCTATTCCACCTTGACTTAAGCTTCTCGGAAAGAGTTTGAGCCTTGAACTATATAGCAAGACTACGTCACCAACCTAAAATTCCTTCCTTAAAATGGACTTATCATGCCAAATTTTGGTCCTTTCTTTATAAATCAAGTAATTTTCAAGTGCTTTCCTCTGGAACTTATCCAACTCATTTAAATCCAAGAGCTTCATTTTACATGCTTCCTTCAGATCAAAATTTAAAATTTTTACCGCCCAACAAGCCTTGTGCTCCAACTTCACTGGTAAATGACACGTAAATGACACGTGTTACCATAGACCATTCGGTAGGGAGACATTCCAATTGGAATTTTAAATGCCATAAGACAAACCCATAAAGCATCATGTAACTTGATTTTCTAATATTTTCTTGAATTGTTGACCGTTTTCTCCAAGATTTTCTTTAATTCCTTATTTGATACTACAACTTGATCCGAAGTTTGAAGATGGTATGCTAGAGCTATTTTGTGCTTCACCCTATACTTCATCATCAAAGCTTCAAAGTGAGAATTCTTGTAGTTTGTGACCCTATCACTAATAATGGTTCTTGGCACTCCAAACCAGGAGAAGGTGTTCTTTGTATGGAATTTGGTAAGAACTCTTGCATCATTAGTTGGAGTGGCAATTACTTCAATCCATTTTGATACATAATCCACCGCAACCAAATATATTTGTTGGAATGTGATGTTGGAAAGGGTCCCAAAAAGTCAAGGCCCTATGTATAAAAAATTTCCAATTCCACAATCACAGTGAGGGGCATCTCTTGTCTTCTCGAAATGTTTCCAACCCTTTGGCATTCATCACATTCAAATACAAATTCTCCTAAATCCTTGAAAATGTTTGGCTAGTATAAACCACTTTGTAACACTTTAAATGCCGATCTTTGTGCTCCATGGTGGCCTCTTACTGGGTGATGCATGACAATGATGCAAGATATCCTTCACTTCCTCTTCCGGGACACATCTCCTCAAAATTTGATCGTTACATCTTTGGAAGAGATAAGTTTCATCCCAAAAGTAATACTTAATCTAAAAAACTTATTTCTTTCATTTGCATTTAATTTGCTGGGCACCACCTTTGCTACAAGATAATTTGCAATGTCTGCATTCGTAGGAATTGAATCCTTAACTTCAAACAATTTTTCAATTGATGCCTCTTCTACAATGGCCTTTTCATCTTGACTCACAAACCTAGATTCTTCAATTCTTGATAGATGATTCGTTACAATATTCTCAACTCCCTTTTTGTCCATAGCCTCCCAATCAAATTCCTGCAAAAGATGTATCCATCTTAGTACACATGGTTTTGCAGCTTGTTTAGAAAATAAATACTTCAATGTGGAGTGATCTGTGTGTACAATAGTCTTGGAAGATCTAAACTTGTCAAATGCAAACACTATAGCAAGTAATTCACTTTTTTGTGGTGGAATAATTTACTTGTGCATCATTCAAAGTCCTACTCGCATAGGAAATGACATGCAATATTTTATCAATGTTTTGAAATAAAAAGCATCTATTGCAAGTTACTCGCATCACAATAAGTTCAAATAGAAGAGACCAATTGGTGCCACAATAATCGGTGCATTAACATGTGCATGTTTCAACTCATTAAAGGCATGCAAACAAGAATCATCAAAGTTGAAAACATAATTTTTTTGAAGCAAAGAACATAAAGGAGTAGCAATTTGTGAAAAGTTTCTGATGAATCTTCCATGAAAGCCCACTTGTCCGTGAAATCTTCTCACCCTCCTAACATTAATAGGTGGAGGCAATTTCTCAATTACCTCTACCAACCCTATGCCCTTAGATGAAACTCTATGTCCCAAAACAATTCTCTCTTGCACCATAAAATGATCTTTTTCCCAATTGAAAAACAAATTGGTTTCTACACATCTTTTCAACACATGAGACAAGTTCTCAAAAGACAATCATCAAAAGATACACCAAAAATACTAAAATCATCCACAAAGATCTCTATACATTTTTCCACTAGGCCATGAAAAATGGCAAACATGCAATGTTGAAATGTGCTAGGAGCATTACAAAGTCCAAAGGGTATTATCCTATATGCAAAAGTTCCATATGGGCATGTGAAAGTTGCCTTCTCTTGATCTTCTAGACAAATAACAATTTGAAGGTAACCTGAGTATCCATCTAAGAAGAAATAATAAGCAAAACCGGCTACCCTTCAAGCATCTGATTAATAAAAGGAATGGGAAAATGGTCTTTACGGGTAGTTTCATTCAATTTTTGAAATTAATGCACATCCGCTATCCTGTCACCAATCTAGAAGGGTGGAGCTCATTGGTTTCACTAAGTATAATGGTTGTACTAATCCTTTTAGGAACAACTTCAGTGGGACTAACCTACTCACTATCACTAATAGGGTAGATTACACCAGCGTCCAATAGCTTCATTAAAACTCTTTCCTAACAACCTCTTTCGAAGTAAGATTCAAACTCCTTTGAGGTTGCCTTACCAGTTTATTCCCATTATTCAAAAAAAATTTATGCATGTACACGGAAGGGCTAATTCCTTTAATGTCACCAATAGACCAAGAAATATCATTTCTATACATTTTGAGAACCACAACCATCTTATCTAATTGTTCACTAGTCAAAGTAGCATTAACAATCACCGGGTAAGTCTCATTATCACAAAGATAAATACATCAATTGAGTAGGGAAAGGTTTAAGTTCCACCTTGGAGGGTTCATTGTTCGGAGACCCCAGTTACCTTTACCATTGATTTCTCACTCACTCTCTTGCATTGGAAAATTGTTGTGCAATTGGTGCTAACATTCCACTGCTTCATCATCTTGGACTGTATCTCTTGGACTTAACAAAGCTCTTTCCAATGAAGATTTCTCCAACTTGTACCTATAAAAGTCATCAACTAAATCATTAACTAAATTTATGCTCATATAGTCTTGAAACATCTTCATAAATAGAAGGAAGTTTTAATGAACTGAAAACATTGAAAGTAACACTTTCATCAATAATTCGAAATGCCAACTTCCCTTCTTGTGCGTCTATGAATACATGCCCAAGGAACGACCTTCCAAGGATAATAGGCATCTCCTTATCTTCCTCCATGTCTAAAATTATGAAATCCACCAGAAGATAAAGCTTGCGTATCTTTATGATTATATCTTCAACAATTCTCCTTGGAAATTTAATACTTGGGTCTGCAAGTTGCAAGGATACACTTGTGGTCTTCATATCTCCTCCACTAAGCTTCTTGTAGACGGAAAAAGATATGAGATTTATGGAGGCCCCCAATTCACACAAGGGCTTTTCAAATTGAACACCACCAATTTCACATGGAATGCAAAAAGAACCCAAATCTATAAGTTTGGGAAGCAACCTCTTTGTGAGCAATGCACTGCAATTCTCCGTCAAGCATAAAATTTCATCTCCATGCAATTTCTATTTTGTAGGAGTACGTAAGAACGTGTTTCATGAACTTGAATATGGGGCATGTTTTCAATTGCCTCCATGAGTCGTATGGTGATTTCAATTTTTTTTAGCACATCAAGAAACTTTTTGAATTTCGTTACCTTTTCCTCTTCTCTTTCCTTTTATGGAAATGGAACTCTTACCTTTCTTTGATAATTGGTGCATAGGATCCTTGCCTTTATTGTATTGCTCATTGCGCTTGGTAGTGATGTTTTCCAAACCTTATTTTGATGATGACATAAGCACTAAACTCTATAAACAAGCTTTGCAGGTCTGTAACTTGTTCTGTTGGAGACTGGGTGTTCGGACGCAGTACACCGTCCGAACTATGTCAAGCTCCTCGGATGCACTTCACCGTCTGAACTAACAGGCAGAAAGCAAGGTTCTTAATGCTTCTCTACGAATGCACACAACTGTCCGAACAAAGTCTCTTTCGAACGAACATGACCGTCCGAAACTCCTTTCGGACTATGGAATGGGCACATGCACGGCACCGTCCAAATGATGTTCTTCACCAACTGCATGGAGATCGGACGCTGTGCCGGACGCATCCTACTTATCTCAGATGTCCAAAACCTCAACGGCTACTCTTTGTGCATTTATTATTTAGCCGTTAGGAGGTAGTTGCAACCACCATTTATTGCTCCTATACATAACTGGTCTACTATTCTGTAAAAATCATCTAATGCATTGAATACAAGCCTTAGAAAAGAGAAATTTTAGTACAAATTGGCTATAGTGCTATAGTGCTATATTGTATTAGTGTGCAGCTTCGAGTGCAATTCAATTTTGAGTGGAGTGATAATCTTGTACGAAAGTGAGGTTGTGAGTAAAATTCTTGGCTCAACTAATAGAGTTTTAGTGTGAGCAAAAATTTCCCTACTTTGTAAAGATTATTGGCTCACCAAGTGTGTGAAGCATTCTAGTGATTAATACTTCAAGCTTGTTAGCTTGGAAGTATTGGTTGTTTAATTTCCTCTCTTTCTTACTTCATCACAGTTTCATTGATTCTATTATATTAATTATTAGTTGAAAAAGCTCAATAAGTTTAATAGTTATTGATTTTTAGATATTTGAAGGGTACAATGAATTTTGGTTTGTGGTATCCAAAGTCCTCTACATTTGATTTAATTAGTTATTCTAACGCTGACTTTGCTGGGTGTAAATTTGATAGAAAAAGTACCAGTGGTATGTGTCTATTCCTGGGTAATTGTCCTGTGTCTTAGTTTGGCAAAAAACAAAATTCTATTTCTCTTTCTACGGCTGAAGCTGAATACATTGCTGCAGGAAATTGTTGCGCTCAACTTCTGTGGATGAAACATACTCTAAAAGATTTTGGTGTCATTTTTTATTGTGTGCCTATAAGGTGTGACAACACTAGTGCAATTAATCTCACAAAAAATCCTATTATGCACTCTAGGACCAAACAGATTGATGTTAAGCACCATTTTATTAGATATCTTGTTTGTAAAAAGGAAATACTATTGATTTCGTACCTACTTTAGATCTGTCAACTGGCTGACATTTTTACAAAACCCTTGGCTCTAGATCGTTTTGAATCTCTCAGAATACGTTTGGGGATTTTACAGTTCATTTTGGCATAATCTCCTCGTTCGGACGAACCCAATTGTCCGAACAACACTCTTTCTCGGACGCTCTCACTCGTCCGAAAACCTCCTTTTTGCCTCGGACACTTATGATCGTCCGAACGTTACTCAAATTCTTCACTTACTCACTGGAATTCTACCGGACGCTTCCCATCGTCCGAAAGAATATCGGAAGCAATAGCTCTTCGATCGGCCGTCCGTTCATCAGCTTTCGAATGCTTCATCAGACGCACACCAATCGTTTGGACTTCCTAACGGTCTCCCTGCTCGATTAAAACCATCCACTTTCCCCCCTTTTCGGACTCACCCTGCCAACTGAAACCCTCTCCGGCAAAATTTTTCACCTAAAAAATTCCTCCAACTTCTTCCTTCTCTCCACAAATTGTTTGGAAAATTGTCATTCCCAAAGTATGATCAGCACCATTATTGCACCGAATTCCACCCATCTACCATCTCATTTTGTCAAATTCCCACCAACCTTACAAAAAAATTAAAATTTTTTTTCTTCTTTCTTTCCTTTCATTCACAATGGTCAAATCCCATGGAGGTTCATTCAACGGCAACTCGCAGATGAAAATCAAAAGGGAAAGCTCCGGTGCGTGGGGAATCGTCTGCTAATCCTCAAGCCTCATCAAATCCAACCTTACCAAAATTCATCGATGAATTTAATCTTCCCATTGTCAAATCGTGTTTTGAAAAACAAATTTGGGGTCACTTAGTTCATACTAACTTACCCATTTATCATGACATGGTGCTTCAATTCACAGCCAATCTTAGGAAAGGCCCCACTGTTCACACATTAGTTTCTCGTGTAAACAGCACAAATCTTGAAATTTCCTCCAACATCATCAACACTATTTTTGAATGTGAAGTATCAAATCCGAATGATTTTTCTTATTTCTTTTCTTTAGATAAATGTGAGATGCCCGCTATTGATACTCGATTTGACATTGATGAGGTCAAAGCTATTTTTAACATCAATTTCAAACAGGCCTAGGAAGCCAAAACCACATTACTCACTCCTGAACTGAACATTCTGTACACTCTTGTCACGAATTTACTGTTACCAATAGATGGGCATCGCACTGAGCCCGGAAAAATGCAGCTTTACTTATTTTTTTGTGTTTTCAAGGGAATTCCTCTTGACTTTGGGTATCTCTTCTACTCCCTGTGGGAACTCTTTCTTCCTGATACCCGACTAAACATTCCTTTCGGAAAATTTCTCGCCAAAGTATTTGATTTCCTTGAAGTACCTTTCAGCGGAAACAAACAATTTTCCCCCTATTTCAACAAATCTTATACTGAACGAAAATGCCTCTTTTTTTTTAACGATCAATGGTTAACTAAGGCAGTTTTTGATATTGAACGTTCAAAATCCCAGGCCTCTACCTCTGGTTTGGCACTTCCCCATTCTCCTCCTCCTCAAACACCTCCACCAGTCCATGATCCTCATCCATCTTTCTCTGAACCTTTACTTTCTCAAATCTATGGCCTTTTCTCTTCTTTGGGCACTCAAGTAAGTTCCTTTCAACATCACACTAATCGTAAGTTAAAGCGACTTGAAACCCGTCAGTTGATTCTCCAAGAGGCACTTAGCTTGGGCATGTCTGTTTCAGCTCAGGTTCAATTTTCCAATATTCAATCACAATATCCACTCGACTCCTTACCGAAAGTGATGACAATGCCGAAGAAGGGGATGTTTGTGAGGATGACAAAGAGGACACAAATAATCAAGGTGCTGGCAATGAAGATGAAAGCGAAGATGAGGACTTGACGACACATTCAATTTCATCATGCAACGCCGTAATGAAGAAGATGAAGACAGTGAGGCTACTAATGATGACGTCCCTTCCAAACGCCACAAGATCGAAAAATGCTCTAAGAAGAAAAATGACTCGACTTAGATTCTTTAATAATATGTATTTTAGTACAAAGTTTTTGGCATTTCTCTTAATTTTTCCTTTCACTAGTTCGATTCACTCTCGATTTTATCCTTTTATGAATTACTTTATCTTTTTGTACTATTCCTGTTGAATATTTGGGTATATTTGGGTTTTATCCTTTTATGAATTACTTCATCCTTTTGCACTATTCCTGTTGAATATTTGCACTTTCTCAAGGAGAGCTTTGTTTGATGATGTCAAAAGGGGGAGTAGTAATTTATATTGCAAAATGATTGGTTATCACTCATATCTGTTAATTTTACATAATTATTCCATGACTGTTTGTCATCATCAAAAAGGGGGAGATTGATGTTTTCCAAACCTTATTTTGATGATGACATAAGCACTAAACTCTGTAAACAAGCTTTGCAGGTCTGTTACTTATTCTGCTGGAGACAGGGTGTTCGGACGCCGTACACCGTCCGAACTATGTCAAGCTCCTCGGACGCATTTCACCGTCTGAACCAACAAGTAGAAAGCAAGGTTCTTAATGCTTCTCCACGGACGTACACAACTGTCCGAACAAAGTCTCTTTCGGACAAACATGACCGTCCGAAACTCCGTTCGGATGATAGAACAGACGCATGTACGGCCGTCCGAATGATGTTCTTCACCAACTGCATGGAGATCTGACGCTGTGTCGGACGCATCCAACTTATCTCGGACGTCCGAAACCTCAACGGCTACTTTTTGTGCATTTATTATTTAGCCGTTAGGAAGTAGTTGCAACCACCATTTATTGCTCCTATAAATAACTGCTCTACTATTCTGTAAAAATCATCTAATACATTGAATACAAGCCTTAGAAAAAAGCAATTTTAGTACAAATTGGCTATAGTGCTATATTGTATTAGTGTGCAGCTTCGAGTGCACATCAATTTTGAAAGGAGTGATAATCTTGTACAAAAGTGAGGTTGTGAGTAAAATTCTTGGCTCAACTAAAAGAGTTTTAGTGTGAGCAAGAATTTCCCTACTTTGTAAAGATTATTGGCTCACCAAGTGTGTGAAGAATTCTAGTGAATTAATACTTCAAGCTTGTTAGCTTGGACGTATTGATTGTTTAATTTCCTCTCTTTCTTACTTCACAGTTTCATTGATTCTATTATGTTAATTATTAGTTGAAAAATCTCAATAAGTTTAATATTTCAAAATGTATTTTTAGAAACCGAATTCACCCCCATCTTAGGTTGCTTTGGGACCAACAAGTAGGTTCTTCAATCATCTTACCTTGGCCCTTTGAATACTCCCTTTTAGCTTTATCACTATTCTCAACCACTCACTTTTCTTGGTTCTTTGAAGATGATCTTTTACCAACCTTCCTTCCAATGCTTTGCCACTTCTAACTGTGATAGTTTGTACATTCTCTCTACCATTTTGCTCTCTTGGATTGGGAATTGTGTCACTTGGCAAAGCTCCCAAGGCCTTTCATTTTGTTGCCTGGCTAATTGACCCAATTGAACCTTAAAATTCCTTGTATAGCTCTTAAGTTTTTGTACTCCCTCTTTTGGTGTTCATTTTCCCTTCTTTGATCCTCTATTTCTCTCCTTTGATTCTCCAATTCTCTCCTTTGATTTTCAATTTCTTTTCTTTAACTCTCATTTTCACTTGATAAGTTATCACATTGCATTTGAAATTCATCACCTTTTCTATGAAAATTTTGATTGTAATTCAAAGGTAGAAGAGAATTATGTTGTTGAAATTGAGGCTTTAGTTGGTTGTTAGGATAGGGAGGATTTGACTAAGATGGATAGGAGTTGGCTTGAAAATTTCTTTGGCGGGGGTGGATAAAGCCTAGAGGAAGAAGTTGAGGTTTGGCTTTGAAGGTTTTGTGGTTGGGGATTGTGTTGATAGGGATGATTTTGTTGATTGTTAGAATTGCTCCAAGAGAAGTTTGATGAATTCGTTCATGATGGATTGTAAGCATTTCCATGAACTCCGGGAGGATTCCTTGAAGATGAAGGTTGATTGTATACAAAATTAAGTTGCTTGTTTGAACCAAAAGGAACCTCAACATTGCCCATTTTGATGTCCACCACCACAAACAATAACAAACAAAAGGTATTTGAAATGAAGTAGCCATGGCATTCATGATATTTGATCTCCCAAAATTCTCCAAAGCTCTGGTGAAGTTATTCATGACATTCATAAACGTGCCTTGTTGAGCAAGTAATGCATCATTCAAATTCAAATTCAAGACACTTCCATGTTGAGCATTGGCTTGCTTAACATGTTGTTGAGCCACCAGTTGAACAATATGACCATAAGAGTAATAGTTAGATGCTATCCTATTAAGTAGATTTTGAGTTTCCTCTAGTGTTTTGAAGGATATTGAACCATCCACAGATGTATCAACAATTGATTTGGTCTCTTGAGTCAAGCCATTATAAAATGTTTGGATTTGTAACCAAAGAGGAACAACGTGATGTGGGCTTTTTCTCAATAATTCTTTGAATCTTTCTCATGCCACACTAATACCTTCACCCATAGCTTTCTTGAATGATGTAATCTCATACTTTGAAGTTGGTGGTCCTTGAGGGAGGAAAATGTTTGGCCAATAATTCTTGGGCCAATTGATTCCATGTAGCAAACATCCCTTGAGCATATGATTGCAACCAAGCTTTTGTTCTATCCCTCAATGAGAAAGTTAAAACTCTCATATGCACAAAATCCATATGGACTCTGGTGAATTTAAATGTGTTAACGCTTCTTCAAAGTTCACCAAGTGTGTATATGGATCCTCAATATGGCCTCTACCAAATACGGACTTGCAATGTTTGTATAGGAGTGAGGTTGATTTCAAAATTATTCGCTTGCACCAGCATATGTGCATTGCTATAAGTAGCCCCATCGAAATTAGGTATTGCATAGTCTCTAAGAGGATGACTATTTCCATAAACTCCATTACTATTATTCCCAAGTCCTCCATTGAAGTTAGCTCATATACTATGATTTCCAATCTCCTCTACTTGATCATCACCATTATTACCCAAGTTCTCATTCAACATTCTAGGATTCGTATTGTTGACGATTCTCCATTTGAAGTATTTCCAACTCTTGTTGTACTCTTTTTGCCTTTTGAATTTCCCTTAATTCATTTTCTCTTTCATAGTCTAAACAAATCTAAGGCTCTTTGTCTCTTATAACTATGCAATCGAAAAAGCAAATTCAATCAATTAGTCACAAGTACCTTTTCAACTAAACAAGAGTCACAACCATAAACAAGTAAAAACTACTAAACATGAACTAGATTAACAAATAAAATAAAAATGCCTAAACTACATGACCATTAAAGTGCTCAATATTGCCAAATTACCAAGGACAATCCCGGGCAACGGCACCAAAAACTTCTTTGTGTTCTAAAGATAAAGTGCAATCAAAACAAAACAAGCAATATATAAATCGTACACATTTCTTATAATCTACCCTCATGCTTGGAAGTATACAGGGTAGGTGGTAGTATAGGATGAGTGAGTGTGTTCCCACGAGTATTGCTTGTTTGGTAGTTACATAGAATTAAATAGATTATTGCATAGTTAGGCAACATCAATATAGAGAAGAAACTAAGCCTAAACAAATCCTTAAGTCGAACTTCAAACAATTAGAATAAAGAACTAATTTAACTACTAAGAACAAGGAATTTCATCGAGTAAATTCTACTCTAATTAAGCAAATAAACAACTAATTAAAGGACTAACTACACTAGTCTAATGAAAGCAGGTAAAATTACTTCTAAATTAACTAAAGCAAAATAGGAACTAAAAAGCAAGTAATCCTAGATTTACTAGAGAAAGCAATAACAAAGCATGAAAGCAAACCAAATTCCATTTTTCTATTAATTGAAACTACTGAGACTTTTAAAGAAACTAGATTAAAAATTAGATATTTTTTGATTTGTTAGTTTAATAAGAAAAAACCACTACAATTTACTTGAATTAAAACAAGAAAATGAAAGTCTAAGCTAGAAATCACTAAATTATCAAGAACCCTAAGAAAGCTTGGAATTGAAGTGACTACATTTTGAAGAAAGTAAATTTAACTAGAAAGAAAGAAAAAATTGTGTCTACTTAAAGCTAATGATTAACTCACTAAGATTATCTAATGAAAATTAGAACTTGTAAGGAATTTAAGTTAAGATATAAGGAAAAATTACAGAGAATTTTTTATTGAAAGAAAGCTTGTGTTCTGAGTTAAAATTGCAACTATACTAATCAGAAAACTAACTACTATACTACTGTGTACTTGCTTGTCCTACAGGACATATTCGTAGAGCTATAAATCAAATATTACAAGATTGCCCTGTAAATTATGAAAACGGGCTTTGATGTTGCGATACTGAATAGTTGGTGTTGTGACATTAAGTAGAAAATAGATCTTCAAACTTTTGCCTCGATGTCGTGACATCAACTATTTCGTGTCGCGACATCGACCTCTATTCAGGTCATCTCTTTAATCTTCATCAAATTGCAGTTTACTCCTCAACCACTTGTAATCTTGATTTCATCCCCTAAATTCTTCTCTAGCAAAACAATAGTAAAATGAAATGGGAAAGTTATTCTTATTAAATCCAAAATTAACATAAACTCTTACTATTAACTAAATATTTAAAAACACACAAAAATATAATGGACACAATTAGATCAAAAAACTCAATTAAACACCAAAACTGTAGACTAAACTACTCAAAAGTGATAGTTTAGAAGTAGAATAAGTCTAGTTTACTGGAGTTATCAATTCCAAAAGCCCAAGACATGCAGACAAATTTGATCCACTGTGAAAAGGTTAAGAAAACCCTAAAACAGCCCAAACCCAAGCTTGGTCAAATCAATCTTATTTAGGATTTAGCTTCAAGACTTATTTTTAGAAGTTATTATTTTATGTGTTTTCTTACTTGGATAGGTGTTTGTCCACATTAGTCTTTTGGGTTGAGTTCTGAGTCCTTTTTGTGGCCATCCAAGTCTTATTTGGATTTGGCTAGTTAACATCCTACCTTTTAGGAATGGGGGCTGGTTTTCACATTTTTTTAGTGTTTGTGGGTTTGTGATTTCAAGTTAACTATAAACCATCCAAAGGCTCGTGGTATTTACGAGAGCGATTTTCTGATTAACTTTTCAATAATATTTTGTGAGGAAATTCTCCCAATTTGTCTTTCAAAGGCTTGTGGTATTTACGAGATTGATTTTTTGATTAACAACCAAGAATATTATTGATTCTTGTCTCATTATAGACAATGGATCAATATCTTGTATAGTCGAAAATAGATAGACATCTTTAAATTGTTGATTTCCTAATCAAATGGTTTAAATCCATCAAGTCAGAATTTTCATTTCTTCGTTGCAAATTTCGTATTCTTTATGTGCTCATCTTGGCCGAATCGCCTCCTGGGGTTTCCCAAGATATTATTTTTTGTGAATTCTTGTGAAAGTTGTGTATGAGGGTGATCTTGATTCCCAAATTCAAGTTTGAGTGACGTTAGTTTAACGACGAGTTTTGCATCATGGGATGAAGATGAGAAGGTGTGTCTTAGTGCTAAATGTAGTGCAATTGTGAAAAATGAGATAGAACTGCTGAAGCTAAAAGATCCCAGTAGTTTTTCCATATTAGTGAAAAATTGAGTGCTACACATTGAATCGTTCATTATGTGATCTAGGTACGAGTATAAAAGTGATACTCAAGCCAATCTATGAAAAATTGGGGATTACTAGTGCTAAACCTACACAAATCACACTTCAATTGGCGAACATGTCCGAAAGGAAACCGCATGGTTTATTGGAAGATGTTTTAGATCAAGTGGATGAATTCATTTTTTCAATGGATTTTCTAGTGCTGGATATAGGAGAAAGTTCAAATATTCCATTGATCTTGGAGAGACCTTTTCTATCAACTGCCCATTCAATTATTGATATAAATTGAGAGAAGTTGACACTCCAAATTCGAATTGAAATTGTTGAATTCAATGTTTTTGAATAAAATAAAAATGTCCCAGTTTTTATAGAATGTTGTGTCAACCACTCACTTGGTTCTCTTTTTCATTGGTTAAATGAAGAGGTACTGAAGGATAAGGAATTAAAAGGCAAATCAATCATGGTAGAGGATGAAGCAAGGAAGGACTTGAAAAATGAATTGGAGGAAAAGCCACCTGATGTTGTTTCTGATATGATGAAGAATCAAGAGATTGTTGCCAAGGATCAGGAACTTAATGTTGACAAAAGAGTGAAAATACACAAAAAGAAGAAATGTTGGTATTAGAATTATTTCGGTATGTTGTTTAGTCCATTAGCTCTTGTGAATTCTTGGAAAAAAGGGAATGTTAATGTGAAAGCTGGGAATCAATCATTTTGAGTGGAAAAGAATGGAATCATGCCCTTCCTGTGGAGACCAAAATTAAAAGGATGGCCGACCATCCTCAATTGTTTCATTTGAGCAAATTGTTCCATTGTCAAGCTCATGGCTATAAACAAGCACTTCTTGAGAGGCAACCCAAGCATTAAATTCCATGTTTTATTTTATTTTAGTGTTATTTCTTGTCTAACTTTGCTTTGGTTTGACTTGGTTCATTTTTAGTTAAGTTTTTGATTTAAAAAGTTTGCATTTGTTTTAATAAATTTTGTTAAAGGAATGGATGGAAATTGTTCAGTAATACTTGTGTTATTTATTTTTGTAGGTGGTGAGAAAGTTTGAAGTGAAGTGGTGGATGTTTGGCCAAAATTTGGCTAAGCGTAAAATTTTGCCTTCGTAGAAGTTCAATCCATTTTTTTAAGCAAACACCCAAAGAGGTGGTAATTTTTATTGATCGAACTTAAGGTTTACAATTTCAGATGTAGGGACAGCCCCCAGTATCCAAGAGCATCAATCCTTTAATGAAAGACGGAATTGTGTCTTGATTATACTCTACGTAGGAAGAGACTTTAATGCCCTCATTTGCTAAACAGTGTGCTATTTGATTTGCCTCCCTAAATACATGGGTAAAAGAAAAATTCCTACCTACTGCAAACTCTTTGTTGAATTGCAGCTGCTGGTCAATTATTCATGGTGGTGCTAGTTTTCCATTCAAAATATTAACTAAAGTTAATGAATCAATTCTCCACTTCAACTGACTGTATTTGCAACTGTCCGCACATCTTAAGGCCCCTAACAAGCTTTCCATTATGGTCTCTAAGCATTCCACCTCCAGCTGCCATGCCCGTATTCTCTTTTGAACCCCCATCAATATTCATTTTAAAGGTGCCAAAGATGGGGTTTCCCATTTAACTACAATTGCCTTTCTTGGTTTGGTTTGGATTAATTGATGACAAACTCCTCTGGAGAGTAGAACATCATCAGTCGCCACTTGCCTTGTGAAAGGTTAAATGGAAGAAATGGTTTCTAAGTAAAAGCAAGTATCCAAAATGGTTTGTTGAGTACTGCTTACCATTCAAAGATCGCCTTGTTTCTTGCTTTCCACACAAACCAACAAATGATGCATGGGAGGATTTTACGTAGAGCTCCAACAACTGCCAAAGGGGAAAAAGATCACCACCGAGAATTTAATTTGTGCTACATGGAAGTTGATGGAGGAAATGCCAATTCTAGGCATGCTTCAAAAAATTGCCAAACTTGCTTAGTTATTCCACATTCTACAAATAAATGATCACAAGTTTCCCTATTTTCACAGAAACAACATTTAGAGGAGAGAGAGAAGCCAATCTTAAAGAGTGCATAATCGAGTGGAAGGCGCTTATTCAACAATCTCCACATGAATACTGAAATTTTCAGTTGGGATCTTTCATCCCATATTATTTGCACAGAAAAAATCTTTGCTTTTGGTGCAAAAGTAGAGGAGACCGAGAAGGTACCCTTGGCTATTGAGGTCTATATAATCTTATCCGGTTCATCCGTCAAGAAAGCCATTTTGTCTTTGAGTATTTCACAAATTGTGTTAGTTCGTCATTGGAATATCTTTCATCTAAAGGGGAAAGTTCCCAATCATTCGAATTCCACACTTGTGCCACCCTGAGATGTTTATCATAGACTTGGTCCACCTTGTGCAATAAAGGCCCTTGCTCTATCCATGGATCAAACTAAAAGGAACAATGTGCATTCCTTAAACAAGAATAAAATATTCTTTTCAGCCTCATAATGGGCTTCCCAATATCCTTTTCCATGTGGAAGAATCCCTCATTGATTCATTGACCACACAAGGGTGATACGGGCCTCGAACATATCTTTCTTGAAGGAATGAACTCCAAACTCAGCCTTCTTTTTGAAATTTCCACTACAAGTTAATGCTAAAACCATGTTTTTCCTCTGCAAGGAATGAGATTCCTAAACCATTCGATATTGTTGGCTAACTAATTGTGGTCCAAGAAACCCAGTGGTGCCTATGGTTAGCTTCCGAATAACTCCAAATGAAGTTGGCAAATTGCATCCCCAACTCCTTGAGGACTAATCTTGGAGGGAAAATAACCTCCAAAAGGAAAATGGGAATACTACTAAGTGCATGATTGATGAGGATTAGTCTACCTCTAGGGGATAGAAACTGACTTTTTCATCCACGAATTTGTGATGCTATCTTCTCAATCATTGGCTGGAAAAGCACCTTTCTCTTCTTTTGCTTTCTGATTTGGACATCCCAAGTAGAGCAATGGGAAAGATTTCTTCACAAAACCTTTTTTGATTTGGATCATCCTGATTCAAGATACTACCTTGTTAGATAAATAAAAAGATCTTTTAGACTTATTGAAAAGCTGTCCCGATGAGGTTTCGAACTGAGAGAGGAATGCCATAAGATTTTTGATGGATTTGATTTTTGCCTTAGAGAAAATAACAATATCTTCTGCAAATGCTAAGTGGGAGAAAGATGGACAATATCTCGGCAAGGCAAAGTTTAAAATTTTCACCAATTGAAATTGGTTCTTTAACCCTTGAGAGAATATTTCCAGCATGATTATAAATAGAAGTGGTGATATTGGGTCACCTTGTCAAATTCCTCTAGAAGATTTGAAGAATTCCTTTGGTGCACCATTAATGAGAATGGAAAACCAGTAATCCTCCAGGACATTCCCTATAAAAGAGATCCATGCATCTACAAATCCAAGTTTCCACAAAATTGCATAGAGAAATGGCCAAGAAAGCCTATCAAATGCCTTGGTTAAGTCAAGTTTGATCAGCATATTGCCTCCTCGATTTTTCGAATCAATAAAGTCAATCATCTCCTGAATGAACAGAAATTATTGTTTGTAATTTCTCTCCCATGCACATAAGCCACCTCTTCAGGAGAAATTATCCT
The DNA here is from genome assembly GCA_025175665.1 of Cinchona pubescens. Taxonomy (NCBI): domain Eukaryota; kingdom Viridiplantae; phylum Streptophyta; class Magnoliopsida; order Gentianales; family Rubiaceae; genus Cinchona; species Cinchona pubescens. Next base: position 268,734 of record JANKKI010000152.1, read on the forward strand.
TGGCAAAATAGAAGATAGTCTATTAGCCAAAATTTCTATGCAAACTTTATTGGAATAGGTACATTGACTAATAGGTCTATATTCATTAAAAGAGTACGGATTAACTAATTTTGAGATGAACACAATAAGGGTACTCATGAAAATTTATGGCAGCTTTTCTCCTTTTAAAAAGTCCCATACTACATGAAAGACATCCTATTGGATGATTTCCCAACAAGAGGTAAAAAATACACCATTGTATCCATCAATTCCAACTGCACCATCTGGATTGAGAGAGAAAACTGCATCCTTCAACTCCTGTGTTGTGATCTCAGCAAGTAAGAATTGGTATCCTATCCTCAATTGTGATAATGTTTGTGAGACTATCCAACAAAGAATGATCTACAATTGTAGAATCATCACAGGACAAAAGCTCCTAGAATAATTTAATCCATTCGGACTCAATTAGTTGCATATCCTCTGTCCAGGACCCATTCACCTAGATCCTTGATATGGTCAATCTTTGCCTCCTGGCCATAAGTAAATAGTGAAAAAATTTAGAGTTTCAGTCTCACTCCTTCAGCCACTTCACTCCACCTTTTTGCCTCCAATAGGTTTCTTCATTTTGAAGGCATTTGATATGGTTAGTGATAACTCTAGTTAGAGTTATTTTCCTCTAAGTTATAGCATTTTGATAGTTTATATTCCAAAATTAGATAAGTAATTGAAGATTTTAGTTAATTTCTTTCATATGTATTTGTATTTTCGTTCTTGAATTAATTATGATAAATTTGTGTTAAATTTTTAGTTTAATTAAGTGCTTAATGGTGTTAATATTATGCAAATTAAAAATTAAAGGAGGTAAGAAGTTGGAAGAAACAAAACTCAAGGGACCAGATTGCAAAATGGATGAAATGAAGATTGCTGGAAGGAGAGTCGAGATAGCGGTCTCGACTATTCCAGACCGCGATCTCGACTCGGGAATTGGTTTTACTGTTTTAGAGTTGAGATCGCGGTCTTAAATGTTCCAAACCGTGATCTCAACTCGCTGAATGTTAAGTTGTAAGGGCAATTTTGTAAACTTCCAGCCAGAAAATCCTAATTTTGCCTTGTGCAATGCTGCACTATTTAAGCTAAGTAGAATTAGTTTTTGAGTAGATAGTTTTAGAGTAAATAGTTTTAGTTAGTTCTAGATAGATTAGCATAGCTTGAACTACAAGTTACTTTTTCTAATAGAAATTTCTCTTAACTTCAATCTTAGATCTTCTTTAAATTTCTTGTCAAGTTCAAATTTTTATTAGATAATCGTAGTGGGTTAATCGCAAGCTTAATGTAGATATAATTTTTATTTGCTTTCTTGTCTCCAATTTAGTAAGAATTTCTTTACTTTCAAATTAGGGTTTTTAGGAAATTTAGGGTTCTTGTTAATTTCTTGCTTTCTATTTAAGAATTTTCAATTTCTAGCTTCAATTTCTAGTTAATTCTTAGTGGGCTTTCTTAATTTCAATCAAAAATCAAAAAAATATTTAAATTTCTAGTTTAACTCTTTCTAATTCATAATTTAGAAATGCATGCTTTTAATATTCAAAGTTTCTCTTTTGTAGTCTTTTTAGTTGAGTGATTTACTTGTTTTAAATTTTAGTCTTAATTAGATTAAATTAGGTTAGAATTAAAATGATAGTTTTCATTAGAATAGTTCTATCATCTACCGATTGATTTTGCTTAACTACACAAGCCCCCTTAAACCTTGGTAATTGCAATCGACAATCCTTGTGGGAATGATCCCTACTTTCCTTTGCTACTAGTTGACAACTGTATACTTGCGGGATGCCATCTAGTTAGTAGCAGGATTTAGGTGTTTCATCAACTGAATTATATCTAGATTTGTTAAAACGGCATCAGTTAGCTTGTGCTAGAGTAAAAGCTAGTTGAGTGCATTGGTTTTGTTGTTGCAAAAAGGTTGCTTCCTTGAGCTTATCTTCCAATTTCGCTACCTTAACTTTATTGAAAACATTTCCGAAAACCATATGACTCTAATTCCTAAGCTCGGCCTTCAATCTTTTAGCTTGGAAGCTAAAACAAAGAGAGGAGAACCAGAATAATGAAAGTTCCAATTTTATTCAACCACCTACAAAAAAGGGGGGTGTTTAATCCACATATTTAAAAATTTAAATTGCTTCTGCCTTGAATTTATAACATTAGACATTTTGAGAAGGAGTGGAGAATGATGTAAGCATGTTTTGAGGAAATGTTCAACATGGATTTGCTGGAAAGCCCCAAGAAAGTCATTGTTGCATACACATCTATCCAACCATTTCCACACAACGTTTCCAAACCTATTGCCAAGCCATGTGTATTTGCACCTTTAAATGAACTGTCAAGTGCATCAAGCCACAATCATGAAGGCACTCATTAAAGTCTCTAATAGCATCAAGGTCCAAGGAACAAGAACCATCATGTTCATCCAAGCTGGAAATTACATTGAAGTCTCCACCAATCACGGAGAATTAGGCTGAACAGCACGAAGATCTTCCCACAGGTATCTCCTTTCCATTTTTTTACACTTAGTGTATACAAAAGAGGCTGCCACATCCTTGTGAAAATAGTAAGATGAAATGGATACATGGAACAATTGAGCCACAAAAACATCTACTAATGTAAGCTTTTTATTCCAGAATAACCATATTTTATCATTAGGGTTCGATTTGTAGCAATGAAACCCTAATTTTGGGCAAAAATTGAATCCTTTCTTTGTTTACCATTGGCTCCATTAAAGCAAGGATTTTTATTTTGTGTTATTTGTCAAGTTGCTTTAGTCTACGGAATGGATGGTTTGTTTGCAATCTCTCTTATTTTCCATACAGCGGGATCTTTGGCTTCAGACATGTCTAGCATAGCCAATTCCCTATAGGATAAACTTTGGCTTATTGGGAGACATTTTAATTCTATTGTAGCTATGGATGAATATATTGGGAGGACAGGAGAGAAACTAAGAAGATAGTTGAGATTCCTGATCAATTTGGAGAAGAAAAATTGCTTCAAATCTCTATCAACTTGGTAGAAGTGTAGCATGGATGAAGTTTTAAAATTTGAAACAAAAGATAATATCTGTAGCATAAAGACTAATGGGCTAAAATGTCAAATTAAAATTTTCACCCACATTTCTTTCATACTCCCACAAAAAAGAAAATTATATATTTTTCATTTTTTTTTGAAACTTCCAAACAAATTATTTTTCTTTTCACTTCTTTTCTTTTCATTTTTTTTATCTTTCCTTTCCTACCATTTCCATTATTTCCTAAACTCCAAAACACAAGGTCTAATTGTCTTCGCACTTGTCTTGTCCGCATACACTCTACGGAGGTCATAGGAACAAAAAAAATGTAAAATACAAATTTACGTTGCATAATTTTAGTTGTTAAAGTAGAAATTGAGTTGGTAATTGAAACTTGAATTCACATGACAAATTGAACCAACAATTGTTATTTACCCCACTTTAGACATTGGTTTTTTGTCCCTTTCTTAAAAACATTTAGCAAATCAAATATAACTAATTTTTGAAAAGCAAAAAAAAAAAAAAATTTTTTGAGGAAAAAGGTGGAAAATAATAGAAGACAAAAAGAAAAGTTTTTCTAGCTAGAAGATTGACGGTATACATGAAAAAGGGTATTGTTTCACAAATCTCTATGGAGTTCCCATTTGTTAAACTTTTAAAATCTGCACTACCACTAAAAATAAAAATCCCTATTCCTCCAAAAATTTCCTGTCAAAACCAAACCCCTTTACCTCATCTTTTTTTGAATAAAAAGAAAACGAAGAACAAAAGATTGTGCATTTATATATGTAGGCTAAACGCCTTGTCACTCGGAAGATTTTAGTACAACAAAATAAATTGTTTATTTATACACAAATCTGTAGCTTTTTTCGATCATCTTTACTCTCTGTCAGTTTGTCTTTTCTTCTGAGATGTACATAGAAAACATATCTTTTGCAGCAAAAAGAAAAGAAAATAAAGAAAAGCAAACAAGAATGGCAAGAATTGGTTCCAAAACAATGAAAAGAATTATGAACAAAAGAAACAAAGTGATGAGGGTTACCTCTCCTATTAGATCCCTTCCTTCCAAGGTTATTATTGACATTCTTGCGCATGTTGGTTTTTCTTCAATAACTGATCTTTTCACCACCAAATTAAGGCATGTATTAAATTAGAAACTAAATATACATGCATTTGGTTTTTCTATCATTCCAATTCAATCGTTTACAATATTTTCTTGATATTGATTATTAAAGATGTATAATTAGAATTAGAATTGCAAGGTATTTTCTCAAATTGCTGAGGTAAGCTATGTGTATAAATGAGTATCACTTGATAAGTTTTCAGTTGTTTCATGGTACCATAGACGATAAGTTAGTTGGTGTTCTTCAGTAAGTGTAAACGTAGTAAAAATATTGAAGCCTTGTACAAACAAGGAGTGGTACGCAATTTTTTATTTTTAGGTTTTTTTTCATGGAATCATTATTATTTCCAGACATCGGTCTCATGTGAAAATCTTCTAACATTCTGCACTTACTACGAAAAGATGGGTCATTCAGCGTAAAAATGTAGGCTGAGGAAGGTGAAAGAGGACAAAACAATTCACTTCTCCAATCTTAAGGTAGTTTGGAAGGTGAAATGCCCAGATAGTTTTTGACCATAATAACAGAGCAACACTACCCATAATGCAACATAAACCTTTATTAGGGAGTCTTATTGTGTCTCCAACCAAGATAAGCCATGACGCCACAAAAAGATAGCTAATCTATTGATCATACCAGGAAGGATGGTTTTCAAGTTCCTTGATAAAGTTGCAAAAGATAAACAACAAGATTTGATTATGAAGAATCAGGGATTGAGGAGGACAACATACATGATATAGAGTACAAGATTCAAGAATGATCATGCTATTTGCCTCGCCAACTATACGGACAAACCTATCATTCAAAAGAGTGTTTCAGATCCTTATGAGCACGAAAAGGAAATATTCGATGCTTCTTTGAATCCCGATCTTGAAGGTTTCATCCCAATGAAAGCCAAAAGAGAAGAAAGAATACACTCCAAAATCCATGGCTCCAATTCCTCGTAACTCATTATGAGCTACTTCTAATCCTTCTTATTCTCAACAACGAACATAATAATTTGGAATATAATAGGTATTGCCAATAAAGCCTCCTCAATCAGGAAGGCTAAAGTATATTATTTAAGAAAATAAATCCCTAATGGTGGTAGTCCCTAGGGGTACTCATCCTAACTCGCTGACTCGAAAAATTTGTCGAACCGATCCGCTCCAAATTAGGAAAATAGAATACTTGAATTGCATTCTAAAATCAGGTCAAGTAGAGGGTCAGATCCCTCAAGTAGAGGGTCGGGTAGAGGGTCACATTAATACATCTTCAAAATTTGTGACTTGCCGAGTACCCGACTGGTTTATTTTAGGGGTAAATTTGTAAATTTTCTTAATAGGGTTTGCTCAAACTTAGAAGTTAATAAGGTTATTACTACACTTAGTATCATTTTGATAGTCTCTCACAGATCTCACATCTTCTCATTCTCTTCTTCACATCCTCTTCGTTTTCCTCTAATCCTTAATCACCTCTTCGTTTTCCCTTGTTGGGATATAAACCTGACCATTGGGATGTAAACATTTTTAAATATTTGTGTCTCACTTGAAGATTTAATTGTTGTTGTTGCCTATATGCTGGGATAAGCACGGTGGGATATAAGCAAAATGTATGAAATTAAATTGATTAGCATTATTTTTATTTTCATGTTTTGTTGTATATAGGGTCGGGTATTTGGTCTACCCGACCCTCTTTTGCAGGTACTAGGTTGGTTGGGTACCTGATTTGCATAGATTGGGTAGAGGATCAGAATTTTCTTAACCCGATCAAAGAGGTTCAAGATCTACTACTTTTTTTGACTCATAGATTGGGTTCCCGGTTTATGAAAATCCCTAGTAGTTCATGATCTCATGGTGGATGCTATATGTATTGATAAATTCAGAATAAAAATCAACTTTTATTATTCACTTAGTAACTATAGTGGTGAGATTTAAGTTTATCAAGTTAGTTTTTCATTTCAACTCATTCATGATAAAGAGCAGATCATCCACGGCTGTGTCAACCATAGTTCTTGAACGACTTCAAATTTGTTATCCTTTGTCTATACCAAACGTATGAAGATTGAAATAGGAGAACTTTAGTTTCAGAGGCTAACATAGTCAATTTCCTATAGAATGAACTTTAACTTAATGCGGGAGATTTAATTTCATTGTGTCTATGGATTGGTAGGAGAGAAACTAAGAAGATGGTCGAGATTCTTGATCAATTTGGTGAAGAAGAATTGTTTTGAATCTCTATTAATTTGTTAGAAGTAGGGTGTTCAAAAGTCAATCAAGTTGAACTACTAAATGGGTCTTGAGTTAAGTCGAAAAAAGTTTCGACTCAACCACTTCGACTTTCGACTCGAAGTCGATTAAATAATTGACCCTCAACTCAACTTTAACTTTTGTTTTTAAGTCAAATTGCTAGTTGAATAAATTGAATAATTCAAAGTTTTAATATTTTAGCCATATATTGTAATAATATCTTTATGTATTTATGCATATAATATTTTCTCCATAATATTCTTAATTTTTAATAATTAACTGTCTTAATAGATAATAATATTCTTAATTCTTAATATATAGATATCTTTTGTTGTATAATTGTTGGAGTTATTAATGTAATATTTCACATTTATGTATACTTTATGAACTTATACAATATTAAAGTATACAAATTATTAATTTAATACTTTTATTTCAATAACTAATTAAATGGATTACTAATTTCCTCTGTTAAATAATTATACATAAATTAATATTTATTGAAATATCTACATATCTATACATATATGTTCTGATGTTCATAAAGAGACTAAACTTAGGTAATTATATAGACTTTAATACTTATTGAAGAATATTGTGGTTGTTACTTTTTGTAATTTGGTTATGTATTTGGCTTGTATTATCTTTGAACTTGTAATATTTGAATTAATTTTAGTGTGTCATATTTTGAATTTGTGTAATAATAGTATTCCATATTTTGAATTTATGAACTGATGTACTAAATTTTGAAATTAGAATATGGAACTTTTGGAATGATGTACCAAATTTTGGAATTAGAATATATAATAAAATTGAATTTTGTTCGACTTATTCAATTTATCAATCGAATAAGTTGAATTTAAATGACTTAGACTTTAATTGAATTTGAGTTTATACAATTTGACTTTGACTTTGAGTTTCAAGTTAAAAGTCAAACAAGTCAATTCAAATAAGTCAAAAATCAAAAATCAGTCGAATGAACATCCCAATATAAAAGTGTGGCATGGGTGAAGTTTTAGAGTTTGTTTCAACATAATTATCTGAAACTTATTTATAAGACTAATAGGCTAAAATGTCAAATTAAAATATTTAACCTTGTTTCTTTTGTACTCCCAAATAAAAGAAAATTATATAATTTCTTTTCTTTATAAAACTTCCCAACAAAATATACTTCTTTTCTTTCCTTTCCTTTCCTTTCCTACCTTTTCTTTTCTTTTCTTTCGTAAGGTTGAGTTTGGATGGAAGGAAATGAAAAAAAAAAAAAAAAGAGAAAGGGAGGGAAAGTTAAAATATTTCTTTTGTTTGGAAATTTTAAGTGGAGGAAAAAAAAAAAAAAAAGAAAGGGAGAAAGATGATGGAATAAAAATTTAAAAAAAAAAAAAAAAACTTTGCTTCCATAAGTGGAAAGAAATGGAAGGAAAAGTTGAATTCATTTACAATTAATTATGAAATGTCATATTTGTATTCTAAATATAAAACAAAAAATATCAAAGGAAGGGACATTTTAGTAAAAGACTAATATTAATGAAATTTTCTTTCAAAAACTCCCAAACAGGTTAAAAGATCTAGGGATTTATAAGAACTTTCCTTCCATTCCCTTCCCTTATCTTCCCTTCTCATTAAAAACTTTCCCTTCTTTTTTTCTTCCTTCCAAAACTCCCAAACACCACATAAACTCCCAAATCAAGTCTAATTGTCTACACACTTAGGGGTATTCATGGACTGAGTATTGGCCCATGAATTAAAAAAAGTATCCGATCTTTATTGACCGGGTCAAGAAAATTCCAACACTCTACCCGATAAATACAAAGCGCGTACCCGACCTACCGGGTATCCACAAAAGAGGGTCAGGTTGAACGGGTACCCGACCCTCACTAGTAACAAAACATAAAAAATTTAAATAATGATAATTAGACAAATTAATTTCACAATTAAGTTAATAACAATTAAGTCTATGTCACAAAATACATCCAACTATTATATCCCAATAGCAACAAACTAACAAGTAGCAATACGTCAATAGCAACAAACTAACAAGTAGTAACAGGCTAATAGTAACAACAATTAAATCACAAAATACATATCAGTAGCACTACGCAAGTGTGAAGAATGAGGATTCAAGGAAGAAGAAGGGAAGATATGATTGAGGAGGAAGAGCAAAGGAAGACAAAGAATTGAAAAAGAAAATGTGAGAGTCTGCCAATAATTTTAGTAAGTATTAACTTCTAATGAAAGCTTATTAATCAAATTTATAAAATTACTCTTGAAATGGACCGAGTTAGGTACCCGGCAGGTCACATTTTAAAAATGTGACCCGCTACTCGACCCTCAACCTGAGTGACCGGACCCTCTACCCGACCCGTTTTCAAAATACTGTTTGGGTACCTTCTTTTTTCGATTCGGATTGGATCATATCAGCAAGTCAAAATGAACACCCCTATACACATTTGTCTTGTCCACATACGCTCTGTGGAGGTATAGCATCCAAAAGAGGAAAAAAAATATAAATCAAAATTTATGTTGCACAATTTTAGTTGTCAAAGTAGAATTTAGAAATTAAATTGGTAGTTGAAACTTGAATCGACGTCACAAGTTGACCCAACAAGTTGTTATTCACTCCACTTTAGACTTTTTTTTTTTCCTTTTTCTTAAACCCATTTAACAAATCAACTATAAATAATTTTTGAAAAGTAGAAAAAATAAGAAAAAGGTAAAAAAACAATGGTAGAACACATAAAAGAATAGTTTTTCTGACTAAAAGATTGATGATAATGATATACAGGAAAATGGATTTTTTTTTTCACAAATTGCTAAAAATTGAGCTCCATTTATTAAAAATTTAAAATCTACATTACAGCCAAAAATAAAAAAATCCCTCTCCCTCCAGAATTTTGCCGCCAAACCCAAACCCTTAAGCTCATCTTTCACAGAAAACTCCAAAACACTCTTTAACTCGGACAAACCCAAAAACCAAATGAGCCAATAGGCGATCCGGAAATATCGAACAGGGCCATGAAGATCCGAACTATCAAGCTCCGAGAAGCTCACAAGAATGACGAAAATGGCGGCAACTCATTCTGCTCGATTTTGTGGGACCAGGAAGGGGACCGCATTGTCACACGGCCTCGTCTTCCGATCCGTCGATCTGGATTCACGACTCCCAATTTCCATCGGTCAACCCTAAATCTATCAAACACCACCGTGACGGCGTCACTGCTCTGGCTCTTAGCCCTAATTCCACCTGCCTTGCTTCTGGATCTGTTGACCATTCTGTTAAGCTCTACAAATTTCCCGGTAACAAAAATATAAAATTATCCCTTGAACTTTATTTCGGGCATTTCCGGCTCTGGCCGGAAATGGCAATGGAAATTTTGCGCCTTTTCATTTCGTAACTAATATTGGCATTTGTGATTTTATTACTTTTGTCATTTCATTTACAATTTAGATTTTTTCTTTTGTTATTTTCTCAGGTGTTTGTTTTAATGAGAATTATCAGATTGATAGTAATATGAGATTTCTGTTAATCTGTTAATTTGCCTGAAACTCTGTTTATTTTACTCGATGAAATGAAACTAAATGGCTAAGGCAATGCTATTCATGTTAGAGTTAAATTGCAATTTTTGGAAAGGTAGTTTTCTAGGCCAGGTTACATGGAACATATGTCGGTGGCAGTAGCGGAATTTAGGTAAAAAGTACACTTCCTAGATATATGTTATGATCAATGGATGAATTTAGTGAGAACAGCAAGGAATTAGTTGGAGGATCCCTTTTTCTTGAGCCCAGTTTAACATTTTATATCCAACAGGGTACTTGAATGTCTCTATTGGATTGGGAGTAGCAATCTAATACATGTGACTTTCTGTTTTGGCTGTATTCATCTTAAGAACAAATCTTAATCATAGAGTACATATCTTCATTATCAAGCAAATATCTTTGTGGACAGTTAGCATCAAAGCCGAAACTTCTGTTGAATTGCTTTCAATTAATGTAATCTGTAATTTGTCTATTGTCTAGATTTTTATTAGTCTTTTGATGTTTTGGATGATTCTTGGCCAGGTGGAGAATTTGAGACTAATATCACTAGATTCACATTACCGATACGTGTACTTGCTTTCAATAAAAGAAATCAAATCTGGTACCATGTTGGCAGCTGCTGGCGATGATGAAGGCATCAAACTTATCAATACGATTGATGGTTCAATAGCAAGAGTTCTTAAAGGAAACAAAGGATCTATTACTGGTTTAGCTTTTGATCCTAAAAGCGAATATTTTGCTTCGGTTGATTCAATGGGGACTGTCATACACTGGGAACTCCAGCCTGGAACAATACTTAATACGCTTAAGGGCATAGCTCCTGCTACTTTCTCTGATCAATCTGCTATGAACATACTTAGCTGGAGTCCAGATGGGGACCTGTTGGCTGTCCCGGGTCTGAAAAATGATGTGGTGATGTATGATAGGGACACAGCTGAAAAGTTGTTTTCACTTAGAGGTGATCATGTGCAACCTATTTGTTTCTTGTCTTGGTCGCCTAATGGAAAATACATGGCTACCTCTGGTTTAGATAGACAGATTCTGATATGGGATGTTGAGAAAAAGCAGGACATTGATCGCCAGAAATTCAGTGATATGTCCTGGAGATGGATATCTTGTATGGCATGGAAACCACATGGTAATGCTTTGGCAGTTATTGACATAAAGGGAAAGTATGGTGTGTGGGAATCAACCGTACCATCATCAATGAAATCTCCTATTGAAGACATACCGAGTGTACGATCCAATGGCCTTCTTTTGTTTGATGAAGAGGAGGAAGAAGAAGCTAGTGCATCTGGTAGTTTGAATGATCTTGGTGACGACAGCCTTGGTGAATCTGAGCCACCAAGCAAAAAAAGGCTGCGCAAAAATTCTTCACTTGATGATAGTTGGGAAGAAGACATCAGTGATGAGTTGGATATGCTTCCAAAGGTGGTATCCCTTGAAAACGCTTCTAAAATTAAAAAGGAGAAGATTCATTGTGTGAAGGATGAAGTTAAAAGTATAATGACCTATTCTGCACCTAAAATGCAAGAAGCTTTTCAACCAGGAGCTACGCCCGTGCAGCCTGGAAAAAGGCATTTCCTGTGCTATAACATGCTAGGGAGTGATTACCTCAATGGATCATGAAGGATATTCCCACATAGAGGTATTTAATTTGTCTTTTGGAACTCACGATTTGAACTGTTATCTGTCTTTAATCACACTTTTGATGATTTAACCCATTTCTGTACTTCTTTGCCCCACATGCCCATGGGTATCATATTGGCAACAAGAGAGATTTTTGTTGATTATTACCTGATTGCCTAGGGACAACCTATTCAGCAGTCTTCTTACTAGTTTGACAATCATAGAAGACTCCAAACAAATACAAAACTAAATGATCAACCTTGTTTTTCTTGAAAGTTTTAATGACTGCAAATCTGCATAGCAACTGTTGCAAACAAATGAAGACCATAAGGTTACATGTATCATGATATGAAGATCTCCAGATGAACTGTGTAAAATACCTGAATGATCAGGTGAATGATTACAATCCAGACCCACTGAAATAATTCCTGGTCAAAGATTTTGTCTATAGTTAATGATAGTAAAAGGTTTGCACAAATTATATGAAGATCCATTCTTCTTGATCATATGATGGTAGGCTAGCCAATAGCATGTTCGGTGTCTTATCAAATATCTATTCTTGGAGTTTCTTCCCTGCTAAACCCACTCACCCCCACCCAATTACATCTAACCAATGTGAGTCATTAATTTGTCAATTTAGAGATTGTGCGCTTGCCAATGTGGTTTTGTTGGCTAGTTGACCAGTACCATCACTAAACCCAATGGTTCTACATGTAGATACATTAGATAATAGATTGGTTTATTATTCATGTGAAAGGGTTAGTTATTGTGTCCCAACTGCAGATAGATTTTCATGACACGGGTAGTGGTCCTCGGGTTCCTGCAATGACTGATTACTTTGGCTTCACAATGGCATCTCTAAATGAGAATGGAAGTGTTTTTGCAAATCCATGCAAGGGTGAGAAGAATATGAGCACTCTTATGTATCGCCCATTCAGGAGCTGGGCCAGTAACAGTGAGGTAAATATGCTCTGCTTTGCTCCATATTTAGTATGACTCTACACTAGCATCATGTTCTTCTGTCACAAATTATAATAAAGTAATTTAATTTCTTTGGCATATTTTTCATTTCCTTGTCAAAACTCAGTGGTCTATGCGACTTGAAGAAGAAGAAGTAAACGCAGTGGCACTTGGGACTAAGTGGGTTGCTGCTGCTACTAGCCTTAATTTTCTTCGTGTCTTCACCGATGGTGGCTTGCAGGTATGTCACTGCTTAAACCAGTTAATTTGGAACCTCATTCTTCCACAACTATATTGTATTACCTCTTTAGACATAAGTATGTTTAGTGTAACTTTTGGCTTTTGTGACATTAAAACTAAAATACCAACAATGTTTAAAACTTGTCATTAAATCTTTATTGTCTGCTTTTGATTATTTGTAGAAGTATATTCTTTCCCTCGATGGACCAGTGGTGACTTTAGTTGGATTCAAGGATGAACTTGCTGTTGTTACACATTCTTCTCCTTCCCTTCCCTCAGATGGGAACAGGTGCCAGTTTGATTTTGTTTGGTTGCATGAAGCTATTGATGCCAAAGCTGTCATGAGTTTCATGAGAATGCTTTGGTTATGCAGATGCTTGAATTTAGAGTATTCAACATTCGTAGTGCAACCCAGTCTTTCAGAGGGCGACTTCCGTTGACTCCTGGATCATGTCTAATGTGGTTTGGTTTCAGTGAAGATGGTCAACTTTCTTCTTTTGATTCTAAGGTGCACCTTATATCCAACATCCTGTAACAAATTTGTCCTTAGTAATAATTTAGTTAAAAATTAGTGAACTCTGTCCTGAATGTTCAGGGAGTCTTGAGGGTTTTCACAAATCAATACGGAGGCAGTTGGTTTCCACTTTTCAGGTATGTGTACTTCAAAGGTGAATTATTATTTAATGGGGTATAGATGTTACAACAGTTTTTTTGATTTGGCACTATAAAATTGTAGTTCCAGTAAACTGAAGAAGTCAGACGAAACCTATTGGGTTGTTGGATTAAGATACAATGCAACAAAGCTGTTTTGTATTGTTTGCAAAGCACCTTATTCATTCCCACAGGTATGGGTTCTTGAAATGTATTTCCTTGCTGCGTGGCTATTATATCAACCTTTTGATCCTATTGTTCTCCTGACCTCTCCCAGGTCACTCCTAAGCCAATTCTAAGTCTGTTAGATCTTTCATTTCCACTTGCTGCTTCTGACCTTGGAGCTGATAGCCTCGAGAATGAATTTATATTGAACAACATGCATCTCTGCCGGGTACTCTTCCTGTTATATCTCTTGCTCTCTTCATTGTACCATGACTGAATTATAGGTGCCCGTCACTTCTGCTTCCATTTGGGGGGTGTTTTCTGTCTTTTATCCTTGTTGACATATGAAAGTGTCGGCATTACGAATAAATTGTTCTTTTCCTCTGGTATTCAAAACAATCTCTATATCAGTCAATCGAACCAAAGAAAGGAAATGCTTAGCTGTTGATGACTTCTTTGATAATGTTTGCAGATTCTAACAAGCAAAAAGAATCGAGGAAAATGCAGCTGCTGGTAAGGACACAGCTTCACTCGATGATGAGGCATTCACTATTGAAGCAGCTCTTGATAGGTGCATCTTGAGGCTTATTGCATCATGCTGCAATGGTGAGTCTGTCATGAGAGGCAGCTTGGGTGGAAATTCATTTTTACCCAGCTAATTAGGTTGTTTATTTAATTGATAGAAAAGGTTCCCAAATCGATCTCTGAGTCAGCTGCTTGCTTTTGGTTTCATAGGTGATAAGCTTGTGAGAGCCACTGAACTCGTGAAAGTTCTTTCAATGGAAAAATCAGTAAAAGGGGCCATAAAGCTGGTTACTGCACTGAAGTATACCAAACTTGGCTGAGCGTTTTAATACCATCTTGGAGGTAGAATTCAAATCCTTGAATGTGATTCTGCAAACTTAAAAAATTCCAACCTTTTGTACTCAAATTCCCAAAGGTGCTGTAAAACTAGTTTCTAGATATGCAGATGTTTATTTTCATTGTATTTTTGGCTATTTGCAGGAAAGAATGATGAATGAAGCGATGGGGGGCACAGTCCTCGATGGTAACTTGAAATGTGATGCCCCTGTCCAAGCTGATGATGGATTCTGTAAGCCTAGTCTTCAAAGCAGTAAAGAAAAGGAAGAACCTGTTTCACCATTTCCACCCCAAAGATCATCATCCCCTTTCTTCGAGAAAAAAGTAATAGCAGAGGAACCACCTAAAGTTGTGAATAGGATAGTTGAATCAACTCGAGCTGCAGAAGTGGAGAAGACAGTGGAAGCGAAGAATGTCAAAGAAACGGCAATTCTAGCTAAGAAACAGCCAGAAGAGATTCCTGTGAGCTCCAATCGCCTATCTAATCCATTTGCTAAAAAGTCAAACATGCAAGAGAACTCTTCGTTGTTCAACTCTCTAAAGAAGATGAAGACCGACACAATAGGTAAAAAATAATTGTTTTGTGAGCTAACCAAATGAATTAACATAGTTTTCTGTTTTAGCTTTCAACTATTGTGTGTATCATTGAAAAAATGCTGTTGTATATTGCTTAGGCAATCGATTGGGTTTGGCATATATTTTACCTACGTTTTTGGGTATTCAAGGCATCTAAACTCCTCTGTAACGGTTCTATATATTATTTGAAGGTTCATAAAGATTTACAGATTTTATTTGGGGAAGAGATCTGTTATTTACAATTATACCATTATTGCTATCTCATGTTTTGTTGCATGCATGGCAGCATGGCTATGGCTGGCTTTACCATTCTATAGTATGTCAGTGTCCAGGTTGTACTTGGTAAAGATCTGTGTAGACTTTGTTAGGAAAGTAGGTTAAAAAAGAAGAGAGAATAAAAAACAGAAACTAGATGTGATCTAACATGTGAAAGAATACTTTCTTTAAAGAATTATTTGCCTCCTATTTTGCTACTGGGTTAAGGCAAAATTCTCTCAAGATACGATAAACTACTAAAATCTACATATAGCAAATTTTTCAGATTTTCTTAGAATTTATAGACCTAGAAAATTGTGTAAATATTCTGCTTTAACTAGTCATATATATAGACATGAATGGAGGACTATTAAAGAGTCATAACCTTGAAAATTGTTGTATGAAAGATTGTTACTCGAATAAATATAATCGTTCAGCTTTGTTGCATAAAAGGGTATTAATCAAGTGGATACAACTATTCATCTTTGTTGCATGAAATAGTGTTGATCAAGTAGATACAACCTTTCAAAGTAAATATGAAAAGTTATATTTCAATGTTGAAAAATAATAATGTTCGACTTTATATCAAACTCTTTAACAATCTCTCACTAGTTTAAAATAAGAGATTTAATTCAAACACACATAAATTCATACTTAATTAAAAGTATCTTTCGTTTAAACTTCCAAGTTAGTAGTATTTCAAAATTCTGATGAAATCAATGGTGACCTTAAGTTTAAACCAAAATTTCTTATCTCAAAATTGGAGATAATACATACATGAATTTAACTCACTATTTACAAATTCACAGAAAAAATATTTTAGCACTAATACAACCTTGTGCTACATCCTGGATTCATGAACATTTGCAAAGTAAAAACTATAACCTTTGCTAGGAGCGGCATCACTCCATTATGATCATACAGGTGAAGTTTTTTCTAGAGAATACAAAGTCTCGGTTACTTAGGCACTTCTACATAATAAAACTTCATTATGAGATTTTACTCATCCTCATCAATGTAAATGATATGAATAACTAGTACTTTTCTAATCACTTACCAATAGCTTTATATATATATATATACTTTAAACCTTTGACCAATGGAATAACTAGTAAAGATTGGGTTCATGTTATTGATGATTCTTAATTAATGGGTTTTAAACCCATTTCAATTGAAGTAGATCTAATAAGATCTCTAGCCAGTCCTTTAGTTAGAGGATTTGCCAAATTCTTGCATGACCTAACATATTTAGTTTAATTACACATTGAACCAATAATTGCCTTATATAGTCTTGCCTCAAACTTATATATCTAGACTTTACTATTGTATATTTTACTAAGTATTCTAAATATTGTAACTTTACTATCATAATGCAAAGAGATGGCTGGCATCGGTTGGGGTCACAACTTTATATCTACTAATGAATTTCTCAACTATTCATCTTCTTTTCCTACTGATGCAAGAGCAATAAACTCTAATTGCATGGTGGAATGTGTTATGCATGTTTGTTTCTTGGATGTCCAAGAAATGGCTCCTTTACCCAATAAGAAGATCCATCCTAATGTGAATTTACTGTTGCTTACACAAGTAATCCAACAAGTATCACTAAAACCTTTTAGTACTACAAGGAAGTTACTATAAAATAACTCCAAATCTTTAGTTTTCTTGAGATAATCAAGAAGTCTCTTTACACCATCCTAATGAACAATACTAGGATTGCTTGTGTATCTAGAAAGCTTACATAGTGCATATGCAATGCCTAGTCGAGTACAATAGATTGCATACATCAAACTTCCAATTGCACAGACATATTCTAGTGGATATATGATCAGCAGCTCTACCTATATTTTGGGTTAACTTTTGTGAAGGTTTGTATGGAGTATTAGTTTCTTTGATATCTAAGTCTTTAAATTTACTTATAATTTTGTCGATATAATGAGATTAACACAAAGCGCAATCCCACTATTTCTCTTTACTTTTATTACTAAGATAGTATCTACTTCTTCAAGATCTTTTATCTTAAATTGTGAAGTTAGATATTTCTTGGTTTCATTGATCCCTTAAATATTAGTTCTTTTGATAACCTTGTCATCGACATATAGGCATATAATTACACCATATTCTTTGATGAATTTAGAATAAATACATTTATCAACATTACTATGCCTAAAATCGCATGACAAAAATACAGAATCAAATTTCTCATGCCACTATTTTGGTACTTATTTTAAACTATATAAAGATTTAATTAATTTGCAAACTTTCTTTTCATTTTCTGGTAACACAAACCCTTTAGGTTGTTCTATATATACCTATTTATCTAGATCATCCTATAAGATTTAAGAAAGCTGTTTTAATATTCATTTGATACACATATAAATCATATATTGATGTAAGAGCCAACAATTCTTTAATGGATGTTCATCTAATAATAGGTGCATAAGTATCAAAATAATCTATACCCTCCTTTTGTCTAAAGCCTTTAACGGCCAATCTGGCCTTAACAATTTGAAAAGACCCATTTGTATCATATTTTCTTTTGAATACCCAATTGCATCCTATAAGTTTAGAACCAAGAGGTCAATCTACTATACCCAAGTGTTATTTCCTAACAATGAATATATTTCATCAATAATTGCTTCTTTCCAGAATGTAACATCACGTGAAGACATAATTTCACTAAATGTTTTATAATCATCTTGTGTGTTTAACACATTAGTATTTTATTCAAAATAGTAGTCCTATCTCTTTTAACCAACAAGATTACAGATTGAGTATATAAAAAATCTGGGTCAAATTTTTCCTTCCTAATTCGTTGACTTCTTCTAGTTCGACAGAAAACTGGTCTTGTATTTTTCTTTTATTAGGAACCAAAGGAACTGAATTAGGAATAAAGCTTTTTTCTTGTATTTGCAAACTTGTAGAATCATTGTAGCATTATCTTCAAGAAATTCAACATCTTTTAATTCTACAATTACGCTAGAATCTAAACCTAATAACCGATATGCTTTTGAATTTTCAACATATCCTACAAATATATTCCTTAAAATTATTGGTCCTAATTTTGTCCTTTCGGATCAGGAAATCTATAAAATGCTAAACAACCCCAAACATTTTCAAGATTTGGTTTGCTTTCATTCTATAACTCATATGGAGATATCTTGAATTTCCTATAGAGAATTTAGCTGTGTACATGACAAGTAGTAAATAATGATTCTCCTTATAAGTTCATTGGTAGATTTGCATTCAAGATCATGGCATTCACCATATCTATGAATGTTCTATTTTTCTTTCTACTAGACAATTTTATTGAGGGTATATGGTGCACTAGCCTGGTGTATAGTCCCCATTTTATTCAAAACAAAAAAAAAAAGAAAAAAAATTAGTAGGAAATGTTCTCCTCCTCTATCACTATGAAGAATTTTTATTTTTCTACCCTTTTGATTTTCAACTAGATACTTATAACATTTAAATTTATTAAATGTTTCATCTTTATGTTTTAAAAATTAAACATAAGTGAATCTAGAGTAATCATCAATGAATGTGATAAATTATATATTTTACCTCTAGTTTTCATGCCATTTAGTTTACATATATATCAGTATATACTAAATCCAACAAATTTGAATTTCTTTCAATTTTAGTAAAAGGCTTTTTAGGAATTTTTCTTGGATGCAAATCTAACATCTATCATGATTATTATTTTTATATGAAATCAAATCATGTTTTGTCAAAAATTTCAATTTCATATGTGCCAAACGTGCATGCCATAAAGAAGAACACTCAACGATATAAGTAGAAATAGTAATTTTATTAATACTCAATTTAAACATTCTATCACATGAATACGCTTTCTTTTCTAACAAAAACTCCATTCTTAGACAAGATAACACTATCATATTTTAGAACAGAACTAATGCTCTTCTTAACAACATATTTACAGAAACTGGGTTTATCCTAAGAGTGCATCTGTACAAATTGACAAATAAAAACTACTGATGTATCACTAAATCCAGAAAAAAGAAAGAAATCCATTCGATGATTTAAAGTTAGAGGGGATGATTTGATAATATCTTGCCACGTGAGGAGGTTTTGGCAAGTAGCTATGAATTTGTGACTTTGTAAATGATTTTCTTTTTCCTAATTTATGGTAAATGAAGGACATTAACCAAAATCAATTTCTTTCTAGAAGTAAATTGTAGTTCAACGGTTCCTTTTCCTAGAACATTTGCTGTGTTATTTTTTCCCATCATTACTTCTTGTTCCTGTGCAACATCTTCATAATGTTTAAACTAAGTCTTATCATTGCAAACACGAACAGTAGCACCAGAATCGAACCACCAATCCATTGACTTTGTTGCGATTAAAGACTTAGTAGCCACATGCAATTATGTTGTCATCACAAAATGCATATTAGTAATCATTACAATTAAATTAATGGATTCAACCAGATTCGCCTTCTTGGACTCATTATTTTCTTCTTCTTTTTTGTTTCTTGAAACAGCTGCATTCACATTTCAAATTCCATTTCTTTCCACAATGGTAGCATACTTTGTTCTTCTTGGAGTTGTTGTTGTCAGAGTATTTTCTCTTATTTCCTGCAAATTTGTCTTCATTTACCAAATTCAATTTAGAAGTGATTCCGTCAGAATCCTTTTTGTAACGAATTCTAGTTTCCTTTTTGATATGAAGATGCTTCATTGATTGTTCCAAAGAAATTTCTTCTATTGAATGGAGTAGTTTCTTCCTATAGCTCTTCCAACTTTGAGGGAGTTTCATAACGATAATTCCCATGTGGAATGCTTCAGGATGTAATACTTTCAAATCTTTGAATTTTTTCACACAAATCTACATTTCATGTCCTTGATCCAAGATAGAAATTACATATTTACCTAAATCTAGACCATTTTTATATGGAATGATCATAATAAACATGGGTCTAAGCTAATTCGTGTATACTAATGAAACAAGATATTCTTACGTGTCCTTGGTCAGCTCTACTCGTGATTTTGTGATATAGATAAGAGAAGGTTTTTAAACTCATCAAGATTGACCAGTTAAATTGAGAACTACCTATAGTACCATCCAAGCATATGAAATAGCCAAAAAAAAAACAAAAAAGATTGGTCAAAGCCGATCAAAATCGGCGAACAGGCAAGAATCGAGACGAACCGATGAGGATTGATTTTGGATTTTCTAACTATCAGTGAGAACTTTGGCTCTGTTGAATCCCAGTTATGTTAATCATGTTTTGATGATGACCAAATCACACTAATGGTTTGAAAACAAGTGTGCAGAAAAACAGGTAGGTTCGGACGAAAATGATCGTCCGAACAAAACAGCCAGAAGACTCCATGGACACAAATGACTGTCTGAAAGATAGAGCTTTTTGTTGGACGATGGTAATCGTCCGACACAAAGAATTTGAAGCAAGGCTCAGACGAAGAACAGCGTCCGATCATATTTCCAGAAGACTTTGCTTCGATCGGACGCATGTTCGGACGCATCCTCGGACGTCCGAACGATTATCCTCAGAGAACGGACGCAGCGTCGGACGTAGGGTTTAGCAGCGGCCATCCAAATGGTCCAACGGCTAGTTCGTTCGGACGCACACTTGCTGCATCGGCAGTCCGAAAGGACCAACGGCTAGTTTTTCAGTAAACAGAAAATAGCCGTTGGAAAGTTGTTGGAAGCAGATTTTGGGCAACTATAAATACCCCTAAGCCTGAATTAAAGAAAAGAAGACTTCTACATTGATTAAAAATAATCTTGAGCTATTTGGGAGAAATAGTGGGTACAAGTGTTGTAAAAGTGTAGGTAGTTTTGTGAAAAAAGCTTAGAAGTGTAAGAGTTCTTCAAGTGTAATAGTGGAGAGATAACAATTGTAACAAAGGGAGGTTTTAGAAAGGTGAGTGTAAAACTCTTGGCTCAACTAAAGGAAATTAGTGTGAGCAAGAGTGATCCTCATTTGTGTACAAGAGGTTATTGTCTCACCTACTTTGAAGAAACTTTTAGTGGCTAAACTTCAAGTTGTGAACTTGGTAGTTGCCTTGTAAGAAGCTCTTTGCAGTTGTAAGCTCCAAGCTTGAGAAGCTTGGGAGTTTGGTTTGATTCTCTTAATCTCAATATTCTTATTTGTTCTTTAAGCTTAAATAGTTGAATATCTATTATATTCATTTGTGCTTAAGTTTTTATTTGGTGCATAAAGTTTGAATTTCTATTAAGCACATAAAAAGGTTTGTTTTAGATACAACCTAATTCACCCCCCTCTTAGGTTGCCCTTTGGGACCAACAGGCTCCGCCATTGATTTCCATCACCTCCTCTTGCTATTTTTTCCCAAAAATAGTGAAACCTTAATATAATTAATCAAGAAACAATGTAACTAATAAATCATTACTATTTTCTATTTCTTGTATCAAAATCTCAAAAATCATTCAAAGTCCTTACTTTTTTTTTTGTCACGTTTTAGATCATAGGGGGAAAGATTGAAAGCGTCACTCAAATCAGGCCCAAATCACATTTCAAGCCTTGAGAGCAAGTTGAAGAGTGGATGAAGAGACAAAAGAGGAAGACAAGAGGTGGAAGGGGCCATTGATGAGGGAAAGATTGGTAAGGGGAAGGTGGGGGGATGGAGGAGGTAGGACATAGGGACATGAGGTGAGACGGAGAAGGAAGAAGAAGGGAAAATGGAGGATACTGAAAGAGGAGAGTAGAAGAGGAGGGTAGAGGAGGGAAGAAAGAGAATATTAGAGGAATAGAGTGTCTTTTTTTTTTTGGTTTAATAAAGAAAGAGTTTGAAAATAAAAAATAGGAGGGGAAGAGAGAAAAGATAGGGGGATAGGGTTTATATCTTATTTTTTAATTAAAAAATAAAGAGTTTGAAAATAAAAAAATAAGACTAAAATAGCAACTCTCAAGTTTCAAACCTACTGTATTTGACAACAAACATTCCAACCAAGTAGACTTGGGCATATTTTAAAATATGATACAGTTGTATAATCCAATTAAGTGGTTTTGTCTGGTTCAACCAATCGAACTGGTTGAACCGTAAATATTGTCTGAGTTTAATGACATTGAATAAGAGTCAAATGACTAAAGTGATGCATGTTGATGTAAAAATAATGTTGTACCTCTTGTTTACATCACAAGATAGGGGTGAACATTAATTTACCAATTGGTTAATCGGTTCACAAAATAGGTTCAAATTTGAAAAAGAGTTCTAAAACTTTTAAATGATTTCGATTGAAATTTACTTCAGTAGATAATTTGGTTAACCAAATTTAAATTTGGGACTTGATTTTGAATTTTATTAACCATATTCAACTTAACTTAATTGGGCCCTTAGTATTGGGCTAATATCCTATGCAAAAGCCTATTTTTCTATCAAAATTTTCCTTATTTTATTTTATTTTTGCCACGTAATTTGATATGTTAGATTTGTAATTTTTGTTGATAAACGATTCAAAAAAATAAGTAAAAACTATATCACATAACATAATTGAATAATAATCAATATATTACATACAATACTATAATATCATGTGATAAAATACGTAGTGCCAGACTATTCAATGCAATTTATGGATACTAATTTAGTAATTTAGGTATGAATCAGTGCAAATATCCCATTGTGGTATGCCGAATAAGAACTTTACCCCTCCTTATAGTTATCAAATGTGCATTTGGCCCGCTGAGCTTTAATTTTATTTTATTTTGGCAAAACTAATAGAAACTATTAAAACTAACACAGATCTATGAAATGTCATATATGCCCTAACCAATTCAGGTGCCTAACAAATTTTTGGGGTAAAATTGAAAATAAAAAGTCAATAAAGTTTTATGGTCAAAATTAAATTAAAATGGATCAATTTGAAAATAGAAAAAAAATCCAAAAAAGCCCTCCCATTCCCTACACAATAGAAACCGTTCCCTACCTCAACCAATAGGTTACAGCCACCTCTATCCCCTTAGCTAGTTACCACCTACCCAACCCCTTCCCCAATCCCTTCCCCATTCCTTGAATCTCTCTCCCAGCCCCTTCTCCTATCCTCCCACCATCATTTACCCTTCACCCATCACTTCCTCGCCACCCCAGTCGCTTCTTCTATTGAAGATCATCCCACAACACTTGGCCATCCCAGCCTCCTTCTTCCACCTCAATTTGCTCCACGCCACTTTCTACCCCCTTCCATCAATTTGATCTATCTCCCACATACCCACTCCACACCACTTTTCACTCTTTTTCCCCATCCCGATCAGTCCCTCCACCCTCTTCTCTCCTCCTACTTCTTGATTTTGTTCAATATTTAAAAAGGCCAGTCACTAATAGATGCACAAGCTGAAAATTTTACACCAAAAAATGAGAAAAAAAGTTTGAAACTGATAGTAGCTCAATTCATTAACAAATTCCATAAAATGTATAAAGAAGTCTCTTAACTTGATTGACATTCTAATTTACCACTCAAAAATTTGACATGACTTCAAAGTGATCAAGTCTAACAAGTCTGGTATTAAGAGTTATTTCTTCAAGGAAATTGAGTCCTCTCATTTTGTTTCAGAAATAGCAGTAAAGAAGAACAAAACTGGGATTCAATCGTCTTATGTTGCTTGATGTGCTTTGGGGTGGTGGTGGGGGAAAAGGTGTTGTTATGATGGTGATGGTGATGGTGACTGGGGTCGCGGAGAGTATGGAGAAGATGTTGAACACCAGTTATAATAATCATGTTTTGATGATGATCAAATTGTACTAACAGCCTAAACACGAGTGTGTAGAAAAAAAAGAAGGTTCGGACATAAATGATTGTCCGAACACAATCAAGAAAATAACTAGAAGACTATGGATGCTAGTGACTATCCAAAAGGAAGACACTTCGGACGATGGTGATTGTCTGACACAAAGAGCCTGAAGCAGTCTCGGACAAAGAATAGCGTCCGATCAATTGAGGTAAAATTCCAGAAGTTACTGACCATGCGATTTCAACTGGACACAAGTTCAGATGAAGTTACGGACGTTCGAATGAAGACAAGACACCATCAAGAGAACGGACGTAGCATCGGATGCAGAGCTTAGTAGTGGCCGTCCGAAAGGTCCAACGGCTAGTTTATTCGAACGCACACTTACTGCATTGGCCATCCGAAAGATCTAATAGCTAGTTTTCAGTAAATAGAAAATAGCCGTTGGAGAGTTGTTGGAGGCAATTTTTGGCCATTTGTAAATACCCGCAAGTCTGTAAATGTAAATTGGGAACTACTACATTCAATACAAACACTTGTAAGAGCTATTTGGGGAGAAATAGGCTAAAATATTGTGGGTTGTATCGGTTTGGGTAGTATAGTTATCTTGGCTCAACTAGAGGGAATTAGTGTGAGCAAGAGTAGGCTAGTGAGTCATCTTCAAGTGTAAGAGTGGATGGATAACAAATGTACAAAAGTGATGTTGTAATGTAAAACCCTTTGGCTCAACTAGAGGAACTTAGTTCTTACATTATGTTTGGTGCAAGGGTGAGCCTACTTTGTGTACAAGAAGGTTATTGCCTCACCTTCTTTGAAGAGGCACTACTAGTGGATGTACTTCAAGTTTGAGGAGATTGGGAGTTTGGTTTGATATTCTTTATCTCAATCCTTTTATTTGTTATTTAAGCTTCAATTGTTAAATATTTATCTTTGATAATTTGTGCTTAAGTGTTCATTTGTTACACTAAGTTTGCTTTTTCATTAAGCACTTCAAAAGGTTTATTTTTTGAGACAACCTAATTCACCCTTCTCTTAGGTTGCTTTTGGGCCAACAATTGGAATTAGAGTTTGGTCTCTTCTTGTTTTGGTTTAATCATCTTTGAGTAAAGATCATTATGGCAACCAATAATGCTTTGTTTTTAAAGGGGCATTCCATTACTACACCTCCCATGTTTAATGGCTTTGATTTTGTTATTTGGAGGGAAAGAATGCAAATTTTCATACAATCCGTTAATATTGATTTGTGGTACATTGTTGATGAATAGAAGGTCCTTTTGAGGCTAATATTCTTGATGAAAATGCATATAGATTAAGGCCTAAGACTAGATTTGAGTTCAATGTACAAGATAGAATAAATTTATCTTTAATTGTTAAAGCCATGAATATTTTGTATAATACTTTGGATGCAGATGAGTATTCTAAAGTGAAAGGTTGAAAATCAGCCAAGGAGATATGAGGCAAATTGAAAGAAATCCATGAAGGAAGTGAAGATATAAGGGAACAAAAGAAGTCACTTCTTGTGGCAAAATATGAATCCTTCAAAATGGAACCTCATGAGAAAATTGACAAGATGTGTTGTTGGTTCAATGATATTGTAAAGGATTTGGAAAGTTTAGGTAAAGAATATTCTTTGGGTTAAACGTATAGAAATTTTTTTGAATGCTTTACCTAAGGAATGGGAACCTAAATCCATTGCCATAGAAGAGTCTACAAATTTATATTCTATGTCTATTGAGTCTTTGATTAAGTTACTAACCTCCTTTGAAGACAATTGAAGTTGAAATATAAGGTACAAGATGATGAGGAGGCAAGGGCAAAAATAAGCATAGCATTGAAGGCTTCACAAAAAGATACAAGCAAGAAGCCAAGTGAAAAATGCTATAAATATGGCCAATTGGGATCCTTTGCAAAAGAGTGTCCATCCAAGAAGAAGAAATAAGGAAGGAAGCCCCACTTCAACAACTTTCAAATCTCATGGGATGATTGCAATTCGGATGGAGAAGTTTAAGAACATGAGGCGGATCAAATGGCTTTTATGCCTCTTGGCAATAATGAGGTTTCATCTTGTGATGATTCTTGTGATGATGATGGTGATTTGTTGAATCATTTACTTTTAAAATGTATGAATGTTTGAAAGAATTATATGCCTTTCTGTCTCTTTAAAAATTAAGATGTGTTGATTATTGAGTGCAAACTCAAAACTTGTGCAGAAAATAGTAGTTTGACTAAAGAAAATCATGCATTGAAGAAAAGATTAGATGTGAAAACACAAGATTAAGGAAGAACAAGCTTCATTGAAGAAGAGTTTAGAGGATCTTGATGCACTTTTTCAAAAGAAAAAGGAAAATGTTTTTGAAAAGAAAAGGACTAGAAACATGCTCATCAATAAAAATTTCACCACTTTTAGAAAGGATGATTTGTTATTTGTTAAGTATAAATCTTCTTTGTATGACAATAAGAATATTATGTGTTACTATTGTCATCAACATGGTCATGTGAAGAAAGATTTTTATGTTGAAAGAAATGAAAAATTAGGAATGAAATATTTGTGGATATTAAGTGAATTCACTAGCTCAAGTGGACCCAAAAAAGTTTGGATACCAAAAGTTGTTGCCTAATTTTGTATATAGGTATGCTGGGAGAGCACCAAGGGATTCAAGGTGGATTATCAATGGAGGGTGTTCAAGGCATATGAACCAAGTTGACATTGAAATGGGTAACAATTAAATTTTTAACGTGATTGAATTTATTTAGAATGCTTGGATATAAGTACAGTATCCCCAATTTTTGTCTATATTAAGTTACTATTTGCAAAAGAAATGAGGAGCATTCTCTTTTCTAAATGGATTATATGTTAGAAATTAATTTTTCATCACAAGAAATTGAATCACATATGCTTTACTGTTTCGAGCAAAAAATGCCTTGATGTTAATCCTTTGCATAAATTTCTTCGTTTCTACTTGATTATTCTTCAAGGAAAGAAATATTTTAAACTTGATTTATCCTCTATATACTTACTTGTATTGCATGCATAGTTTAAGGGTATGATATTTGATACTTGATGTGGCCTTAATTAAGGGGGAGATTGAATATATAAATTGCTTTATATGATAATGTTTTGATGATGCAAAAAGGGGGAGAAATAATGGACAAAACTTCTTGTCCTGTGCTTCATGTTTTATGGTTGTTTTTAGAATTCTCCAATTGATTTGTCATTATCAAAAAGGGGGAGATTGTTAAACCCCAGTTATGATAATCATATTTTGATGATGACCAAATCGTAACAGACTAATGGCCTGAAAACAAGTGTGCACAAAAATAGGAAGGGTCGGACATAAATCATCGTCCCAACACAATCAAGAAAACAAAAAGGAGACTCTACGGACGCTGGTGACTGTCTGAAAGGAAGACACTTCGAACATTGGTCATTGTCTGACACAAAGAGCCTAAAAGAATCTCGAACGAAGAATAGCATCCGATCAATTGAGGCAAAATTCTAGAAGTCACTGACCATCGATCGGATGCAGGTTCAGACGAAGTTGCAGACGTTCGAATGAAGGAAGACAAGACACCATTTGGAGAACTGACACAATGTCGACGCAGAGCTTAGCAGCGACCGTCCGAAAGGTCAAACAACTAGTTTATTCGGAAGCACACTTATTGCATCGATCACCAGAAAGATCTAATTGCTAGTTTTTCTGTAAACAGAAAATAGCCGTTGGGGAGTTGTTGGAGGCAGTTTTTGGGCATCTATAAATACCTCGAAGTCTGTAAATGTAAATAGGAACTGCTACGTTCCCTAATACCAACACTTGTAAGAGCTATTTGGGAAGAAATTGACTAAAATATTATGGGTTGTATTGGTTTGGGTAGTATAGTTCTCTTGGCTCAACTATTGGGAATTAGTGTGAGCAAGAGCAGACAAGTGAGTGATCTTCAAGTGTAAGAGTGGAGGGATAACAAGTGTACAAAATTGAGGTTGTAATGTAAAATCCTTTGACACAACTAGAGGAACTTAGTTGGTGCAAGGGTGAGCCTACTATGTGTACAAGAAAGCTATTGCCTCACCTTATTTGAAGAGGCACTACTTGTGGATGTACTACAAGTTTGAAGAGATTGGGAGTTTGGTTTGAAATTCTTTATCTCAATCTTTTTATTGTTCTTTAAGCTTCAATTGTTAAATATTTATCTTTGATC
The DNA here is from genome assembly GCA_025175665.1 of Cinchona pubescens. Lineage (NCBI taxonomy): Eukaryota > Viridiplantae > Streptophyta > Magnoliopsida > Gentianales > Rubiaceae > Cinchona > Cinchona pubescens. Next base: position 296,919 of record JANKKI010000152.1, read on the forward strand.
ATTTGTGTTTACTGATACTTTACACACCTAGTTATAAATATATAAAACTCCTAAATCCTACAACTAACTAGGTGGCATCCCGCAAGTATACGGTTGTCAACTAGTCAGTCAATGCAAAGGGAAGTAGGGATCGTACCCACAACGATTGGTCAATAATTACTGATTATTTGGTTAGATTACAAGTTGAAGCGATTGATTAAAAGAAGGGATTTAACTAAAACTAGAACTAAAGAACTAAGAAAGTAATTTAAAGACTATCTATTGCATTAAAGTAAAGACTAACACTAAGAAAGCATGTTTAAGAAAGCAAGTAAAATGGAAGTATGTAAAAGAAATTCATTTTTTAGAAAGAAATTAAAAGGGAAAAATAACATAAAGAAGCAATTAACTAATCTAGACTACCAATTATCACTAAGAAATCATAATTAATGAAAGCCCATAAACTATTCAATGAAAGCAGGTAAAAAGAAAGCACTTTTGAAAAGCAATTAACTAGCCTAAACTACAAATTAACATTAAGAAAGAACAAATAAGGGAAACCCCTTAACTAATCTACCAATTAAACTAGGAAAGCAAGTAAAGAAAGCAATTACATGAAAAGCTCATAAACTAATCTTTATCCTAATTAACCAATTCTAACTACAAATTATCACTAAAAAAAGCATGTTTAAAGAAAGCCATAAACTAATCTAACAATTACTCTAAGAAAACAAATAAAGGAAGCAATTAGATTAAAGAAATTAAACTAATTAACTAAAGGAACATGAAATTAGAGCTTGACTAAAGGAGTTTTAACATAAATAAAGCACTTACGACTAAAAAGTTTCAATCTTTAGCTTGGATTTGAAATCTACAAGAAAGAGAAGTCCTAATCTATTGTAATCTGAGAAAACCTTCCCCAAATAGGGAGGAAAAAGGAAGAAAATTACTCCCTAATCTAGCCTACTTCTACTAACTTTCTAATGGGTCTTTTGTTCCTCAAATGATGCTTAAAAGAGGTATAAATAGTGCTAGGGTCGTGGGGTAATAGTTCAGCAAAAATCACCCCCGAACAAAGTCATTTTTGCTCCAACCGTCTCCAGATCGCGATCTGGACTGAAAGTTCTGAAATGCAGCACTGTTCACAGTTTTGCTTCGAAAATCTTCATCTGACGTCCGATTGATATGCCATTTTTTTTCATGCGACCCTAACACATTGGAGAATATTATTATATATAATAAATACTTAAAATAATACCTAAATATACAAATAAAATTCTCACAAAACAGCCCAAAAAAATGAATGATGAACAAAGACGAACGAAAACTTAACTCCCAATGAAGTTTAGTCAGAGATACGACACAACTCTATACACAAGAACCAAATAAAATATGCTAATTAAGACCTAAATAAGTACTAAAACACTTAACGAACACATATTACCACATTCTAACACATGAATGCAAAATAGACAAAAACACACGCGAAAACATTAAAAATGCTCGAAACTAGTAGCCAAACCTTCAAATTTAGGGTACATATAACTCTAGTTTTATAGACTTATCACACCCCCGCACTTAAGCTTTTGCTCGTCCCCAGCAAAATAAAAGACAACAAAAAAGAACAACAAAAATGAACAACGCAAAACATATATGACACAAGACACAACACATTAGACACCACCAAGATGACATCACAAAAGGTGAATAATGGATGTACTTTGAATAATTTGGAGATCTCTCAAGGGACCTCAAATACCATATGACAATTGAACTATTTTAACCAGTCATTCCAAGTTTTTCAATTTTTCTATAGGAAACAAGTTCAAATGCCAACAAAAGGTTTCAAATAACCAAGTATTAACCATCATCAAAAAGGTTTTTGAAAAACAAGTTCCATTCATCTAAAACATAGTTTTTCCCAAATCAAAAGGATTACAACGTTTTTCAATCATCTTGACAAGGCTACATGGAAATAGAAGATTATTAGGAGTCTACCTAATATGCATATATCACACAATTAGGAATATTTCTCTATCAAGGAGTGAATAGTATGATATCAATGATGAGTATTACTAACATTTCCTCCTCAACTTGTTGGTATACTAAAACGTAATTCCTAATGGCTTAATTCAGAGAAACAACATGGGTACGCTTTATGTCGGAATCCCGTACTCGCCTTATTCCTAAAAGAATTTTTTTTACACTGTAAACCAAGGAAGAGGAGTAAAACGTACTCAAGATTATATTCAAACCAATCACTCACAGGTTAGAAGAAAACTCCGTATGCAAACACCTAAAATGACCTAAATCACTTCTATTCCATTTAAACCAATTTTTTTTCCAAAAGGTCAATTGACCAACAAACTAATACTATTGATTTGGTAAAAAACATTTTTTCAAATGAACTACTATAAAAATGTGAATGCCTCACTTTTTGAACATAGTAATACATGGCTTTTGAAATTCTTTTGTCGCAAAAGAACTAAACACACCAAAATTCGTGGAATGCCAAATTTAAATAACTCAATCATATGATATTGCAAGTCATTTGTCATCATCGATTACTATAATCAATCAATTTTTTATCCAAAATTCACCACACAAATATTTACATTCACAAAAAGAAACCATTCCAACACAAGTAAATAACACCCCCAAACCTTGTCATTTTATTCAAGTGATGAGTACAACTCATCTTTTCGCTCACCCAAAATAGAACAAATGCATAATAATACTACTAGAAAGCATAAAAACAAAAGACTAGGCAATGATTTTGAATTACACTTGGACAATCAAAAAGCAAAAATAGAAGATGAACAACATATTAATCAAGTGAATATGAATGCAATCAAGTAAGTCAAATTGAACATAACAACAAGAGTTCTACCCTTTAATTATGGACTTCACCAACATTGAGCACAACATTTATCAAGGCTAAACAACGAGCAAATGACAAGTAAATCATATAAATGCAATTTTCAATTAAACATGAGTCCTAAAAATTGATTTTTCTTCAATAACTAATTGTGATTATACTAAGGAAGGGTCCTCGGGTCTTCACGGGGTTCAAACAATTTAAAGAAAAAGAAAAGCGCATATAAGGGTAACAAAGTTTAACACAACGAAAGGTTCTCTAAATGCCCAACTCATCCCCCCAAACTTTCAGTTTCACACATAATCGGGTTCGAAAAGACATTCAATCACAAAGACTACTCTTAATCCAAATCAAGCATTCATATGATTTCCTCAAAATAAGCTCAACTATTTAGCACATGAAGTGTATCAACAACTAGAATATTCATAATCAAAAGATAAAACCAAGTCCAAGTTCAACCAATAAATCATGTATATCATTCACAAATCACAACAAGTCATATATTGCCATTACCATTCTCATTAATGGCCAAATTCATCCAAGTGTATCCAAATTCAATTGTCAACAACAAAATATAAGCTAAACTAGTCACAAGGTTACAAGCCTTTATTACCAATGAGATACTTAAACAAAAGCAATAAAACTAAAATAAAGCGTAATAAATAAAAAGGAAAGAAATACTCCCTCAACATCAAGGAGGCTTCCAAGGATATTGTAATCTTTGGTGAATTTGCACAATTGTTGAGCTCCTCCGAAGTCTACCAGGAAATGAACTTCGACATATGTAGGTTGTGCCTTCTTGGCCCCCTCTAGAATGTATCCTTCATTTTCTACTCCTCTAAGAGTCGGCTCTTTCTCCATGAACACCCCAAATAGAACCTCTTTTATTGTAACCGGGACAAACGCACACTCATGTAACATAAGCGTTGGTTGTCTCGATTGTTGTAACTTCAACTTTATGAGGCTCTTGAGAAACAGTTTCTTGCAAGACATTTTCAATTTGTTCTTCTTGAACCGGTTCTTCACCCATTGGTGGAGGTGTTGGAATACATTGTTCTTCACTATTTGCTATTCCTTGAATCTCGGCAAGTGGGTCTTGTAACTGATTGTTGGTTGTGGCTTGCTCTTCACGGAGTCTATCTATTTCTTTTTGAAGTTGAGCAAGTTTTTCTCGTTCTTTGGCCATAATTTCTTGAAATTGAGCCCTTTCATCGAGAAGTTGGTTTTATTTCGTCTTGAAATTCTTAAATTTGCATCCACTTGTCCATCCTTCTTACGTCTTCAATTTCTTGATAATGTTGTTTGGTGAAGGAAATATGACTCCGTTTGATCATATGATGGCTCTTATGGTGGAGGGAAAGAGTAGGAATTTTCTTGATAGCTCTCATAAGGATATGGATGGCTTGACCATCCCATTTGATAATTTTGGTGGCTCTCATAAGCATATTGATGGCTAGACCATACCATTTGACAATTTAAGGGGTAAGGAGAGTAACCATAACAAGAATCATGCTCATTGGGCATACCTCCATTACCATAAAAATAGTAATCTCATTGGTATGAATCATTCCAATTAATCCTTGCATGTTCTTGAACAATCAACAGCACAAATAAAAACAAGAAAATGATATAAAACAACACAAACAAGAAAATTAGAAAAGTTTAGACTACTTGATAATCTAAACCATTCATCACAAACAAAATCATTTTGGATTTGTGAAAATAAGAACACAACTACAAAATGAAAATCTTTTTGGTTTTTCAAATGGGTGAAACAACTATACAAGAAAACAAAATAAAGTGATTGGCTTCAATTTAGTCTTCTAACCAAATTAGATTGATATTACCGAATATCATTCCCTGGCAACGGTGCCAAAAACTTGTTACTTTACACACCTAGTTATAAATTTATAAAACTCCTAAATCCTAGTACTAACTAGGTGGCATCCCGCAAGTATACAGTTGTCAACTAGTAGAAAAGGGAAGTAGGGATCGTATCCACAAGGATTGGACGATAATTACCGGTTATTTGGTTAGATTACAAGTTGAAGAGGTGATTAAGAGAAGGGATTAAACTAAAACTAGAACTAAAGAACTAAGAAAGTAACTTAAAGACTATCTACTGCATTAAAGTAAAGACTAAGACTAAGAAAGCATGTTTAAGAAAGCAAGTAAAATGGAAGCATGTAAAAAGAAGTCATTTTTTATAAAGCAATTAAAAGGGAAAAATAACTTAAAGAAGCAATTAACTAATCTAGTCTACTAATTACCACTAAGAAATCATAATTAATGAAAGCCCATAAACTATTCTATATGAAAGCATGTAAAAAGAAAGCACTTTTAGAAAGAAATTAACTAGCCTAAACTCCAAATTAACATTAAGAAAGAACAATTAAGGAAAACCCATTAACTAATCTACCAATTAAACTAGGAAAGCAAGTAAAGAAAGCAATTACATAAAAAGCCCATAAACTAATCTATCCTTATTAACCAATCTAAACTACAAACTATCACTAAAAAAAGCATGGTTGAAGAAAGCCCATAAACTTATCGAACAATTACTCTAAGAAACAAATAAAGGAAGCAATTAAATTAAAGAAATTAAACTAATTAAATAAAGGAACATGAAATTAGAGCTTGACTAAAGGAGTTTTAACATAAACAAAGCACTTACAACTAAAAAGCTTCAATCCTTAGCTTCGATTTGAAATCTACAAGAAAAAGAAGTCCTAATCTACTCTAATCTAAGAAAACCCTCCCCAAATGGGGAGGAAAAAATGAAGAAAATTACCCCCTAATCTAGCCTACTTCTACTAATCTTTCTAATGGGTTTTCTGTGCCTCAAATGATGCTTAAAAGAGGTACAAATAGTGCTAGGGTCATGGGGTAATAATTCAGAAAAAATCAGTCCCGAACAAAGTCATTTTTGCTCCAGTCGTCTCCAGATCACGATCTGGAATTTGAGATCACGATCTGGACTGAAAGTTCTGAAATGCAGCACTTCACAGTTTTGCTTCGAAAATCTTCATCTGACATCCGATTGATGCGCCATTACACTAGATGAACCTTAATACATAGGAGTCTATTATTATCTATAATAAACACTTAAAATAATACCTAAATATATAATTAAAATTCTCACAAAATATCCCAACAAAACGAATGACAAACAAAGACGAACAAAAACTTAACTTCCAATGAAGTTACGTCAAAAATATGACACAACTCTATACACAAGAACCAAATAACATATGCTAATTAAGACCTAAATAAGTACTAAAAAACTTAATAAACACATATTACCATATTCTATCACATGAATGCAACAAGAATAGACAAAAACACACACGAAAACACTAAAAATAATCGAAACTAGTGGCCAAACCTTCAAATTTAGGGTACATATAACTCTAATTTTATGGTTTTATCATTTATATGTTCATTTGTTGCACAAAGTTTGCATTTTCATTAAGCATTTCAAAAGGTTTATTTTTGAGACAACCTAATTAACCCCTCTCTTAGGTTGCTTTTGGGCCAACAGAAGAGATGAAAATGTGTAGGGTTTTATTAGGTTTAGTAAAATGAATTTGTGTCTATTTTAGTGACAATTTTTTTAAATGCCCCTAAACGCTTGCAAAGGCGTGTGGATCTAAAACGCGGTAAAATTTTACGCCTTCTGTCCATTGTACAACAAAAATTAAAGCACGAGGGGGGTAAGATGCACGTTTAATAATTATAGGGAGTAAAGTATCTATTTGAGATACCACAAAGGGGTTATTTGCATTTTACCCATAAAAATATACCAATTGTATAAATTAAGTTAGAAAATTAAAGCTCGAATTACAAAATTTTATCAATAAATATTTTTTAGTTGAATAACTACATTTATATTTTTAGTGATTTACTATTTATACATCAATATATTTCAAAAATATTTTTTTAATTATTGAATTTGGTAATTGGTTAACCGAATTCAAAAATCTCTCTACCATTTTCAAAATCATTAACCGTATTCATGAATTTGGTTAACCAATTTTTGACCAAAATCAAAATTAACCAATTTTCTTAATCGAATTGAATTCAAAATCGGTTACAAATTTGATTAACCGAATACTTGCACACCCTTATTACAAGATCTATGGATGGGATTATGGACCGGATCTATCAAAGAAATTTACTGGATAGTATAGCATGTCAACCTTAACTTTCTTTTATTTTTGGGCAGTTTACACATAAGCCACTACAGTTTAACCTTTTTCTACATGACCCTTTATGGTTCAAAAACCTACAACACCCCCTATACTTCCAATTTATGTGTCTAATGGATGGAAAATGTCTCTAGTGATAGAAATTTGACTGCCACACGTCGAGGAATCTTCTTGGTTCTGAAATTTTTGAAATATTTTGCAATATCTTTCCTAATTACCCCATTATAAAACTCAATTGAATTTTATTATATACACATATAAACATACAGACATACATACATATAAGATTTATATATATGTATGGATGTATGTATATATTTATTATACAGAATTAGATATATAATATCGTACATGAATTTGAAAAGTATGACATAACAATATATATATAGGCACACACACACACATACACACATGAGAAATTATATAATGAGAATGTTATGTCATACTTTTCAAATTCATGTACGATATCATATATCTAATTTTGTATCTTATACATTTACCAAATATTTTAACAATGCATTTTTTCTATGTAATCATCAACAAATAAAAAATCATGCGTATACCTAGTAGATGTTGAAGGCTCAAATTATACCATGCCTTCACTATTTCTAGGTAGTCAACCTAATGATTGTCTCACTACTAAAAAAAGTTGTAAAGGTCTCGTGAAATCTAGTTTACCTATATGATGTATTTGTACTGTTTATATATCGTGTATCATGTAATTCAGTTCTAAAACACTACCCACTATCTCATGCATGTTCAGAGGTTTAGACCGTTAGTATTTAGCCTACATCACTTGCATATCAAATATATCAGAACTATACAAGTTTTTACATGAACATTTAAATTCATGTGAGTTATATAGCCGCACATAATTCATATTTTCACAGGAAAAATAATTAATTCATAAAACATAGTTTCATAAAAATTTTGAAAATCATATTAGTTCAATAAACAATTTTGAGAGACACACAAGTTTTCAAAAAAAATTTAAAAACACAGAAGGTACACACCAGTTACATTGAACAATCCAAAGATCTTTATTTCAAATTCCTCTGTTTCTCGTCAAAAATCTTTAAAGGAAGATCCTAATATTTCGTTGCCAGTAGTTCATGAAATAATCCTTTTTTCATTCTTATAGAATTCCTATTGCAAATTCCGCGGGACCATATTCTAATCATTTATTGACATTCACTATTATCATGGGAATAATAAAAACTTCCATTCGTTACATTAAATAGTTATTGACTTAAAGTTGATAACTTTTTAAAGTCCAAAATAATGTTTTTGAATATTAGTTTTTCCAAAATATCTAAATCATGTAGTTTCTTAAATTAAACCAAGGAAGATACAAACTTATTAAAGCTTTTAGAACTTCTAGGGCGTTTCAAAAAAAATTCTAAACTTTAGGGCTTTATTTTAATTTTTGAAAACTTTTAGGGCTAATATATAAATTTAGAAAATGTTTAGGGCCTTTCTCTTACTTTAAAAATATATTTGAGACTTTTCGATAACTTTAGAAAACTTTTATTGACTATTTTATAAATTTGGAAAAGTTATGAGGATTTTTAAAAAAATTGCTTAGAATTTGAAAATTTGCAGAGTAACTTTTGAGGTTTACTTTTTGAAGTTTTTGGGACTTTTCTTTGCAGATCTCCTTATTGTAAATCTTGAAAGGAAGATCATAATATTATATCATGAATGTCTCATGCAATAATCCTATTTTCTCCCTCAAAGTCCTATTGAAAATTTCCTAGAAACCATAATCTAACCAATTCTAAATTTCAAAAAACATTGACCCGTTTATTATGAGAATTAAAAATTCTTTTATTCTTTACTTTAAAATAAACCTTTCTTTAGGTTGCTAACTTTCTAAAAAAAATTTATGCCCTTGTGTAAAATAGTGTTTATCATATGTTGGATTTGCCAAAATAACTAAGTCATTTCGTTTCTTAACTTAAATCAAGTAAAATGGACCCTTATTAATAGTTTCTAATTTTAGGGTTTTTCTAAAGTTTTTGAAAACTTTTTAGACTTTATTATAGCTTTTGAAGGTTCCTAGGATTTTATTCATATAAAAAACATTTACGGTCTTTTATCACTTTAGTAGAATATTTGGGGCTTTCTAAATCTTTAGAAAACTTTGATAGTCTATTATGTCCAAATTTGGAAAACCTATGAAGCTTTTTTGATAATTTTCTAAAGTTTTCTGGCCTTTGCAGAATGATATTTGAGCTTTACAAACATTTTTGAAAATTGGGCCTTACTGAAATACTTATGAATAACATTTGGACCTTGCTAATTTTTTCAGAAACTTTCTCAAGTCCCTTAACAATTTCCAAGAATTTCTTGCGCATTGTACATTTTTGGAAACTTTTGTGGGTCAAAATACAATTTATAAAAATTCTGGACTTCTTATGGCACCACAAAATTTTTTTAGCCCTTACTCTGAATTTTGAAAGCCTTGAGATATCTTAAATAGTTTGTTTTAAAATCTTTTGGGCCTTGGTGAATCCTACCATTTTGCAAAATTAAAGAAGCCAACACCATCGTCTTCATTTCTTCATCGCCGGAGACCTCCATGTCACTGGCGTGGCTGTAGGCATTAGAAAACTCGCAATTGCACAATTATGTGCACTGTCAATAGCAGCTTCTCTATCGGCCTTCTCTTTGCTAGATCAAATTTTTTTCCTCCTAAAATTCCATATCCGAATCTCTCACCCTCTAGAAAAATGCATAAATAAACTAAACTAGATTTTCAATCATCAAAATTTAAAGACTTGACCTAGGCATATTCTTCAATCAATTTTACCATAATTCTAAAGCAAAAACTTAAATTTTATACTTAAAATGAATGAAAGAAAACTTACTTTTGTCTAGATTTCCAAAAAAATTTCCTAAGTTTAAAAGAATTAACCTAAGCCCTATATTTATAGGGCATCACGTATATTTTTATTATTAATAATTGTTAGGTCAATAATTTTTAAATTATTTGTTACATAATATTTAAATTATATAATCACTTCCAAATTTCTTATTTCCTCATTTATTAAAATCAAAGTTTTTGGGGTTTCATAGCAGTCCAAAATTTGACTTGTTCATTTGAGTAGTGAACATACAATTAAGGGCTTTTATATCATTGAAATTTCAAATTTTCAAATTCCCTTAATTCTAGTGATGTCAATGATTTTCTTTAGATCTAAGTTTGTCTCGCATTGATGATGAGAGAAAATCCTGATGAGAGAGAATTCCTTAGAGAAGTTTTTGGTTCGTATCCTTGATGATTTCAACAGTTAGGTTTTAAGGCCATAATTTTCTTTTGTTTTTGTTTTTTCTATTTCTTTTCTCTTCACCCATTTTGTTTTCTAACTTTGTTTACCTATCTTTGACTACTTTGGAGAAATCAACTGCTCTAGGGCTTCATCTTTTTAGGGACTTGGAGTTGGATCAAAGTGGTGTTCTACTTAAGTGGTTTTGCTTTCCACTATCTCTATGGCAGAGGAATTAACTAACATTCTAGAAAAGTTTGATTTATGCAATAAAGAAAGCGAGGATCTGAACTTTGAAGACGAGGATTTTATGAGATTGGTGGAATCATGTAAGAACAGTGCGCTGGGAAAAGTTATAAGCAAGAAAGTTACCAGCTTTGGAGGTATTCAGAATTATGTCAATTAGATTTGATAGGGTTTTCCTAAAAATTTGAAGACGGTAGAACTTGGTCCAAATCTTTTCCAGTTTTACTTCAATAGCAAGAAAGAGAAAGCTAAAGTGTTAGGAGGTACCCCTTGGCTTTTTGACAATAAGCTCTTCATTGTCAAAGAATGGACTGAGCATATTGAAGGGGGCATATAAGCTTTTTGGTTTTGCAATATATGGGTTCAGGTCTGGAACATTCCATTTCACTGGTTAACTAAAGAGATGGGACTTAAAATTGGCCAGAGGTTCAATCGAGTCTTGGATGTGAAACTCTCCCCTTCTGGGAGTAAGGAGGGAAAGTATATGAAAATCCTGGTGGAGTTGGATATTAAGCAATCTTTACTGCAACGAATTATAGTTAAAACTAGAGGAAGACCCAAATGGCTTCAATTCAGGTATGAAAAATGTCCCGACTTCTATTACAACCATGGTATCATGGGCCATGCTAATACTTCTTGTGGATTTCATGCAGTTAGGACTCCTAACTCTATTGAAGGGTTTGTTTTAAGAACTTTCCTCAGCCCCGGGATGATAAAAATAATAATAATATGAGGTTTAAGAACTGTCAAAGTGAGGGGGTTTTACCTCTGATAACGAGGGATGGGTCGGCCTGGGTCGAGGAAGAGAAAGGAGAGCATTTGAAACTTAAGGGAGTTGGGATAGAGAAGGAGGGGAGTGATGATATAGTGGGTATAGTCCTAGAATCAGGAATGATAGGGCCTATTGATAATACTAGCCCTGTGTGTGCTCTTGAAACCTAATTGATGCAAGGACAGAAGGATGATTTCTTTTTTGGAGAAGGTGTAGGGGTAGTGGGGTTGTGTTAGATAAAGGGGTGGTTGAGAAGTGGGGTTGTGTAGAGGTCTCAGGTATGGATGTAGATAGAAAAGAGAGGGGTAAATTTTCCTAAAGGCTCTGGGGTTACTAGAAAGAAGTCTAAAAGGTTGCCTACTTCCATGAGGATTCCTCTTCAAAATTTCAATTGTAATCAGGAGAGACCGTTAGAAGGAGAAAAAGTAAGAAGAAGCAAGACTTTTTTGGAGAGGGTAGGGAGATTGAACCGATTTGTGTTGTGAATAACAAGAAGCCAAAATTACAAAGGAAGAAATTAACAGGAAGGTTAAGCTAGGAGAGGTAGGGACCAACCTTATATGGTCCCTAGGTTCCAAATTAAAGTTTGGTGCGGAATTGTCGAGAGGCGAGGAGCTCCTTGACTCTTCCATAACAAAAGGAGGTTAGAAACCTTTATACCCCATATATTATTTTTCTTTCCGAAACTAAAAAAAATTAAAAAAATTCATGGATACTCTTAGTAGGAAGCTAAGTTTTGATCATGCTTTTATTGTAGACTCGATAGGGAGAGCAGGGGGAATACCGGTTTTCTAGAAATATGGTACCAAGGTGGAAGAGGTTGTTTCTACAGCTCAGTTTTTACTATTGAGCTAAAGATCTTCAATCCTGATAATAATCAGAGATGGTGGTGCATAGGCATCTATGCTAGAATGGATGCAAAGATTAGGAAAGGCTAGAAGTGGGAGGTATTGAATAGAAGAAGAGGTTTATGGGGGGGATTTGTGGTTTATAGCAGGTGATTTTAATGCTATTACCACTAATAAGGAAAAATAGAGTGGGAAAGAGAAAGAGTAGTGGGCAATGAGGGATTTTAGATGCTAGATTCCTGATAATTAGTTAATAGATATCAGATTTGAAGGGATTTTTTGGACATGGTCTAATAAGTGGGATAATGGGAATATGATTAAAGAAAGATTGGATAGAGGCTTTGGCACCACTGGTTGGTTCATCATGTATGAGAAGACTAAATGTTTCCATATTCCTAATGAAGCATCAGACCACCTTATGCTTTTGGTTGACTGTTGTCTTGTTTTTGTCAAGAGGAAAGGAAGACTCAATTTTGACAAAAGGTGGCTCAACTATCCTGATGTGGAAAAGATTACTGCTGAAGCTTGGCACTCATATAATTTAGGTTCAAGATAGTTTAAAGTTTCCCAAAAAATCATAGCATGTAGAGTTGCATCTTTACTTAAGTGGTACAAGTCCCTGAAGGTCAATGCAGAAAAGAAAATCAAAGAGCTTAAAGGACATATTCAAGCTCTTAAGAATTGCAATTCTGGGAAGACTAGTGGGAGGTTGGTAGATTTAAAATTGAAGTTTAGTCAAGCCTATAGGGAGAAGGAAGCTATCTGGGGTCAAAAAGCTAGATGTCCATGGTTAAAAGAGGGGGATGGAAACACTAGTTATTTCCATGCTACTGTAAAGAGTAGAAGGAAGAGGAATGCTATTACTTCCTTACAGAAAGACAATAGGAATTGGTGTGAGGGGTAGGGGAGATTGAAAAGGAGATCACTAAGTATTATGTTAATTTGTTCAAGTCTACCTACCGTTTTGATTTTAATGAGATAGTGGAAGGGATCCCTCATAAAGTGGATTATCATATGAATTCTCGACTCACTAGACCCTTTGAAGAGGAAGAGATTAAAGCTGCCTTTTTCTCCATGCATCCAAACAAAGCCCCAGGTATTGATGAACCTTATAGTAGCATGTCTCCTCTATTTTTTCAAAAGTTTTGGCATATTATTGGTTTGAATGTTGTATCTACTGTTAAAAGTTCTTTCCAACCTTTCTCATTATAGACCTATTAGCTTATGTAATGTGTTTTATAAAGCTATAACGAAACTTCTTGCTAATAGGTTGAAGCCTATTATTAATTTTTGTATCAGCTGCAACCAAGTACCTTTTGTTCCGTGTAGACAAATTTTTGATAGTATTATTATTGCCGATGAGTTTTTACATTTTTTGAAAAATAAGAGAGACGGTAAGAAAGGAATTGTGGCTTTAAAACTTGACATGTCTAAGACTTATGACAGATTTGACTGAAATTATTTGTTTACTGTGATGTATAAATTAGGTTTTTGCTTCACTTGGATAAACTGGATTTCTAAATGCATAACCTCCGTGTCTTTCTCTATCAATCTTAACGGGGATAAAGTAGTTATTTCAAAGCTGAGAAGGTCTTAGGCAAGGGAATCCTTTATCTCCTTCTATTTGTTTCTTTTGTGTGCATAGGGCCTTTCTAATCTTATTAGAAAGGAAGTTTAAAGAAAGAAACTTTTTGAGATAAAAATATGTAGAAATGGTCCACCTGTATCCTTTTTTTTTTTTTGGCAAATGATGTACTCATTTTTTGTTGATCAAAAGAGGAACAATTTTTAGAGCTTAAAGAGATTCTCCAGAAGTATGGGAAAGCATCAGGTCAGCTCATCAGTTTAGAGAAATGCCCAGCTCTTTTTAGTAAGTATACTGGCAACAAGACAAAAGAAAAATTGGGTGAAGTGTTAGGGAATGTGGCTGTACAAGTATCTAGGTTTGCCAATGGTCATTACTATAAACTAGAACAAGTAGTGTGCTATTATCAAGAAGAGAGTGAAAGACAAATTGGAAAACTGGAAGAATAAATTTTTGACCCTGGCTGGTAAAGAAACACTTTTGAAATAACTAGTCATAGCAATGCCAATCTACTCTATGTCCTATTTTAGCCTAACCAAGAAGATGTGTATCCTTAAAGAGTTAAGTAGTTTAGTTGCCAACTTCTGGTGGGGAGCAAAGGATGAGAAGAAAAGGATTCACTGGATCTCCTGGCAGAAATTAACTCAAAATAGGAGGAAGGTGGTTTAGGTTTTAAAGATTTTCAGGGTTTTAATAAGGAAGTGTTGGCCAAACAATTATGGAGACTGATTACTTGCCCAAATTTGCTTGTGAGTAAGGTTATGAAAGCTAAGTATCTAAAAAATTCCTTAGTGTTTGATGCCAAGATTTCGAAGAACTCTTCTTAGTTCTGGAAGAGTGTGATGTCTGCTAGAAATTTGTTGGAAAGAGGCACGAGATGGAGAATGGGAGATGGGAAATCTATTAAGATTTAGGAGTCTAAGTGGTTGATTTCTAGGAAGGAAGAGGTTGTAAATTCAATTAAACCACCTAATTGTCATTTGAAGACCGTTGATCAGCTGATTTTAGGATTTAGGTGGAATAAGGAGGTAATCAATAAGGTATTTAATGACCAGGATGCCAAAGTATATTTTACAGATTCCTATTAGCATCTGTAGTAATAGGGACAGATTCTATGGAAGGAGGAGGAGTCAGGCAATTATGTTGTCAAATTTGGTTATAGGTTGGTAGTAAAACAAGCTCTAAAGAAAGGACAGGATTTGGATAGATTAAATGGGCAGAGTTCCTCTTGCAATGATTAGGGGGTCTAGAAGGAGTTATGGGGGTTAAACTTAAAACATAAGTTAAAGAATATTTTGTGGAAATGTTTACTTCATATTATCCCATCCAATGTGATTGTGCATGATAGAACTGGAAGGGGAGACAGAAGATGCTTGTGCTGCCAGGAAGAAGAAGGAACATTGGAACATATTCTTTTTTTTTTTTTCTGCAAAAAAGCTCGGGAAATCTGGAAGTTGTCTCCTCTGAAATGGGGTGTTTACTTCAATATAGAAGTAAATTTTGGAACTGGTGGAAGCATCTACTGCAGGTGAAAACTTGGAAAGAAGGAGAAAATCATATTGGTCTCACATTCCTGACCTTATACAACCAATATATTATGGTAGATTTGGAAGGCTAGGAATTTGTTTGTTTTCCAGAATACTGAGATGAACAGTCATAGTATTGTCTAAAGGCTTGGGGGAAATAGAATGAATTAGGCCAAGTTCAAGGGAAAGAGGCTTCAAAGAACAAGACTAAAACAGATCCAACAACCATCAGACCAAAGTGGTTAGCTCTAGTAGGTGATACAGTTAAGATCAACATTAGGATTGATAAGACAGGACAGGAGGGGAAATTTGGGATTGGAATGGTAGCTAGAGACTAGAATAAAAGTATTCTAGGGAGGACAGGAAACTGTCAACAGATGTGAAAGAAGCTGAGGCTGTGAGACTGGCTGTGATAAAAGCAGCTGAAAAGGGTTGGAAGGATATTCTTATAGAGATGGGTAATCAACAACTAGTTGATAAGTTCATCAAGAGAAAGATAGGGTTCTCCACTATGGCAGGGATACTGGAACATATGAATGTGTTGAGGAATCTATTTTATTCCTATTCTTTCAACCATTTTGGAGACAAGATAATAGGAATTTTTGTAATAGCATAGCTTTTTTTGCTACTAAACTTAAGAAGGAAATAGAGTGGGAGGAGTTTTTCCCAATTTGGGCTGCAAATGCATCCAAGAATTATTAAGGAGAGTGATCCTTACACACAATTGTAATTCTATTTATATATCAATAAAATTCTATCGTTTCTGGGAAAAAAAATTGAGTAGTGAACATTGTGATAGTGAATTATTGAATTATTTTTGTAATAAAAATTTTAATTTTGTGTTGCATTCGGATCTGTGACTGAATTCTCATATGCACTAAGTTTGGTATTCTCTTTTATATTAAATTGGCATTTGTTACGATGACTATGATACCATATAAATTAAACATGAAGGCTTAGATTGATTATTCATTTAATGTCATTAGGTTTAAGTATTTGCTAGGGGTTAACAAAGGTTAGGTTAGGAGGCGTGATTACTCTACAAATGTGGATTATTCTTGTCTTTATTTGCATCTTATCTATTGCTTGTTCCTTTGCAATTTAGAGTGTGTTGATGGTTTCTTTTGTGTTCTGGTGTTAAGTGTGTGTTTTTTGTTGTTGTTGTTTTAGTATTTAATTAATCTTTGTGTTATTTTGATATTTAGGTTAGAATTACTTAAGTTGGGAATGAAATAAAGTTGAACAAGGTTGAGCCCCAAAGTGTTAAGGTGGAAGGGATGTTGGCTATAAGCAAAATCCTTTTGGTTGCAGCGAGTAAAACAGGTAAAAAATTTTCAAGAGCACTTTGGCCATGGCTAAAGTCATTCTTGGCAGTGACTAAGGTCATTTTTCAGCAAAATTCTGTATCTATATTAGCTATGATGAAAGGTTGCGATCTACAGCCGATTGTGGCGATATTTCAACAGTTTCCAGCCCTATAAATACCAAAATCATAGGAAACGCTTGATAGAGCTTTATAATAGGTTTTAGGGTAGTTTAAGGGTGTTATTTTAGGTCAGATTAGGGTTTGATCATTCTACTATGATACTTTGCTCTTGAAAAGCTGTAATCGTTAGAAGATCTTGATTTTGTCTATGAAGATCAACTATCTACAAGGTTGCATCTTCCTTTGTCTCTTCTTTATGTGTAGTTAATTGTTTTTCTAGGAGTCTAGATACAACCCTTGCATCTATGGATTGATTTGCTTTAAGCTATGAATTGAGTTAGTATTTATAAAAATTTACGGTTTATTCTCCATATTTACCATGTAGATATTTTCTTTGTCAATTACAATTACTTGTCGACTATGCTTGTAACTTTTCGGTTAACTAATTATGACATTTTGGAATGATCCATGTGTAGTTCATATAGTCCTATACATGAGAACTGTAAACTAGTAGTCATAGAAGTTTAATTTTGGAGGAGCATATATGCTTTAGTTAGAAAAATTATGATTATTAGTCCAAGTTAAGCTATCTTTCCAGAAAAACTGAGCTTGTAGCTTTTTACCGTCCCTCGCATAAATCAATTGAGTTAATAAGTTCTTGGTGAAAAATTCATCTATGAAAGTTAAGTGATAAAGTCTAGAAGCCTAGATTTTCATTATTTTGCAATAATCTGTTCTACTGCTAAATTATTTTTGTAACTTACTTTTAACCTACATTTTAGTTTTATTCAAACCAAAAACGCATAAATATTTTCTCTCTTGTAAAGATAACTAATTCACAAGATTTTTCCCTAGTTCCAAGTGGGATCAACACCTTACTCCCGTTTTACAACTATACTTCGTATATTTGTGTATAGGAAATAAAGTTAATTAAAATTTGGTTAATTTAAGTCACACCACCTCTTCTCGCTCACTCCTGCTGTGCATGTAACACAACCCATTTCCCGTTGGCTCCTACCTTTAATCCCTCTTCTTCTGCACCCTCTTCACCTGCTCTCTGTATTTTCCATCACAAACTCACACAAGAAAAACACATTAGCTCACCAGTACACATACTGTATTGATTTTCTAAGCAATCCAAAATAGCGAAAACAAAAGATATCTGACTAGATCGAAACGCATAGTCAAACACCCACAAAAAATAAATAATAAATAAAAATTAGAGATCAAGTTCTAAAACTCCCAAGAACAAAGAAAACACAGTTAAACACCCACAAAAATACGCATTGCAATTTAATTCACTAAAGAACATAGAGATCGACTTCTTTGTATTTCGTGCCATGGATGAGATTTGTGCTTCAGAACAGGCTTGATTGGTTCTAGAATCAGCCGAGGATCGGAGTTGTTTTTGGGAAACTAGGCAATAATGAATAGTTCTTTTTCCATAATTGTCCAAAATGCTGATAAAAATATTCGTCATTAAAATGATGGTGGTGAAAGTAACAGTTCACTTTGTTTACAAGGATATTTTGGATCAATATTTAGATTAGATAAAAAATGAGTGAACTTTGATGTAGACCCGTAGAAGGGGAAGGGTAAGGAGCAATGTTACATGGATCGTGGTACGGATTAGTACGTGGTCTGAGTATGGGTACGCGGTACCGGACTTTTTTCGGTATGTGTGTATGTAGTTCGGAGGGGTAGACTTAGGTAGGTCGCTTTTTTAGGATCAAAATTCGTTATTTAGGATTGTTACTTAACTTAGAATTGAGTAGTTAAAAAAATTATAAGTACTTATAACTAATAAGTTTACCTACAATTTCCTAATCTCATTAAATAACTGTAGTCTTATCTACAAAAAGAAGTTGACAAGTACTTAAATTCTTGTTTCTATTATTTCCTCTTTCCTATATGACTCCTACTCTCATTAAGTTTACTTTATAAGTTATTTTTAGCCACTTTAGACTGGAATAACGGTCAAAACTAACAATATTAGATTTTCGATCTAAATGATATTTTTACTCTCAAACTATTAATGTTTGAACAAATTTACCAAAAGTATTTTATTTTCCTTCCATACATAGAATTTGATGAAATTTAAAATAGGCAGGTGATTGATAACAAAATTATTGAATCATATCAACAAAATGTGAGAGAAGAAAAAAATTGAATCAAGTAAAAATGAGAAAAAAATGAAAGAGAAATAAGGAGAGAGATTAAGGATATTTTTGTTAAAGAATAATGAATGTTGAGTTTGATTTAATGGAAGGATATAAATGTCCAAAAAATAATATTATGCGCTAAAGTGATAGTGAGTATAAATATTAAGGGGGTAAAATGAAATTAACCCAGTTATATATATATATATATATATATATATATATATATATATATATATATATGGAGTTTGATAGTAATGGGGGAAAGCTATAGTTTTAGGTCTTTATTAAATGCAGTGCGATGAAGATAAGTGAAGATTCTCACAATTGCCATTTATCGATTTGTATTGGTTTTTATTTTTAAATGGGTCCACCAAATAATAAATATTCATTATTTCCAGTACAAAATGGTACTTTCGAGATATTAGTTGGTATCCAGACACTTATTCCATTATATAAAAAGGCAGCATTATCTATAAAAATCACTAAAGTCAAAAGTCAAATATTATTTACCAAATAACACTCCATTATTCGCAATACAAAGAATCCATAATAGTTGCGAAACTTAAAACTTGGCACAAAAGCATCTCTAAATTGGAACAAATAATTAAAAAATAACAACGAGAAATGCTCAAATTCGTGTCTCTTACATCAAATTTATCTTGGCCCCACCTATGAATCTTGTAGTTAGAATTAATTTTACGGATTTTGCTTACATACCTGATGTCATTCATTCCATATAGTTTAATCCATATTGGAGTTTCTTTTGATAAATTAGAGAATATTTAATGGTTCTTTGTCCATAATTGTCCATAATTATTCGGGATTTAGATGATGGTGGTAAAAATAAAGTTGAATTTGCTTCGCAGGCTATTTTTGGGATAATGTTCAGATTAGAGATTGGCGGAGAAATGAGTGAACTTTGATGTAGACTTGTAGATAGGGGAGGGGAAAGAGCACAAAGAAATTAGGGTAATTTAGTCATTTACAAATTTATTACATTTTTATAAGTAATTCAAGTTATATAACTAATAGTAATTCAAGATACTATGAATAGTAACAAGAGCATTTTAGTCTTCTAACTTGTTATGTTAACGAAAATTAGTAATAGATGAGTTTTTATAATTTAGTCAAATCACAGTGTCTGTTTGGTAGATGTGCTCAAAGTTTAGGAAAAGTAAATGTAATTAACCCTTGTAAAATTTTAAGCAATGAAGAACTAAAAGCTTCTAAGGATACTGGGCTTGGAACTATCTTTGAAGATATTCTAGAGCTGAAAACTTCCCCCCCTCTCTCTCTTTTTTTATTTTTAATTTTAAAAAAAAAAAATTACAACTCACTCTCTTTTGTTAATAGAATAGGGAACATGATTAGTCATAATATTGCAAAGTTTACAAAAACTCTTTTACATGATGTTTTGTGGGAGCAAAACTTTCCCCTATGGCTCTTGGAGCAACCATAGGTAGATTTGAATAGAGATCATCCTCATGTATCCAACTTTAGGTAAATCCCAGCTTTGGGTAAATCCTTGTTGGGAGTTCTTGGTTTATGATATATATAAAAAACGTTATTATTTTGGAAAAAAAAGAAAAGAACTAATAGCTATTCTGATAGGGGTATAATGTCCCGTGTGAGTATCTCATGTGGAACGGATAGCTCATTAGGTACCTCATTTTAATTTTTAGGTACGTCCCTTTTATTTTTCAAATATGGCCTACTTTTGATTATGAAACAATTAATAAGATTTTTAATAATTGCACAACTTAAAACTTGACACAAGCATCGCCAAATTCGGACAAAAAAAAAAAAAACAACAACAACAACAATAATGAGAAATGCACAAATTGTTGCTGAAACATTACAACCAGTAACTAGAAAAATCTTTAAACAGACTCATTCTTTTAGAATCCACTTATAAATTTTGTGATCAGAATTAAATTTTATGGAATCTAACTTGCTCAGATCAACTGATGTCATTTATTCTATATGTTTTAACTCATATCATATGATCTATAAGTAGGGTAAAAATCGAATTTACCTAATTATTTTTCCAATAACAATATATTAAGTCACCTCAAAACATTAATCCCATGACACCACTCAAAATCATTCCTCCGTCTACGGCTAAAACTTGTCCAGTGATATAAGAAGCATGGTTTAAAATCGCGGTCGCGGTGATGGTGGTGAAATATATCGTTCCATATTAGTTTCGATGTATCGGTCGCGACTACGTATCGAACTATACTCAAATTTAATACTAGCATTAAATATACCAACCTTAAGCAATACTATCAAATATACTATTACTAATATACTAATAAGCCATTATTATAAAATAAATTGCTTGTCAAATTTACTTATATGTTCGCAAATATCTATAATAAAAAGTTTTATATATTGGATTTTAGTATTTACTAATTATTCCAATTTTTTTTTCAATAATTTTTTGCTTTGCTATCGTATCAAATACTAGCATTGTTTTTACGTCTTGTTTAATGATGTTGTTTTTAGCACATACGTAGTATTTTTGTTGCCTTCACTAAAATACTAGTAAATTGGATAATGCCAGGTTTAAAATTGATCATTTTGATTAGCAAAACATAACAACACTTCTTATTTGTTACCCACTCATTTCCATAAGTCAACTAGGACTCAGTCCCCATTACCCAAAATTATACTGGGAACCCCTCCCCCTTTACTTTTTTTTTTTCTTTGATAACCAAAACTTGCATGAAGAATTACAAAACTCTATTGCAGAAACTAATATTTGACTGCACTAGATTCCATATCCACCTGATCTAGCTTCATGCCTCCAGATCCTTCATTCTTACCCCTTTTAATTGACCCGTTTCTTCCCCACTCCCAACTGAACCCCTCAAAATTTGACTTTCCCTTTTCCTCATACTCTCTTCTCTCTTAATCTTCTTGCTCCCAAACTCTCTCTTCAAACCCAAAGTCATATGAATAATGTAGTTTGAAGGAGAATTAATCATGATGGAAGGCTAATTGTCTTAGATTTTGAAAGCATGTGTGCCGGGGATGGATCCCACAGTTATAGAACATAAGTTTTCAGATTTGACTGAGTCGTCATTGAGTCAACTCGGAGTGACTCGGACGATTCTGGCCATTTTTTTGACTTGTCAAATTTAACAAGCTTGAAAATACAAACACATATGAAAGAAATCAACTAAAGTCTTCAATTACTTACCCAAAATTCGGGATTTAAACTATCAAAATGCTATAATTTAGAAGAAAATAACTCTAGTTTATTAGAGTTATCACACATTCCATGAACTTAAGTGTGTGTGATTGGTTCTTTTGCAATGCAAGAATTTTAAAATTTTGGTATTACCATTTTCCAAAGGGGGACTAATATTTTGGGTGAAATTCATCTGAAATATTGTTTTTGATCAAATCATATATATTACTTTGTTGGTTTATTTATCTTTCAGAAAAAAAATGATTTAAATGGAATATAAGGAATTTAAGATATTTTTTGTGTTTGCATAAGGAATATTATTCTAATTTGTGAATGCTTGGTATTAGATATTAATCTTAGGTACGTTTCAGAATACTAACAAGTCGAGGGAGAAAGTTTATGATAATACTTATCATTGATATCATGCCACCCGTTCCTTGATAGATTAATGTTCTCAAATTATGTGACATATGCATGTAGGTAGAATCCTAATGAACTTCTATTTCCATGCAACCTTGTCGGTATGGTTGAACAACTTTATAATACTTGTGATTTGAAAAAAGATGATGTTTTGAGCGAATAGAACTAGCTTTTTGGGAACTTTTTGAGAATGGTTAATGCTTTGTAAATTGAAATATTCTTTAGCATTTGAACTTGTAATTTAAAGAAATTTGAAAACTTGGATTGACTAGTCTAAATGTTACAGTTGTCATATGGTATTTGATGTCCCTGAAGAAATTTTCTTATTGTTCAAAAGTACATTTGTTGTTCATCTTTTGTGTGTCAACTTTGGTAGAGTGTTTGTTTGGTTATTTAGTAAAGTCCTTTTTATTTCTTGTTTTGCTCGAGACTAGCAAAATGTAAAGTTTGGAGGTGTGATAACTCTAGTAAACTAGAGTCATTTTTATAATCCTTAAAATAAAGCTTTTGAATAGTTTAACCCGTATTTTTTATGTTTAATTAAGTGTTTTGATTTAAATGTGTTTATTTTGTTTTTCCATTAGCTTTACTTTTAAATATTTAGTTATTAGTATGAACTATTGTTAATTTTGAACTTAATGAATAACTTATTTTGCTAATTGTTTTGCAAGGGAAAGAATTTTGGGGATGAAATTCAAGATTACAAGTAGTCGAGGAGCAAAATGCAATTTAATGAAAACTTGAAGACTAGAGTTGAGAAAAGGTCAATATCGCGACACCAAATATTTTACGTCCTCACATCGTAATGGGGATTTGTCTTGTAATTTCAAGCTCAATGTCACGACATCAAATATTCGGTATCGCAATATCAAGGAACGTCCACCTTTAGCATAAGGGCATTTTTGTAATTTTGAATGCCAGCTATCCAAATATTCCCTTGTCGGAAAAGTAAGTACGCATAGTGATAGTGTAATTAGTTAATTAGAGTAGATAGAATAGATTAGTGTTAGCTTATACTCCAAGTTTCAAGTTTAATACAAAATTCTCTTTCAATTTCCTTTAGATCTTGTCTTTAATTTCTTGCAAGATTTTTGATTTGATAAACTTAGTGGGTTAATCATTAGCTTGTAGTAGATAGAATTTTACTTGCTTTCTAGTTTAATTTCTTGAAAAAATTAGTTAATTTCATTCCAAGCTTTCTTAGGGTTCTTGGTAATTTAGTGATTTCTGGTTAAAAATTTTCATTTCCCTATTTTAATTCTTAGAAATTTCAATTGGAATTTCTTTTGCTAAACTAAAAATCAAAACATATTTAGTTTCAATTAGTTTCTTTACAAATTTCACTAGTATTAATTTAGTAAAAAAAATTGGGAAGTATCTTGTTTTCATGCTTTCTTATTGATTCCTTTAGTTAATTTAGGTTTACTTGCTCTTTAATCCTTGTTTTGCTTTAGTTAATCTAGTTATTTTAGAAGTAATTTACTTACTTTCAATCAGGACTCGTGTATTTAATCTTTTAATTAGTCATTTACTTGCTAATATAGAGGAGAAATTACTTGCTTAATTATCTTATCTTTACTAGTTTAATTTAGTTCTTTAGTTTACTTTGTTTGAGTGTGAATTATGGCTTTAATTAGAGTAGTTCTCTTCATCCTTTTGGGTTAGCCTAAGTATACAAATACCCCTAAATCTTGGTAATTGCTAACCAACAATCCTTATGAGAACAATACCTTCTCATCCTATAATATTACCTATCCTGTATACTTGGGGAAAGTGAGGGTAGAGTTAGGGAGAAAGTGTGGTTTATTGCTTGTTTTTTGGTTAGTTTGTACTCTACCTCTAAGGGCTTAACATTTATACTTTGGTTCATTAGGTTTAAGTAGGTTTCATTAGAATAATTTTAGTGTTGATTTGGTTTATTTCTAGTTTTAAGGTGTTCTAGTCGAATTGCAAGTGGAATTGATCGCTAAATTGATGTTTTTATGTTTATAGGTGATAAACGAAGCTAAAGGAGTGATTTGGGGGAAATCTGAATGTGAAAAATCGATTTAAGTCAAACTAACCATGGTTTTCAAATTTTTTAACCACAGTCAACTTCCAACCCAACCAACCGGAAAGTTAACCGCATCACTATGACCACTATCAACAAAGAAATTTTAGTGAGAATTTTTTAAGTCATTTTGAACGTGATCTATGTTTTGAAAGAGGATTTTTATTAACCATGGTTACTAGAGCCAAAGTTTTGAAAAAAAAAATTTAAGTGTTTTTTACTGTGGTTGATGATTTTATTGACCACTGTCAACCATTTTATTGAACTCTCTGGAAAGTTGACTGGACTTCATAAACTTCCATCAATCTCTTGAGATTTTGAAAAAAAAAAAAAACTTTCTAAGTCAGAATGAACACAGTCAATGATTTCAAAGACTAAATATTTCAACCGCAATTATCCTGTGAATTTTGATTGAAAATTTTTTCTAAGTCCTATTTACTGCAGTTTTCAAATATTTTAACCAGCCAGTCAATATGGAACTTGTGCCACAGAAAAATTAATAGCGTCTCAATGACTGCAGTCAACTACCTTTTTTTTAAAAATTTTCTAACGAAGAACGATCGGGCATCAAGATTTTAAAGGAGAGTTTTTAGTGACCATAGACAATTTTCAAAACCCTAGCTGCTCTTTTCAACCACAGTCGAAAATTCTCTTTTGAAAATTTTTTGACCCCAGTGCCTCCCTGTCTTGGTGTATATATTCTTAACCCCCTAGGAATTTTTAGAAAACCTAAATACCTCAAATTTTCAGCTACCTCTCCCATTCCTCTCTCACTTTTCACTCAAAATTTTATCGTTTTCTCACTAAAAATCTCCCCAATCTTCAACAAATCTCCCCAAATCATCTTTATCTCAAAGCTTGGAGGACTAATTGGTCAATGACAACATAAAGGAACTTATCAACTCGCACTTTACGGGGTAAAATCGTCCCAAATTCCTGAATATAGGTTTGTAAGTGTTTGTAATCTTCAAGTGGTTTTCCATATTTTGGAGTTTTGGGAAATTTTTGAATTATTTCTGTTATAGTTGAAGTCTTTGTATAATTGTTGTTGAATAATTTCATGGGGCATTTTTGGTTGATTTTGAATAATTTTAGCTAAATGGCTAGAGACAGGGGCAAGGGTAAAGTAGTAGCCACGGCTTCGGCCAGTATGAAAAGAAAAATTGGTCTAGGTAGCAAATCTAGGGGTGGTGGTAACAGAGCATATGATGATGATCTATTTGTGAGTGCAAAGGCCTCCAAAATTTAGCACAAACTTGCCAAACATAGCATCATCGAAGAAAGAAGCTTGGATCTATCGGGAAGTTGGGAAGAATTTGAGGGACACAGAATGGAAATTGAGAGGTAGCTGTGTAAGCAAAATTGGGGGTATTTAATGGAAAAACTCCAAAGGGTTATGTGAAATTGGTAAAACAATTCCACTGCAATCTAAGTGAAATGAGAGACGAACAAAGTGTATGCAAGGGGGAAATGGGTGTTCATTATGGATATAAGTGCTAGAAAAATAAATTCGATTTTTGAGACTCCAAATCTCGATGGTTGTGAGTATATGGATTTGATGAATCCAGAATTTGAGTGACCCGATTATAAGAAGATTTGGGCACGATTGTGTGGTGGTAAGCATAATTGATCATTTAAATATGCTCAGACCAAAGTTTTGGGATTTTGTAATGAACAGATTCAATTGTTACCCAAGATTTGGTTGCATTTCATTTGTTGCCATATCACAGGGACTACCACTTTCAGTTTTATGCATAGGAATAAAGCATGTCTGGAGTGTGGCATTTTCAAAAAAATTCACGAACAGTGAAGCCCACCTTCTCACTTCGTGGTCTTGTTACTCTGCTTTGTCTTCATGCAGGTTGTCAAATTAATCCTGGGAAAGAGGAAGTGTATGCAAAGCGGAAGATAAATGGAGCCTATGTGCGTAATATCGCGAAGGAGTTCAGATGGCACCATCCTATAGTAGATGCACCAGGTGCACAACCTTTCTCTCAAGCACCATTTCTCACCATGTCTTGTGGATACGTCTATAATCCTCTGCAAACAGACCATGAGCAAGATGAGATGTAGGCTTACTAGACATATAGTCAGATGATCATCCACAACAACCTAACACTCATTGGCCAAGCTCTCCAAGTTACCACTCTCGACACTTGGATCCACCCAAGACTTCTACCGATATGGCACTATGGACTACTGCATGGCCAAGCCTTCTTGCAACCCCAAGGTAAACAACAAGCACTACCACAAGGAGATGGCAAGGAAGAAGGAAATAATGTGGAGGAAGAGGAGGGAGAGGATGCAGAAGGCAACCCAGAGGATTCAAGTGATGGCATGTTTGAGACTTATGAAGAAGATGAGGATGATGATGAAAAAGATGATTGACCCATCCCAACCAACCCATTGAGAAGACCCTTCTTTCCATTATAATTATTTGCTTTTCACCCCATTACTTCTTTATTTTTATCATTATCATTTTGAGAGATTGAGAAATATATTTCCATTGCATTTCTATTATTGCTGGATAATCAGTTAATTACTGGATTTTTGGTACTATTTCTATTATTTTGAATAATTTTTCTGGTTAAGGGATTTGGTTTTTATGGATTAGTGTTTGGTTTTGACCCCTTAACATAGATGGTACTTATGTGGAAAGGATGATCATTGGGCCAATTCGGTATGGTCAAATTTCAGTTATTGTTGAACATATTTCATTATGGTCAATTGAATCTGTGGGATATTTTGGCAAGATGCACTTTTAGTTATCCTTTCCTTGTTTGGTTTGGTTATTGCTCATTTTAACTTCTTGTGCTTTATTGTGAGTGGACGGATGAGTTGTACTCATCAAATAAATAAGGTGCAAAGTTTAGTGGTTTCCTTTATTATGTTTGTTGGTATGGTTTGTGTGATTTGGGATGAATGAATTGGTTGTTGAACTTGATAAACCTTCATGCAAATAATGGACTTTAACTCCCTAAACTTTACCAATTGTCGGCAAACCTCTTTCATGTAAAATGTTTTCCTTTGGGTAGTTTTGATGATAAATTCTATTTTGACTACAAGTGATGGTTGAATGACAGTTCCACTTCATTGTTGATTGAGAGTAAACATGTTAACGTGTTTTGGAATTGTCTTGATAGTGTAGAAAGAAATGACTTAAACATCCTCGGTCATTTTGCATGAATTGCATTATAGGATGGGTATGCAAGGTTTCGTTAAGGGCATTAGTTGGGGCAATGTGAGACCTCCATTCACCAAATAGCTAGATTTTGGAAGTGATATAGGCATTTTCTTGGATTGTTTGAGTCAAAAAACTCACACTAAAATCAATTGCATCTCTACTATCACCTTTGAACCGTTAAGCAATAATTCTTTGACAACCACAATATTCAACCATTTCCCTTGTTTATTTATCTTCCTCTTCTTCCCATCACCTTAGTTATTTTTGGAAATAAAATGTAGGAGTTGAAGTTCGATTTGAACTCGACTTGATAAAAATAACTCACTTGGGTTCAACTTGTGAAAGAAACAAGTCAAACTTGAAAACATAAGTTCGTTAAAACAATCAAACAAACATAAATACTGAAGTATTCCATTTGTTTAAATTCGCTACACTCCTACACATATGAAACTAACAAAACTAATTAAAACAAGTTACAATGCATAGTAAATTTAGTAAAAGATATCTTCTGTAGAATATATCCCACGTTAGATTACATCATTAACTCTTTACGACTTGTAAATTGTTGAAGTACCTTGGGTATAACAATTCAGATTCTAAAATAAATTCTATTTTCATGTTTTATTGGGGCAAAATACAACATGTTAAATACCCCCACAACCACCTCCTCCTAGTAGTGCCACCACAGTCTCAATTACATCTCCATCTTGCATGTAAAGGTAGACATTTGAGAAAACAAAGGCAAAAAGTAAATGTCATGAGATGGTGAAATCAAAATGCAAATGTATACTTAATGTGCGAATATCAAATCTAGTATATCAATGAATATTTTACTCATTCAGGGGTTTTTGTCACAGGAACTCGCGATCCATCACATAAAAATCTCATGACTTTGTACTCCATTCTTTTTCTCACACAATACACTAACAAGATCTTCGTCAACTGTATGTTTTGTTTGACTTCAAAATGGACTAGTGAACCATCCTATATCTAAAGAAAAAAGAATTTGTAAGCATGTGAAATTGAGAAAGTAGAAGTAGCGCAAAATTACTTTTAGAGATAAGCATTGGAGAAAAGAGCAAATCATTTGTACACATTTCAAAACATCGGCAATCTTCTTATCCATTCTCTACTAAATAATTATAGAAATACGGGTACCTAATATCTTCAATATTACCAAGTGTAAACCCTTTATTCCACAACTATAATCTTTAATATTAGGAAAGCTAATAAAAACTTGCCATGAAACATTGTTCATGATTACTGAAAAATGATTATGAGTAAAAGAAAACATCAAGACTTATTTTAGTGTTGTTAGGATGAAACCCAAAAGAAATAATTTTGCATCTAGGATGATAATTTTACATGTTACAGCTGCCATCTAAATAGTTCAAGTTACGATTACCTTAAAAACTGTAAACTATTACAAATAATTTTACAACCAGGATGATAACATTGCACGAACTTGTCCAATTAAATATAAAAATGCAAAGACATTCTCAAAATTTTATGCAACAATACTAAACTAACTGTTGACGAGTGCTAACCAGGAAACACACTACGAAACATTGGACATGTACAAATGTTTTTCAAAGTGGAATTCGTTGAAAGCATGCAATTTAGGAAACAAATAAATTAGTTAGAAAAGATTTGCAACTCAATTATGAGAGTTAATCATCATTACATAACGAGATACACCTTCCATTTCCATATGGAAATAGAAATTTTGGTTGTGCACACTTGGTCGGATTATACATTCATTAGCATGTAGAAAGGGCACTTATATCAATTCAGCACTTGTAATAGATAATTTGCAAGTTAAAGTGGGCACAGGAAATGAAATTATGTATTGAAATTTCAGAAAATTTACAGTGATGTAATGAATAAAATTTACTTTTATTGCACGCAAACAATATGAATAAAATGTTATCTAAAATATTAACAAAATTGTTTGTCTCATTGAATTGTGTGTAGAAATCATATAATTCCCTATGTGCCTTTTCTTTTATGTTATTTTCTAAATTATATTGTTCTGCCTACGTGCTTATGTACTCTTATGTTACAATAGCTAACATCTTCATCTTCAATCTATTAGAAGATAAAGAATGGAAGGTTAATTACAAGAATAGATATTCTAGTCTGACACTCCATTAAAAGTTATAACAGAGGTGGTATATCACTTCCTTTCTTTGTATTATCACTATTTAATGGAATTATTTATATAAAGCAAGTACATTTAAGAGGGAAAAATAAAAACAATCTAAGCCTTTCACATTAGTTAATACGAATGGCACTCATATAAGGGTATAATAAGTGAAAGGGAGAGAAGTTGGGTTGAGTCTTACTAATACTGTGACTATTGATACATTCTACGAAGTAGAGTTATTTTACCTACAAAAATAACGACAGTTTGCTAGGATCATCCTGACTTTCTATGTTATTATATGATTTCATGATAATTTCTATTTTTATAATTGTTTGAGTGAATATAATGTTGTCACCAGTAACTCTATGTTAATTTAGTCTAAGTTAATACTAATTTTTTATTATTTTGTTTTTGTAAGCTAAAGTACTAGTAGAAAGGTGCGAAAGTGAAAAATCAAGGAGCTCAGGGGCATGAAGTACAAATTAGAGGAGTTACAGGAGAAGCTTTCATGTGCAAACCGCAGTATCAAATTTAACACATTAAAAGTTCACGCCACAGTATGAGAAGTGTGAAACCCAGTATTTTAATAATCTTGTTCTTTGATTTTAACTGGTTTAAAATATTTTTCATATTATTTTTAGTCATAAAGTACTTCAACTTATTCGTTTTTCAATTCGGCAAATTTTTCGATTTATCGCGATTTCGGTACCGGCGGGTAAACGGGTCAAAAGTTGGACTAAGTGTAATTAGTGCATTGTGGTGTGTGAGTGTTGTTTGATGACTGATTTATAATGTTAATTTAGTAGCAAAAAATTAGTTTTTGGGTCAAATAGTCAACTTGGAGACTATTTGGTCAACTTGGGTACTATTTGGGTCAACTTTGGAAGCTTTTTAAGTCTTCTTCTTGTTGTTTCTTCCTCATTTCTTCCTAGCAGCAGCCGAACTCTCTTCTCCATTTTTCCCCCAAAAATTTTCTTGGATTTCAAGTAGGAATCACTTGGAAGGTAAGATTTTATGTATTTTAGCATTTATAGCTTATGGGCTTTATGATCCAAACTTTAATTTCAAGTTTTGTAGGATTCTTTATGGCTGAGAAAAACCTCTTTGCAGCCTTATAAGTTATGATTTATGTATGTTATGGGTTGTTTTTAGTGTTTTGGAGGTTGGGAAGTAATTGGGGTTGATTTTTAACAACTTTCCAGATGGTTAGATTACAAATTTTAAGATTATGAGTTAGGGTTTTATCTTCCATATGTGGCCTACAGTGTTATGCTATGAATGCTTATGTCTATGCACATAATGATGTTTTAAGAGTGTTTTAAGGTTAGTTTGGATAGGAATTAAGACTTGAAACCAAGTGGAATTGATTTCCCTTCATTTTGTAAGTAAGCGGAAGTTTGGCGCAATTAGGATAATTTGGATAATTGGTTATGTTTGAAGGATCTTTAATGATCTTTTGATGGTTTTAAGTGTTTCCTTGGTAGTGGGTTGGATAGGAAGCATGTTTGAATCATGCGTGTGGCTAATCGGTAAAAATTTCAGTTTGGTAGTAACAGCTAACCTTAACATACCTAATAAAACGCCAAATGTCATACACTTAAAATTTGTAATAGTTACACCTGTATCTTGTTGTGGAATGCTATTGATATAGCCCTGGCTATTGCTCCGGTGAATCTTTCCGTTTATGGATTTTGTTGGTTGGTTGGCAATTATGTTGTTTTGAGTTGGGTTGTAACCAAGGTCCCTTGAATACCTTGGAATTGGATTTTATTGGCAGGGAGGATAGCCTCATTATAGCCTAGGGAGAGCGAAGTTTTCGATGTGTCTAAGAAACAGAGCTTATTATAAGAGGGTCTAGCCGTTATACGAATATCAAAGCAAAACTAAGTGTTTTGACTGGGGTTTTAGCTTGTCGAAGTTGGTCGAAATTGTGAAAAGGTCATTTTTGACCAAAGAGCTGTTGGTGAGGGGCTTTACGTTAGCGTCGTTTGTAAGACCTTCAGTATCCAACACCAAGAAATCTATCGGGAAAATCAATTTGTCCACTTGAGCCTGTCTCTTATACACATCTTAGATGTGTATAAGAGACAGACATAAAATAGCTTGGTCCCGATTTCATATGTAATAGTTCCAAGACTGAGGTAAAAGTGAAATGGTCGGCTAGTTGGCCTTTAACATGCTTTCGAAATATGTTTGGATGGATTTTAAAATGTGTTTGATGTTTGGAAAATAGATTGAAGATGAAGATGTTAGCTATTGTAACATCTTAGTACATGAGCTGTCTCTTATACACATGTACTAGTGTATAGATGTGACTAGTACTTATAGCTCATAAGTAATTTTATAAAAGACATCATGCTGTCTCTTATTATATTCCGGATTGAAATTGTACTTGGATTTGTTCGCTATGCTTTAGCATACTATGTTTTGAAATGATTGGATATTTTTGGCTATGTTTTGGACATGCCTGACGTTTAAATGGCATGATACATTTTAGAAACTACTTATGTTTCAAGTATGGTTTATTGACGTTTAAATGGCATGAGACATTTTAGAAACTGCTTCATGACTATGGTTTTCGCAAATGTTATTATCTTTATATTTTCTTTTTATCGAAATGCTTGGCCCCATTTGAAGAGCTTTTATGATATCCACTGAGCTAGTTATGCTCACCCCACGTGATTTATAATTTTTCAGATTATCCTGCTCGTGCTCCTCATTCTCTACCCTAAGAGAACAGGTCATGCCGCGAACATTCCACATTACTGGTAGGACTCTGCGGATAATCTTCCAAGCTTCTCTTTTGTTTGGAAAGGGGTAGTGTATTAGATAGGTTTTGTATTGATGAACTTTGTTTTTGTTGTAGCATCTTTTGTACTAAGAAGGAATTTTGTAATTCGTATTTTTGTGTAAAAATGAAATATTCGGTTTTATAGTTAAGAAATGGTTTGATGGTTCTATTATATTGCGGTTTAGTTTGTTGCTCTGTTCGTTTGTGCCTTGCGCTTTGGACCGGTGTAATGCCATTAGCGCGGCGTGTTACGGTCCCGTTTTTGGGGCGTGACATTTAGTGGTATCAGAGCATAGGTTTGAATCCTAAGTCCAGTAATAGGTATTCGATGAGTCTTTCGAGGTTTAAATCGATGTGCTCGGGCTTAGAATTATATAAGATTCTGTTTTGTTCGCGGCATTACAGGATCTGTGGAATTCTTTGACCGGAGTTATTGATTGACTTGTTTTGGGGGGTTTTGAGAGGTCCTTGCTTATGTAATCTTTGTTGTATCTCTTTTGTTGAATCTTGAAGAGTTATTCTTTGCTCATGATTCCGTCTTTGACTCTTATCAGCTAGATGTTTTCTTAGATGTCTGTCCGAGAAACCTAGATGGTTAGATATATCCTTATAGAGTGGGCACCCCGGACGGGAAGGTTATATAAGTCTAGGTTTATTTTGGAAGGTTGTCGGTTAGAGTTTTGTGATAGGAAGTTTGAGGCTGACCTTATTCAGTTACCGATGACCGATTTTGATTTTATTTTGGAGATGGAATGACTGTCTCTTCATACACATCTAGATTGTAAAGAGACAGTAACTAACAAGTCAGATGACTGGTTTAGATACGGTGATTTTTCGTGGGAATGAAAAGA
This sequence comes from Cinchona pubescens, assembly GCA_025175665.1. NCBI lineage: Eukaryota > Viridiplantae > Streptophyta > Magnoliopsida > Gentianales > Rubiaceae > Cinchona > Cinchona pubescens. The sequence goes on from JANKKI010000152.1 coordinate 330,456, forward strand.
AGCCAAAGAGTATCCATTCTGATTATATCAGTATCTAAGGCGTCTCTTAACACCTCTAGATAGGTGTATGAGATACACCAAATAGATAGACTGTATAAAGTAGAGCCAGGCATTGAGGATATCCAAATGAAGAGATAAAGATTTCGTAAGTTTCGAGGACGAAACTTTGTTTAAGAGGGGTAGAATGTGAAACCCAGTATTTTAATAGCCTTGTTCTTTGATTTTAACTGGTTTAAAATATTTTTCATATTATTTTTAGTCATAAAGTACTTCAACTTATTCGTTTTTCAATTCGGCAAATTTTTCGATTTACGCGATTTCGGTACCGGTGGGTAAACGGGTCAAAAGTTGGACTAAGTGTAATTAGTGCATTGTGGTGTGTGAGTGTTGACTGTTTGATGACTGATTTATAATGTTAATTTAGTAGCAAAAAAATTAGTTTTTGGGTCAAATAGTCAACTTGGAGACTATTTGGTCAACTTGGGTACTATTTGGGTCAACTTTGGAAGCTTTTTAAGTCTTCTTCTTGTTGTTTCTTCCTCATTTCTTCCTAGCAGCAGCCGAACTCTCCTCTCCATTTTTCCCCCAAAATTTTTCTTGGATTTCAAGTAGGAATCACTTGGAAGGTAAGATTTTATGTATTTTAGCATTTATAGCTTATGGGCTTTATGATCCAAGCTTTAATTTCAAGTTTTGTAGGATTCTTTATGGCTGAGAAAACCCTCTTTGCAGCCTTATAAGTTATGATTTATGTATGTTATGGGTTGTTTTTAGTGTTTTGGAGGTTGGGAAGTAATTGGGGTTGATTTTTAACAACTTTCCATGGTTAGATTACAAATTTTAAGATTATGAGTTAGGGTTTTATCTTCCATATGTGGCCTACGGTGTTATGCTATACCATACATGTGAATGCTTATGTCTATGCACATAATGATGTTTTAAGAGTGTTTTAAGGTTAGTTTGGATAGGAATTAAGACTTGAAACCAAGTGGAATTGATTTCCCTTCATTTTGTAAGTAAGCGGAAGTTTGGCGCAACTAGGATAATTTGGATAATTGGTTATGTTTGAAGGATCTTTAATGATCTTTTGATGGTTTTAAGTGTTTCCTTGGTAGTTTAATCAGTATGAGTAGTGAATTTGTTTTGTATTGGGCAAGGATTATTGTAATCCTTGTATGGTGATAATTGATTTACTTGGATAATTGGTGAAATAACGGGTAAATTAGGTACTCGTTGAGAGCTTCTTTGGAGGTTTGATAATTGGGCCCATTCTTAAATCCACTTGGCAATTTGGGATAGAATGCCAAAGTTTCACCATAAATTAGGACTGTTCAATAACTAGATTATGTTACATAATAGTTGGTTCAACATATTATTTACCGTAATTTGTTTGATAATTTCATGAATATTATTAGAGCATTAGAACTTAATCACCCATCATTGGGTTTGGTTCACCATTGGAACTAACCCCTTACTGAGCCCGTTGACCCATTAGCCAATCAAATTAAACAAACCTCGAGATTGATTAGTCCAAACATCAGTGTTCTTTTGTTTATTTGGATACTTTGCCTTATTTTCACTACTTGCCTGGTTATTTAGTTGACATTTCTTTTAATTTGATTTCTGTCTTTTAGTTGTTTATCACAAAAATCCATTCGGAAAATCTAAAAACACTTATTTTTTCATTGTCTAAATAATAAATCTCACGAGTTATTAGTATTTGTCATCAAATCTCTTTGAGCGTGTTGCGAATTTGGGCTTTCTTTTTATTTGTTTGTTATGTGTTTTTAGTTGTTATTTTAGGTTGTTCTCTTGAGATATCTCAAACTGTGTTTTCATATATATCTTTGGTGAGTTTGACTTCTTTTTGAGTGTTGTCTTGTTAGTGCATGATTGGACAAGAAGATCACTGTCTCGGTCCCTCTTGATCAAGAGATTGAAAAGACTGAGAAGGTTTAGAAAAGAAATGAGACAACAACAGGAGCAACAAGAGCCAATCATGGTAGATACTGCAAATAGAAGGGTAGAGAATGAGGAGCACAAACAGGATGATAGCAAAGAAGGAATAGAGTTTAATGGTAATGATAACAACAGAAGCAGAAATGGAAAGTCTCTAAGAGACTAGACTATGACTACTTCAGATGGAGCCAATTCTAGTGTAGCAAGGATTCCAATCCAAGCAAACAATTTAGAAATCTAGCCAGTTCTCATATAAATGTTATAAAACTTGAAATGTTTTCTTGAGGTCCTAATGAGGACACTAATACCCATTTACTTCATTTTGAAGATGTTTTTGATATATTTAAGTTCAATGGTGTTTCTCTAGATTGAGAGCATTTCTTTTCTCCTTAAGAGATAATGCAAAGGCTTGGTTACAAAACTATGAACGGGAAAATTTACTTCATAGAATGGGTTTGCGAAAAAAGAATTTTTGGCTAAGTATTTTTTGCCATACAAACCGGCGAAGTTAAGGAATGGTATCTCTTCATTTATGCAAGAAGATAGAGATAGTCTTAGTGAAGATTGGGATAAGTATAAAGAGATGTTTACAAACTGTAGTTACAATGGCAATACCACTTTGGATGCAAATCCAAAAATTTAATAACGGACTTTTCCAAGAAACTATGGCTATTGTGGATGCTTAGGTGGGTGGCTCTTTGTCATTTAAGGCAGCCAAAGAGGGATAAAAGTTGTTAAATACCATGGCCTCTAACTACTACTAATATGGTTCCTTGGTCATCCCTCAGTAACAAAGAAGAGCAATTCACAATCTTTATGATGTGGATGTCGTTCTTACTCAATCGATATTCTTACCTCTCTTATATGAAGCCTAACAAAGACCTTGAGCAATTTGAATGTGGATGAAGTATTTACATTACTTCCTCATACCTATAGATCTCAAATCCACTTGCTTTGTCATTTTTCTTGTTTGGATCATAACCCAAATGGCCAATGCACCGTTGATGAAGTCCCTATATACCAAGAACAAGTGAACTATGATAACTCTAGTAAACTAGAGTTATTTCTCTCTAAATTATAGCATTTTGATAGTTTAAATTCCGAAGTTGGATAAGTAATTGAGGATTTTAGTTCATTTCTTTCATATGTATTTGTATTTTCGTTCTTGAATCAATTATGATAAGTTTTGTTAAATTTTTAGTTTAATTAAGTGTTTAATAGTGTTAATATTTTGCAGGTTAAAAATTAAAGGTTGGAAGCTGGAAGGAACAAAACTCAATGGACCAGATTGCAAAAATGGATGAAATGAAGAATGCTTGGAGGAGAGTCGAGATCGCGATCTCGACTCGGGAAATTGTCTTACTGTATTAGAGTCGAGATTACGATCTCAAATGTTCCAGACCGCAATCTCGACTCGCTAAGAGTCAAGTTGTAAGGGCAATTTTGTAAACTTCCAGCCAAAAACTCCTAATTAAATTTTGCCTTGTGTAATGCTGCACTATTTAAGCTAAGTAGAATTAGAAAAAAATAGAGTAGTAGATAATTTTAGTTAGATTTTAGGATAGTTTAGGATAGCTTGAACTCCAAGTTTACTTTTTAATAGAAATTCCTCTTTAATTTTCTCTTAGATCTTCTTTTAATTTGTTGTCAAGTTTGAATTTTGATTAGATAATCGTAGCGGGTTAATCGCAAGCTTTGCGCAGATATAATTTTTATTCGCTTTCTTGTTTAATTTAGTAAGAATTTTTTTACTTGCAATCTAGGATTTCTTAGGAAAAATAGGGTTCTTGTTAATTTCTTGCTTTCTATTTAAGAATTCTCAATTTCTTGCTTTAATTTCTAGTTAATTCTTAGTGGGCTTTCTTTATTTCTATCAAAAATCCAAATATATTTAGATTTCTAGTTTAACTCTTTCCAATTTCTAGTTTAGAAATGGTTGCTTTTAGTATTCAAGGTTTCTTATTTGTAGTCCTTTTAATTATGAAGTGGGTAATTTGCTTGCTTTTAATTTTAGTCTTAATTTGGTTAATTTAGGTTAGAATTAAGTGCTTTCCTTTACTTGCTTCTACTAGAATAGCTTAATTAGTTCCTTAATATCTTAATTAGTTATTTTTACTTACTTGCTTTTAGTTAATCTAGCTTTAAATTAAGTTTTTATCGCTTTCATTTAATTATGATTTTTATTAGAATAGTCCCATCATCCATTGCTTGATTTCGCTTAACTACACAAATATCCTTAAATCTTGATAATTGCCTTCCAACAATCCTTGTGGGAACGATCCCTACTTCCCTTTACTACTAGTTGAGAAACGTATACTTGCGGGATGCCACCTAGTTAGTAGTAGGATTTAGGTGTTTTATAAATTTATAACTAGGTGTGTAAGGCATCAAACTATATGGGAACCAACCTCTACCTAGGCCTCAAAACAATCTTTGTTAAAATACCAGTAACTAGATGAAGGAATCATCCAAACCTTTATTGGAGTGGTCAACTAGATAGCAACAAAAAGCCAACTCTAATCTCATTTTGAAGCCAAATCCTAACAACAAAGGCCTACATACCGACCACCTAAAGCTGATTACCAACAAGTCCAACCCTAACAAATAAAGTGCCTAAAAAACTTCCAGTCTCAATAAAAAAAAATTTCAACTGCCTGAACAACCCATTTGATATACCCGTAACACCAACGACTACTTTTTTGACTACCTCCTCAAAAGAGTATAGAGGACATGTTTGGACAACTAATAATGAATCACGAGAAAACAAATACCCTTATAAGAGACCAAGATGCCCTAGCAGGAACCAAGATGCCACCACCAAAAACTTGAAAACTCAAATGGAACACATTGTAGCAATATTTGCCAACAAACCTCTGAGCTCTCTCCCAATTAACACAATTTCTAATTCTAGAGAGAAAAACCTGAGGGAGTAATTCCATAACCTTGAGAAGTGGAAGAGAATTGCTGATTGAGGAAAATGGAAAAGATGTTGGAGAAAAGGTAAGCACAGCCTATGCCTATGCCAGAAGATGATGATGTCAATGTTAAGTTTAGAAATGATAAAAAAGCAAATGGACGAAGAAGTTGGTGAAAAGAAGGCAGGAAAGAAGAAGTCGAATGAACCACTTGAATTATGCCTATCAATATAAATCACCTTTTATCAAAGGTTCAAAAACATTGACAAGGAGAAAGAAAAGGAGGATCAATTTGTCAAGTTTTTAGAAATTTTCAGAAAGCTCCACATTAACATTCTAGTGGTTGAGGCACTTGCTAAGATGCTGCACTATTCACAATTTATGAACAACATTTTGTCCAAGAGCTAGATGTTGAAATATGAAGAAACTAGGTGTCTAAGTGAGAAATGCAGTGCCACAGTGCAATTCAAGTTACTAGAAAAATTGAAAACCCATAGAACTTCTCTATTTTGGGACTATTAAAGATTATACCTTTAAAATAAAGCACTATGTGATTTGGTAGTGAGCATAAACTTGATGCCTAAATCAAAATATGAAAGCTGTCAAAATCAATGGTACCAAGCAAACCAATATGAATCTTCAATTGGCAGAGAAAACTGTGAGAAAACCTTATAGCATAGTGGAGGATGTTTTAGTTCAAGTAAACAGGTTTAGATTTCTATTGGATTTCATGGGGCTTGACCTGGAAGAAAACGTCGATATTTAATCGATTCTTGGGAGTCCATTTATTTCTACTTCATATGCTATCATTGATGTTAATAATGGGAGTGACTCCTCATAGAGGATAAAGTGGTTGACTTTAATGTTTTTAAATCCTAAGAATATTCTATTGAATTAAATGAGTTCTTTAGAATTGATTCAATTATTTCTCATGTTGATTCAATTATTCAGATTGACCTTCAATATGTATCATAATGGAATTTTTGTTTTCTAAACAAGGCACAGAACACATATAGAAAGAGCTCATAAAATTAGTCACCTATGGGTAAGTTTAGTAAGATAATTTGGTAGTAGAAATTAGTTTTCATGGTAGATTTTGAGAGCTGTGTATAATATTCATATATTTCATTTGATATCAAGTAGGTTGATTTAAGTGTTTAGGTTTTTATTGATTTATTCTCTAGAAATTTGCATGTATCATCAAGCAATAAATACGATTTTGATTTTGCGGTCACTTATAACTGTTACAAGTATTCATACGATAATTTTACCATTTCTATTGTCATTAATTAAATTATTGGATGAATATAATTGACAAAACTAAATAAGTTAATTTTGTATTAAGTTATGTGAACTACACTTATTGACGAAGTACAAACAAAATTAAAGGGCAAACTAAGATGAACCAGGAAAAAAATTCAATTGTGGTTTTTGATAACTATATCATTCTGAGTTTTATTATACTACATAAAAATATATGACTAATTAATGATGATATACTTTTTAAACTATTAACAAGCTATGAATCATATGAATTTTTGTTATTTAATTATTATAGGAATAAAACAGTTAAATAATGAAATGAATTCTAAAATAAAATTAAGTTATTAAGAATATAACAAATTTATTCTTCACCTATACTTTTTATCATAGCACGTGCAAAGCACATGTGCAATAATAATTAATTATATAAAAGCACATGTACAAGATAAATTAATTATAGGAGAACTTTTTGTCATAACTGTGACAATCATGAACTCTAATTTTTAAAGGAAAATAATAATTAATTAATTACTTGAATTCTCAAATACGACTAAATTTACCAAAACAAATAATTCATCTAGGTACATATGTTTCCTTATCACAACACGTGTAAGGCACGCATGCAGTTCCTAGTTCTATAAGTATATTAGTGAATTCAATGTTTTCAATAGTATCCCTATGTTAATTTAGTATAAATTAGTAATTATGTTGATTTTGGGTTTATGTTGGCTAAAGTAGAAGAAGCAAGGTGCAAAAGTGAAGTGTCAAGGAGCTCGAGCACTTGAAGTGGAAATTGGAGGAATTACAATAGAAGGTTTCAAGTCCAAACTGCAGTATCAGATTTAACACATTCAAAGATGATTTACATCACGGTTCGAGAAGTCATGATGTGAGCTTAATGAGTAACTCCGAGTTTTACAACTTAGGATTTTGACAACACGTTTTGAGAAGCATTTTTTAGTATAAATTTCAACTAGTTCTTTCTAAATTTAGGCACCAGATTTTGAACTACTTTAGCTAAATTTGGCATGCAAGACGCATTAGCCAGTTTTAGTTTTAGGGAGAAGTTTTACAGCCTTTAGTTGGTAGATAGAGAAGTAGTTTAAATATCTTTGTTCTTTAAAGTTTCAACACTTTAATTTGCTCTAATTCTAGTCAAAGTTTTCATCTTTTGTAGCTTAATTTTTTGGGCTTTTCTTTATCTTTAATTTTGTGAAAGAAGTTATCATTTTTCTTTAATTAGCCTAGTTGTTGTTATGGATAGAACCATTATGACTATTTTACCCTTTCATGAATCTTCAATTATGAGTAGCTCACTTGTTTTTGAATGGGATAGGATTGTGTTAAAGCTTTTCTTTTGATAGTGAACATGATTTACTTGGATAATTGGTGATATGGTGATTAAATTAGATAGTTGTTGAGAGTTTGTTAAGAGGTTTGAGAATTGGGCTCATCCTTAGATCAACTTGGTAATTTGGGGTAAAATACGAAAGTTGTCCTGAATTTGTATATTTATTAACTAGATTAGACTAGATAGTAGTCTGTTCGAGATATTATTTACCCTAATTGGTTTGGTAATTTCATGGGTTAATTAGTGCATTATAACTTAATCGCCTAGCCATGGGATTGGTTCACCACAAGATGTAACCCTAATCGAACCGCATTGATCCGTTAGCCAAGGAAATTAACCTAACCATGTTATTAGCTAGTCCAAAACCCAATCCTCATGATGATATATATTTGGATATTCATGGTTTGTGGTGAACTTTTAGATATATTCATAAATATTTGGTCCATTATAGATCATAATGAGGTAACAGGTAACTCAAACCCAATTGAAACAGGTAAAACTGCATATGTAGCAAGGATAGCCATTTAAAATCACTAAAAGAAAAATCCTTAGCCCTCATACCTATCCCATAAACATCTCATAACTCTCAGTAACATAAGAGAGCGAAAATTTGAATGTACATAATATGAGGGAAACATTACAAAAAAAAAAAAGGAAAATCTAAAATATAACAACATAGGAGAAAAAAACTAAAAATTAACATTGTTAAACTCCAAAATTATTGCAACATATCAGTCAAATATGTTGAAAATCTACTCTATATATTTTTGATCATGTGGGAAATTAGATTTTCCTTTTTTGTCAATTGAACTATATTTTTGGCAAATGCATCAATGGAGTGACCATTTGATGCTTTAGCATTAAATGTCATTTGTGATTTTTGAGAGATTCCCATTTGAATAAAATATATTCAATTGTCATTTCTTGTTTTTGAAATTTGGTGGTGCTTTTCAAACAGCTGCTTTTAGTTCTTTTTCTTTCTTGTTTTGTGCAAGACTAGCAAAATGCTAGATTTGGAGGTATGATAAATTTCTAATAAATAGATATATTTTACCATTAAAAATCATAGTATTTGTGTAGTGTCTTCCTGATTTAAGTGTTTCCATGTGTGTTTTTCTTTAATTTGATACTAATTTGATACTAAGTAGTATTTTTAGATGTATTAAAGAAATGTCATACTTCTAATACTGCTTTTATACTTTTTTAATGTGTATTCGTACTTGTTGAGTTTTAATATTCTATTATAGGTTAAATTTACAAATGGGCACAGCCAAGAAGACTCAAACGACAAAGGACCATGGCGCAAATAAGAGTAATTTCAAGTCCAGACTTGTGGTAGGATACCACGATATGGAAATGAAAACAACAGAAAATGATACCATGGCATGGAAGGCTAACTTCTTCATTCCAAGCAAGATTTAGGCCGCGTTATGGATTAGGAAGAAGGTAAAATTGATGTCTTTTTAGAGAAGAAATTAGCCAGCTATATAATAGCTTGCGAAATTTGTAAATAGAACTAGTTTGTACACCAAAAACAACATAGTTAAAAGTATAGTAAGTACACATTTAGTGTAGTTCATTTCCTATCATCTCATGTAACATTAGTTTTTGGAATATTTTAAACTTTTTAAACCTTTAACCCTTAGCTTTAATATTTTTAAAGTTCCAAAATTTGTTAGATTCAGTTATTGGACTTTTTCCTATTTTTCTTTAGGTATAAAATGATGTTTTCCAAACCTTATTTTGATGATGACATAAACACTTAACTCTGTAAACAAGTTTTTGCAGGTCTGTTATTTGTTCTTGCTAGAGACAGGGCTTTCGGACGCACTGAACCGTCCGAACTGGGTCAAAACTTCTCGGACGCATTGCACCATCCGAACGAACAGGGAGAAAGAAATAAGATCCTACTGCTTCTCTTTACGGACGAACATGACCGTCCGAAGCCTCTATCGGACGAAAGAACGGACGCATGCACGGATGCCCAAATTAAACTCTTCAACAACTGCATGAAGATCGGACGCTGTGTCGGACGCATCCAATATCCCTGCATGTCTCGGACGTCCGAAACCCCAACGGCTACTTTTTGTGCATTTATTATTTAGCCATTAGGAAGTAGTTGCAACCACCATTTATTGCTCTTATAAATAACTGCTTTGACATTAAGTAAAAATCATCTAATACATTGAATACAAGCCTTAGAGAAAAGCAATTTGAGTACAAATTGGCTATAGTGCTTTGTTGTATTAGTGTGCAGTTATGAGTGCAATTCAACTTTGAGTGGAGTGATAATCTTGTACGAAAGTGTGGTTGTAAGTAAGATTCTTGGCTCAACTAAAAGAGTTTTAGTGTGAGCAAAAAGTTTCCAACTTTGTAAAGATTATTGGCTCACCAAGTGTGTGAAGCATTCTAGTGATTTAATGCTTCAAGCTTGCTAGCTTGGAAGTATTGGTTGTTTAATTTTCTCTCTTTACTTCACTGTTCCATTGATACACATCTATCAGTTTATATTTGGAAAATCTCAATATTTCTGAAAGTATATTTTTTAAGAAACCTGAAAAAGAATTCACCCCCCCCATCTTAGGTTGTTTTGGGACCAACAATTGGTATCAGAGCTTGGTCTCATTTTATTGCTTAAACTACTTTTGAGAAAAGAACTATTATGGCAACCAACAATACTCTATTCTTTGAGGGTCAATCCGTTACTAGGCCCCATATGTTTAATGGGGCAAATTTTATTAGTTGGAGAGATAGAATGAAAATATTTCTGCAATCTATTGACATTGATTTGTAGTATGTTGTCAATGAAGGTCCTTTTGAAGCTTCTATCATTGATGATCACACAAATAGAAGAAGAGAAAAGACAAGGGATGAGCTCACTCCACAAGACAAGGCAAACTCGACGTTAAATGCAAAAGCCATGAATGTGCTATATAATGCCTTGGATGCAAATGAATCAACTCGCGTGAAGGGATGCATTTCTGCTAAAGAAATCTGGGATAAATTGAAGGAAATCCATGAAGGAGCGACGATGTTCGTGAGCAAAAGAAATCCTTACTTGTTGCCAACTTCGTATGAGTCCTTCAAGATGGAACCACATGAGAACATTGACAAAATGTACTGTAGGTTCAATGACATTATAAAGGATCTTGAAGCCTTGGGTAAGGAGTACTCTTTGGGTGAACAAAATTTGATTTCTAAATGCTCTATCCAAAGAATGGGATGCCAAAACTATTCATATAGAGGAAGCCAAGAATTTAAATTTAATGCCTATTGAATCGCTAATCAATTCTCTTACATCTCATGAATTGAAGTTAAAGGCTAAAGTAGTGGATGATGAAGAAGCAAGGCCAAGAAGGAGCATTGCTCTAAAGACCTCTCAAGAAGAAGATGAAAACAGCTCCATCAATCTAGAAGATGAAGATCTTGATGAAGGAGATCTTGCACTCATCACCAAAGGATTTCTTAAATACTACATCAACAAACGAAGAATGAGAAGAGGTGGAGCTACAAATTCAAATAATTTCAAAGGAAAGACAAGGCTTAAAATGAAGAAGCAAAATGAAAAATGGTTTTGAATGCGGTCAACTCGGACACTTTGCAAATGAGTGTCCTTCCAAGAAAACAATGAAGGAAGAAAACCTAGATTCAATAACTTTCAAATCACATGGGATGATTGTAACTCTGAAGGAGAAGTTGAAGAAGAAATGGAGTCGGCACAAATGGCCTTTATGGCTATTGGAGATGATGAGGTAAATTCTAACTATGACTCCAATGATGAAAATGATGAAGATGATCTTGAAGCTTTCATTTTGAAATTGCATGATAGCTTAAAGGAATCATATGCTAGAAATAAGGAGTTAGTCAAAAAATCAAATGCTTCATTAAATGCTAACTCTAAACTTGTGAATGAAAATAATAGGCTATCACAAGAAAATCGTGATTTGAAGAAAAGAATGCATGTGGGATCCAAGGTCAAGGAAGAACAAGCCTCCTTGAAGAAAAGAATGGATGATTTGAATGCTCTCTTGACTAGAAAGAAAGAAAATGTTGTTGATTTAAAAAGAAATAGAATTTATGTAGTAATCAACAAAAATTTTGTCACGTTTAGAAGGGATGACTTATGTGTTGTAAAACCAAAATCATCTTTATATGGAAATAAAAATATTATTTGTAGATATTACCAACAACACGGACATGTTAAGAATATGTGTTATGTAAAGAAGAACGAAAAGCTTGGAATGAAAGTTGCATGGATTGCTAGCAATTTCACTAACTCAAATGGACCCAAGAAAATGTGGGTACCAAAAGTTATCAATTGATTTAATGTGTAGGTACTCAACATCACCAACAATGCTAAGTGGTTCATAGATAGTGGATGTTCAAGGCACATGACGGGTGATGCTTCTCTCTTCACAAATCTCACATCCAAAAACAATGGAAAAGTCACTTTTGGAGATAACAATAAAGCAAAATCAATCGGCATTGGTGATGTAGGTAAAAATGGTGAAACTTTGATTAAGAATCTGCTTCTTGTTGATAATTTGAACTATAATTTATTAAGTGTTAGTCAACTTAGATGTGACAAAAATTTATATGTATTTTTTACCAAGCATGAATGTCTTATTCTTGATAAAAATCATGTTGTTTTATTCAAGGGCACTAGCCACAATGATGTTTATGTGATTCATCTTGATATAATTAGCAATAGCAATGTAAAATGTCTTACCGCTTCCATAGATGATCCTTGGCTTTGGCATAGAAGACTCTGTCATTTTAATATGGATTTGATTGAAAAACTTGCTAAGAAAGATTTGGTAAGAGGTTTACCAAAACTAAAATTTTTGAAAAATAAAATTTGTGATGCATGCCAATTTGGTAAACAAGTCAAAGTTTCTTTTAAACCAAAGAATTTTGTGTCTACTCATAAACCTTTAGAATTGTTGCATTTAGACTTATTTGGACCTACTCAATATGCTAGTCTTGGTGGTTGCAAATATGCTTTTGTTATTGTAGATGACTATTCTAGGTATACTTGGGTATTATTTCTTGTTCACAAAAATGAGGCGTTTGAAAAATTTGTAAATGCTCAAAACTGTTTTCCAAAATTCAAAATTTATTAGATTTAAAAATCATTCGTTTAAGAAGTGACAATGGTGCCGAATTTAAATTTTGAGGTTTTCCCGACTTTTGTGATCACAACGGTATTTCTCATGAATTTTCGGTTGTTAGAGTACCTCAACAAAATGGTGTTGTCGAAAGGAAAAATAGGACTCTTCAAGAAACCGCTAGAACTATGATTAGCGAATGCGACTTACCTCAATACTTTTGGGGCGAAGTGGTTAACACGGCTTGTTATGTCATGAACCGAGTTTTATTGAGATCCTTTTTAAACAAAACACCTTATGAACTCCTCTTTTGTAAAAAAACCCGTTGTGAGCTATTTTAAAGTTTTTGGTTGCAAATGTTTTATTTTAAAAATCAAAGAAAATCTTGGAAAATTTGACAAAAAATCGGATAAAGGAATTTTTCTAGGATATTCTAGTGACAAGAAAGCATACCGAGTTTACAATGGAAGAACACTCTTGATTGAAGATGTCAGTTGTGCATGTTACATTTGATGAAACTAATGATGTTATTTCAAAGAATTTATGTGAAGATGAAGAGGTATGTATTCTAAAGGAGCTCGAAAAGCTCGTTATTCATGAAGATCATCAGAGATCACATCAAGCAATGATGTCAACAACCATCAAATAGATGATGAAAAGAATGAGGATACTCCAAATGATCTTCCGAGAGCTTAGAGATTCGTCTCTAGTCACCCTCAAGATTTAATCATAGGTGATCTATCGGATGGGGTAACTACTCGCTCTCATAAACCTTTGAATAGTAATTGTGTATTACTTTCTCACATTGACCCTAAACATGTAGATGTTGCTTTGAGTGATGAATTTTGGGTTAATGCCATGCAAGATGAACTTAGTCAATTTGAGAAAAATAATGTATGGACCTTGGTTGAAAGACCATCTTCTCATCCCGTTATTGGAACTAAATGGGTCTTTAGAAACAAATTAAATGACCAAGGTGAAATCATAAGGAACGTCATCTAAAGCTAGACTTGTTGCAAAAGGTTATGCTCAAGAAAGAGGTATTGACTTTGATGAAACCTTTGCTCCCGTGGCTAGATTAGAATCCATTCGCATGTTTCTCGCATTTGCATGTTTCAATAATTTCAAATTATTTCAAATGGATGTCAAAAGTGCATTTTTAAATGATTTTATTGATCAAGAAGTTTTCCTTGAACAACCTCCGGGCTTTGAAAATAAAAATCTTCCAAATTATGTTTTCAAACTCTCCAAAGCTTTATATGGTTTGAAATAAGCTCCAAGAGCTTGGTATGAAAGATTAAGTGATTTCTTGATAGAAAATGGATTCAAAAGAGGTGTAGGTGACACCACTCTTTTTACAAAAACAGATTTAAATGGTTTGTTAATTGTTCAAATTTATGTTGATGATATTATTTTTGGAGCAACTAATGAAAATTTGTGCAAGGACTTTTCACATTTAATGCAAAAAGAGTTTGAGATGAGTATGATGGGCAAGCTGCAAGGATTTTTCCTCGGACTACAAGTTCATCAAACTAAGGAAGGAACGTTTATTACGCAAATCAAGTACACAAAGGAGCTACTCAAACGATTTGGAATGGAAGATTGCAAACAAGTTGGTACGCCAATGTGCACTTCAACCAAACTTGATAAAGATGAAGAAGGTAATAGTGTTGATGAAAAACACTATAGAGGTATGACCGGAAGTCTACTTTACTTAACAGCCAGTAGACCAGATATCATGTTTGTTGTTTGTTTATGTGCTAGATTTCAATCTTGCCCTAAAGAATCGCATTTGATAGCTGTTAAAAGAATTTTTAGATATCTAAAGGGTACAATGAATTTTGGTCTGTGGTATCCAAAGTCCTCTACATTTGATTTAATTAGTTATTCTGATGCTGACTTTGCTGGGTGTAAAATTGATAGAAAAAGTACCAGTGGTATGCGTCATTTTCTGGGAAATTGTCTTGTGTGTTGGTTTAGTAATTTTGCATTCTATTTCTCTTTCTACCCCTATCTCGAAAGTGACTTTCCATCTTTGTTGTTGTGCTCAACTTCTTTGGATGAAACATACTCTGAAAGATTTTGGTGTTTTTTTTTATTGTGTTTCTATAAAGTGTGACAACACTAGTGCAATTAGATCTGTACAAAAAATCATGTTATGCACTCTAGAACCAAACACATTGATGTTAAGCATCATTTCATTAGAGATCTTGTTTGTAAAAAGGAAATTCGTGTTGATTTTGTGCCTACTTCAGATCAACTGGCATCCGTGCAATGCTTGAGTTCGCCCCATCAAAATTAGGTAAAGCATACTCCCTCAATGGCCTTCCATTCCCATTCCTATAGCCACCCATTCCATTATTTCTACCTACCTGTTCTTCTTCGTTCTCCATGTTCACATTCCCTTGATGAGCATTTGCATTTGCCATTTCTATCCTTTCTTGAATCTTCTAAGTTCTCATAGCTCTTTCTCCCTTTCCTTGTCTAAGCTAATGAATGGCTCTTGAGCACCTCTTACCATGCTATTGGTGTTGAACCCAGTTATGATAATCATGTTTTGATGATGACCAAATCGCACTAACCGTTTGTAAACAAGTGTGCAGAAACAAGGAGTTTCGGACGTAAATGATTATCCAAACACAATCAAGAAAAATAACCAAAAGTTGAACAACACCTTACGAACGATGAAGAGCTTCCATTAGCTGGGTTGAATTAAGAAAACTTATTGTTATATCTTTGCACCTTAACCCGCAAGCGGTGTAATGTAAGAAAACTTATTGATATATTTTTACACATTAACCTGCAAGCGGTTTAATTCTGAGGTCCAAGGAAGAACACATCTTTCGGACGTAGATAACTGTCTGAAGGATAGTGATTCGGACGCAAAAGACCATCCGAGACAAGGGATTTGAAAGTACGATGATCGGACGTTGAAGACCGTCCGAAGAAAGGAGCTCGAAATGAAGTAATTTTCTGTCAGAACTGTAGGACGCATATGACCACCCGAGACACTGTTCATCAAGCTATAGGATCACAGTATATGACCGTCCAAGACACTGTTCATCAAGCTGTAGGATGCATGAACGAACGTCCGAACCACCGTCCGAACCCCTAATGGCAAGTTTTTAACAGCTAGTTTTTTGACCGTTGGAGCTCAAATTTCAGCACATCTTTTATCTATAAATAGCCCAAGGATATCCAAATGATGTGTGAAACTACTACATTCAATAAAAACACTTGTAAGAGCTATTTTGGGAGAAATAGGCTAAAATATTGTGGGTTGTATTGGTTTGAGTAGTATAGTTCTCTTGGCTCAACAAGAGGAAATTTGTGTGAGCAAGAGTAGACTAGTGAGTGATTTTCAAGTGTAAGAGTGGAGGAATAACAAGTGTACAAAAGTGAGGTTGTAGTGTAAAACTCTTTGGCTCAACTACAGAAACTTAGTTGGTGCAAGGGTTAGCCTACTTTGTGCACTAGAAGGTTATTGCCTCACCTTCTTTGAAGAGGCACTACTAGTGGAAGTACTCCAAGCTTGAGATCTAGATGTGTCAAGGTCGGGAGTTTGGCTTGATATTCTTCATCTCAATCTTTTATTTCTTCTTTAACCTTTGATTGTTAAATATTTATCTTTGATCATTTGTGCTTAAGTATTCATTTGTTGCACAAAGTTTGCATTTTCATTATTCACTTCAAAAGGTTTGTATTTTGAGACAACCTAATTCACCCCCCCTCTTAAGTTGCTTTTGGGCCAACACCATGCACTACACAACCAAGGCAAATAGTAAATTGAAATTCCAAGTCAATTCCACAAGACAATCAAATCAAACATAAAAATCAACAAAATTAAAAACTAAATTAAACTAATCTAAAGTGCTTAATCTACACGACCCGTAAAGCGCTTGATATTGCCAAAAACCGAAGACAAATCTCCGGCAACGGCGCCAAAAACTTGATGCCTTTTAACATACCTAGTTATAAATCAATGAAATACCTAAATCCCACTACTAACTATATGGCATCCCGCAAGTATACGGTTGTCAACCAGTAGAAAAGGGATAAGTAGGGATCGTTCCCACGAGGATTGTCGATTGCAATTACCAAGGTTTAAGGGTTTTTGCGTAGTTAAGCAAAATCAATTGCTCTTATAGATGATAGAACTATTCTAATGAAAACTATAATTTTAATTCTAATCTAATTTAATCAAATTAAGACTAAAATTTAAAAGAAGTAAATCACTCAACTAAAAAGACTACAAAAGAGAAACTTTGAATAATAAAAGCATGCATTTCTAAACCATAAATTACAAAGAGTTGAACTAGAAATCTAAAAAAAAATTTGGATTTTCGATCGAAATTAAGAAAGCCGACTAAGAATTACTAAAAAGTAAAGCTAGAAATTGAGAATTCTTAAATAGAAAGCAAGAAATTAACAAGAACCCTAATTTTCCTAAGAAATCCTAATTTGAAAGTAAAGAAATTTTTACTAAATTGGACAAGAAAGAAAATAAAAATTATATCTACGCGAAACTTACGATTAACCCAATACAATTATCTAATCAAAATTTAGAACTTGACAAGAAATTAAAAGAATATCTAAGATGAAAGTAAAGAGAAATTTATATTAGAAAAAGTAAACTTGTAGTTCAAGCTATCCTAATCTATCTAAAAACTAACTAAAACTATCTACTCTCTCAGCTTACCAATTCTGCTTAGCTTAAATAGTGCAGCATAAGGCAAAATTAGGGATTTTTTGGCTGGAAGTTTACAAAATTGCCCTTACAACTTAACACTCAGCGAGTTCAGATCGCGGTTTTAAACATTTGAGACCGCGATCTCAACTCTAAAATAGTAAAACCAATTCCCGAGTCGAGATCGCGGTCTGGAACAGTCGACATCGCAATCTCGACTCTCCTTCCAGCATCCTTCATTTCATCCATTTTGCAATTTGGTCCCTTGAGCTTTGTTCCTTCCAGCTTCCAACCTTTAATTTTTAACCTGCATAATATTAACACAATTAAGCATTAATTAAACTAAAAATTTAATACAAACTTATCATAATTAATTCAAGAATCACTAAAACACAAATACATGTGAAAGAAATTAACTAAAATCCTCAATTACTTATCCAATTTCGGAATTTAAACTATCAAAATGCTATAATTTAGAGGAAAATAACTCTAGTTGGTGTGTAGTACTATCCACGAGGTGGACCAAAGTGCCATGCCGGAGGTGATGGTGGCTGGACCCAAGTGCCTAATGAAGTAACCATTAAAGCTTCTCCAATAACGGTCAAATTGTTGTGCATCACCATTTGACTGTACGACCAGTACCCTTGTAGATCATTCCTTTCTTCTTCACTTACCGGAGCATTAAATACTACACCTGGGGGTATCGGAATCATTGAAGTTCTCTGAGGTAGTGGAGGTTGTGGCTGTGGCTGGGTAGGATGCTCCTCCTGGTGGTGCTTCTCATATTCTCTCACCATCCTATAGACATATTCCCGATTGATCCTTCCTCTAGGATGTGTCAATGATTCCAAAGGACCAATCGGGCAACCCGTGCAAAGATGGTGAATTAGACTACGGGGCATAAAATATAGGCCGTCCCGACCTACCACTCTCTAAAATCTCCTGTCTAATTAGGTGACCAACATTCACCGGGATCCCAGTCATGATGGCATAGACTAAGAGTACCTTGTCCCTTTGGATAAAGCTCACTGCATTGGACCCCCAAATGCGGCTACTAATGAAATAAAACCATAACTTAGCCACTAATGAGAGTCCTTGATGAGAAAATTTTAATTCAATGGCAGACGAAGTACTCTTAATCCACTCTATCCTCCTATCACAAATGGCATCTTTGATTGCATTCATATCCTTATTTTTACTGTTCAACAATGCCAAATATTGACTAGAAAGTACGGTATGTTGAAATACGCATCAATCACATCAGCACTAAAGTCTACCAAAATCCCCCCCGTATACGCACCTTGCCATCTTCTAACTCACATAAATTACAATGAAACTCCTTGACTAACTGGGTAGCCCCAGGGTCAACCTGAGCGTTAAAACCCTCCCAATGCCTTGACGACATTAGATTTGTTTTTCCCTAATTTGTTCTTCTATCGTTCTCCTAGAATCTTCATATAATCCCTAATGCATGGTTAGGTCAAAGTTTCTCTCTCTAATCACCTCATGCTTCTCGTTATTCTTGAATAATTGTTGAGCCCTATCACTCGAGTATTCAGGTTCAATTTGATCACCACCCTCAAATGGTTGTTCCGAGCCCCCTTCTCCGCTCATACCCTCTCCGGATTTCCTTTTTCTAGAACCAGTCCCTCTCCCTCTCATTCTAACTCTTCCTCAGCACTGCCATATACCCCTCTCGTCATATTCTTTATGCAAAAGGAATTCAATCACCGTTTTCAAAAATCCAACTTTCAATCAAGATTCAACACCACAAAATCACAATCCAAATTCCCAAAAAAATTTCGAATATTTCATTATAACTCGGTCACAAATCAAACCAAGAATTCCAACAATTGGACAATTCAAAATTCTTCTAGCACAAATTAGCACCAATTACTTGTCCACAATTCAATAATTAAATACCACTTGTCCAAATTTTCACAATTCAATCCACAAAATTCCTCAATTGCCTTCAAAAATTGTCAATTACAACAAGGAAGGATACTACCCGTTCTTTTTCGGATTGAAATTTTTCCAAGAATTGCCTTTGTGTCAATCACCCTTGAAGCCAAATTTCTTCCAAAAATCCTCAAAAAGGTGGTTGCTTTTATGTTTCTAGAGAAAAACAAAGTGAAATTAGTGGTGGGTGTGGAGTTTTTAGTGATTTTTGGTGAAGATGAGAGAAGAATTGGAGGATTTGGGGTTAGGGCTTTCGGATAAGGGAAGAAGAATAGGGAGAGTTTGTGAGAAGAGAAGATCTAGATCGATATTTTTCCAAAAATTTCTAGCAGTCGTGACTGCGGTCTCAGTTCTGAGACCGCGATGTGGCCTGATGTTGAGATCGCGGTCTGAAATTTGAGACCGTGATCTCAAGTTGGTGCAAAATAAGCCTTTACAGAAGTTTGGAGTTGAGACTGAGATCTCAAATTTGAGATCGTGGTCCTGTCTCGACCAAATGACATTTATACCCTCCAAAAGTTTGAGGTTGTGACCGCGATCTCAAATTTTGAGATTACGGTCTCAAGCTCAATTTCTGCAAAGTGAATTTTTACACTTAGCAGAAATTGCTTCACTCTTGACCACTTTTCTCCATTTACAAGGGTAACCTACAAACAAAAAATTCACAAGATAGGATAACAATTTTCACTGATTCTTTAGCACCATTTATTCAACTCAAAAACTCAATATATATATATATGTGTGTGTGTGTGTGTGTGTGTGTGTGTGTATAACAAAAATTCTAACCTAATTCAAACCAATTTACTCAAAATCAAGATAATTAAAAATCACACCAAAAGAAAGCAATAAAAACTAAATTAAAGACTTGGGTTGCCTCCCTAGAAGCGCTCTTTTATAGTCACTAGCTTGACTATGGCATGACCCTAATTCCAAGTAAATGAGGATGATTGATCCTCCTTTCCCTTTTGGTTTCCACAGAAATAGTTTGATCCCATCTACAAGGGGCCTTTTTCTTCATGATTAAAGCTTGATTTTCGGGTTTTTCATGCACAATTCCTTTCTTTCTAGCCTTAGCCATTGCTAGTGCCCCAATTAACATCTCCACTTGTTTCTCAAACCATTTTCTTTTCTTTTTGTGCCTTCTAAATTTCTTGATATCACCATTTTGCTTATTCTTTGCAAAATTCTCTTCATCCTTTGTCAACACATCTCCCTTATCGAGTGGTTTTTCCTTCAATTCATTTCTCGAATTTTCCTTTATTTCCAACATTTGGCTCATTTCATTTTGCTCTTCATTTGACCTAGCATGTCACGCCCCAAAAACGGGACCGTAACACGCCGCGCTAATGGTACACCGGACCAAAGCGCAAGGCACAAACGAACAGAGCAACAAACTTAACCGCAATGTAATAGAACCATCAAGCCATTTCTTAACTATAAAACCAAATATTTCATTTTACACAAGAATACGAATTACAAAATTTCTTCTTAGTATAAAAGATGCTACAACAAAAATAAAGTTCATCAATACAAAACTTATCTAATACACTACCCCTCTCCAAACAAAAGAGAAGCTTGGAAGACTATCCGCAGAGTCATGCCTGGTAATTTGGATGGCTGGAGAAATTTTAAAAGCTGCTAATGAGGTTTAGGATCCAATAACGAGCACAGGATCTGAAAAATTGGCCCCTTCAATATGCTGGTGAGCATAACATCTCATTTGGATATCAAGAAACTCTTCAAATGGGGCCAAGCATTGCGATAAAAGAAAACATAAAGATAATAACATTTGTGAAAACCATAGTTATGAAGCAGTTTCTAAAATGTCTCATGCCATTTAAAAGTCCTTAAACCATAATCATAAGTAGTTTCTAAAATGTATCATGCCATTTAAACGCCAGGCATGTCCAAAACATAGTAAAAAAGATCCAATCATTTCAAAACATAGTATGCTACAGTTTGAAATGATTGGATTTTTTTTACTATGTTTTGGACATGCCTGGCGTTTAAATGGCATGATACATTTTAGAAACTACCCCAAATCAAACATTTCCAAACACATCCAAAATTATATACCTAGGTCACCTATGAGCCAAAACAGTCATAAAATGCTTTCATACCAAAAGAGTTTGCAAACATATCAATTGATTAACATAAAATAGCTTGGTCCCGATTTCATATGTAATAATTCCAAAACTTGGTAAAAGTGCAGTTCCAAACATCATACACATTTTAAAATCCATCCAAACATATTTCAAAGTCGTTAAACAAAATACAAGTGGAAGAGAATCTATGTTACCCACCTATCAAAGCAAAACTGCACAATGATCACCGAACGCGATCGCCGGCGGTAGGTGGCGTGGTACCTAAGTAAAATCCAATTCCAAGGTATTCAAGGGACCTTGGTTACAACCCAACTCAAAACAACATATTCAACCAACCAACAAAATCCATTTCCAAGGTATTCAAGGGACCTTGGTTACAACCCAACTCAAAACAACATATACAACCAATCAAAATCCATAAACGGAAAGATTCACCGGAGCAATAGCCGGGACTATATCAATAGCATACCACAACAATCCATGCCCCATCAACCACTACAATTAACTCTATTACAACATTAGAGCAACAACCTATGGTTGGAATGGGTAAAAATATGAAAGGTATTAAGTTTTACCGATTAGCCACACGCATGATTCAAACATGCTTCCTATCCAACCCACTACCAAGGAAACACTTAAAACCATCAAAAGATCACTAAAGCTCCTTCAAACATAACCAATTATCCAAATTATCCTAGTTGCGCCAAACTTCCGCTTACTTACAAAATGAAGGGAAATCCATTCCACTTGGTTTCAAGTCTCAATTCCTATCCAAACTAACCTTAAAACACTCTTAAAACATCATTAAAAGCATAAACATAAGCATTCATAGCATAACATTCTAGGGCACATATGGAAGACAAAACCCTAACTCATAATCTTAAAATTTGTAATCTAACCATGGAAAGTTGTTATAAATCAACCCCAATCACTTCCCAACCTCCAAAACACTAAAAACAACCCATAACATACATAAATCAACATATATAAGGCTTCTGCAAAGAGGGTTTATTTTCAGCCCTAAGAATCCTACAAAACTTGAAATTAAAGCTTAAATCATAAAGCCCATAAGCTATAAATGCTAAAATACATAAAATCTTACCTTCCAAGTGATTCCTACTTGAAATCCAAGAAATTAGCGACGCGTTATGGTCTAATGATGTCGTTAGAGGCTGTCTCTTATAGCAGAAAGATGGAGAAGAGATAACAAGAAGAAGACTTAAAAAGAATTCCAAAGTTGACCAAATAGTAATCATAGATGTGCATAAGAGACAGAAATTGACTATTTGACCCAAAAACTAATTTTTTTCTTAATTTGCTACTAAATAACATTATAAATCAGCCATCATACAACACTCACACACCACAATGCACTAATTACACTTAATCCAACTTTTGACCCGTTTACTCGCCGGTACCGAAATCGCGTAAATCGAAAAATTTGCCGAATTGAAAACGAATCTGTGGAAGTACCTTATGCCTAAAAATAATATGAAAAACATTTTAAACCAAATTTTCTCTTAAAATCAAAGAACAAGGATTTTAAAATACTGGGTTTCACATTCTACCCCCCTTAAACAAAGTTTCGTCCTCGAAACTTACGAAATCACGAAGCAAACAAAGCTGGATACTTCGATCTCATGAGGCTCTGGTTTTATAGTTAAGAAATGGCTTGATGGTTCTATTACATTGCGGTTAAGTCCAGACTTGCTCTACTGGTTTGTGCCTTGCGGATTGAAACTGTACTTGGACTGTCTCTTATGCTTTAGCATACTATGTCGTGTCCTTCCGATCTATTAAATGTTCATGGCTCAACACATGAGAGGGATCAGGGATATACCTCCTAGGTTTGAGAGACATGGAAGGTATTATGAACTCTAGACAACTCCGGAGGCAAAGCCAATTGGTATGCCAAATCACCAACCTTGTTCAACACCTCATAGGGGCCTATATAGCGTGGACTCAACTTTCCACCTTTCCCAAACCTAGCTACCCCTTTAGTCGGCGATACTTTCACAAACACTTTATCCCCAACCGCAAACTCCATTGGCTTCCTCTTGCGATCTGCCCAGCTCTTCTGACGATCTTGAGCCGCTTTCAAATTCTGGCGAACAATAGCAATCTTATCAATCATTGCCTGAATCAAATCTGGGCCCTCCAAAGATCTTTCACCAACTTCATCCCAATGTAAAGGTGATCTACACTTACGACCGTATAAAGCCTCAAATGGTGCCATACCGATGCTGCTGTGATAGCTGTTATTATACGAGAATTCCATAAGCATCACATGCTCATCCCAGCTTCCCTGGAAGTCTATGGCACAAGCTCTCAACATATCCTCTAATGTCTGAATAGTACGCTCAGATTGGCCATCCGTCGAGGATGATAAGCGATACTAAGACTCAAAGTTGTGCCACAAGCTCTCGGTAGGTTGTCCAGAACCTGGATACAAACCTGGGATCGCGATCAGAAATAATGCCCTTAGGCACACCGTGCAAACGGACAATCTCCTGATCATATAACTTCACTAATGATTCCATTCAAAGTAGCGGTCACCTTCATCGGTAAGAAATGGGCGGACTTTGTTAGGCGGTCAACAATCACCCATATACTGTCATTACCTCGCCTAGTCCGTGGTAACCCATGTACAAAATCCATAGTAATATGCTCCCATTTCCACTCTATCTCCAATGATCGCAGAAACATTGGGCCTTTGGTGTTCACCTTAACTCCGCCGACACACCAAATAACTTGACCTCCAGGTCAGACTAGTAGGTGTGGTAGATTACTAGATCTGGCTAGTACTGTAGCTGTCTCTTATACACGTACCCCAGGATGAATAGATAAGCGCGAAGAATGAGCTTCTTTCATCGATTCTCTTTTCAATTCGGAGTTGGATGGATTTTAAAATGTGTATGATGTTTGGAACTGAGCTTATGGGCTTTATGACTGTCTCTTATACACATCTAGATGTGTATAAGAGACAGATCTTGATCAGCTAGTATGCCGCTTCATCGTGATGGTATCTAGAGGTCGCGATCCGAGGCTCTCTTACTTATAGCCTGGCAGTTTTTGCTTTGATAGGTGGGTAACATAGACCCTCTTCCAGGTCTAGGCCAATCAACAATGGCCTCAATCTTCTTGGAATCTACAGAAACCCCTTCCTCTGACACACATGACCCAAAAATTTAATATCCGACGCCAAAACTCGCATTTGCTATAGCTTACCATACAACTGTTTGGAGACTTGTTTGAAGTTCAAGGAGTGCTCGTAAATGCTCAGCATGAGCCTCCTCGCTCGGAGAATAAACCAGGATATCATCGATGAAGACCACCACACATACATCAAGATAGTCCTTGAACACCCTATTCATCAACTCCATAAAGGCTGCAGGGGCGTTAGTTAAACCAAAAGGCATAACCAAAAACTCGTAGTGGCCATAGCGAGTCCGAAAAGCGGTCTGCATAGGTACATCCTCTTCCTTCACCCTCAATTGATAATATCCGGACCGCAAATCAATCTTAGAGAAGTACCTCGCACCCTTAAGCTGATCAAACAAGTCATCAATCCGTGGCAAAGGGTATTTATTCTTCACTTACCCTAGGGTCTGTAGATGTGTATACACATCTAGATGTAGTATAAGAGTCATACCTTCGAGCCTAAAAGAAGACTCATGCGCCCCATTTTATTCAACTTGGAGACTGAATTTCTGTCAATGGGGTTCTTCGCTGTCTCTTATACACATACTAGATGTTTTGAAATGCGGTGCCATACGGTAGGGGCCTTTGAAATTGGTGCCACCCGGCTCTAAGCAAATCTCAAAATCGACAACCCGCGACGGAGGTAAACTCGGCACTCATTGGGAAACACGTCCGGAAACTCTCTAACCACTAGGATATCCTCAATGCCCGGCTCTACTATATCGAGTCTATCACATAAGCCAAATAGCTCTCACAACCCCTATCTAAGGCCTTAAACTCTCTTAAGGATCCTCTAAGATCTAGGTTTAAGAGACAGACATCTAAGAAAACATCTAGCTACAAATGAATGTGATGCACGAAATCAAATAAAGCATAAGCGGTATGGAATTCACTAAGATCGTGCTGCAACTACCGAATCGGTCCGATCGGCTCGATGCTTGACTCAACGCATGCACCTCGCCTGAGTCCTCCGCCTCTTGGAGATTGGCGGACCACCCTGCACTACCACTAGTCTGCCCTCGATTTGGTGCGACCTTAGGACAATCTCTGATCAAATGGCCGTGCTCACCACATTTAAAGCAAGCTCCAGTCCTCCAATAACACTCCCCAGAGTGTAGTCGACCACAAGACCGGCATGGCGGCGACGGCTGCTGAACTGTCACCGACTGAGATCTCTGAGGCTGGCTCCCAACTGCAGAAGAAACAGAAGAACCTGTCGACGGACCCCTCCTAGCGAAACCACCCTGTCGACCACGACTCCTACTCCCAGCTGGAGGTGCTAAAGTCCCTGTCCGGCCAACTGTCCACGCGACTGAGACTGTCTCTTATACACATCTAAATGGTCGGCTAGTCCGGCCTGTCTGTGCTAGCGCAGAGCTCTGACCCCTCTGAAAGGTATCCCGATCTCTCCTCACGCCTCGCTCTGAATCCAGCTGGATGGCTAGATTATACATATCCTCATAAGTCTGGGGACGACCCACTATCAACTCTCTCCGAAGCTCAGCTCTAAGACCCTTCCGGAAAGTTGATACATACGCTTCTGCAGTTGGGAGCCAGCCTCATACTCCCCAAGAGGGTGAGCTGGAATGCATACTGCACCACGGACTGATCTCGCTGCTCCAGCCGATAAAACTCGTCCATCTTCTGAGCTCTGATGGATGGGGGAAAATAATGAGCTAGAAACTGCTCTCGGAATATCTCCCAAGTCACAGGCTGTCTCGGTGTGGGCAACGTAGCCTCAACGGTCTGCCACCACTTGGCCGCCTCAGCAACCAAGAAAGGAATAGCCAAAGATGTCCGTTTTGTCCATAGGTCATTTTTGACCAAAGAGTTGTTGGTGTCGTGTATAAGTTTCGCGTCGTTTTCGCTTCCCTAGTCATTCTTTAACTTCTACATCTATAGATGTGTATAAGAGACAGATGGAAGGTGGTATAGCTGTGGTGGAGGTGGTGGATCAACGGGAGTGTCGCTCAGCGCCCAACTGTCGAATAACCTGTGCCACAACCGCCGCAATGGCGCCATAATCAACCACTTGGCGGTCCAATCGGAGGAGGAG
The DNA here is from genome assembly GCA_025175665.1 of Cinchona pubescens. Taxonomy (NCBI): domain Eukaryota; kingdom Viridiplantae; phylum Streptophyta; class Magnoliopsida; order Gentianales; family Rubiaceae; genus Cinchona; species Cinchona pubescens. Next base: position 357,060 of record JANKKI010000152.1, read on the forward strand.
GTGCTGACGGCCCTGCCTAGTCCCTAGGGTAGACTGCAGGCCTAGTAACTTTTCTCTGAAGCTGACTAGTGATTGGCGTTCTCTGCACGGATCCCCACCACCGAACGCTCCCAGTGGGGGTCTGCTGCCGAGCCTCTACCGCGACCTCTAGAACCAGAACACGTCCTAGGCGGCATACTAGCTGATAAGAATCAAAGACGAAATCATGAGCAAAGAATAACTCTTCAAGATTCAACAAAAGAGGTACAACAAAGATTACATAAGCAAGGACCTCTCATGTGTATTGAATGACTTATGCCGCGCTAATGGTACACCGGACCAAAGCGCAAGGCACAAACGAACAGAGCAACAAACTTAACCGCAATGTAATAGAACCATCAAGCCATTTAGACTGTGTATTAACCAGATATTTCATTTTACACAAGAATACGAATTACAAAATTTCTTCTTAGTATAAAAGATGCTACAACAAAAATAAAGTTCACATCTAGATGTGTATAAGAGACAGTCTCGTTTTAAGCAAAAGAGGAAGCTTTTGGTATCAGATTATAGGTTTGAATCCTACCAGTAATGTGGAGTCTTATAAGATCTACAAGCTGTAAAGAGGGCAGAATCCAAGTGCATTTAAGTGTACCATAAACCATAATCATAAGTAGTTTCTAAAATGTATCATGCCATTTAAACGCCAGGCATGTCCAAAACATAGTAAAAAAGATCCAATCATTTCAAAACATAGTATGCTACAGCATAGCGAACAAATCCAAGTACAGTTTCAATCCAGAATATAATAAAATAGCATGAGTATCTTTTAGGCTCCAAGGTATGACTTTCAGTACTAGCCAGATCTAGTAATCTACCACACCTACTAGTCTGACCGGGAGGTCAAGTTATCCCATCACAAGACCCCGTATCAAATAATTCATAACAATCACAGCTGTCTCTTATGGCGTCATCTGGATGACTATAGAACCGGTGCACCCCAAATCAAACATTTCCAAACACATCCAAAATTATATACCTAGGTCACCTATGAGCCAAAACAGTCATAAAATGCTTTCATACCAAAAGAGTTTGCAAACATATCAATTGATTAACATAAAATAGCTTGGTCCCGATTTCATATGTAATAATTCCAAAACTTGGTAAAAGTGCAGTTCCAAACATCATACACATTTTAAAATCCATCCAAACATATTTCGAAAGTCGTTAAACAAAATACAAGTGGAAGAGAATCTATGTTACCCACCTATCAAAGCAAAAACTGCACAATGATCACTGAACGCGATCGCCGGCGAAACAACATATTCAACCAACCAACAAAATCTATTTCCAAGGTATTCAAGGGACCTTGGTTACAACCCAACTCAAAACAACATATACAACCAATCAAAATCCATAAACGGAAAGATTCACCGGAGCAATAGCCGGGACTATATCAATAGCATACCACAACAATCCATACCCCATAACCACTACAATTAACTCTATTACAACATTAGAGCAACAACCTATGGTTGGAATTCCTCTTTACTATCAAACTGAAATTTTTACCGATTAGCCACACGCATGATTCAAACATGCTTCCTATCCAACCCACTACCAAGGAAACACTTAAAACCATCAAAAGATCACTAAAGCTCCTTCAAACATAACCAATTATCCAAATTATCCTAGTTGCGCCAAACTTCCGCTTACTTACAAAATGAAGGGAAATCCATTCCACTTGGTTTCAAGTCTCAATTCCTATCCAAACTAACCTTAAAACACTCTTAAAACATCATTAAAAGCATAAACAGTTTCTTAAGCATTCATAGCATAACATTCTAGGGCACATATGGAAGACAAAACCCTAACTCATAATCTTAAAATTTGTAATCTAACCATGGAAAGTTGTTATAAATCAACCCCAATCACTTCCCAACCTCCAAAACACTAAAAACAACCCATAACATACATAAATCAACATATATAAGGCTGCAAAGAGGGTTTATTTTCAGCCCTAAGAATCCTACAAAACTTGAAATTAAAGCTTAAATCATAAAGCCCATAAGCTATAAATGCTAAAATACATAAAATCTTACCTTCCAAGTGATTCCTACTTGAAATCCAAGAAAATTTTTGGGGGAAAATGGAGGAAGAGTTTTCGGCCAGCAGCTAGCAGAAAATGGAGAAGAAATAACAAGAAGAAGACTTAAAAAGAATTCCAAAGTTGACCAAATAGTACCCATTGACCAAATAGTCTCCAAATTGACTATTAAATACCCAAAACTAAAGCCATCTATGACAGAGCTACTAGATGAACTGTTATTTGTCGGATCATCCATCAAACTCTCTTATATACACATCTGACTAGCTGAGATCTTTAATACCAACTTTTGACCCGTTTAACTGGCGTACCGAAATCGCGTAAATCGAAAAATTTGCCGAATTGAAAAACGAATAAGTTGAAGTACCTTATGCCTAAAAATAATATGAAAAACATTTTAAACCAATTAAAATCAAAGAACAAGGATTTTAAAATACTGGGTTTCACATAGCAAGGATAGAATTAAGAGATTGATTAGCACATTTCTCTTCAACAATAGGAATATTGTCATTATATTCAAAAACATCAAATTCAATTGATTCGTTTTCAACTCGTAAGATCAACTTCCCTTTGTGCACACCAATTAATGCATGAGTGGTCGACAAGAAAGGCCTCCCTAGGATCAATAGAATCTCACTCCCTTCACCCGTATCAAGCACAAATAAATCAACGGGAAACACCAATTTTTCAACTTGTACAAGCACATCTTCCAACAAGCCATATGGTTTCCTCTCTGTAGATAAATCCGCCAATTGGAGTATGATATTAGTTGTCTTGACATTGTTGATCCCTAACTTGTCATAGATGGCTTTTGGCATGATATTTATGCTTGCCCCCAAATCACAAAGTGATCGATGCCATGTTTTTCCTCCAAAATTCACCGGTATCATGAAACTACCGGGATCCTTGAGTTTAGGTGGCAACCGCCTTTGAACAATGGCACTACATTGGGCATCAAGGCATACTTTCTCTTGCTTGCCAATAGATCCTTCATGAAATGAGCATAGTTGGGCATCTTTGCGAGGACATCAATCAAAGGAATGTTGACATTAATCTTTTTCGACATATCCAAGAAATGGGCGAATTGCTTCTCTATTCTTGGATCAATGAGTCTTTGAGGTTATGGCACTTTTATTGATGGATCTATCTTCAGAGGTTCCTCCACATTCTTCTTCTTGGATATCTTGATCTCATTCTTTTGCTCCTTCTTGGCTTCATCATCAACCACTTCCCTTTCAATTTTCAACTATCTTGGACTTTTGTTCCTTGCTTCCTTCCTCCACTTTTTTCTTCTCCTTAGATTCAACCAATTATTTTCCACTCCTTAGGGTTATGGCATTGCATTGCTCCTTGGGGTTCGGAATAGTATCACTCGGAAATGCCCCAATAGGTTTGTCATTATTCAACCTTGGCCATTGCCCCAATTGAATCTCCTAATTTTTTGTCGAAGCCATCAAATTCTAATAATCTCTTTTATGCTCTTCCGCTTTCCTATCCAATTTTCTTCTCAAATACTCGGCTTCTCTTTTCCAACCTTCTTCACCCAAATTCTCTTTAGGAGCATATTGATCATGATACATGGGTTGGGAAGAATTTGCATAATGGAAATAAGGTATTTGTTGTTGGTTTTGAAACGAAGGATTGGGGAAATTTTGATATGAGTTGGGTTGGACATTTCTTTGATGTGGCAGTTGATAAGGTCTAGATGAGGAATTCGGGGCTTGAGTGTGTTGAGCATTTTGAGATGGGGGATTTGGTTGGTAAGGAGAGTTGGATTGGTTGTTGGTGTTACCCCATGAGAAATTTGGGTTATTCCTCCAAGAATGATTGTAAGTCTTCCCATAAGCTCCGGATTGGTTCCTTGGAAACGAAGATTGATTGGCCACATAATTGATTTGCCCATTAGCTCCATATGGCATCTCACAATTCCCATTGGCATGGCCGCCTCCACAAAAATCACATGTCATGCTTGGTTGAGTTGGAGAAGAAGTCATAGCATTTACACTACTAGGTTTCCCTAGATTCTCCAACGCCTTTGCCATGTTATTCATCACATTCATGAACATGCTTTGTTGAGCTAAAAGGGCATCTTGCATGTTTAGATTCAACGCTCCACTACTTGCATTGGCTTGATTAGCTTGGTGTTGAACCACTGGTGGAGTTATCGGTCCATGATGGTAGTGGTTGTATGCCATCATATTTAACAACTCTTGAGTTTCTTCCGGAGTCTTATATGAGATAGAACTAAATCCGTTGGCGGAGGCATCTACGATGGATTTTATCCCTTGAAGTAAACCATTATAAACAGTTTGGACTTGAAACCACAAAGGAATGGCGTGATGCGGGCATTTTCTTAGCAACTCTTTGAATCTTTCCCAAGCTTCCCCTAGGCTTTCACCAACATCTTATTTGAACGATGTAATCTCATTCCTTAATTTACAGGTTCTTGCGGGAGGAAAGTACTTTGCCAAGAACTCTTGAACAAGTTGGTTCCAAGTGGTGAATGTTCCTTGGGCCTGGGATTGCAACCATGACTTTGCCCTATCACGAAGAGAAAAAGGAAACACCCTCATCCGAACACAATCCGGGTGTACTTCATTAAATTTAAATGTGTCCAAAACTTCTTCAAAATTCATGAGGTCTATGTAGGGGTCCTCATTTGGTCCACCTCCAAACATGGCAAGGGCTTAGAGCATTTGAATTAGGGCGGGCTTGATTTTGAAATTGTTGGCTTGCACGGGCATCCATGCAATGCAGCTTGAGTTCGCCCTATCAAAATTAGGTAAAGCATACTCCCTCAATGGCCTTCCATTCCCATTCACGTCATTCCCACTCCTATAGCCACCCATTCCATTATTTCCACCTACCTCTTCTTCTTCGTTCAGCATGTTCAAATTCCCTTGATAAGCATTAGCATTTGCCATTTCTATCCTTTCTTGCTCTTGTTGCACCCTTCTCAATTTTCTAAGTTCTCTTAGCTCTTTCTCCCTTTCCTTGTCTAAGCAAATGAATAGCTCTTGAACACCTCTTACCATGCACTATACAACCAGGGCAAATAGTCAATTGGAATTCCAAGTCAATTCCACAAGACAACCAAATCAAACATAAAAATTAACAAAATTAAAAACTAAATTAAACTAATCTAAAGTGCTTAATCTACACGACCCGTAAAGCACTTGATATTGCCAAAAACCGAAGACAAATCCCCGGCAATAGTGCCAAAAACTTGATGCCTTTTAACATACCTAGTTATAAATCATCTTATGAAATACCTAAATCCTACTACTAACTATATGGTATCCCGCAAGTATACGGTTGTCAACCAGTAGTAAAGGAAAGTTGGGATCGTTCCCACGAGGATTGTCAATTGTAATTACCAAGGTTTAAGGGTGCTTGCGTAGTTAAGCAAAATCAATTGGTAGATGATAGAACTATTCTAATGAAAACTATAATTTTAATTCTAACCTAATTTATCAAATTAAGACTAAAATTTAAAAGAAGTAAATCACTCAACTAAAAAGACTACAAAAGAGAAACTTTGAATATTAAAAGCATGCATTTCTAAACTATAAATTACAAAGAATTAAACTAGAAATCTAAATATTTTTTTTGGATTTTTGATTGATATTAAGGAAGCCTACTAAGAATTAATAAGAAATTAAAGCTAGAAATTGAGAATTCTTAAATTGAAAGCAAGAAATCAACAAGAACCCTAATTTTTCTAAGAAACCCTAATTTGAAAGTAAAGAAATTTTTACTAAATTGGTTACAAGAAAGCAAATAAAAATTATATCTACGCGAAACTTGCGATTAACCCAATACAATTATCTAATCAAAATTTGAACTTGACATGAAATTAAAAGAATATCTAAGATGAAAGTAAAGAGAAATTTCTATTCGAAAAAGTAAACTTGTAGTTCAAGCTATCCTAATCTATCTAAAAACTAACTAAAACTATCTACTCTCTCTGCTTACTAATTCTACTTAGCTTAAATAGTGCAGCATAAGGCAAAATTAGGGATTTTTTGGCTGGAAGTTTACAAAATTGCCCTTACAACTTAACACTCAGCGAGTTGAGATCGCGATCTCAACTCTAAAATTGTAAAACCAATTCTTGAGTCGAGATCGTGGTCTGGAACAGTCGAGACCGCTATCTCGACTCTCCTTCTAGCATCCTTCATTTCATCCATTTTGCAATTTGGTCCCTTGAGCTTTGTTCCTTCCAGCTTCCAACCTCCAATTTTTAACCTGCATAATATTAACATCATTAAACACTTCTATAATTAAACTAAAATTTTAATACAAACTAAAAATTTAATACAAACTTATCATAATTAATTCAAGAACGAAAATACAAATACATGTGAAAGAAATTAACTAAAATCCTCTATTACTTATCCAATTTTGGAATTTAAACTATCAAAATGCTATAATTTAGAGGAAAATAACTCTAGTTTACTAGAGTTATCAGGCACCCGAAGAGGGATAAAATTTGTTAAATACCATGGCCTCTAACTACTACTAACATGGTCCCATGGGCATCCCTCAACAAAGAAGAGCGATCCACACTCTTTATCATATGGATGTCATTCTTACTCAAATGATATTCTTACTTCTCTTATGTGAAACCTAACAAAGACCTTGAGCAATTTGAATGCGGATGAAGTATCTACGTCACATGCTCATACCTATCGATCTCAAATCCAATTGCTTTGTGATTTTTGTTTGGGTCATCATCCAAATGGCCAATGCACCGTTGATAAAGTCCCTATATACCAAGAACGTTAAGTGAACTATGCGGGAACCAACCTCCACCTAGGCCTCAAAACAATCTTTGTTAAAATACTTGTAACTGGGTGAATGAATCATCAAACATTTATTAGAGTGGGCAACAAAAAACCAACACTAATCTCATTTTGAAGCCTAATGCTCACAACAAAGGCCTACATGCAAACCACCTAAACCTGATTACCAACAAGTACAACATCAACAAAGAAAGTACCTACAAAACTTCTAATCTCAATAACAAAATTTTCAACTTTCTCAACAACCCATTTGAGATACCCGTGGCACCAACTACTATTTTTTCACCCACTTCCTCAAAAGAGTATGGAGGACTTGTTTGGACAACTATTGAAGAATCATGAGCAAACAAATACCCATATAAGAGAAAAAGATACCATTGGAGGAACCAAGATGCCACCACCAAAAACTTGAAAACTCAAATGGGACAAATTGTAACAATATTTGCCAACACACCTCTGAGAGCTCTCCCAAGTAACAAAATTACTAATCCTAGAGAGAAAAACCTGATGGAGTAATGCCATAACCTTGAGGAGTGGAAGAGAATTGGTGATTGAGGAAAATGTGGAAGATTTTGAAGAAAGGGCGAGCAAGACTATGCCAGAAGATGATGATGTCAATGTTAAGTTTAAAAATGATGAAAAAGCAAATGGATGAAGTAGTTGTTGAAAAGAAGGCAAGAAAGAAGAAGTCGATTGAACCATTAGAGTTACACCTACTAGTAAAAATCACCTTTTATCAAAGGTTTAAAAACATTGACAGGGAGAAAGAAAAGAATGAAAAATTTGTCAAGTTTACAGAAATTTTCAGAAAGCTCCACATTAACATTCCAGTGGCTGAGGCATTTACTAAGATGCTGCGCTATTCACAGCTTATGAAAGACATTTTGTCCAAGAACCAGATGTTGAAACATGATGAAACTATGTGTCTAAGTGAAGAATGTAGTGCAACAGTGCAATGCAAGTTACTAGAAATTTTGAAAAACCCATAGTTCAGATTGAACTTCTCTATTATGGGACTATTAATGATTATACCTTTAAAATAGAGCACTATGTAATTTGGTAGCAAGTATAAACTTGATACCTGAATCAGTATATGAAAACTTCAAAATCAATGGTACCAAGAAACCAATATGAATCTTCAATTGGTAGAGAAAACTGTGAGAAAACCTTATGGCATAGTGGAGGATGTTTTAGTTCAAGTAAACATGTTGATATTTCTGCTGGATTTCATGGTGTTTGACATGGAAGAAGATGCCAATATTCAATCAATTCTTGGGAGTCCATTTCTTTCTACTTCATATGCTATCATTGATGTTAATAATGGGAGTGCAACTCCCCAGAAAGGATAAAGTGGGTGACTTTAATGTTTTCAAATCTTAAGAAAATTCTATTGAATTAAATGAGTTTTTTAGAATTGATTCAATTATTTCTGATGTTGATTCAATTATTCGGATTGACCACCAATATAAGTGAAGATTGAGGAATGGATGAATGTTCAAATAACCTAGTCAGATGCAAAGGTTACCATAGATAATATAAATTTCAGAATATAGGCATAGGGGTTGTGTTTGATGACATTCACTCTTGGCATATAGCTTTAGGAGATGTTGTTTTGTTTTGTTAAAAGAAAGGAAAAGAAAGTTAGATATGAAGTAGCAAAAATTTGTCAAATCTTTATTACTATGTCTTGTGGAATAAGAGCCTTTCATATGCCTTGAACTTAAAGAACATGATGATTTACAGATAGTTGTTGGTATTTGTAAACTTTTACTGGTTAATGAAATAATTATGAGTCTTATGTGCAAAGAAGTTTCAAAATAATTGTGGTCCTTGATGATATTGAAACTCTAACCAATATACCACCACTCGAGCCTCGAGTAATGTATGGTTATTAGAGTCCAAAATAGAAAAATAACTAATCAGGAAAATATAATGGAGAAATCTTCCTAAATTCTTGATCTTACAAAAATCATTTAAATTTACAAGCATGGTTATTAGTAAGTAATACATTCATCAAAGAAGAAGAAGAAACAGTGCCAGAATAATCCCCTTTTTCTCTTCACTTATTTTTTTCTCAAAAAAATTATATTATCTGTCCTTGATTTCATAAAATAGTATAAAAATTACTTGATGCCAGAGGAGGAGTTCTCATATACACTTATAAAAATCACATTTTTTTTCCTAAAGTTTATTATAATAGCAAGAATCTCTCCTTTTGTTTAGATATTTACTCTTACATCCCCTAATATCCATAATTAACTTTAATATTGCTCAAGTAATACATTATTTCTTTTTTTCTAGGGACTCCATATATGATATTTTAAAACTTTTTAAAAATTTGTTTTAAAATTTAAAAGAAATTCTAATACTTTATTATACATTAAGATGTAATGATAAGTGGTTAAACTTCCAAAATTAATAATAGAGAAAATAAATCAAGTGGTAGGGAGCTATACATAGTATTGGTAGCATAATATTTTATTGACTCAGGGAATAGGTTTGGGGAAAGGAAGAAATAATGGTTGAGATGTTGTAAATCTAGATTTTAAGAGAGATTGTTGATGAATCTAACAATATGGTTTGGACATTAAAAAATTTCGTTAAAAAAGTAAGTCTATTTTGGCATTTGAATCGATCAATATTTTTTGAATTTTTAAATGAAAATTTGGATTTCCATTTAGTATATTTGTCTTATGTAAGCAAATGATTTTTTTTTTTTTGTTATTAAAAGCATGAAACATGGGATGCAAGTGGGCAAATGATATTACCAGAGCCTGGATTATTAATGAGAATAACTGTTGGTAAAATATCAAAATTACCTTCTAATGTAATCGAGCATATTACAAATTTTCGAGTCCCGCAACCAAATATCAAACTAAGTTACAACCTTCCTTGTTTGTTTGTCCTTCTCTCTCAATTCTAAATAATCGTTCTCATTCTTTAGCCCTTCCGCTTCTACCTTCTAGTCCCCACTTCCCTCATTTTTTTTTTTCATTGTTCTTTTTTCAATACTCTCCTAATGCATACAAATAACCTAGAAATCGATGTAGGCTTCCAGTTTCTGGCTTCTTATACATCTATAATTAATTTATTTTAGGTTAGATATTTTGTTTGGTTAATCTGATCGAAATCTTGTGAATTTTCTTCTATTGGACTTTCTTTCAAATTTTATTTTTGGGCAAGTGTCTTCAATTTTTTCTCCTGGACTTTAAATATTAGTCCAAGCCAATCTCCTGGGTAGATTTTGTTGGAGGTTGTAAAATAGTGGGTTTTTTGACCGGAAGGGCCTGCAATGAGCTGTCGTCAACAGTTGGAGGAAGAATATGATGGGTCATTTTTCTTACTTTGGGATTTGTCGTGGCTCTCAAGTCCATGAAGTGTGGTTGCGGGACTTGTGGTACTAGTGGCTTTCAGGTAGGGCCCTTCAAATTTAAGAGCATTTTCTATGTTTACATGAAGGGTAGTCTTGGAATATTCATAAAATTGCTCTGTGGATAACATTTCTGGCAGTTTTTCCATCAGCAGCCTATTTTAATGCAAGTGTCATCATTTAAATCTAAAGGAAAGTTTATGCAATTATGTTAAGGGAATGGCCGAAAGAGTCCTCAACTTTTTTACTTTAGTCGAAACAGTCCCTCACTTATTTTTTATAGTCAGGATAGTCCTTCGACTTTTATTTTTTAGCCAAGATAGTCCTTTTGTGGTGGAACTACCACAAAAACCTCTCAATTTTTTCAATAATTCCACATACAACCCCTATAATTTAGTTATTTTTCACATTAGTCTAATTTAAAATTATACAAAACTTTATGGTCAACTTTTAAAAAAGAAGAGCTAGTGGTTGACTAAGAATATATGAGGGTAGGGCTAGTGGGTGGCGATTGGTGTCTGGTGGGTGGGGGGAGGTGCTTGGGTGGCTAAAGAGGTAGTTCTGAAATTGGATAGGTGACAGCTTCGGTTGGGAGAAGGAGAAGAAGGAAGGGTTCGGATTTTTATTTTATTTTATTTTTTTGTAAAAAATAAATGTTTCATTTTTTTTTAATATTTTTTTGAAGGGTTTTTTTCCCCTTTTTCACCCTTTCAAATTAATTTCTTTCTTATTTTTCTATTTTAAACTATATAGGGGTTATGTGAAAAAATAAATAAACTTCAAGGGGTGTATGTGAAATTTATCAAAAAAAGAAAAATATTTTTGTGGTGGCTCCATCATAAAAGGCCTGTCTTGGTTGAAAAATAAAGATTGAAGGACTACTCTAATTAAAAAAAATTAAGAAATTATTTTCACTAAAATAAAAAAATTGAGGGATTATTTCCGCGATTCACTCGTTATGTTAAACCTCGATGTGAAATAAAAAGAGAAATTGATTATCACCTGCCCCATGGTCAACCTAAACCAGACGCGAGAAATCCTAAACGCTGGGATTTATTATTTTTTATTATTATTTTTTTAGTTAAAAGGAATTTTTCAAAATAGGGCGCACACACTTTCACTTTTCCACCTCGCCACCCGCATCTGAACTCAACCATCGCCACCGCAAAAAGATTGGCTGAAACGACGTTGCTTCACCTACTCAAACTCCACGACGACGATGACGACCTAGACGACGTCGTTCAAGAAGTAAATTTTTCTCATCATCACTCCCTTCACCACCTTGAGCCCTACTGGTCTTACGGTTTCGACATCTTTACTTCAGAATTCTCCTCCGATTTCCAGCCGTTTCATCTTGGAATCTCCACCGTCCATCAATCCCCATAATCACCATTGATTGCTTCCTCAAACGACGACGTTTTGGACCCCGAATCGTGTATTAGTAGCGCTGATCCTTTCCACAGTGAGAACCAGGTAAATTGCGTCATGGACCTCATGCACCAACGAGTTGAGCAATGCCAATTGTCTACCACCCTGTAGTGAATGACCCGGGTTTCGACCCGAATTGCGGGATTATCGAAGGAAACGACGAAATGGACCTCTCCCATTTGGACCTCGATCTGGGTTTAGGGTTTTTAGGAGAACCCAGTTCGGAAATGTTGAAAATTCGGGGTTTGTAGCTGAAAATTTTGACGGCGGTAAAACTCAATTATGTTACCGGGTTGCGGGTCGTTGATATCGGGTCGGAGTCGTATTTTGAGTTAAACCGTGAGGTTGAGATTGATTTCAGTGCTGATTATGATCCAAGCCTTAGGTTGTATTGGGATTCTTTTCAGATAGAGGATGATAGGGAGGTTAATGAGGAATTTGAGTGGGAAGAAGTGGATGAAGGAGTTGATGAAAGAAAGGTTTTGAGCATGTTTTTGAACGATGATGAGGTGTGGGTGATGTAGGGAGTTTGGAGTGGGAGGTTCTGTTAAATTTTCAGAATTTGGAAGCAATTCCAGAGAATGTGAAGTAAGGGTTCAATGGATTGAATTTTGGTGAACACAAGCATGATGAGTATAATTACACAGCAGAATATGAAATGTTGTTTGGGCAATTCGCGGAGAGTGAAAATGCCGTAATGGGCAGGCCACCGGCAGCTAAGAATGTCGTAAAGAATCTTCCTTTTGTGGTTTTGATTGAAGAGGATTTGAAAAAGAAGCCAAATCCAAATAATTTGATTTGCGCAGTAAGGAAGAGATGGCATTGGGCAGGAAGGTGAGTCAGTTGCTTTGTAATCATAGATATTATGGGGACTGTATTTTACCATGGCTATGTATTAGGAACACTTGTCCTGTTTGCAGGTATGAGTTACCTACTGATGATCCTGACTATGAGAGGGCAAAGAGGGACCAAAAAGCGGCTCGAGTAATCTGAAGGTATATTGTTCTTTAATGTCTAGATTCTAGATGTACATGTTTTCAGTAGGACATTGGGCTTAATATACTGACAAAATTGTTAGATATAAATTAGTCGATTCGATTATTTGAGGAGATCTGAACTGTAAAAGAGTGTCTTCATTCATTTGATTTTATGAATGTTTTTATGCTGTGCTATTCTGTTATTTATTAGATTAAGCACTTCAAATTTGTGCATAACGAATATTTTCCCCTTTATGCCTCTGTTTTACTTCTGGATTGAGTTAAGAATACACAAATGTGCATACCTGTAATGAGCCTTAAATCGGATCCAATTTTTCATTGCTTTTCTCCTTGCGGCTCCTAATGTTGTTCCAGATCTGATTCTCTGCATTGTGTCGGAGGAATTACTTAAGAGTGTCAAGGGGCCGTTCTTTGCATGTAATAAAAGTTGCATTACCTTTGGTTTTGAAGAACAGGGTGCGGTAATTATCCACAGAATGGAAGAAATGGAAGAAAGATAAGAAAAAATTCAGATTCCACAGAAATGGAAATTGGTTGCGTCAGATTTGGCTTTGAGCTAGTTTTTATATATACTGAAAAATGGAGATATCTCTTTCTGTGCTGGATCTCTTTCCATCCTACTGTTTCTACATTGCAGCAGTAATTGATTATCATACTCTCCATTGCTTGCTCATAATTAATCAATATCCAAATACATACACTTCTAGACTCTGTGAGATTATCACCAGCTAAGTCACTTCGTTCGCAGCTTTCTGTGAAAAGTAGCTACTTTTCGGGTAATAGGATACTTCTATAGTAATCAAATGTTTCTACTGCCAATTTTGATCATTGTGTCAACTTAAGAGTCTTTTAAGTGTGTTGGCTTTATTTACAATGTTGAGATTGATGTAATGTGGCTCGTTTAACCTGATTTAAAACTTAAATTGTTACGGTGAGCTCTCTTACCTCTACAAATTGGTATGCTTAAAATATTTGTGGATGTAATGGAAGAGGACAAGAAGCGTAGGATGCCTTACTTTTAAAATGAAAAAGAATGACAAGTGTATTACATTGATTGCCCAAACTCCAATTTTATTTATCATTCGACAATTTCAGTCGCCAGTTACCTGTCATGTTTCCAGACTTCAAATTTAAAAACACCTAAAATTTCACAATTGAGTAGCTTTTATTAAAGAAGAGAGGAAACATGAAACAAGTTGTGCTTGCTTGTGTCTCTGTATACATATGCACACATTTGTGTACATATATTTTATACCTTGAAAAAGAAATGTTGGACATGAAATGTGTCTTATATCTCATCAAGATGGTTCTACAGTCTGGATTTAATTTGCTTCTGTGTATGGAAGCAGATATATGTGAAATTATGTGTACTATCTGTGAATGGATACTTGTTGCGTGTGTGGATAAATGTTTGTTAGTGACAATGCGATGTGAATATATGCGTACATATGCTAACCCTGGTTGAAACATAGAAGTGTAATAGCTTTTAAATTTTAATCTTATTCTTTAGTCTGCTACATGTCATGTTAAAATTCGGAAGAATGACAAACTGTTTCTCAATTAGTGTGGAAATTGGAATCTTTGATATCAGTGCTGCTTGTAATCTTTGCCAAGGGTTGCATGGTTGCGGCTCTAGTGAAAGAGATGGTGCTGAGCATCATTATCTAAATGTCCAATACTTCATTCTACTTCAGTTCGTTGGTTCTTTGGATTTATATATCAACAGATTGCCTGAAGAGTTTTAGATTTGAATGTATGTTCCTGTAATCCTGAAATGAATTGCAAGTTGTGTTAGACACACGTTATAACTCTTCATTAAGTAAAACTTGTTGGCTTCTGTCATGTGTTAAGTTGTTTAATATTTGAATTGAATTCACTAAGTTGGATGTCTTCAGCTATTCAGGTTCATTTTATACTCTGCTGTGAATTATTTCTTTTATGTTAGTTTTCCTAGGTTATTGTTATAGAGATGCGTATAGTTGCTGGGGGGAAATTGACCTTAAGATATGCTGATGCTGCATAAAAAAGTTTACCTGGTCAAGTTTGCTGACTGAAAGCCCTGAGCACAGGCTGAGAGACTTCTAGGTTGAGTGCTCGAAGTTGAACTTGCTGATGTATGTTTGCTTATGTTAATCTCGCTTGCTTGCTTGTGATTGCTTCAAATATTCAAAGGAATATGTTTAAGATGGCTTAAACTGGAAATTAGGGGATTTCCCTTTTTGTCTCTTTTTTTTTTTTTTTTTTTGTCCTGTTTCTTTTCTTTTTTATAGAGGTATACCTTCAAATTGTACCACAAGAGGATATTAATGCTGGGTGCCTATTCCAGTGAGGAAGAGTTACATGGAAATGTGAATTGGGATCAAAACCCTTTTAAGAAAATTGGGTGGTGTTCAGATCAATGCTTAAATAAGAGCCTGAAGAGCATATGTAGTTCCTAGGCAACGTACAAGTTAATTTGCTATGTTTTAAATGGCATTCTAGCTGTCAATTCTTTACTTGTATTTTCTTTAAGCTTTCTTGTTTTTTATTTTTATTTTATTTTTTTTTTAATTTTCTTTCCTTAACTCTAGTATTAAATTTCAAGTTGGCTGCTCTCTGCTTTTTCTCCCTTTGTATCTGGTGAGGCTTCAATTTTCCCTTTTCTGCAGCATTTTTTTTTGGTTGAGCAACTGTGGTTGACTAATGCTGCTGAATATCTGGGCATTTCTTGGCTTTTCTCCAGCCTTGTGACTGACAATATCTCCATGTGGATGCTCAGTGGCTTTCAAGATCTTAACCAGTAAAAGAAGAGGGTGTTGATTTTGCGAGCAATTATCTCTGCTAAAGATAATAACGTTGCTCGCATTAAACTAAAGAAAAAGATATCCCTTTTTGAACATTTTTCAACGTTCTGGATATTGCACCTTTTCCACTACGCTTTTGTCCTTCCTCTTCATTCTTGTCTACCAGCATTCTTCGCAAATTGGTTCTCCAGTGATTTAATCTCCCATGCAATTGGAATGCAGCACGTGCTGGTTAATTCAGATATTACCAAGAATCACCTTAAAAGCAATTGGGCGGATTAGAATTTTACTACAAATAACGAAACTTGCTAAATTTTCGAAGTTCCATATTCTCAGTGGACTAAATCAGCAGAAGCATCTATACTTCACCAAAATAGAACAACGTCTATGCGCTATTCTTCAGCATATACATACTCCTATGTTATAAGCTTGTTGGATTGTGAGATAACATATAATAAACAAACGGGCACAGAACTGCGTGAGCAACATCTTATAATCTTGTTGAACACAGCTTACATGAAAACAAACCAACAACATATAGAACTACACAGTCAACGGTTGATGACTGCCTAAACTCAACTGATACATTACAGGAAGAGGCTTGGTAAGCTAGAATCGATCTACTCGGTCCATCCCGAGCATGCCAATTAAGATAATTGTTCTCATTTTTTTTTTTAGAGAACCCAAGGACCTGAAAGCCATTTGAGACATGCAGTACCATCCACTTTTTCTCTCTTGATTCATAATAAAGTTTCTTGTTCAAAATAAAAGAAGCAAAATTTCCGCAGATGCTGTATTGGCGTCATGCCTGATTCCTTGCATGAATCACATTCCGGAATTAAACTGTGGGATCAGAGCATAATCTCAATATACAAACATTGCCATGCTTGTTGAAAAATAGAAAAGATATTCATAGCAAGTTTGGATAGCATGGACTACTTGACACAGGAAAAGTTTTAACTTAATTTTGTCATATTTATTTGATAAAGCTTATAGTTTATGGATTTATTTGCACTATACAACAGTTTCTATTTTTGATAAAGGGTTCGTATTCCATGATATCCTTTTACAATACGAGCATTACATCAGTTCTTTCCAGAGTGCTTCGCATTCGAAGAATCACCTGGGGTTTCCTCGGCAGACTTTTGCACACTGTTGAGCAGATCATGGAAACTAGCAGGGTCTGCATAAGACTGATGCGGAGGCAACCTAGGCAAAGATGGGTTACATCACTTAGCCGAGCAGAGAGCAAAGAAACTCCCATTAACTATAAACTGAATGTTTTTGTACCTGCTTGCCTTCACAGTCTCTCCATCTATATTCACTTTGACATCATAAATATTGCCTGCAAAACGTGCTAGTAAACCCAATGATGCAAAATAACGGCTTTCTCAAGACAAACTACAGCAAATTAAATAATTGTGGGGTAGAAAAGGTGTGGTAAATGCTATCCACCTAGGTATTCCGCATGCCTCGAACACAAGCATTAAAGAAATTATGGGGAGATTTTCCCGCATTGTGCCAAAAAAAATCAGTTCCTAAGTAGGTTTGACATGCTTCGTCTTGTTACACTTTTTAATTCCCTTTAGAAATAGTGAAGGTAACTGGATTTTCCTTTCCAATTGATCCCAACAAGATATAGTTGGAGAATGAAGTATGACCCCATGAACTCATCAAATCTCCAGCATTAAGCAGAGAAGGAACAAATAGAGAGAAGCAAGTCCAATGTAAATCATATTCCCTTCACCAAACATCATCCACCTGAATAATATAAATATTCATGGAAAATAAGCAAAGACAACCTTAAAACAAACTAATGCAGAATAATATAAATAACGTTTACGGTCAAGCAAAAAGTACCTAAAGAGGTTCAGCATGAAAAACACATGAGAACACGAAGATTACCAAACTTAGAGTAGTGCAGATGCTACTTTCCCGCTAAATATTTGCAGCAAAAGCTTAGGTCATGTTAAAGCAGAATTATGGTTACCTCCAAAAATAGTCTTGTCAGAGAAGTACTTGGCCTTCAGATAGCTAGCCATCTCACTTGCATAATTTTCATACTTCTGCTTGTCCTCCTGGTTGTCCATATTCCTACAGAGCAAGAAGACAGTTAACACTTTCATAACCTCCAAAATAGGTTTCAGTAATGAACATTTAGGAGATTAAGCATTCAAGCTACATTCAGGCATAATTCACAACCTAACAGGATAATGTAAGATGAAATCAGAGAGCAATCAACAAGAGACGGTAAGATGCATAAAATCTATGGAAGCTCACCAGCTGAAGGAAGAAGCTTGTGGCATTTCACCCAACACAAATATAGCAATCAAAAAGAGATGATAAGATGCATAAAATCTATGGAAGCTCACCAGCTGAAGGAAGAAGCTTGTGGCATTTCACCCAACACAAATATTTCCAGGACTGTTAATGTATTTCAGAATCATGAACAGAAAGACTATAGCCATTTCTTGCTTTAGCTGGAGAGAACACGTAAGTAACAAAAATCAAGGTGAGGTGTCACTGACAGTGACCTCACTCATTCAAGCAGTTTCTTCTGGAAAATAACAGTAGGAACCAGGCAAGGTTTATACTTGTAAAGGATGCCTCAGATATCATAGTATGGGTAAGGCTGGAAAAGAAATATTACAGCCTTTGCAAATCCTGTCATATGTTAGAAATTATTAAAGGCTTATTTTCTTTGAAGACTCCACAGAGCTTAACTCTATATAGGTAGGAATTAAAGCTCCAAAAAAAAAAAAACGTTTACCTCTTTATATCAACAAAATAAAAATTCTAATGCTCTAAACCCCTTGACTGACAGCCACTCTTAAGTCAGAAATTTCTTTTAACAACAAAAAGGGAAAAAAAAATCCATTTCTTAGAGCTGCTATTGATTCTTTTTTGTGCATAGCAACTAAAAAAATAACAGGACTACAATTTCTTGTAGGTAGTTTCAACTCAATTATTCGACAAAACCATAATTACCAGAAATGTGATATGTTGGGAAACGTGATACGGGCACAGAGATGCGATATGCCACATCTTTAAGTATCAGATATATTAGTTGGTACGCCATTTGGAAACACGATACGCTCCAATTGGAGTTGTGGTATAAGCACATAGATTTATGGTAATATCTACAGGGAAATGTGACTTTGACTTAATTTTAGATATAGTAATGATAAAGTAATAAAAAAGTTTATGTCAACATGCATAAACAGAGTTGCTTTAGGAACTTTGTTTGATAGGGACAAAGTGGTTGTTATTAGTTAGACCAATGTTACATGGATCGTGGTACGGATTGATACGCGGTGCGGGTATAGGTACGTGATACGGGACTTTTCCCAGTACGTGGTACGAAAGGGTAGGCATAGGCGGGTCGCTTTTTTAGGATCAAAATTCATTATTTTGGATCGTTATTTAGTTTAGAATTGAGTAGTTAAAAAGAAATTATAAATACTGATAAATAGTAAGTTTACCTACAATTTCCTAATCTCATTAAATAACTATATTCCTATCCATAAAAAGAAGTTGATAAGTACTTTAATTATTGTTTCTATTATTTCCTCTTTCCTATATGACTTCTACTCTCCCTAAAAGAAGTTGATAAGTTCAAAACTTCTGTTTCTAATCTTTTCTTTATCCTATTTGACTCTTATTCTCCCTCTCCCTTACAACTCTTTGGGAACGCTCGAAACAGCGTTCTGGATCGCAAATGATCCATGTTCCGGAATGACCGTACCCGGAACGTGGATCGCAAGGAAAAAAAGCGATCCATGTAACACTGAGTTAGACTTCTAGTCACTGTTGAATTTTTAGAAATTAGAGAAAATGAAGTGTTCCCTGTCACAAACCATTATTATCCTTAACAAAAAAGCATCTTTTATCCTATCTAATAAGGATTCGTTACCTTTGACATTCCGAAATGTGAATCGTTGCATCCCAATATCTTTGAACATTCCGAAACATGAATCGTCACGAATCAGGATGCAAATGAATCGTGTTCCAATATGCATGAACAGAACGCAATTCGTAGGGGACGGGGGGTTTTAAGGTAATTATGGACAAGATCAAAGATTCCGTCAGTAATGATCTCATCTCTTATCAGGCTATGCTTAAGTTGGAACTCTTCTTTATTTTTCAAAAGATCAACAGTAAAGGTGTTACAAATAAAATAAGAGATATAATGTTCTGTTGTTTAATATCTATGTAGATTACATGCAATCAAACTACATTCTGCAACTACCACAAAACTACATTCTGCCAATATCACAAAAATATTCAGATTTCCCAAAAGCTTCAACTGAAAAATAGAAAAATCTCTACGTAGAACTTCAAAATTTTCAGAAAATGCTATGCAACAAAATTATGAAGATTTGAGACTCACAACTGATATCAGTTAACCTAAAAATACAAAATATTTACAATGCTGTAAATATCTAAAAACATTCTTAAATTTAAGGTTAAAGATGTTTCCAATCTCTACAAATTTTATACCGAATAGATACAGAACCTAAATTAAAAATTAATCAACAAAATTGTAAGATTAAGGAGAGGATTCTTCACTTGAAGAAGGCTTTGTGACAAGAAGTTGCGACGCCAAAGGGAAATTAGGGCCAAGTTAGGAGTGGTTTAAATACCAAATGCAGATGCAGAGTTCACGGTTGGATAAACTTTAGGGGCAAAATGGTTAAATATGTCTGCCATGGATGGCCATAATGTAAATGTAAAACTACAGATATATAGAAGAACGAGTGAATGCTCAAGTACGCATTGCAAGGCTTTAAGCCGAGTTTTTCTCAAACTTGAATCATCTAGTTTAAGAATGTCAAGTAGAGACTTTAATAAGACACTTGGCTTAACAGCATCCCAACACCTCTACCCCCCATGGGAATGAGTAGTACATATCCCTTCCCCCTCCCTTTTCTACAAGACTAACAGGAATATAGTCTACAAAAGCTCTCCTATACGCATGGATAAATGCAAATCAGAGAAGATATCCAACAATGATAAGATAAAAAACAATACATTCCAAATACTCAAGTACTATTACCAATTTACAAGTAAGATATCAACGTATTCCATGTAAAAGAAAATGGAAATTTCCAAATCTTTTGGTTAATACCAAAAAGGAAATTGAATCACTCGAACCTTTAAAGAATTCCATATGAAAAGACGAAGAATTCTGTTCTAATAAATCCAGCAAATAATTCTTTCATAATGATACGGTAAACTGATATATTAGGTACTCATAAAAGAGTCTGGACGTTTGGATATAAGAGACAGATATGCTCAATCAGATTAAAAATCCCTAAATAGCATACGCACAGGTAAATTTACAATGTAGGTGCACGATGGAAAATAAATAAGCAAACAAGGACAACATAGATACGTTCATTTGGTCAATCTGGAACTTTCAAAGCATTGAGCTAAGCAAGGCCAGCTAAGGTAGGCTCACAAATTTCTTCTCTTTCTGTGGTTCTCTCCTTATAGTTATGCAGTAAGAACTTCCCTTGCTAAAATCTTTAATTCATTATGTGCTATTTATGCTTTCATGTTTGTAGTTGGTGCAGAGCTAAAAGCTTTAGCAATTTTTGTGCTTTCATGCTACTTGCACTACCCAGAATTATCATCCTACATAAACTAGAGGTTTTCAATAGAAGCGTATAATGACAATATGAAGAGAAAAAAAGAGAATTAACAAAATTTTCCAGCAAAATTCATGCATTCTGGAGACGTGCTAATTTAGCTTGTCCTCTATCGACATACTGACGAAGTAAGATAAAGTTAATCCTAGAAACATTTCATTCTCTGAAAATCTGGTCACATTCAGACAGGATTGCTGGACCTTCCTTCCAAACTATTGAATGCGGTCCAATTCCCATAAACAATGAATGGCTTATCAAATATGCATTTGAAGTTATTCTGATAGATTTTTATATAATTCCTCACCACTACAAGTTTAGTAGAATCACTGATTCAATCATTTAGCTATTTGAACTTGCATTTCAACAAACAATCATTAGGACAAGTCAAAGTATGGAAACCATATAAGCAATAGAAGTTCAATTTAGTAAAAAAGATACTATAAATCTCTACTGAGCAACTAATTTTGAGATGTTTCCATGTCA
The DNA here is from genome assembly GCA_025175665.1 of Cinchona pubescens. Lineage (NCBI taxonomy): Eukaryota > Viridiplantae > Streptophyta > Magnoliopsida > Gentianales > Rubiaceae > Cinchona > Cinchona pubescens. The sequence continues at coordinate 378,664 of JANKKI010000152.1, forward strand.
AACATTTTGCATGGAGACCCTGTAGGTAAGATATATTTACTTTTATCCATCTATACTATATATAAAGCATGAGCAAGAGTATGGTGTGGTGTCATTAAATATATTGCCAAATTTACCCTTATTTACATAATTAATTTCAACCGATACCCTTATGTGTAACCACTCCCACTAACCACCCACTAACCACTTATAACTCCCTTATTTCCACTTTCTATTTTTTTCTTTTTTATTTTTTATAATTTTTTAAAATTGCACACCCATAGGGTGTGCCTTTTTCACTACTATACCATTAATTTCACATGGACAATAATGATATATAACTCGGTCAGACAGTTTCCTCAACCAGCTGACACTATAGTTTATTTGTGCACTCAATAGTCCCGGCATCTCATCCAATAAAATTTCTCACCATGCTTAGGTTCATCATTTTCACTTCCACAAATAACTCTCAGAACTATTTATTGGCTGACAAGTGACAACTGATTAGTTTCCCTCGTACATAAAAGTCATTTAGATTTTAAAATACATATTGCCCTGTGAGTTACAAACACCATGCAACTTCAAAAAATTTCAAAATCCATTTAACCAATATTGATACAAATTGGTAGCCATCCCCAAAAAAATAAAGTGGAAAGGAACTTTTCTAGAAAGTGCTAAAATGGTAGCTTCTTTCCATTGAAATTTCCATGTATTCCTATCTTTTCTCCATAAGTAGATCTTAGGAACTCCAACGTTCTTCCTTTTCTACCAATTCTTCAACTCTCCTTTCAGAACTAAGGCTGTTATGAATTAAGAATAAAGAAAAACAGAAAGAAATCAACTTTTTCTTTGTGTGTGTGCTCTCCTTCCCCCCCTTTTTTTGGCCGGGGGAGGGGGAGGAGTGTTTTGCAGAGAAATGGAGAGCTAACTTCAGAGACAGAGTTAGAGAACAATTAATATAGCGAGAAAGTATCGTACATGCATTATTGGGAGAATTGCATTTTTGGTCCCCATACTATGGGCAGTGCACAAAATTGGTCCCCAATCTATGCGAAATTGCGGTTTTGGACCCCAAACTATCAATTATTCACGAAAATGGGACAAATGACAGAAAAATCCAAATACTTAATGGTTTTGGTGATGTCCAATTCACATGGCCATTAACTCTAAAAAGATTTTGTCAAAGTTCGTCAATCTTTATGGATTTTGGCTAAACAGATCTCCATTCTAGGATGGTTTGCTAGATTACAAATATCTTAAACAAATGCCATCGCCCTCCACCTGGTTGGAAACAGGCACACAGATACTTCCCGCCGCTAGCTCACAGGCTTCTTAGGCGTACTTGTCAAGGGGACTTCGTAAGCACTTTACTTCTGAGCCATGCTGGGGCGGTTACCGATAGCATCAACTTTTGAATAGAATCCCACACCTGTCTTTGGTGATTTAGAAGGTCTTTCCTTCTTCATTCTGTCCAACTGGACAATTTTTCATGCAACATCTTTTTCTTCGATCAATCCATTTATTTGTATTTGTCTAATGCTCGAAGATCGATCCTCATAAGTTTTTTCACAAGATCTTAAGCCAATGGGTGCTTACAGTTAGGCTCCCCAAAAAGCTTTCCTAAACATTATAACGACATCTTAATATACTTCAGCAATTAATAATACTCAAAAAAGAATCAGAAGGCATTTGTATTAATAATCGGCCACCCAAGACTGATTCTATAGTAATAGAGGCATTTTTCAACCCGTTTGCCCTAATAGCAGTAATTCTTGAAACCTCTCAAAGAAGTCATATGACTTTATAACTCTCACATCTCTCTTGTTTTTACACCTTCCCTCTGCCATAAGTTCTAATTTCTTTTTTTATGTCATTTCTGATGATCATCTAAAAAAAAATTGATTAATTCCCCCTTTTTTAAGCACTTGTAGAAGAATTTTGATTGGGTGGTAGCAATTATATTTTTTTTGATAAAACTGCCTATATTGGTTGTGAATGTGATTTGTGAAATAAGTTAACAAAGTTTGCGTGCCAATTCCCTATTGGGAGTCGGCTCTTATTTTGCTCTATTGATATCCAATGTATTAGTCTATTATATATTCATTGACCTTTTTTTATTTCCCTTCTCTTTTTCAATTTTTTTTTAACATTGATAATAATAAAAAAACGAACCAGAAGGCATTTGTATTAAGATGATATTGTTGTACTATATGGATTAAATAGCATTTGTTAAAGTCATTTATAATATGGCAAACCATCCCAGAATGGGGACCTATTTCGCTAAAATTCATAAAAATTGGGACCAATTTTGCACACAATTGCTTGAATTTTGACAAAACCTTTTAGAGTTAACGGCCATGTGCACTACACATGACCAAAACCGTTAGGGGTTTGGACTTTTTCCGTCATTTTCAAGCCTATATGAAGTAGAAGTTCACAGCACAAAAAAGCAGTATAGGAATGAAGACAAATCAATTATAATGCTCTCCCATGTGAAAGTTAGAAATTCATGAAATCCAAGGAACTGAAATTAAAGACCATAAATTTATGAAGCACATAAACATTAAAGAACACATTCAGATCAGAAACCCCAACAAAAATCTAAGCTTACATGAATCCAAGTCCAGAATCAGATAGGACTATGACATCAACTAATAAAAATTGCATATTTGATCAGACTCACAGAAATGGCTCTTCTTTCTTTGGCTCCAAGACTGCAAAATTTTCACTTGACACATCCTGCCAAACATTTTATCCAAGAAAAGAAAAAGGAAAACAATAAAACAATAAAACCCAACAAAAAAATGTATACAGAAAATCAATTTGTGTGAATAAAATTTGAAAAAAAAGAAAAATCAGAAACCTGTTCTTCTTTGGGTGGTGCTAGAGACGGAGAGGAAGCAGAGTTCTGAATGAAGCCCAGAATTTGACGCTGAAGTTGCAGCCATTAGTCCTTAAAGATCACAATGATGACTGATATTTTCTTTTTATACAAATATATTTTGTGGGGTGGGGGAGGAGATGGAAAGGAAACAGGTGAGGTTTTGCAAAGGTTTTGGAAGCCTTAAATAGTGAGCGTCTTTTTGGGTAGTTTGTCAAATTGGTCCGGGAAGTCAATACAATTAGGACAATGAATTGAATTAATCCGGCTGACATATGGTTAATGAAACGGACATGTTCATTCCTTATAACAAATGCCCAGGTAGCTGCTAGCGGTTCTAGGCGGTGGCGCCGCCATGATCAGAGTTGTGCCGAGTGCGTGGACTTGGAATCAGTAACCGCGGGTGTGGGAGTTTACACAAGAGTAAACGAAGAGATAAAGGGAATAAAAATTTAAGTTACGAGGGTAAGGAAGATTAAAGAACGGGTATTTTTAGGGTAAAATGGGTATTTACAAAGCAATTAGACAAACAAAAATTTAAGCAGTAAATATTTTGGGTTAATAACATTTAGCTGGGTAATTACACTTCGTTATTTTGAATCACACTTGTTATTCGGAACTATAGAAATATACATCTATTATTAATATTAAAATAATCTAGTTAAATAACTAAAATATTTTTAATATTATATTTTTATTTTTATGTATTTAAATTTTGATAGTAATGTTAAAATTATTTAAAAAAATAAACTATAATATTTCAATATAATCTATATCAATATATTTCTTAGTCAAATTTTAAATTTTTTATTTCATTTTATATTTTTTTGAATTTGAATGTTTAACTATAGTAATAGAACAATTCCAAAATGGGTTTAATTTCTATTGAAATTTTTTCTTTAAAGGTATTGTATGAAAATATATTTTCTATAAAATTTTGTGATTTTTTTGATGTCTTTTAATATTTTACACTTTTAATATTTGGCTTAATCTTTGCAAATTACAATGCAGATATAATATAATTTAATAGTTTGTCATATTTTCACTCCCTAAAGTCAAAGATATCAATGTGTTATTATATTTATTTTTTCTAATTATTTTATAGCTATCGAAAATTAATTAAATACATGAAAAATCAAAGTATAATATTAAGGGTATTTTACTCATTTAACTAGATTTTATTGATATTTTAAAAAATTTAAAAAATGAATAATGTAAATGGATGGCAAAGTATATATTTTTATAATTTAGGATAGCAAACTGTGATTACCTGCCTAGTTCAAGGGGCAAAGTGTTGTTAACCAAATATTTTTTTGGCAAAAATGGGTATTTACAAAATAATTATGTTGCTTTTTGTCTTAAGGGAAAAAGACTTTTGTCTCTTGTATTTAGGATGTGCCCTAATTTGGTCTTTTATGTATCACAACAAGCTAATTCAACTCCTCATCTTTTAAAATATTTGTCAATGTAGAGGTTTTGATGGAAAAGTTGGACAAATTAATGGTAGAGACTACGTGAACATCACGTGGCTTTAAGAATATTAAACACAAGTGACTGGAGGTTGAAACCATAAAATGATGAAATTCGCTAAATTAATTTCTATTATTGAAGATTGCTTGAAGGCGATGAGACAAAATTAAGATTAGGAAAATGAGATAAAAGAAAAAAAAATATTGTTGATTATGAGAAATATAGCGATTAACCTCAACTGTTTTGCATTTTAACAGCCACGTAATGTTCACGTGTCTTTTACCATTAATTTATTACATTTTTTGTCAATAATCCTAAATTGGCTAACATTTTGAAGTATGAGGGATTAAATTGACTTATTCTGATATATAAGAGACCATATTAGGGCATACCCCAAAGATAAAAGATTAAAATAGTGTTTCTTTCTTTTGTCTAATATGGGTGGAAAGTGTTATTTATTTATTTATTTTTTATATAGTAGACATTAACAATCACCTTGACAAAACTTAGTTAGGCTTGATTGTGTGTACTACAAGACCAAAAAAAAAAAAAGAGCTTTACATATTGGACCTACTTGTTATGTCCAATATCTTTTTGTTTTGCTGCTTTCAATATCTAATTCACTTAAGTCTTGCCTATCTTACTATTCTTTACCCTACTCTCCCAAACAAGAGAAAGTTGTTTTTGCTTTCATTCCTTTTTCTTATTCCAAATCATTGTTTTTTTCTTTCTTTCCCTTTCTCTTCTTTTCAAATCCATCACTCCCAAACATAATGTAAATGTGAAGAATCAATTGGGACTTGTTCTTTAACTTGAAGACAAATATACTTGGTACAATAGCTTTAACAGTCATATTTATTTCCTTTCCTTTAAGGAAAAGTTTAGGTAGGCTTGGTCAATATCACAAGATACAAAATGTGAGTCCGACATATCGGACCCTATTTTCGATACTATATTTTTGTGTCTTCTTGTCTCTAAGACCAAGCATCCTAAGTCTTGACATTCTTTCTATTCTTTTTCTTCCTCTCCCAAATAAGAGAAAATAGTTTTTTTTTTCTTTCCGCATCTCTTTTTTCCAAACAATATATTACTCCAAAACATAGTGTAAATATAAAGAATTCATTGGGACTTGGGCTTTAACTTGAAGACTAGGATACCTAGTACAACTGCTATGAACACTATCTCTATTCCCTCTCTTTTTTGGGAAAAACTTAGGTATATTCGGGCTTGTATACCACAAAATACAAAAAATATTGGCTCTACATGTGAGATCCACAGGTAGGTCCTATATCTTGACTTGTAGTCTACAAGACCAAACTTACTTAAATCTTAGCTTTCTTTCAATTCTTTTCATTCTCTCTAAACAAGAGAAAAGTTGTTTTTGCTTTCATTTCCTTAGTTTTCTTTTCAAATCCATCATTTTTTTTTTTGCTTCCCCTTTCTTTTCTTTCCAAATCAATTGCTCCAAACGTAGTGTAACTATGAAGCATCCATTAGGACTTGAGCTTTGTTGGCCCCAAAAGCAACCTAAGAGGGGGGGGGTGAATTAGGTTGTATCTAAAAACAATCCTTTTTAAGTGCTTAATGGAAATTCTCTTTAAAACTTTATGCACCAAATGAAAACTTAAGCACAAATGAATACAATAGATATTCAACAATTTAAGCTTAAAGAACAAATAAGAATATTGAGATTAAGAGAATCAAACCAAACTCCCAAGCTTCTCAAGCTTGGAGCTTTCAACTATAAAGAGCTTCTTATAAGGCAACTACCAAGTTCACAATTTGAAGTTCAACCACTAAAAGTCTCTTCAAAGTAGGTGAGAAAATAACCTCTTGTACACAAATGAGGATCACTCTTGCTCACACTAATTTCCTTTAGTTGAGCCAAGAGTTTTACACTCACAACCTCCCTTTGTTACAATTGTTATCTCTCCACTCTTACACTTGAAGAACTCTTACACTTCTAAGCTCTTTCCACACTACCTACACTATTACAACACTTGTACCCACTATTTCTCTCAAATAGCTCAAGAATTATTTGTAATCAAATGTAGAAGTCTCTTCTTGTTAATTCAGACCTAGGGGCATTTATAGTTGCCATTGTTATAAAATCTGCTTCCAACAACTTCCCAACGGCTATTTTCTGTTTACTGGAAAACTAGTCGTTGGACCTTTCGGACAGCCGATGCAGCAAGAGTGCGTCGGAACAAACTAGCCGTTGGACCGTTCGGACGGCCGCTACTAAACCTTGCGTCCGACACTGCGTCCGTTCTCTGAGGGTGTTCGTTTGGACGTCCGAGGATGCGTCCGAACATGCGTCCGATCGAAGCAAAGTCTTCTGGAAATATGATCGGACGCTGTTTTTCGTCCGAGGCTTGCTTCAAATTCTTTGTGTCGGACGATTACCATCGTCCGAAGCTCTGTCACTCGGACAGTCATTTGCGTCCGTGAAGTCTTGTTCAGACAATCATTTGCGTCCGAACCTACCTGTTTTTCTGCACACTTGTTATCAAACCATTAGTATGATTTGGTCATCATTAAAATATGATTAACATAACTGGGGTTCAACAAGCTTTAACTTTAGGACTAGAATACCTTAAAATTCGTGGTTATGTTACAAAAAAATAGTTAGGGGTTTATAGGAGTTGAATAAATATACTCTCATTTGTTATATGTAAATAGGTAAGTGGAAAAGCCTAATTGCTTAAGGTATCACGAGTCTTGTAGGTACTTAGGGAGAGTTACTTTAGAATCCAATGTAATTTGATAACAAATCTCATTTCTAGTAAATATTCGGTAAATTACGCTTACACGTCCATTGTTTTCCACATTACCTTTTTATGATTAAAAATCTACAAATACCCCCATCTTTTAATTTAAGTGTCCAACAAATAGAAATGACCTTTATTAATGAAACCTTGATGGTCACTTACACCTTAGTGTTCTTCCTCCCTTTAAAAAAAAACAAATCACAAAAATCAGAGAACAAACAAAATGATAATGAAGGAAAAAAATTTCATAAAGAGAAAAAAAAATAAAAAATCAAGAAAAAAAGTTTAAAAAAAAATTAAGAAGAAAATTTTAGATGGAATAAAAAAAGAAAAATAAGAAATTTGATAAAAAAGTAAAAAAACAAAAAAAAAAAAAAATTAAGCAAAATTTATAAAAAAATATTTTTATATGGATGAAAAAATCCAACAAAATTATAAAAAAAAAATCAAAATAGAAATGAGAAAAGAAATCATGGAATGTAAAAGAAAAGAACAATGTGAAATTTGATAGAAAAAGTTAAAAATAAATAATGGTGGATAGAGAATGGGGGACTGGGAGTGGCAAGATAAGGATGGGAACTTGCCAATAAGATTAGGGTAAAGGGTAAGGGCAATGGTGGATCAGGATTGTTGGTCCCAAAGCAACCTAAGAGGGGGGGTGAATTAGGTTTCTAAAAAAACTTTTAGAAAGATTGAACTTATTGAGATTTCTCAATTAACGATTAATATAATAGAATTAATGAAACTGTGAAGTAAGAAAGAGAAGAAAGAGAAGAAATTAAACAACCAATACTTCCAAGCTAACAAGTTTGAAGTATAAATTCACTAGAATGCTTCACACACTTGGTGAGCCAATAATCTTTACCAAGTAGGAANTAGATGTGAGAAATTCTTGCTCACACTAAAACTCTTTTAGTTGAGCAAAGAATTTTACTCACAACCTCACTTTCGTACAAGATTATCACTCCACTCAAAATTGAATTGTTCTCTAAGCTGCACACTAATACAATATAACACTATAGCCAATTTGTACTAAAATTGCTCTTTTCTAAGGCTTGTATTCAATGTATTAGATAATCTTTACAGAATAGTAGAGCAGGTATTTGTTGAACCCCAGTTATGTTAATCATGTTTTGATGATGACCAAATCATACTAATGGTTTAATAACAAGTGTGCAGAAAAACAGGTAGGTTCGGAGCAAATGATAGTCTCAAACCTTGGATCTCACATCTACAAGACTATTACGGACAGCAAATAACTGTCCGAGTGACAGAGCTTCGGACGATGGTAATCGTCCGACACAAAGAACTTGATGCAAGCCTCGGACGAAGAACAGCGTCCGATCATATTCCAGTAGACTTTGCTTCAATCGGACGCATGTTCAGACGCATCCTCGGACGTCAAGTACCGAACGAATACCCTCAGAGAACGGACGCAGTATCGGATGCAAGGTCTAGATGTGTATAAGAGACACATGTAGAAGTCTATTTTTTCGGAATTCAGACCTAGCATCGGTTGTCAGAAAGGTCCAACGGCTAGTTTTCCAGTAAACAGAAAATAGCCGTTGGGAAGTTGTTGAAAGCAGATATTTGGCAACTATAAATACCCCTAGGTCTGAATTAATGAAAAGAAGACTTCTACATTGATTACAAACAATTCTTGAGCTATTTGGGAGAAATAGTGAGTACAAGTGTTGTAATAGTGTAGGTAGTGTGAAAAGAGCTTAGAAGTGTAAAAGTTCTTCAAGTGTAAGAGTGGAGAAATAACAATTGTAACAAAGGGAGGTTGTGAGTGTAAAACTCTTGGCTCAACTAAAGGAAATTAGTGTGAGCAAGAGTGATCCTCATTTGTGTACAAGAGGTTATTGTCTCACCTACTTTGAAGAGACTTTTAGTGGTTGAACTTCAAGTTGTGAACTTGGTAGTTGCCTTGTAAGAAGCTCTTTACAGTTGAAAGCTCCAAGCTTGAGAAGCTTGGGAGTTTGGTTTGATTATCTTAATCTCAATATTCTTATCTGTTCTTTAAGCTTAAATTGTTGAATATCTATTGTATTCATTTGTGCTTTAGTTTTCATTTGGTGCATAAAGTTTGAATTTCTATTAAGCACATAAAAAGGATTGTTTTTAGATACAACCTAATTCACCCCCCCTCTTAGGTTGCTTTTGGGGCCAACAGTATTTATAGGAGCAATAAATAGTGGTTGCAACTACTTCCTAACGGCTAAATAATAAATGCACAAAAAGTAGCCGTTGAGGTTTCGGACATCCGAGATAAGTATGATACGTCTGACACAGCGTCCGATCTCTATGCAGTTGGTGAAGGACATTGTTCGGACTGCCTTGCATGCGTCTGTTCCATCGTCCGAACAGAGTTTTGGATGGTCATGTTCGTCTGAAAGAGACTTTGTTTGGACAGTTGTGTGCGTCCGTAGAGAAGCATTAAGAACCCTGCTTTCTGCCTGTTAGTTCGGACGGTGAAATGCGTCCGAGAAACTTGACATAGTTCGGACGGTGTACTGCGTCCGAACACCCTGTTTCCAGCAGAAAAGTAATAGACCTGCAAAGCTTGTTTCTAGAGTTCAGTGCTTATGCCATCATCAAAATAAGGTTTGGAAAATATCAAGGATGGGGTTTGGCAGTGGGAGGGTCGGGGTGATAGGATGGTGGTTGGAGGCTAGGGTTGCAGATCAAGAAAGAATGTGCTAGGATGTGGTGGATCGAGGTGTGGGAAGCATGGATGGGCTAGGAGTTGTGAGATGAGATAGAACGGGAGTGGTAGGAAAGGATTGTGGCTAGGAATGCTAGATCGGTGGTTGGGGATGGTTGGATGGGGTGGAAGTTAGGAGTAGCAAATAGGAGTGAAGGAGAGCTAGGTGGCAAATTCTTGATGGGAGGACTAGGGGTGGTGGGATGAGAGGGTAGGGTATTATGTAGATTAGCAATTGAGGGCTAGGGGATATGGAGGTGGTCGTAGAAGGTTGTTGGATTGGTGACTAGGGCTGGTTCGAGGAGGATTGCCTTTTATCTTTATTTTTGATCCAAGAGTTTTGCCTAATTTCATTTTATTCACAAAGTATTTCAATATAATTGTATTTGTGTTTATTAAACGGTAATATGGAAACAAATTGTTAAAGATTTTAAAAATTTTAGAACCAAGTTGATTCCTTCGAGCATAGCATTCAAACATCCGTTATTAGAGGTGTTTTTGTCCATTAGACTCTTAAATCAGAAGCATGGTAGGTTATTTGTAGGTTTTCAAACCACAAGGGAATCATGTGAAAAGTGGCCAAACCATAAGAGAATCATGAGAAAAGTAGTCAAACCATAGATGATGTACATGAAAAAGGTTTATAGATGATAACTCTACAAAATAGAGTTATTTGTTATTTATTTTTGTCTACATTTTGGTTAGATTTCCAGTACTTATTAGAGTGTTGTGTAGTATGTTTTAGAGTTTTATAATATTTATTTTGTGTTTATATTTTTTGTATGTGGGAGGATGATTTTAGTTCTATAAAGCGCGAAGAAAAGAAGCGGTGTGAATTTCGATAAGAAGTTCAAGAAGCAGAACGCCGCAGTGTTCCAAATTACAAAGTATCCAAGCACCACGGCATTCATCAAAACACCGTAAATTTGAAGTCCTAGCTCTACGACTATGCAATTCAGTACAAATCCAAACACCACAGCATTGCGCTTAATTCCTACACAAGAAACTTCACGATTTTGATGAATTGGAATCTAACTTTGTGCTCGTTTGAAGCAATTTTGACCTAAAACCAACTCCAATACCTAGGGTATTTTGTAACTACAAATAGGAGCCCATGATGGGACCTATTTTAACATGTTATTTTAGAGTAGATTATAGTTTAGTCTTATAGCGTTATTTTCTACTAGTTTAGGCTTTCACGATCCTATAAGGGTTCTTGGAGGATTGTCGCTATCAAGGGGATTTCTCTCTTCATTTGAAGGAGAAGTCAAGCATCAATTTCTTCTCCAATTCTTTAATCCTTAGAGTGTTTTATTTCTTGTTCTTTTTATTATATTTTTATCTTTAATTTTTATGGAGTAGTTTTGTGTTAGAGGTTGATATAACCTAACTACATATCCTATGAATACTTGATTTGAATAAAGATTCAATATTTTTATTTTATTGTTCATGAGAGTATGTGTTATTGTTGTTAACTCTATTTCTCTATATGATTTGATATCAATCATGTTTACAATTTTATACTTGAATATTAATCAAAATGTAATGCATACCACAATTTGTTTATATTTAGAGTAGGAAGTTAAATATAAATAAGTGTGTGGTCTGTTTAGTCACTCGAAAGAGTACTAACAGCATAGGGTTCCAAAAATCATGATAATTTTAGTTTTATTTGCCTAGATTAACTCTGAGGGGACTTGTTTGAAGGTGAATTGAATTGGAACAGTTATTAGTGATAATGAGAAAGATTCATATAAATTTAAGAATTTTTCCACCTTATGCACTTTACATTTGAACTTTGTTTGATTTGAGTCATATGATTACATTAGTTAAAATCAATTCCCTAACACCCCTTTATTTATTATTTTGCCCATGTCTTCATTCATCTAAGTTATTTTTTAGTATTACTTTAACTTTAATTAGTTAAAAAGCTTTATTTTGTTTTCTCAAATAACATCCTAGTTTAGTAATTTTTTTTTTTTGTTAAAATAAATACCAATACCATGGTGGTGGATCGAACACCATTTTATTAATTTAATTAAAAATTACATGGAAGGGAGTAGACCAAAGCCTCCTTGAATGAACTACAATTTTAAGCATGAGTGGACTAAAGTGAGGGTATGCCTCGTGCATCCAATTAATTAACCCAACTATTGTACTAATAATATAAAAAAAATGAAATACAGTGTCATTGTCAAAAGAGCTACTTCCAATCTTGGCTAATGAATTTGTTACCATATTAGCAAGGCTTCCCTGTGAGCATGATTCAATTCAAATGATCTCTTGCTTGTAAACTTTTGATTTGGATGATAGATCAATCCAATTTCCATGGAATCGAGGGAGAGCATTGATCTATTGAGGAGTGTTAGAGAATCTATCTCAATAATAGCATCAAGAAGACCATGTGATATACAAGGTTCCAATCCCAGCAGGGATAGATTTTCAAATGCCATGTTTGATAAGATTCCATAAGAGTAAGCAAAACCAAAGACAACATGACCTTATGAGTTCTGCGCAATGCCCCTACCTCCTGCCAGCTCATGGTTTCCAATTTAGGAGTCATCAATATTTAGTTTGATTAGATTCGGAGTTGGCTTATTCCAAGAAATAGCTGGCACCTGAGACCTAGTCCCTGTGACCGTGCTTGTACATGAGAGTTTTAAGTCTGGCACCATTTGCCCCACTTGTTGAACAGACCTCTTGATAGTTGGTGCAACACCATTATGAATAAAAATGTTCCTTGACAGCTATAGTGTGTTGTCCAGGTCCAACAAATGATCGATGGCATGAATGTGTAAATTACTCCCTCTGCTTTAGATGAGCAAGACCATCATCGATGAATTATTTATAGAATGTTACCTTCCCTCATGATTGGAACACCTAGTTCAATTGAAAAATGGCTCCAAACCCTTTCTACCATTACACAATCAATGAACCAATGCCGAATTGAATCCATCATGTTGCATAGAGGACGTTTCCTGGCAAGTTGAAATCAAACTTCGCCAACACTTCTGTAAATAGAAAAAATCGATTGAGTAATTTCCACATGAAGATTGAAATCTTCAAAGGCAATTTAGAGTTCTAGATTAGTCCCCTTTACCTCCACTTGGACCTCAGTAGCCAGATCATATCATGTGCTAAAGCTAATGAAAAGATACCAATAGGAGTTCTATTCCATTCTACATTGTCGCATTCATCCGAGAGGAATAAATTTCAGCCAAGAACCCTCCATTTGTTGAAATCTGAAATATATTGATCAAGAAATTCTCGATACTCCTACCATCAGCATTGAAGTAAAGCTATCTCCCTGTGGTATCAGAAGAATTTATAAGTATTTGGTTATCTATCAGAGCACCATCCCCAAGCCAGTTGTCAAACCAAAAGGATGCATCTCCATTCCAAACAAGAGTTTGTATAGTATTTTGGAACAAATGTTGAACTTTTCCCATTCGACGCCAAATTGAAGAAGCATTTGTGATCAAGCCTCCTCATATCTCCAGAAAACAACCCACAAGGAGGATGATTCAAAGTAATTCCACCAAAGCTTTAGTGAGAAGGCTTTAGTCACATCCTCTAGCTTATGAATCCCTAAACCATTCTCTTTAGTTGGACCGTAGGAATGCACACTTTCTTCAATTTCATCTAGTAATGCCTGTGATGTTCTTTGGTCTCTCCCCAAAAGAAGTTGGCCATTAGACTCTCTATGTGGTTGAGTGTACCTTCGAGAGAGTTTATAATTATAAGAATGTATAGTTACTAAGGAAGCCACATGTTTTGATAAGCTCTAGTCTACCTCCTGGTGATAACATCCTTAGCTTCCAGCTAGCCACTTTTGATGAATCTTCTCGCTAAGTATGTAGTAAAACTATTGTTTGTGCTTTCTTTCCTTCTGCCAAATCCAACCATAGTACAATAAAGGTAGGGTTTTATGTTCAACACCCAACATGTGTTCCATCCTTCAACAGTAATAAAGTAGGGAGTGAGTATCATTCCTATTAAGACTGGTGATAAGTTTAACACACCAATTCCAATTCCCATAACGAAACCAAATTTTATCCGTCTCCTCAATATGACAATGTAGATAATCATGAGATCCATGAAATTTGTTAGATATCAACTTACCTCAGTTCAAACTCAAAGCCCTATGGTGCTGTTTAAACTCTTTTCGTTCCTTTTTCCAAGGAATAAGGACTAATGAATCTGTTAAACCTATGGTGTTGTTTTACATGACCAGCCCTGGTTCCTAACAAACATGTATTTTTCTCATTCCTAAATCTATAAGATATGTTAAGGAATCATGGGGCAATATTAGGTGATGTTTGGTTCATATTCAAAAATTGGAATCGTCAGAATGAGAGTTATAAATTTTATTATTGGTTTAGGATAATGACGATGCTCAGAATTAGCATATGGCACATTTCCCAAGATTGTTCTAGAAATGCAAAATGGCAGTCTTATTAAGGGCAAATATGTAATTATATGTGGGTTTAGTTAGAGGAATAGAGGCCCAGCTCCTTCTTCGTAAATCTATAAATAAGAGGCTTGTGTGCTAGGATTATCACTTTTTCTCTGGCAAGCATCTCTCAATACAATTTCCAAATTTTCTCTTCAGCTCATTACTTATACTCTCTACAGTTTTCTTGCTATATCATTTGGCACTGTCTGTGGGAATCGACAACAATTTTCAACTTGTTTCAGCTCCTTTCAGCAATTTTCTCTATCAGTTCTATTTTGTAAGGATGAAGAACCGAGGCACCAAGCGTACTGCCAGCAAGGAGATCGATGCCAACATAGACCCGCACCTGATGTTGCAAAATGATTAGGCTAAAAACTTTGAAACATGCACCGAAGCTCCACAAAAACAAAATGATATACTGAAATACATCACTAATCATTTTAGTAGATTTTAGAGCGTTCGTTGTGCAACATGAAAATCAAACTCCATCTGAGCGCTCAAATTGGGCTATCACACCACGAGTCGAATAGCAGCAAATTCCTGGCGGAAGACTTGGAAAATAGCCGATAAACACTATGAGTCCAACTGATCTACGGCACATAATCATGAAGCCATGCTTGGAAGAGTGATCTGACAAGTCATACTCATCAACAAGCAAGCCGAAATGATTACTAGTATGCGATAGACTCGACACACAATCTTCAAAAAGCTCTGAACAAAGGTCCCTCCTCGGTTGTTTCAAAATAGTTTGAGGAGTAGAGCCTCGAAAAGAAAATTCAAGAAATCCTGAGGAAAAACAATTTGGTTCTGCATGCTTCTACTCTAACAGAAATAGACAGAGATCCATTCACGATCTATATCAAGACTAAGCCACACCCGATGTAGTTCAAATTGTTTGATCTTGATCGCTAAAAAGGAGATTTTGATCCATCCGATCACCTACAGCACGTGGTGGCAGTCACAAGCCTCTATGGCTATAGTGATGCCGTTCGCTGTAAATTGTTCGCCACTATCGTCTGTGGTCTAGCTCAAAAATGTTTTGAAGAGTTGCCGACGAACTCGATTACAACTTTCCAAGAGCCAGTGAAGTCCTTCCTTGGCCATTTCCGTGGCAAGTCAGTATTATAGAAGAACACTTCGCACCTCATGAACATTTGTTAAAGGCCCGATGAGCCACTCAACAAATTTGTGTACCATTTTAATGAAGAAGTGATCTAGATAAAGAATGTTGATGATATAATTTTGATGGTTGTTTTCTGCAGTGGCATCCGACCTGGGAGCTTCAATGCCGAATTAGCCAAGAGGATGCCAAATTCATACTCCGAATTGTTGGAAAGGGCATCAGAGTTCCAATCCGGGGTAAAGAGTCTAATGTAAATATTGAAGTTTATTACTTATCTATTGACTGACTTTCCTCATTTCTTCAATATTCTGAGCATTAAGTTCATTTGTGCTGTCCAATTTTGAAAATTAAGCCAATAATTGCTCAGTAGTCTTACCTGGGAGAAATGATAACTTATCCTTGATAATTGAACTAGTCAAACACTTTTTTCTTAGCAGAAAGGATAATTCAGCTGCAAAATGTACCTGATTATCCTCAATATTTGAATTCAACTTTTGAACTTCCAGATTTTGCTCCCGATTTTGTGATTCTATTGGAATTTCCTGGTCGAGCTCCTCCGACTGTGAAACTGGTGAATCTCTATTATCAGCAACTAGAGCTTGCCCTAAGAGGACTTCATCATCCAGAACCCTGGACTCATGAGCATTTGACGGGCTTTTGATTAATGGAGTTACTCTCTAAACCCTTGCAACTGGATCTTTTTGAACATCTTTAGTGCCTGAAGTACTTACTCCTTTAAATGGTCAATAGGAGCTGAAACATGCTGAGTCTCCAAGGACTGCTCAAGTTTTTGGACTTGATTTTCTTCGAGTTGTTTAGGCTCCTTCCTTTGATACATGCATTTGATTTGCTTTCCCGTGTCAGATTTTTGGTGTGATTAACCTACTACAGTCTTCTGCTTTTGTTTAACCTCAAGATGTTTACCCATCAAGCATTCCACTTCTGCATTTCCTTTTTTTCTGCATTTAACACAATAAGATGGTGGGTTTTTGTAGGTGAAGTACTGCCAATAGCCTTCTTCACCTAATTCAATCCATAATATTTTTGGATGCTTGACCAACAAATCAAATTTGATATATACCTTGGCATGGCTTGACCTTGAACTCATAGCAGTTGCAACATCCATTTTCAGTAGTTTGCCTACTGCTTGAGCAATTGAATAGAGAGATTCCTTATTAAAAAAAAAACAGAAAGGAAGGTTTTCCATGGTAACCCAAACTGGTGCTAGGGAAAATTCAATATCTAGCCTAAAAGAATTATATAGGAGTCCATTTAAAGACCATCATTGGAAATTCGACAACAAACTGGAGACACTTCATCCAGCATCTTAGATAGTCTTTTTCAAATTGGAAATACATCAACGCATGACGTTCATCAATGAGTCCAAGAGTGAAGTACCAATGAAAATAATGGATAAAAAAGATTTGTTCAATATATCCATGTTAGGCCTTTCATGTGAAAATTTTCCAATCAATGAAATTTTGAAAGGTTGCAAAAGCTGTTCGATTTCTTCCTTTGTAAAAAAATTGTTGGTTCTCCCTTCTTAGAGCCAAGAGGCTTTAGGAAGCCTTGACTTGAAACTTGCTACTTGCCTTGAATCACATCAACAAAAGACCTCGAAATATGACTTGCATCAAGACCAGAGGTCTACTGTTTTCCTTGGAGAATAGCTGCATATGAATGAGAAGTTTGCCCTTCAGCCCATTATGTCATGAAGACCATCTTAGAGAAAGAGAACTTTTTTTCTTGAGTTTTGGTCAATCTATAGTAGATAAGAACCTGATTCAAGAGTACTTGTTGAGTCATTTAAGAATTCTACTAATGATAATCTTGTCTTTTCTTTTATCATTTCTGACTGCAAAGCGTTAATTAAAAATAGAAGTAAGTATTGTAAGAAAATCATATATATTGTAGTATATTTATTTAGAAGAAAAACTATACATTTATAATGTTCCTTATATTAAACATATATTTGCATTTATCATCCACTGATATTTTTCTTATTTTCTTTTTGCACTTTTGTCTAGGTGTTCAAATTAGCAGTGGCTCTGGAATCTTGGTACATACCTATTCTAGTATTTCAATTAATAAACCTACAGTTTATTATAACTGTATGTGCATATACCAATACCTCTTAAACAAGGTTCAAATGGCAACATGTGCTTCAAGGATGCCAAAGCAAATGTTGGTTATTCTTCTCTACATCCAACTGATTTTGCTTATATCCAATAGGCACAAATGCAGGCAGTCGAACATGAACTTGAGGTAAATGACAGTACAAGTACATGAAGTACTAAGTGAGCTAAGTAGGAGTTAGTAGTGAATAGCAATAACTTAGTTTAAAAGTTTTCTATCTTTTGCTTTAGAGTGAAAGAGAAACGCCTTGTTCTTACTTTTCTTTTATTTTTTTGCACTTTATTCCTTTAATTTTTTGTCTTAATTACTTGTAAGTTTCTTGCTTTCTTAATGTAATTTAGTAGACTTCTCTTTAATTTCATCTAGTATAGTGATGATGCCAAAATAATACACCCAATGACAATATTACACGTGGCTCGGACCTGGGTACAGTAGGGGTATTTTAGTAATTTTACCCTTGTGGTTCAAATAGGCTCAAATGAGTCAATTATTATATATTCGACCCACGAATCGATCCAACCCATCGATTACAGGTATAAATATCAAAATGACATGTCAGATTTAGGGAATTACTTTCCTAATTATTCAAGTTCTGAATTCTTATTAAATTTTACTCTCTGGTCTAAATACTGACATGAGCGTCGGAGCCTTACTCCGGGGAACAAAACCTAGCCTTTTTTATTTTACGGTGATCTGGACATGGGTACTACGTGTGGTGCCCAACTTTTACTTTGGACGATACTGCACACAGGCTAACCCTAGCTCACATTATCATATCAACATTTGGCATCGTCGTGGGAAAACGAAACTAAAACGCATAATGCTCATAAGATCAACACCGACAAGGGCAAAGAAATTTCAACTCAACATCACTCCAATCAATCTTGCAGGGAGATGGATCGACAGGGGGAACACGAAGAGGATTTTGGTCCCCGGGTTATGTACAAGGATGAAGAGATTCATAAGTTGAGACAGCAAAATTATTTGCTGAAAGAGATAGTCATAAGACAACAACTGGAAAGTTACCTCTCCCGGGATGAAGAGCCTCAGCATAATTTAGGTGGCAATCCCCAGATTGTCCATCCCCAGCCTAGTGCCAACGAATGGGAGAAGAGCTCCAAGAGGAGAAAAGGTTAAATGAGCAAGGGACACATGAGCGTCACTTTAACCAAGTCTACCCGGTGAGAGCATATAGGTTGGTTTTCCCTACACGAATCACAAAAAGAGGCCTCATCAAGGCCAAGTAGTACTAGGAAAAGAAGCCCAGGTGAAACTGCATCTGTTACTCATGAGAAAAGAAGACACCAAAAGAAGGATCGTACCGTACTGCCAGTCCCAAAAAAGGAAGAAGACCTGAGGAAAACGTTGGAGGAGCTGCAAGCCAAAGTGGATAGAATGGATGAAAGAGATGAAAGGAGTACCAGATACAAGTATTCACTTCTCTTCACTGATGATATCATGTAGGAGCCTCTTCCGAGGAGTTAGCAAACTCCAAACTTTGACTCCTATGATGGGAGTACTAATCCATAGGAGCACCTAGACACCACTGCTCCAAGATGTGTCTTCATGGAGCGTCAGATGCTATCCTCTATCGAGGGTTTCGCAGAACCCTTAAAGGCACCACCTCAGAATGGTTCAGAGGATACAAGAGGGGTAATATCAAAAACTCGTTGATCAACTGGTAGACTTATTTTTGAGTAAGCTTGGGAATCAGAAGAAGATCTCAAAGACAAGACCACATCTACTTTCTCTTAAGCAGAAACTAGACAAATCCTCATGGATTATGTGGATATGTTCAAGAAGGAAACTATCGAAATCCAAGGAGTCATGAAGGATATGCAGATCATAGCTTTCCAAACCGGGGTAAGGCAAAGAAAATTCTCCATTGACCTCAACTTCAAGCTCCAACCACCCTCACTGCTTTCTTCCTTAGAGTAGAGAAATTTGCTCAAGCCGATGAGGAAGAAAGGAACAAGAGAAAGACTAATGAAGAAATTAGTAGAGCAAAACCTGGGAAGAAGAGCAATGTTAGGGACCGACTATCTGTAACCATGCCCAACAGGAGGAGTCCTGACCTTCTTAAACATTATACTTCACTCAATTCTACCCTAGCTCATATTTTAGCTATGGTTGAGAAAGAGATTTTTGTGAAATGTCCAACTTCAATGAGGAGCGGTATAACCCAGAGCATAGACACAAGAAGAAGTGGTGTTGTTTCCACAAAGACTATGAGCATGATACCAATGATTGTTTTTCTTTGAAAAATATGATTGAAGAGCTCATCATAAGAGGTTACCTGAAACAGTTTATCCAAGACTAAGAATGAAGTAGGTAGTCCCCAACTAAAGACCTAGGAAAGGTGTTATTAGTTAAATCCTGAGAAGTATTACACATAATACTTGGTATAACTTTTCATATACTTTTCTAGGCCAAGCCACACCCTATTTGAGTTGAAATCTGCTTGTGCACTTTACAAACATTTTATTTTCAATAAAGGAAAATTTTCTAAGTCTTTTTATCCTTTGAATGGTGTAATTGATTCTCTACAATAAGCATTTCAAAACAAAAGAGGCTGAATAAGAATGATCTCACATAGTTAGATCCTTCAAGGCACTCGTCCTTCGGGAACCAAGCACCTTTCAAGTCACATTGCCTTTACAAAAGCAACAGCTAAATCTCATGGAACCCAAGAGTGAGGCTTATCCTTTCGAGGGTCAAATATCTCATCCTCCAGGATCATCTCACATCTTTAGGGGCAAGTCTAAGTCTTCTTAACTAAATACTTATAAACTAAGTTTTATCCCAAGAGTGAGACTCAC
Organism: Cinchona pubescens; assembly: GCA_025175665.1. NCBI lineage: Eukaryota > Viridiplantae > Streptophyta > Magnoliopsida > Gentianales > Rubiaceae > Cinchona > Cinchona pubescens. Next base: position 399,006 of record JANKKI010000152.1, read on the forward strand.
TTTTCCAAAAGCCAAATATCTCAACCTCCGGGATCACCTTACACCTTCGGGATCACCTTACCCCTCTGGGGACAAGTTCAAATCTTCTTAATAGAAATCTTATATAAACTAAGTCCCACCCCAAGAGTGAGACTCATCCTTCCTAGGGTTAAATATCTCATTCTCCAGGATCACCTTACCCATCCGGGGGCAAATCTAAGTCTTCCTAACTGAAGGCTTCTACAAACTAAGTCTTTGGAAGAGTGAGACTCACCCTTCCAAAGGCCAAATATCTCATCCTCCGGGATCACCTCACCCATCTGGGGACAAGTTTAAGTCTTCTCAACTGAAGGATTTAACAAGCTAAGTCTTGCCCCTAGAGTGAGCCTCATCCTCTCTGTTTCGAAAGTCAAATATCTCATCCTCTAGGATCACCTCACCTCTCCGAGGACAAGTCTAAGTTTTCTTAATTGAAGGCTTCTATAAGTTAAGTCTCATCCCAACAGTGAGACTCATTCTTCCGAAGGTCAAATATCTCATCCTCAGGGATTATCTCACCCCTCGGGGGCAATTCTAAGTCTTCTTAACTGAAGGCTTCTATAAATTGTCTCACCCAAAGAGCGAGACTCATCCTTCCGAGGGTCAGATATCTCATCCTCCAAGATCACTTTACCCTTCCGGGGGAAAGTCTAAGTCTTCTCAATTGAAGGATTGTATAAGGTAAGTCTCACCCCAAGAGTAAGACTAACCCTTCTGAAGGTCAAATATTTCATCCTCTGTTGCAAGTACAAATCTTTTCAACTGAAGGCCCTTACAAGGTAAGTCTCACCCCAATAGTGAGACTCACCTTTTTGAGGGTCAAATATCTCATCCTCTGGGATCACCTTACCCCTTCGGGAGCAATGCCAATGTAACCATCTTCCAAAAATGAAATTCTTAGGTCATACCTATTCTATGGAGTAGGACTTACCCCTCTGGGGGCAATTCTGTGAACTTCCAAAGTGAAGTACCTATGCCATACCTACACTCTGGAGTAGGACTTATCCCTTCGAGAGCAATTCCAAGCATGTTCAAAGTGAAGTACCTATGTCATACCTACTCTTCGGAGTAGGACTTACCCCTCCGAGGGCAATTCCATGGACTTCCAAAGTAAAGTATCTGTGTTAGACGTACTCTCAACAATAGGACATACCCCTCTTTGGGGCAACTCCAAGGACTTCCAATATGAAGTACCTAGGTTGTACCTACTCCCTAGAGTAGGACTTACCTCTCTAGAAGCAATGCCAAGGTCTTCCAAAAATGAAATACCAATGCCACACCTACTTCAATGATAAGCACTTACTCTTCTGAGTGTCATACATGCAACCTTTCGAGTTGCAATGACCGAAAGCTTGGAGTAAAATATCATTAGGGTCCTTGGCTCGCCCGAATCCTTTGTAATTTTTCCTTTGTAAGGCAGAGAAGCATCACCCCTACTTGACTCACCCTGCAATACTTCGGTCTCAACTACTATATTGGAGTTACGGTGTGACTATTCCCTACCTCGACCAAGGTATGAGGGCAAAGAAGGCATGCCTGCACATGAGGTTGTGGTACTAGACAAGTACAATCTAGGTCTACGCAGTAGAAAACCACACCCTTTGGATGTATACCATAGAAAGTCACGCCCCATCCATCTATTTAGTGGAAGATCTCAGACACCCCTAAGCATGGGTTGCTGAGTTCCGTCTGGCTCAAGGACACCTCCTGCAGCAAATATGCCTTTCTCACTATCCTAACATGTTCTGTCCTCATGGGTAAAAAAAATCTAAGGCATCGATGGTTTTGGGTGCAAAAATATTATTAACATCCCGATCATCATCAAAGTCTTAGTTGTCATCAATTTCAGCATGGTCATCCCTAGCGTCATCACCGAAGTCAAGGTCAACTGTCAGGAAAACTAAGGTATCCATGTCTGAGGAAGAACCATGGTCGGTAGAGGAGGAGGGTAAATTATTGTCACAAGGAAATTCATGGTCTACTTTGGATGTTGTGAAGTTGGGGTTTGTCATTGTAAATTTTTTCATGGCTTAGTTCTTCTCCATTGTAGTCTTTAAGTCTAAGGAGTAATTCATTGGAGTTAAATTCTATTTGGCCATGGACAAGTTATCTGAAGCTATGTCTCAATTCAAAAGTCCTAGTTATATGCAAATTTTATTTTTAAAAGAAATGCAACGAGATTAAAAAAAAAAAACAAAGTAGCATACTTACTTTGTAATAGCAAGGACGTATACTAGTACTACTAGTATTAAAGTAGGGGTCATGTGTAGCACTAATAGTATGGACTTGGAGACTTGCTATTAATGCTGAATACCTTGGAGTAGTAAGTAGTAATATTAGGAGTGGAGTTGTAGTAGTATTGAAGTAGTCCAAAATCCTAAAATCATGGGATACTCAGGACAGTGAAGAGTTCCACTTCACTACTCCACAAAAATAGAGAGTTCTATAGCACTACTCCACAGCAATACGGAGTTCCACATTACTACTCCATAGTAGTAGGGAATTCCGTAGCACTACTCCACAGCAGACAACAATACTCAACAACACTACTTCGTAGCAATAGGGAAGTCTACAGCAGTATTGGTACCAGTGACAAAGAAATTCCTATTTTACAAGAAAAATTTTATACAACAATTTAATCATTGGCTCAGGTACACTCCGGTGTAATTAAATTTTTTATTTTTTATTTTTCTACTCCAGTAGATGAAAATTTTTAAATAATTCTCAAATAAATTTTAAAAAATATTAAAAAATATTTTTTCTCTGGAAAATAATTTTCTAAGTCATGAAATTGGCTTCGGTCAATACCATGGCTCTGGCCCAGGTGCAAATACGGTATCAAATACTTGGCACTCTCAACCTGAAATGATACACCTAATGACAATATTACACGTGACTCGGGGCTTGGGTCCACTTGGGGGGGGTATTTTTTTTTATTTTACTCTTGTGGTTCAAATAGGCCCAAATGGGTCAATTATTATATATTCGATCCACGGATCAATCCGACCTATCAGTTTCAGGTATAAATATCAAAGAACAGGTCAGATTTAGGGAATTACTTTCATAATTGTTCAAGTTCTGAATGCTTATTGAATTTTACTCTCTGGTCTAGGCACTGACTTGAGCGTCGGAGCCTACCCCGAGGGGACAAAACCCTACCCTTTTCATTTTCTAATAATCCGGATCTGGGTACTGTGTGTGGTGCTCAACTTTTACTTTTGACGATACTACACGCGAGATAACCCTAGCTCACATTATTGTATCAACATATAGAAATTTATTATTTTTCTTTTTAGTTACTTAGTTTTTATTATGGATTGGAACTCTATTCCTATTTCAGGTATTTTGGTCAAATCTAAGGGCAAAGAAGTTATTTCAAGGTTTTGATCAAACGTTGGCAAAGGGTGAAGACCATCAATAGTAAAGGTTACAGACTTTTTGTGATGATTTCTTGTCCCCAAAGAATGAAACATCGTCAGAAAATATGAAGTCACATGGAAAAACAAATGCTTTTTACATTGAAGGAGAAACCTTTTAAAATACTATCATCACTAAAGTCATTTTTATTAATTAACATGAAACTTTTAGTGATGATAGCTATTGAATATTTTGGTGACAATGAATTAAGGATCGATTTCACTACAATAATTTTTATGTCGGGCAATTTTGTGACAACAAAGTAATCACTTACTCCCAATGTGCTATTGTATTGAGAAATTTTATTTTTATGTGCGCATGTACTTGCTTCATTGCATATGTAACCTCCTTTGGGAGTTGTACGAACTAAGTGTTATGAGAATTAAAGTCGTGATCCAGCTTTAGAACTTCTATAATGTTGGTATGAATCACAAGTAAGTGCACATATCTTTCAAATAATAGAGCAATGAAGTACAAATCATTCCCATAGAGACTTGACTCGACACTGGCTAAGTACCCTAGTAAATTGACATACTTTTAACCCTATCCAATTAATTAAATAATTGTGGTGAATTTTGAAAAATGAGAAAATAATTAAATTAACCAAACTAAGAAATTATGGCATTTATAGACTTTCTCGTAAAAACTATGTAATGTTATTTGTCCCAACCAATCCACTATACAACTATGTGAATTCAAGTTAAGATTAATGCATTAAAAACCAACCATAACTTGATTACCAATGGTAAATAGGTATATGGATATCCTATTTACGAATTAGTTCATTCAATTAATGAATTCACTAATTGTAAGTTATTCGAATCTACAAGGTGATCACTTAACTAGCAATAATAAGAATAATTTGAATAAATAAACCTTTATACGTAATCAAAGAAAGAAATCAATTCCTGTATTCAATATACAATAAAATCTCCATATAAAACACAAGAACAAGAATTTAATGCATAATTAAAGATGAAAAAACATCAATGAAGAGTTTTACAATTTATCCCTTGAGCCAAAATCTGATACAAGTAAAAGGGTGATAAGAAGAAAACTCTTTCAAACTGTGATCTTCAATCCTCTCCTTGAACTGTAGTCCCGCAGATTGATTGCTCTCTCTCTCTCTACCTTTCCACTCGATGTATACTCCTCTAACACTCTCTATATTCTAATAAACATGCCCTAGAATAGCTATTTATAGAGGTTTTAAGGGTTACACAAAGTTTTAGGCCGAAATAAGTCACGTAGTGTCCAAACTTGCAAAACACGTTTTTAGCCCTGTTTTTGGTGCAGCCCAAGTACCTCTCCCAAGAACTTAGTCACCCTTGTACCTGGAAGGCAGTGGCAGGGCATGCTTGCCAAGCTTGTTGACATGCTTACGCCTATACCCTGCCATGGATCCAAACCTACAAAAACACATTTAAACACATAAATAAATATATTTAAACAATAAAAATAACTAAATCAACATTTTTGTCTAAAAATTCTTAAATAACCAAAATACCCCTACATACTAGACAAGAGAACTCCAAAAAATTACATTTAAAAAGAAACTCATTAATGCATGCAAGTAACTCTCTTTTTGAGAGTTAACACATAACTTTTAATTGAGTAACCCAATGGTTAAATTATTCGTGTAACCTCAAATTAAATTTATACAAATTAAGTGCTAAGAAAATTAAAATCTTGAGCCACCTCTAGAACGATCTTTGATCTTCACTAGATTTCTAATCAAATCTTGAGTTTTAAAAAACTGTAGACTAAAGAACTCGGAAGTCTTATATTCTGCCTATGAGATAAACACATAAGCACTTCTAGAACATATTTTCTCTTTGTACACATGAAGTAGTAACAGATCACGACAACTAGTGATTCTCATCACAAAATTCCATAGCTCATCACAGAAGGTTAGTTTCTTATGACAATTCTAGGATCTCATCATGAACAATAGCATTCTAGTCGCAAAAAAGTTACTCAGTTGGATATCATCATTAAAAGTCGACAAGAATGCTTTTTTCTATTTTTTGCACCATTGTGCTTTTTCTTCGCACTTCAGAGTATGTGTCAAACTACCCTCTAACCTACAAAACACAGAAAAACTACATAAATACTTTTTAACACATAAAAAATACTAAATCACAAAAGTACTAAAAACATGTACTAAAACCCAAAAATGTGCTCATAACCTGTGTATAAATCTAGCCTTAAATGGATGGAAAATATCCATGTACAAATCTACTTTGTAGAGTTATTGGTGATGAGTTCAAAAGAGGATAAATAAATGAAAGTGGATTGGCTAAATCATGTGGCTTCCAAAGAAAATAGATTTAATAATGCTCAATGGGGACACTAGGCATAACAATTGATATAGGGTAGGCATTTAAACTCAAAAGGTTCAAAAAGGGCTTAGATCATTTCCAAATCCAATTTTCATACGTATGTCACAAAAATGAAGGGTTTACACTAGCCAACCTATGTTCCAAGCTAAACCTCATTAAAATCCATTAAAATATCTAGTGGGATGAAAAGAAATCATCCAAGAGTTATTATAAGTATATAACCAACTCAAGTAAAATATTGAAAGCTGTGAAAAGCAAATTCAATCACAATGATCAAAAGGTGGCGTAGCTCATTTCCAACCTTACTTAAAAACCATTCTGAAAATCTCGAAATGTGCAAACTAAAATAATCACTCATTTAAAATTAGCATTGGAAAACTCTTATGGAAAAATTAGTTGTTTGATATAAAAAAAAAAAAAAAACTAGATAAGAAAACATTTTTGCAAGGTACATAGTTGAGTTTTCAAGACTTAAATCCCATTTTCTGTCGAATCAACACATGAAGTGCATCCTATGTTCAACATCTAATTTCTAATTCCAAAATAAACATAACAATAGCATTCCCAAGTGAACAAGATAATAAACACACCACCAAACTTCTCAATTTATTTCAAGTAATGAGTACAACTCATCTAACCACACACCAAATCACAAGACTTAAAAATACTACTAGAAAATGCATAAAAGCATACACTAGATAAGCATAATACCAATGAAAGACTTTCAAATATACCTGCTTAGACAATAAGAAAGCTCATGTAGATTATGAACAATATTACTTCAAAGTGAATGTGAATGGAATCAATTAAGCATAATTTGAACTCAAAAATTAAGGTTTATCTCTAGTCATGCAAGTCATTAACAATGAGATAAACACCATAAAAGACTAAGCAATGAGCAAATTCAAGTAAACCATATAAATGCAAAGTTCAATTAAACACACAAGTCCAAGGAGTTGTCTTATACTTTTTTCAAGAAACAATTATACTATGAAGGGCCATTGGGACTTCACAGGGTCCAAAGAATTAAAGCAAGAAAAAAAAAACACACGTAAGGGTAACGAGATTCAACATAACACAAGGGTAATATATGTGCCCAACTCCTCCCCAAAACTTAGTTTCATACATAATTAGCCATAAAAAGGCATTTAACAACCAAGACTACTCCTAAATCTATATCAAGCATTCATATCATTTGCTCGACAACAACTCAAGGTTTAGCAATTAAAGTGTATCAATAACTATCTTAAATGAAATTCCATAACCAAGAAATAATATCAATAACTAGAAATTCCATAACCAAGAAATAAACTAAGTTCAAGTTTATCAATAAAGCATATAACAATCACAATTCACAAGAAGCACTACATTGTTATCAATCAACTAAATTTCCATCACTAATAATATTTAACCAAGAATATCAAAAGTCAATTCACTGTGCTAAAACATAACTAATACAGGGCTACAAGCTTTTATTAATCCACCGGGTTCTTAAATTAATGTATGTCACTAAATAAAGTATATATCAAGAGAAAGTTAAGTACTCCCCTATCAAGATGACCAAGCAGGCTTCCCAAGGATGTCAAAGTCCTAGGTAAATTTACTCCAATTGCTTGCACATCCAAAGTTCTTAAGAACAGGAGGAAGATTGGCAAAAGTAGTCCATATTTTCCCAGTTCCCTCTAGAATTTTCCTTCATTTCTACTCCTTGAGTAGGCTCTTAATCAACAAACACTCCATATGGAACTTCTTCCATTTTTTGTGCATGATGTTTGTGACATTGGTGTGTTCTTTTGGTTTTTCTTTGTTGTACATGCTCAAGCACTCACCCAGCTCACATTTATTCCATTTTCCTCTTCAATTGGGATAAATGTTAGAGTCTCTTGGTTTTCACCACCCATTATTCTTGTGAACTCGGCAAGTTGGTCTTGTATTCACTTCATGGATTTGGTTTGAGTCTCAATAATGGTGATAATCATTTTTACATATCTTGCCTTTTATTCTTCTTAATCTTCTTGGGTTGGTGAATCTTCCCATAAGTTGTAATATAACCTAGTTGCTATGATACTTGCTCCAAGAGGTCTTCATAGTTGGCCTGAGCACATTCATAATCAACCAACTCAAATTATTCTCCATGATGGCATACCCCTTCCCAAACTTGCATTCGTCGATGGGCATTGGTGAGTATTGGTTGACTTCACCACACCATTCTATAGTTTTTGGTTGGTTCATGGGGGTATTTTGTATAGTACGCACCACCTTCAAAAGTCAATTTTATGCTATTTCATCAATTTGAGATTGAATGCATTTTAGACAACTACTTGATTGCTCCATGAAGGTCATCATCATCTCCAATCTTGCATTCTTCTCTTCTTTGATTTCTGGTGGTTGGGTATAATCACAATTATAGTATTCATAACAATCTCTATGATGGCCAATCCCTCCAAACTTGCTTTTTTCCATAGGTAATGGTGTGTAGCAGTTGTTCATGTGAACTTCTTTACCATCCCATTAAATAATATTTGGTTGGTCATGGAAACTCTCTTGAGTTCAGGGCTCCAATTGTGCATATGTAGGCTCTATAGGTGTATGGAAAGAATAAGAATAATCATAGTAGCTCGAAAAGGTATGTGGATGGTTGTACCATTCGATTTGAAAATCACAAGGGTAAGACGATTAATCACAAAAAAATGCTCATTAGTTATGCCTCCATAATCATAAGGATAATAATATCCTTGGCATAAGTCATTCCAATTCTTATTTTGCATATTCTTGAGACTTATATGACTTATAAAGGACACTAAAATTAATAAAAACAAGAAAATAATCTAAAACAACACAAACAATGAAAATAGGAAAGTTTAGACTAATAGCTAGTCTAAACTATCCAATAAAAAGAGAAAATAATTTTGGTTTTTCAAAAAAAAAGAAGTACCAAAGTGAAAATCTTTTTGGAGTTTCAAAATAAATTAACACAAATATACAAAACATAAAATCTTTTTAGTTTTGCAAATGGTTGAGACAACTATACAATAAAATAAACTTCAAACTAGTATTCTAGCAAAATTATATCAATATTGCCGAAAGCCAAGCCCAGCAACCGTGCAAAAACTTTATGTCCTTCACATCCATTTGTACATTTATAAATCACCTAAATTCTACTACTAACTAAATAGCATCCTGTAATTCTATGTTGTCAAATACTAGCAAGTTGAAGTATGGGCCAATCCTACGTGGATTGGTTATCAATTACTGATTACCTAGTTTAAATTCTATTTGAAGAGTCGATTTTGAGTGAAAGAAGTTTAACTAAAACTACATTAACGACTAGAAATGAGTAAAAGGGGATTACGGTTTACGCAAAACAATTCTTGGATTTTGGTTAATTAGATCAATCAAATGATTACATGAGCTAAATTAGAGGTTGATTCCCAATTGTAGCCTAATTCTAATCCCTCATTTAATTAGGTCTATCAATTTAATTAGCCTAAATGCAAATCCCTTCTACTACCTAGACTAACTAAACTTGATTTTCTATATATCTATAGAATTTAACAACCAATTAGGTGAATTATTCAACCAAGATCAAATTCAAACACTAATCCAATATAAATTTAGGTCTAAATAGGGGTTTAAGTGGTCATATCCCCTCAGTTGACCTAAACTAACTAAGAAAGTGATCAATTTCCCTAATTAACTCTCAAGCCCATTAACATTGTCCAGTTAGTTCATCTTACCACTTAATCAACCTATTAAACTCTGCTAATATGAAATTGGCATCACAAAACCCTAACGCATTAACAAATTAAAGCATTTTTAAGAGAAATAAAGTGACATAAAGCATTGGAAAGCAATTAAATTAAACTATGAATGAAATGGAAGAAAACTAGTAAAGAAAGCAAGTGGAAAGCATGTAAAGAAGGATTTTATAAACTAAATATACTTTAAATGTGCCAATAAAAATTAGATTAAACACAAAATAAAAGTCTTACAAGTAGAAGATTCAATCTTAAAACATAGAACACAAACTAGTCTAGAAATGATAAAAAAGAAGAACTAGGCAACAAAGTTCCTCCCAAGAGGAAAAGAGAAAGAAAGGAAGAACAAGAGTGGATAGGTCTTACAATCAGCCCTTATATATGAATTTGTAGTGGGAAAAGGTTTTGGGGTGAAAAGGCAAGATAGCCCTACGAAAATGTCCCAAAAGTTACATAATCATGCCTCCCTTAATAAGTTCACCTCCGGTGATCTGCACTGTTTGGAGGTTCTCCGGCATCCAAGCAACTTCTGGACTGGTTCTCCAAAGGCCAAGGGATTTACCCGGGGAAAAATTTTTGAAACTGTGCTCGTTTTCAAAATTGTTCTTTTTTTATGCCGATTGGAAAAATGAATTCCGGGAGAGGGGAACTCGCATTCAGTGAATGCGAGTTCCTTGAGCTCGCATTCACCGAATGCGAGCTCACTCATTATTAAAAAAAAAAAAAAAATTGACCTCGGTTAAGGGGAACAACTGCAAGGTTCCTTGTCATGTGAGGTCTAAAACTATGTTGTATGACCAAGGGGAACAACTGCAAGGTTCAGTAGCATCACAACTCCAAGGTTCAGTAGCTTGTCTAAAACTATGTTGTATGACCTCGCATTCAGTGAATGCGAGGTCATACAACTATTTTGAAAAAAAAATAGTTTTAAACCTCGCATTTGCTAAATGCGAGGTCAGAAATTTTTTTTTTTTTTAAAATAATGACTGAGCTCGCATTCACCGAATGCGAGTTCCCCTCTCTCGGAATTCATTTTTCCAATCGGCATAAAAAAAGAACATAGATTTTAAAAATGAGCACAATTTTAGAAATTTCTCTATACCTGGGTCACTTTTCCAGCAGCAAAGTGCCCCTAGCAACCCGGTGCACATCTTTGCCGAATCATTATCATCATTTCCCTAAATCACATAGCAACCAAGTGGTCAAATCATTATCATCTTTTCCCTAAACCAGCTTAAAATTTGAAGCAATATCTCAATAGCTGGTGGTTTATGGCCTCAACCAACTCAATTTCTAGAATATTACATAAACTGTTTCCTAGTTTAATTTGTTGGGAGATACGGAAAGCAAGGAACAAGGGTTTCTTTAGAGGGACAGTTGCACCTCCTCATATAATTATTTTCTCAATCAAAGTTCTAATGCATTCTATATCCTTACCTTTTCCGTTCGTAGCAAAGTCACATGTTGAATATATGCAATTCAGAGGTTGTTGGATTTCTTGTCTAAGAAGAAACATTGCAGCATCAGTTGGAGTGCTAGAATGGAGTTGTCCACCCATTGGATTCCATTCTATAAGTTAAACATAGGTGGGGCCTTGAAAGGAAATCTGGACAATGTGCTGGAGGAGGAAATCTCATAAGCTCAAGAGGTGAGATAGTTACTGGTTTTGCATCTTCCTCTTCATCTGGAACTAGTATTATGGCAGAAGCTTTGGTGTTATTGCCGGGTTTGCAGCTTTGTTCTCAAAAGGAATTGGATAACACTATGGTGGAGTTGGACCCAATGTTGCTTATCAACATCTTCAAGGGGTTCATCGACTATATCATGGACAATACATAAAACAATTGAACAATGCTTGAAGACCGTAGCCAATATAAATGTAAAGTTTCAACATGGTTATAGAGGAGGAAATCAGGTTGCTGATTACTTAACCAATCTGGGAAGTTCCTTGATGTGTAATTTGAGTTTTAATTCTGATTATTGTCCAAGATAGGCTAGAGCTATGGCTTATTTAGATTGCAATGGATGTAAAGCTTGAGAATTAAATAGCTAGTGTTAGGATTTTAATGTATTAACTGTCATTCTTTAGAGATTTTAACATAGTTTCTCTCTACGTATTAGATATTAATTAAAATGGGTGACAGACACCCCCACTCAATGGACAGGTCGTTTGACCCAAAAAAAATACTACATGACACTTGAGTTATTAACATATTTTATACAACTAGTAAAGTGCACGTGCGATGCACGTGTTAATCTATATATTTATTTTCTTATATTTATAAATGAATGTCCTATATGAAAAATAATTTCCGTATGCTACACATAGTATACATACCTATAGTTTTGATTCTTGTTTTTTTTTTTTTTTGTTAAAAGATAACATGTGCTTTGCAATTATATATGAAGCATTAGATTTAGCACATAAGATAATATTAAATACTCTGAATCTCAAAGTCTAAATATTAGATAAATTAATCCTAACAATTAAGACATGATTCTTTAATCAACTAAAAGAAGTGTAATCACAAGGCTTAAAACTTGAAAGAATGCAATTGTTAACATACACAAAATTAAACATAAGCCTATTAATTTAATTGAAATTTATTTTTGTTTTACCTTTGTTCTTGAAAAACTTGGCATTGAATTAAATTTATAAATTTCACTAAACTTAAGCAAGCATTTATTATTTATTTTGTTTGTTTTTTCATGTTTATAACAGCATCATGAAGAGATTATATTGCTTACTTGTTTTATAAGTTGTTAATGTTTTATTTTGTTATTTTTTTGGATGAGTTAATCACGAAAATATATTTTTTCATATGAAGTTTTTGGAAAGTCAACTTTTCTTTCGTGTTTTTGTCATTTTTGAAATCTAATATATTTAGAATAATATATTTCTTGCTGCAAACATTTTTTTGCAATTCATTATCATTGATTTTCAACTTATGTTTTCTTTTATTACGTTCCATTTTGGAGAGTCGATCCTGAAAGCCTACTTATCTTAGGCTTAATTCTCTATATTATTCTAAAAAATAAAGTTTTTATAAGGTCAACTTGTCTTTCGTGCTATTGTCATTTCCTTCGGAATCTAATAGTATGGTCTTGTCTCAAAATACATATATATAATAATTTTTTAGAATTACTATTTTAGCTTACCTTAACAATTAATTTGATTCATCAATTATATTTTTTGTTGTCTTGCTTATATTTTCATAGACATCTTATTTACAAATAAAATCGTATACCCATAAGTAATTACATAAAGTTTAATGACTATTTTTTATTGCATAGATGGAGAAAATGTGATAGTATTTTTGGTAGTATTCGGTTTTCACATTTCGAATAAAATAAATTAGTAGAACTACAAGTGTTCAAACCAACCCAATCCAAAAACTTAACTCAACCCAACCCAACCCAAATGAATTTGGAGATAAATGGGTTGGGTTATCAGGTTTTGGGATATTTGGGTTGGGTTACCGAAATTTGGTTGGTTGGGTTGGGTTTTATTTTTTAAAACTCAACCCAACCCGAAAACCCAATAAAGTTTAATTATATATATATATTTTTTAATTTTCATTTTTGTCTTAACTAATTTTCATTTAAGTTATATTTTTTTCCTTTTCATTCTTGAAATAACATCTAATTTATCATATTGTATATTTTTCCTTTTAATTCATGACCTAATCATTTTATTTTTACCTAAACAAATATTTTTTTATGGATAATCTTAAAATTTTAGATTTTTTAATTTTTTTTTATTAATATGGATTTTTAACCCAAATAACCCGAAAACTAGCCCAATTAATACTTGAGTTGGGTTTAATTGGATTGCTATATTAGTTGAGTTGGGTTGGATTTTATTTTTTGAACCCGAAAACCTGCTAACCCTCCAACCCAACCCATGAACACCCCTAAGTAGAATTGTGATTTAAGAGTAAACATACAAACTATTAACTTAATATGTATGTTTAACTTTTTGTTTGCTTTAATTTGCATTCATTTTGACAATCAACTGAAAGAGAAATTTTCTATTCAAAAGTTTACACGTATTCATTCAGTCCTATCTTTTGACTTTCTCTCATTGCAACCGTGGCATATTATTCGAGTTACAAATCAAGATTAAGTCTCCTATTATTTTATTTCCTACATTATTAAGACTATTCTATATATTTGTACATATACATGTTAACCCTTTTAAACAAACTAAAAACTTGTAGCATTAATATTAAAAGTTTGTATTGTCTGTAATTTATCATCGTAATCATCTTTCTCTAAAACTTTCAAAATTATGACCATTAGTTATATATCTATGGAATGTTAACTATCCATATCTTATATTGAAAGAAAAAAAAAATTTCATAATCTTAATAGACTATAATTTTTGTGCATGATAACCATTTCAATTAAAAGACAATATCGTATTTATGTAGATATGATGTTGTACTTATGATTCATAGAACTACATTTACTACTTGAAAATTTCGTATTAGGAATGCAAATTTATTTACTTTTATTTTCCTTACCAAATGCTTTTAGTTTCTTAACTTAACATGTGTCGATCATATTTTCAAATTTAGTAGCTAAATGTAAGTAACGATGTCAATATAGCATAAGAGTAGTGGGAATTCTTTAGCCATTAATCTCTATCAAATGTGGATGCTGTAGATTTTTCTAAAATTAAAGAAAGTAGTGACAATATAAATTCTATTTAATTCTAATTCATTGGCTACAAGTTCTTCCCAAGTCAAATATTAAGGGTCTAAAAATTACTTACATTTTAGGCTCTTGCATTATGATTTGACTGTTGGATCAATGGAGAAAATTAGAGGGAATATAATTATAATCTTACTCACTTTATTTTGAACTCTAAGTACAAGATGTATTTATGGGTATATAGGCTGACCTCTCATCTCTAGTGATATGAACCCAATTAATAACCTATACATGAACTATAATAATTTGAAGATACATGAGCTACTTCATACAAAGCACATACACATACATATTGAACTTGTTCATCTAGAATAACTCAAAACACATGAACTTGGACACTTAAAAAAAATTCTAAACTTGCAAAATTATTAAAATGGATAAATTAATAATACTCAAAGACAATAACCTATTTGTCCATTAGTTATTGTAGTATATCATCTTTTTATTTTGGACAATTTAGGTAGATCAAAAAAGAAAGAAACACATGAAGGAAAAAATATCACTCACACTTTCATAATAGTACTAATAGATACATAGATATGTGTTAAATATGACAAATTCAAACTAATACTCCTCCGTTTCAAAATAAGAGTCGTTTTAGACAATTTATCTTGTGCCAAATTATCTGTCGCTTTAGAAAATCAAGGAGGTATTAAATGATGTTTTTTTAATTTTTATCCTTAGTGCCACATTAATGGAGGGATGCTTATGTAATCGGGTTATTAATGTCAAAGGATAAATTAGTCACTTTGAACTATTTTTTTGTAAAATTGAAGCAGTTTAATGGCTTCTTTAATCTATACGCACCAATCAAAAGCAACATTTACTTTGAAAAGGATGGAGTATTTTAACTCATGCCTAATCTCAACCTGTTGTTTGACTCCAATAGCTAATAAGAATATCAACAAAATCTCGTATAGTACTATCTCATATATTAATTAAATAAATTTAGTCATAAATATTCAATTTAAGCTATAAATTGGAATATTGTTGGAATTGTATGTATTAGTTCTACTTAATTGGCTTGGTATTAGATTTTGATAGAGTCTAGAAGTTATATTGCATAATATAGGAAGAAACATGTTCCTTGCACTTAATAGTTGTGAATTAAATCTTATTTGATTTTATAAACTCATAATAAAATACTTGATGTACAATTATATTGCGTTTGAATTGATGGATTTAGGGATGAATTTCATTTTTGGAGTAATTTTTTGGGTTAAAATCAATAAATTTTAAATTTATCCGATTAGAGCTCGGGCTGAGGAAAAGGACCTATTAATTATTATCCAAATTTAATTGTCTGATTCCTTTTAACTCCCAAGATTTTTTTCTCTTTAAAATTTGAGACATGAATTTAGAGTTTTCTTTTTTGGCATGTCACTGGTGTTATCACTCAACAATTAGTATAGTTCACTGTCTTTGCACATCATTAGGCCATCGAGTTGCTTTTTTAGAACTAGATGATTAGAAAGTGTCATGGATTAGGTCCCCGTTTGTCTCATACATTCCCTTCTGATCTTTTTAAATTGACAAAATATCCCATTAAATTGTGTTCAAATTTTTGAGTTCCAGCATTGTACTCAACAGAATTCCTGTACCTTTTTTTGGTGGCTTTCCTATCAAAGCTAGAGTTCAACAAGTCAATACCTTCACATGATATTCTAATTGTTGATATGTCAAGTTTTCCTACCAAGCAAACATATTTTTCTTGGAGCATGATAGCAAAAACTCTAATCTAGAACACCTTATTAGTCCCTTATCTTTGTATGTGAGCTGATTTGGAATTCAACAAGCAAATATGCATGAGAACCTTCCTTCTTGCTTTGGACAGGCTCACTTCTGCAACTTCTTTATAGAAGTGCATTGTCACCTAATCAATTACTAATCTTGTTGTGTTTGTGTAGAAATAAATTTTATTGACAATTAGAATATCATTTCGTGATATTCCATGCATCTTCCATCTGGGCATGTTCCATATTAGTATATCAGTATATTAGTAGTTACATGCCTGACTAATTTGGTGTCTTTATAAAATGACCCTAATTTCAAGAAGCTGCTATTGAAACTCTTTCAATATTCACTGGTTTAGTTATGTGAGTACTTTTAACTAATGGTATAGACATAATATTCCTTTGATTCAATCTAGAACAAGTATATTTCGGTGTGCAAATTACCTTAATCTTAACACTCAAATCTATTTAAAGTTATAAACTTTTCAATCTTTTGAGTCAAAATATATTAGTAGTTACATGCCTGACTAATTTGGTGTCTTTATAAAATGACCCTAATTTCAAGAAGCTGCAATTGAAACTCTTCCAGTATTCATTGATTTAGTTATGTGGGTACTTTTAACTAATGGTTTAGATATAATACTTCAACAAGATCAGTCAAGTTGATACTTATAATAATACTGAATATTCCTTTGATTCAATCTAAAATCATTTGTAGGATCTAAAAACTATTTTTCTAATACAAATTTGTAGAATATAAAAACTAATTGTTATAAGGTAAAAGACAAAGCCATAAGGCTTTCTATGGTATTTGAAAAAATTATGCAAAAAAATAAGTAGAAAACATAGGCACAGTTCACTCTTATAAACAAAACAAGCATGAGGCAAGGCTCTGTTCTTTTATTTCACAATCACACGCAGCGCAGAAGCCTTTGGCTTCTTTATATAGACAACCCAGGCATCATTCCCAAATGAATAGGAATTCAATGGTGTTTGGTTCACATTTAGGAATCAGAAGTGGAATAAAAATCATAAACTCAACAATCGTATAAGTTTATATCATTCCCCTTTAGATGTTTGGTTTGAATAAGAAATAGGATTTATTATGTTGATGAGTTAATCAATTTGAAACCCAGGTCACAAATGGAGAATGAAAGTGTTCCTTTTCTAACACTTCCATTCCCATTAGAGAATGATTCCCATAATGATTAACCAAATAATATATATGGGTATCATTAATCTTGATTCTTGTTCCTTTCCTCATACCCATAAACCAAATGTTGAACCCCAGTTATGATAATCATGTTTTATGATGACCAATCATACTAATGGTTTGCAATCAAGTTTGTAGAAGCAGGACAATTCGGACGCAAGGGACTGTCTGACAAAGAAAGGTGTTTGGAAGCAAGAGAGCGTCCGACAAAGAAGAATCTGAAGCAGCCTCGAAAGCTAAAGACCGTCTGACAGATTGAACCCAAGATGAATGAACGATGAAGATTGTCTGAGTCAAGGAACCTGAAGCCAAAGAAGTTTCTGTCCACAAGGATCGGACGCTGTAGACCGTCCGACAGATAGAGCTTCGGAAGCATAATGTCCGAACAGCTAAGTGGAATTGTCCAGAGTATCGAACGCAAGACCAGACGCAGAGGCCATGCATCGGATGTCTGAAAGTTCCAACAGCTAGTTTGTTCGAACGCACACTTTCACAGCATCGGCCATCCGAAAGACCAAACGGCTAGTTTCTCAGGAAACAGAAATAGCTGTTAGAGAGCTGTTGGAAGCAATTTTTGGGCTTCTATAAATACCCCCAAGTCTATAAATGTAAAAATAGAGATTAGAACTACTGCATTCAATACAAACACTTGTAAGAGCTATTTGGGAAGAAATATGCTAAAATATTGTGGGTTGTATTGGTTTGAGTAGTGTAGTTCTCTTGGCTCAACTAGAGGGAATTAGTATGAGCAAGAGTAGACTAGTGAGTGATCTTCAAGTGTAAGAGTGGAGGGATAACAGTGTAAAAAAGTGAGGTTGTTGTGTAAAACCCTTTGGTTCAACTAGAGGACTTAGTTGGTGCAAGGGTGATCCTACTTTGTGTACAAGAAGGTTATTGCCTCACCTTCTTTGAAGAGGCACTACTAGTGGAAATACTCCAAGCTTGAGAAGTTTGGGAGTTTGGTTTGATACTCTCTATCTCTATCTTTATATTTGCGAGTTTTTCTTTAAGTTTTAATTGTTGAATATTTATTATATTCATTTGTGCTTAAGTGTTTATTTGTTGCATTTCTATTAAGCACATTAAAAAAGTTTATTTTTGAAACAACCTAATTCACCCCCCACCTCTTAGGTTACTTTTGGAGCCAACAGTTGGTATCAGAGGTTGGTCTCTTATATTGAGCTTAACTGCTTTTGAGTAAAGACCATTATGGCAACTAATAATGCTTTATTTTTAGAGGGGCATTCTATTACTAGACCTCCCATGTTTAATGGCATTTTGTTTTTTGGAGGGATAGAATGGAAATTTTTGGTCAATCTATTGATATTGATTTATGGTATATTATTTGTGAATTGAGTAAATACTCATAGATTAAGGCTTAAGACTAGATTTGAATTAAATGCACAAGAAAAAGTAAATCTATCTTTAAATGCTAAAGCCATAAATATTTTGTATAATGCTTTGGATGCAAATGAATTTTCTAAAGTAAAAGGCTACAAATCGGTCAAATTAGGAGATATGGGATAAATTGAAAGAAATCCATTAAAGAAATGAAGATATTAGAGAACAAAAGAAGTCACTTGTTGTGGCAAAATATGAATCCTTCAAAATGGAAGCTCATGAGAATATTGACAAGATGTATTGTAGGTTCAATGATATTGTAAAAGATTTGGAAGGGTTGGGTAATGAATATTCCTAATGTGAAAAGAATAAAAAGATTTTAAATGCTTTACATAAGGAATGGGAACCTAAATCCATTGTCATAGAGGAGTCTAAAAATTTAAATTCTATGCCTATCGAGTCTTTGATTAATTCTCTAACCTCTTTTGAATTGAAGATGAAATACAAGGTACAAGATGATGAGGAGGCAAAGGGAAAAAGAAGTATCGCATTTAAAGTTTCATCAAAAAGGAGAAAAGACTCAAGGAAGCCTCACTTCAACAACTTCCAAATCACTTGGGATGATTGCAATTCGGATGAAGAAGTTGAAGAAGAATATGAGGAGGCTCAAATGGCTTTTATGGCACTTGGCAATAATGAGGTATCCTCTAGTTGTGATTGTTGTGATGATTCATGTGATGATGATGATGTTGAATCATTTATTTTTAAAATGCATGAATGTTTGAAAGAATCATATGCTAAGAACAAAGAGTTAAAAATTAAAGTTAATGCTTCATTGAGTGCCAACTCAAAGCTTGTGCACGAAAATAATTCTTTGACGAAAGAAAATGATGTTTTGAAAGAAAAAATTGTTGGAAAAACCAAGATCATGGAATAACAAGCTTCATTGAAGAAGAGATTAGATGATCTTGATGATATTTTGAAAAAAGAAGAAAGAAAATATTTTTGAAAAGAAAAGAACTAGAAATAAGTTTTTAAATAAAAATTTTATCACATTTAGAAAAAAATGATTTGTGCTTTGTTAAATCTAAATCTTCTTTTTATGGCAATAAGAATATAATTTGTAATTATTGTCATCAACATGGCCATATAAAGAAAAATTGTTATGTTAAAAGAAATGAAAAATTGGGAATAAATTCTATTTGGGTGATTAAGCATGTTACTAACCCAATTGGACCCAAGAAAGTTTGGGTACCAAAAGTTGTTGCCTAACTTTGCATGTAGGTATACCTACATGCAAAGTTAGGCAACAACTTTTGGTATCCAAGATAAATTATCAATGGAGGGTGTTCAAATCATATGAGCTAAGATGATATTGAAATGGGTAACATCTAAAATTTTGTGTTAAGAATGTGCTTTCAATTTTATTTTTTTTAAATGAATTATGTTCTCTTGAATGTTACTCATCTATGTGATTGAATTTGTTTAGAATGCTAGGGAATAAGTATCCCCAATTTTTGTCTATAGTAAGTCACTACTTGCAAAAGAAAGGGGGAGCATTCTCTTTTAAATGGATTATTTTGCATTACAAGAAATTGCATTACATATGCTTTATTGTTTTGATGATGCTTTTTGGTAAGGAATGAGCAAAAAATGTTTTGATCCTAATTCTTTGTATGTAGACAATTCCCTCATATCTACATGAATACATATTCCTGAAGGGAATATATGTTTTGCATAACTTGACTTATTCTCCATGTACTCATGTGCATTATATTCATCTTTCAAGAGGGAGAATAAAATTAGGGGGAAGCTTATATTGCATTATTTTTCTTATGTTTTGATGATGTCAAAAGGGGGAGAAAATAATGGACAAAAATCTCTTGTATTGTGCTTCATATTTTATGGTTGTTTTTAGAAATGTCCAAATAATTTGTCATCATCAAAAAGGGGGAGATTGTTGAACCCCAGTTATGATAATCATGTTTTGATGATGACCAATCATACTAATGGTTTGCAATCAAGTGTGCAGAAGTAGGAGAATTTGGACACAAGGGAGCGTCCGACAAAGAAAGGTGTTCGGACACAAGGGAGCTTTCGACAAAGAAGAATCTGAAGCAGCCTCGGACGCTGAAGACCATCCGACAGATTGAACCCAAGATGAACGGATGATGAAGACTGTCTGAGTCAAGGTACCTGAACTGCCAAAGAAGTTTCTATCCTCAAGGATCGGACACTGAAGACCGTCCGACAGATAGAGCTACGGATGAAGCATAACATCCGAACAGCTAAGTGGAATTGTTCAGAGTATCGGACGCAAGACCGGATGTAGAGGCCATGCATTGGACGTCCGAAAGGTCCAACAGCTAGTTCGTTCGGACGCACACTCACAGTATCGGCCGTCCGAAAGACCAACGGCTAGTTTCTCAGGAAACAGAAAATAGCCGTTAGAGAGCTGTTGGAAGCAATTTTTGGGCTTCTATAAATACCCCCAAGTCTGTAAATGTAAAATATAGAGAGTAGAACTATTGTATTCAATACAAACACTTGTAAGAGCTATTTGGGAAGAAATAGGCTAAAATATTGTGGGTTGTATTGGTTTGAGTAGTGTAGTTCTCTTGGCTCAACTAGAGGGAATTAGTGTGAGCAAGAGTAGACTAGTGAGTGATCTTCAAGTGTAAGAGTGGAGGGATAACAGTGTACAAAGAAGTGAAGTTGTTGTGTAAAACCATTTGGCTCAACTAGAGGGATTTAATTGGTGCAAGGGTGAGCCTACTTTGTGTACAAGAAGGTTATTGCCTCACATTCTTTGAAGAGGCACTACTAGTGAAATTACTCCAAGCTTGAAAGGTTGGGAGTTTGGTTTGATACTCTCTATCTCTATCTTTATATTTGTTCTTTAAGCTTTAATTGTTGAATATTTATTATATTCATTTGTGCTTAAGTGTTTATTTGTTGCATTTCTATCAAGCACATTAAAAAAGTTTGTTTTTAAAACAACCTAATTCAACCCCTCCCCCCTCCCTCTTAGGTTGCTTTTGGGGCCAACACCAAACACCATCATAGTCATTTGAGAAAGACTAAAACAGATAAGAGCTATGATCATATGTGCTGATTATATGTCCACTAGTTGTTGCCTAAATGCCTAGCTAAAATCACTTAGTGATCAGTATAGAATTATGTGTGTGAAAGTTTTGTTTTGGCTTGATTGATACGCTCTTATTCTAGTATAAACTAAATAGAAATTATTTGCTCAGATCTCTTTCATGTGTGTTATGATATATTTTGTAAATGAATTTAATTGGTAAGTTTATAACTCTTTGTAAACCAGATTATGATTCTTGCTTGTTGATGGTAATTTTAATGGTTTTGGACATCCTGAAATTTCATTAACTGATTTTTAATGTAGTTTTTCCAGAAACATGCCCAGATGGATGCATCATTAAAGAATCAGTTTTAAAGAGAATCAATATACATGCATCTTTGAAATAAAAAAAAAAAAAAGGAAATTGGAATGGAAAAGTAGTATGGAAATTGGATTGGAAAAGCAGTATTTTTCGGTGACAATTGGCCAAGCAACTACCAATTGTGGATTAAAATCAAGCTAAAGAGTAAACCCCTCTGTCAGTTCTAGATTTAATCACAAAATTTACAGGCAAAATATTATGGAGGCACTTCCAGATGAAGTGTTTTAGCTTGTGCTTTAGATTCAGTCCCCATAAAACTTTTCAAGCATTTGAGTTTCCATCGATTCTGCTAGCGCTAGCTCCCTTTAGATTCCCTGTAGTATGGTTCTCCATTTTACACTTTGCTAAGTAGTACCTAGATCTTACAGTGCACTGACCATAGCCTGAATGGGTCCAAATAAGCCTCTCTTTCCCCCCAGTAACAATAATGGGGATTTTGGAAATACACCTAACTTCATCCTCATTAAACATGTCCTTTAGCAGCTCCATCTTCCACCTGCCATCTTCTATCAGCTGACTTACGAAACAAGTTTTGCAATTCTGAGGCTTAATTATTTAATAATTCCATCCTAATTATCCCATGGAAATTTATCATCCCAGATTTTGGAAGTTTTTCCATCCCCTATCATTTTCTTACACCCTTCTTGGAGATAATCCCTAGAATTAAGGAGTCCTTTCTAAGACCATGAAGCATTACTCCTGCATTTTGTATCCCAGATTTCTTGTCCGGCATAGTATTTACCTTTAAAAACTTTCCTGTTCACAGAAGGTGAGTAATCAATCTTCATATATACTTAGTTAAAAGGGCTTCAATAAAAGTCTATAAACCTCTGAATCCAAGACCCCCTTTACTCTTAACTTCTGACATTTTATCCCATCTGATCCAATGAACCTTTCCGTCTTGATTCTCATTTCCCTACCAGAATTGATCTATTTTAGAGTTTAGTTCTTAATAGAGTTTTTTAGGAAGCTTGAAGTAGGACATGTCATAATTGGGCATTGACTGTATGGTTGATTTCAACATTACTTCCTTTCCAGCTTGAGTAAGTAGCTTTCCTTTCTAACTTTCCAATCATATGCTTTCTTCTTCTTTAATCAAATACATGGCATTTTGATCTTCCTATCACTATAGGAAGTCCAAGATATTTGCTTCACTTGACCTATTTCATGTTCCCAACCCTCTCTACAATCTATTTCTGCGCATGATTTCAAGTATTCTTGTTAAAAAAACATAAAAGATTTATCTGTGGTTATCAACTAGCCCAAATGCCATTTCATATTTGTGAAGTATTTCCACAATTTGGGTAACTTCAGTAGCATTCGCCTTGCAACAAATGAGGCAGCCATCTGCAAAGAAGAAGTGAGAAATAGCTGGAATTTGCTTCACAATTCTTAACTCAGATATCAATTTCCTATCAACAGCTTGTCTCAGCAAACTTGAAAAACCTTCTGCACAAAAAAAGAATAGGTACAGAGAAAGGGATCTCCCTTCCTAATTCCTCTAGTTGGCTGAATGTAGCCACACTTTTCTCCATTAATGTTCACAGAATAGGTAACTGAGGAGATGCATTATTTAATCCAATTGATCCAAGTAGGAGAATATCCCATTTTAGCCATGACACTATCCAAAAAAAGGACCATTCCACCCTATCATAAGCTTTGGCCATATCTAATTTAGTGCCAAAATACCCCTCTTTACCTCTTCTTCTGTTATTCAGAGAGTGTAAAAACTCATGAGCTATAAGAATACTATCTAGAATATACTGTCTATTAGGAATAAAAGTAGATCGGGTATTACTAATGCACTTATCCATACAAGGTTTAAGCTAGCAATAAGAATTTTAGAAAGAATTTTGGAAAGGACATTGCATAGACTTATAGGTCTTAATAGACTAAAAAAAGTAGGATGATCAACCTTAGGAACGAGGAAATCAAAGTCTCATTAGTTTTCTTTGAGAAGCTTACCAACTTGGAAAAAAACTTTTAACAGCCTTGAAAATGTCCTCTTTAACAACACTTCAGAATCTTTTGAAGAAAATTGGGGACATCCCATTAGGCCCTTGGGACTTCTTAAGATGCATAGAAAATATGGCATCTGTGATATCTTTCTCAAAAACATGTTTGATTAGCTGTTATTAATTTGATCATTTACAGTCTAGGGAATCCCTTGGAGTATTTCTGCAAAATCTCCGTGATCAGAACAAGAAAAAATTTTGGTGAAATATTCTATGATCTCCCCTTCGACTTCTTGTTCAGTGATGCACCAGACTCCCATTAGCTTTTGAATCGTAGTGATTGTTTTGATTCTCCTCCTATCAGCTACCCTAGCATGGAAAAAAAACTAGTGTTCTTTTCCCCTCTCTAAGCCCCTTGATTCTAGGCTTTTGTCCCCAATGAATTTCTTCTTGATTGTAGGCCTTGTCAAGGTCTTTGTGGCACTGATCCAGAATATCTTTCTTATTTTGCTCACCACTTTCCTTAATATCCATGATCATCAACTTGATCCTTTTGATTTCTTTACCTGCATTAATGTTTAAGGACTTGTTCCAATCCAGTAGCTTGATCCTGCCGCCCTCGACTTTTTTAAGCAATCTGAAAAATGTAGACCCTCTACATTCATTTTGCCAATTCTCCTTCGTTACACCATCTATTTCCGTGTATTGCAGCCACTTCCTATCAGACACGAGCCTCTTCCTACCTTTTCTCCTAATATATTGAGTGTCCAATAAGAGCATGCAGTGATCAGATACTTCTTTACAATATGCTTAACACAGGTGTCAATGGCTTTGTCAAACAACATTCTCCTATTAGCACAATAGAACCATCTATCCAGCCTCTCTTTAACTTGTCTTCCTTCATTCCAGCTACTACACCAAGTCCAGGAAATACATTGAAATCCAAATCCATAAGCTAATTCTCCTGAACAAAATCCCTGAAGTTCCTAAAAGACCAATCTTCTCTTCTTACCCCATCCCATTTTGCTTCATTGGAAAGAATGTCATTAAAGTACCCACACAATGTCTAGTATTTTGTCTAAAGGTTCTTTGTAGGAGTCAAAATTCTCCATTGTTGAAGTCTTTTCTAATCATCTGTGCTTGTATAGACAAAAACTTTCCACCACTTTTTGCCACATTCCTTGTACTCAATGAGAACTTAAATGGTAAACTCAGTAAATAGGATTTCCTTACCTATAATCTCTTTTCTCCAAATCACAGCTAAGCCACTAGCTTTCCTAATGGGGTCAACAACAAAAACATCATCAAACTTCAGTTTTTGCTTAATTACAGTGTTCAAAAAAAATTTATTTATTTTTGGTTTCACATAGAAATATCACATTTTGAGAGTAGAGCGTAAAGACTTCCTTAAATTGGGGAATATTCAAGGGACCCCTTGCACCTCATCAATTCCACTCCAGCACTATCATTGAGAAGTGAAGCCCCATTAAGGTTGGAATCCACCATCTTGTTTCTGCCAAGATCAATTGAGTAAACCCTTTCATCTTCTTTTATCCAGTCCAGCATTCTTTTTGTTCTGAGTATTTTTTACCCAATGTTCTCATCAATAATAGCTAGTGCTTTCCTTTTGCCAACTGCTTGGACAATTCTTTTCCAAGTTTTATTTCCTTAGTGAACCTATGAAGCAACTGTATTTGTCTTGCCCTTGTCCTTTAAGATTTTTGTCTAATTACTCCCTTCCTAACCTACCTAATGTTCCTTCAGTCTTCCTCATCCTTATTGGCTTTTGGAATCAACACACATTAAATCCACATTAGTCTTTTCAACAATGGCAACACTTAGCATCCGACCTTTTGTCTCATTCTTGGGATAAACTTTCTTCTATATACTCCTTTCTGCCTTGAGAATATCCTTCTCCTTTGTTTTCTTGCTTGTTCCCAATCATGTCCTTGTGATGGAAGTTTTCCTGATTGTTATCATTTACTTCTATTCCCTTCTGCCTTAATGGAACTAACTGGTTGGCAGTATGATCATTGATGTTGTTTTTGCAATGGTTTATCTAACTGTTTTATGATTCAAATACAGAGTCCTTTGTTCCTTTAGTTGCTTTGTGACTCTGCCTCATGGTGGAAGTTTTAGCCATGCTTTCCTTTAACCAATTCCTATACTACACAGCTTCTCTAGTGCTGCCATTTCTTAAGATGTTTCAGGTTTTTTTTTTTTTGGTGCCCCAACACCCCATTTTTTAAGCAGAAATCCGAACAATTCAAACTTAAAGTCCTCCCAACTACAAGTATCAATCAATTTGATCATGGTACCTCCCATCAAGGGTTGCGGACAGAGGACAAGTCTATTTCAATAAGCACTTGGAGATGTCTTCCTATTTTACTACCTGTATCAGGGATTATAACTTCCTTTGCATTGCCCATCACATCCCTTATTTTTATACCAGTCCCTCTGGAGAGCCAGTGAATAGGTAAGTTCCACACTGGAATCCACAGTTTTTCTTTCAAGAACACATCCTTTTGTTTTTCATTTCTGTGGAACCATCTCTTGAACACTAACATTTGATTGTCTAGCACCCAAGATCTCCCACTGCTAAATCTTTCCATCTCAGTGTCATTGTTAAAGAAAAACAGGAATAAGTTAGGTCCAGGTTCCATAACCTCCAAATTCATCGGATAATTTTATCCAGCACTGTTCTGCTTCATTTTTGACCAAATTCACACCTTCCTGTTGTTTTACTGAAAGATCAAATTTCTCCAAATTTTCTGCTAGTACATCAGTCATCTAGATGTGATTACAGAAATACTAAGGTTCTTCAGATTATAAAGATTAAATTAAACAAACCAATTTTGCAAAAAAGAAATAGGTGTTCACAGTCTATGACATGGATACAAAGTAGCAAAAAGAAAAGGAAAAAAAAAAAAAAAAACCCGACAAAAGGAAGGCAAGCAAAGAAAAGGGGGACAGGAAAACCAAACAAGGAGGATAAAAGGGAAAGAAAAATAATAACCAAAATCGAAATAAATATGGGTACTTGGCAATAAAACCAATGATAAACCATAACCACCAGACAAGAAGAATTTGATGATTTCTACGCTACCAAGTCAGCGTTGGCTTAATATATGAAGGCCGATCTGTTGCCATGTCACTTGCGCAATAGTTAAATAGATAGTAGGCCATATGCAAAAAGAGAGAGAGATGATACACTTCATATGAATTGTTGACATATCCAAATAAATTTCTGATGAAAACTGAGGGAGACATTTGGGGTTTACCAAACTTTTAATAATGGAATCTTAGCTCCAAGAAAGATCCAATTCATACAAACATAATGCTCTCTTGAATACGATCTGATTAAGCTTTGAGTTTTCTGGAATTTTAGAGCAGGTTTTTTCGATATTTTTTTGAACTTTTTTTTTTTGCAATTTTTGAACACCTACAAGGAGGAGGGAAAACCTCTACAAGGGGAAAAAAAAACTTCTATAAGGAGTACAAGGTGCTACAATTAAGCTGTCTGAAATAGTAAGGTGGCAGAAACTAGAGCAAAGAAAGATGAAATCACTTTCTTGTGCGTCTTAAAAAACAGAATAAATTGATAGATAATAGTTTGGGTTAATAACACTTTGTCCCCCTGAACTAGATAAGTAATTACACTTTGCCCCCTTGAACTAAAAAATTACACTTTGCCCCCAATCACATGATTCATCTTTTTAAAAATTTATAATATCAAGTTAAATGACTAAAATACCCTTAATATTATTTTAATTTTTCATGTATTTAATTTTGATGTTCAATACGTATAAAAGAATTAGAAAAAATAAAATATAATAACAAACTAACATTATAATAAAAATTATTATTATAATATAATTTAATAACAAAATAATTAGGGAGTGAAAATGTGATAAAATGTTGAATTATATTATATTTGACATTATAATTTGCACAGATTCATCCAAATATTAAAATTGTAAAATGTTAAGAGACATCAAAGAAGTCACAAATTTTATAAAAAAAATATATTGTCACACAATATTTTTAAAGAAGAATTTTTAACAGAAAATTAGCCCGTTTAGGAATTTTTCTACCATTATAATTAAACATTTAAATTCAAAATAATATAAAATGAAATAACAAAATTTAAAATTTTAATCAAGATATATATTGATATGGATTATATTAAAATATTATATAATTTGTTTTTCATTATTTTTAAATAATTATTACATCATTATCAAAATTTAAATACAAAAATCAAAATATAGTGCTAAGAGTATTTAAGTCATTTAATATGATATTATAAAATTTTTAAAGAATAAATCATGTGACTAGGGGGCAAAGTATAATTTTTGTAGTTCATGGGGATCCAAAGTATTATTACCTACCTAATTCACAGGGATAAAGTGTTATTCACCCTAATACTTTATTAGTGATACTTTTACTGTACCATTTATATTATCACACTTACTATTTTAAAATATTCCAAAATAATTGCACCATTAAAAAAGAAATCATTACTTTATGTCACACTCATATTATATTCCAATTATGCTAAAACATTTAAATTATAACTTTTTGACTTTGTTTTATCTTATTATATCGAAATTTCTCAAGTTCATACATGGTATAATGTCTGATATAGCAGACATCCACTGATATGTTGACACGTGTTAAATGATTTTTTCAAATCCTCAAAATGAACCGGTTACTTTCAACATTATGAGGGGCAAATTACTGGAAAAAATGTGTAGTTGGCCCTCATGTAAAAGTAGATAACCTTTATGTGATTTGACCGAGATGATGGTGATGGAAATCTAGATGTGTGGGACATGTGGGACAAGCTGTCTTCGTTAATGTAAAAATAAAAGCAGCATAAAGCATAGTATTTAAGATAACCTTAAAATCCCGTCTGAGAATGAAAATCATCCCATAAAGCTGGATGTCAAACGAATGCCACTATGTAGTAGGTGATGCATTAACTCATTCTAAATAAATGAAATCTGGTGGATCTATTTATGATTGTAATGAAATTTAGTTTTGAAGAAGAGAAATTGTAGTTTAATTCGAGACCAAAAAAAAAAAAGTGTATATTTCTTGAGATGAAATCTGGGTTTGTTTTATGAAATCTTAGTAGAATATGAAAGGTGTGAGAGTATTTTTGTGCTTCACATACTGTTGAATATTAGTTGGAAAAAAAATGCCAAAATAAGAATTTTGAAAAAAAAAATGTATTATGCAAATTTTGAAGGTTTCTTGGTGTATGAAATCATTTTAAGCAGTTGAAAGTGTGCGTGGAAAAGTGGCAGTGTGAGCAACGTCCAGCTGCGAGGTAAATCATGGTTATTTGATGCTAGTTGTTTTACATTTGCATGCCTTCATTCCTGTCGAAGATAATTATAATAACAATATATTTACTTAAAGAGTTACAGGTATGATAATACATTTTCAAAAGATGAATGATTCACATATGAAGAGGACTTGTCGTGGTTGAGAATGATAATGGCGTATTTTAGTTATCACTAAATATTATTGACAATATTTTGGATGCATAGTTTTGTTGTCTTTTAGATAGAATTTTGGTGTCTATAGGTTTATGATGTTGTGGTTGGAAATAAAATTTTTGTGTATGAATAATTTTTTTAAGTATTTATTTTCAAAAGTTTGACTTTTTTTCCTGAATCGGTAGGGTGTTGCTACCTATTGATATTATGGATGGTCATAGAAATGGTCACGAGTATATTGATTACTTGGAATCAATTGAAGTTCGGTATGAATCTAGTGTTGGTGGTGGAGAAGAGTTTCCAACTAAAGTATCTGTTGAAGGCAACATTGAATCGCAGTGTATGGATGACCTGGATGATGATGCAGTATTGAGTATGAGGTTTGACTACTCCGTTGGCGATGCAAAAATTTTTT
Organism: Cinchona pubescens; assembly: GCA_025175665.1. Classification (NCBI taxonomy): domain Eukaryota; kingdom Viridiplantae; phylum Streptophyta; class Magnoliopsida; order Gentianales; family Rubiaceae; genus Cinchona; species Cinchona pubescens. The sequence continues at coordinate 428,888 of JANKKI010000152.1, forward strand.
ATCTGGTTTATGCAAAGGCAATCGGTTTTGGCATACGAAAAGTTGATCAAAAGTTTAATAAGAGTGGAATCATTAGGTACAGGAAATGGTCTTGTTGTAGGGAGGGAGAAAGAGAAGAGCAGTGGATTAACATGGAAAATCATAAACGACAAGCTAAAGCTATTACAAGAAAGAGAAGAGCAGTGGTTAACATGGAAAATCGTAAACGACAAGCTAAAGCTATTACAAGAGTTAACTGCAATGCTTGTTTTCGTATAAAATACGAAGCTGTTGAGGGAAAGTGTGTTGTGACTGAGTTTATTAGGGAACACAATCACTTGTTGGCTAGACCTTCTACAGTTCCTTTCTTGAGGTAACATCGGCACCTTTCAGATGCGGACTATGCACAAGCAAGTGCAATGCGTAGTGTTGGGACTAGAACAAGTCAGATTATGAAATTATTTGTTGTACAAGCTAGAGGATATGATAAGGTGGGTTTCATGCCAAAAAGGATCTTGACAGTAGGATGCAGAGAGAAAGGAATAAAGCAAGAGTGAATAGTCATGCAAAAGGGGTGATAAGGTCCTTGCAAGGGAAGAAAGAAATTGATGAAGATTTTTTCTATAAATATGTTGTTGATTCTGAAGATCATTTGATTAGGTTATTTTGGGCTGATGCGCAGTCATTAAGGGATTACAAGTGCTTTGGAGATGTGTTGGTATTTGACTCTACATACAAAACCAATGATTATGATCAACGACTTGTTGTGTTATGTGGTATAAACAATCATTTTTCGACTGTTATATTTGCTTGTTGTTTGGTATCAAGGGAGGACGATGATGCATTTGTTTGGCTGTTGGAAACTCTTGTCCAAGCTGAAAGAAGCCAATAGCTGTCATGACTGACGATGATCGAGCAATGAAAAAGGGAATAGAAAAACTTCTTCCAAAACGCACGTGACAAATTGGGTAGGCAATTCGAGGAGAAGTTCGAAACGTGCATGTACGGTAATTGGTCAGACAATTAGACAAGTTTGAAAGGGAGTGGGAGAAGTTGGTACAGGAATTTGGATTAGAAAGTAGTGATTGGGTGCAAGATGCTTATAATAAGAGAGCCATGTGGGCTGTTGCCTATCTACGTGGATATTTTTTTGCGATATGAGAAGCACTCAAAGATGTGAAAAAATGAAAGCAGTTATGAAAATTTATTTGAACAAGAGACTAAAATTGTACGAGTTTGTTAGGGCATTCGATCTAGGGATAGCAGCTATACGACATGAGGAGAACCGATTGATTGGAGAAATAGAAAATACATCGCTTTTTCTTGTGACTAAACTTAATTGGTTAGAGGCCCACGCTGCGAAAGTGTACACCCGAAAAACCTTCTTACAGGTTAAGGATAAAATAAAATCATAAGGTCTGTTGAATCGACCTGGTGTTATTGATGATGGTATTCAAAAGATTCATTTCGTGGAGGACATGAGTGCCAAGAAGAAGTGGATGGTCCAACAGAATATTGCTGACGGTGATATGAGGTGACTCTCCTCGTGTATGGAGTTTGAGACCCTTGGCCTCCCATGTAGCCACATGGTACGCATAATGTACATGGAGGGAATGGAAAAAATCCCTGAAGGATTAATCATGAAGCGATGGACTTGAATAGCTAGGGAGGGATTTGATGGCCATCCTGTAGTAGAGTATAGATGTTTAGATAAGGCCACTGAGAACGCTAGACATGGTTCATTGATGAACGAGTGCAAGCAACTGTGCTCTTATGTAGTAAAATCAGACAACGAATACAAACGTATTCGGGAATGGATGCAGAAAGAAATACAGAAGATGCAAGCCCTTGGTTTATCCTGTGAACGTGATAATTGTGAAGGTGAACAAGGTCTACAGCTGCTCGGGGTTAAAGATCCTGTGCAAACCAGGGCTAAGGGTATGAATAAAAACATCACGAAAAAAAAAACCAACACAAAATCAATGAGGAAATTGTGGGTTAGTTGAATGCAATTTACCTTTTCAACTACCAAATATAATGCTTTTGATTGGAGACTGCTTACATATTCCAGTGTGAGTTTTTATTTCTTTAATTCACAAATGCCTAAATTACAGGTTGCGCGACGGTCATAACATTAGGACATGTACTTACAAGGAAGGTATTCCCGAATCATCCGGGTTAGGTGTTGATTTATCTGAGGATGTTGTTCAAAGCACTCAACAAGGTTTGCAATATTATGAAGTTGACTCTTTTAGTCACTCGGGTGGGCAGGTAAATATGAAGCTGTTTCGTAATAATACATTTGTGTTTTATGAATGTGAAAACAAAACATAAAAAATCTATTTTTAATTATTTTTTCTTGGCTTGTTTGTACAAGGTATGGTATGGATCGCAAATTCCGATAGTATAAACGGCATGATTGACAGAGGAAACAACATGGCAAACCATAGCTTTCAAGTCGTTTGAGTTGTAGAGCTGAAAATTTGTAAACTGAATAGGTGAGTGGTATATGATTAAGATTTATTTCAGGATTACTACACCTGTTCAATGCAGTTTGGTGGGTTGTCGTTGTCAAGTGGACATCCATTTTCGCACTAAAGAAGCACCGTCACCACTGGCAATCTCGCTATAGGAGATAGTACCGTGAGTGCTGAAGAAGTATTTAGTTGTGGATTAAAATTAAGATGATGGACGACTTAGTGTAATTGAACATGGACTATTTAATATATGCTTAATTAAAAGGTTATGCTTAGGCTCGTTTGGAATAATTTAAGCACTTTTATTTTGTGTTTGGATGGAGGGATTTGGGTGAATTTGATTTGAAATCCAAATTTATGATAATATGTCCAAACAAGTTAATTGATTTAGTTATGGATTTGAAATCCACCAACAAATATAAGTGTGATTTTAATGGTTAAATGAGTGAAATTGGAGTTGGATGGCCCTCCATCCATCCATCGAGTCAAGTAATTCGCTATCGGAAAATTTTTCGCCACCTATCTCATGCCATGCTTCTTCTTTCTCCGAATCGGTTCCTAGTGTCAGTCAATCAGGATTCGCCATCAAGTGAGGGAAGAGCCAATTACTTTAAGTTAAGCCTGTCTCATCATTCACGCAATTCCCACGTCCATTGATTGATCGCGCGAGTACGCATCCAGTTAGCGCATAGCGAATGAAAAAAGCGTTTATCCTGGATTCTCTTCCTCAATCAAAATGTCTATCAATTTATCCCAATTCCTATTCATTCAGTCAAAGTCTCCGTGGCCCTTTCAAGCCCTTCTACTAAGAGATGCATCATGTTGATAGGAGTTCATTAAGAGAGTCCGGATCGAATCAGTATGCATATACCGAGTCAATGAGCAATTCAATAAGAGAGTTCGAATTCAATGAGCAATTCAAACAGAGTCAAATCAGTATTCATATATCGATTCGATCCGTGCTCTTGGAATTGGAATAAGTTCGACAGTGGATCACGAAATCTTGGCGATCTTCTATAATCTAACGAATGGGGAGTCTGCTTTAAAATTGTCCACCCTGCACCCGTCCCATCGGAATTCATAAACCGATCCAGGTCTAGAATACCAATTCTGATTCAAACCCAACCGATTTACAGGCATATCCTATACTGCTTTAATAATTCAATTAACCGATTTCGAATAAGCAATAAGATCGAAATAATTTGAATCTAATTGGTTACAAATTCAATGAATCATATACTTGCCCAAATGGATAAGAATATAAATTGAGGAAAAAAATTGGGTAAATATGGGATGATTAAAATATGAGGGATTGAATATGATAAAGTTAAGAAATTGGAGGACAACATTTATAGTATATAAATTTGGTGTTTCCGCTAAATTCATTTTAATAAAAATTGAACTAGTAAACAAATTTGGTGTTGCCGCCAAATGTTTTAATGAAAATTAAATTCTTTGGTGTTGCTGCTAAGAACATTTTCACGAAAATTGAACTCCTTCAAGATTTTGTATTTACCTTGGCAACATCTATAAATTGGGTTCTGCATTAGGCGAATTAGACTTTCAGTAAATTAGATTGTCTAAAAACTCATAAAAATCCATCAAATCATAGCACAGGAAGTAGTTTGAAGGCAAGCATCAGTGTAAAATTTGCATAAACAAATTACCTGTTGTTTACATTTGTATGGGTTGTTAAATAATTTCTCTATTTTCATTTGTTTTATAGACTTCAAGGTGGAAGGTGCTAGATGGATACACCGGAAAGGATTAAAGCAGTAGAAAAAGAGCATAAATATCACAATCAGGGGTGATGCAAACACAATAGTTGTTTTTGGTGCATGGAAGAGTTGGCAGATTATGAGGACTTTGTCCTCGGATTCAGGAGGGGGCTACAAAACTTGACTTGTTCCAAGTGATGAAGAAGATGAACAAACGAGATTAGACTATTATTGTTTGTTCATCTTCTTCATTACAGTCAAGTCTTGTAGCCCCCTACTGAATCCGAGGACAAAGTCCTCATAATCTGCCAACTCTTCCATGCACCAGAAACAACTATTGTGTTTGCATCATCCCTGATTGTGATATTTATGCTCTTTTTCTACTGCTTTAATCCTTTCCGGTGTATCCGCCTAGCACCTTCCACTTTGCAGTCCGCAAAACCAAATGAAAATAGAGAAATTATTAAACAACCCATACAAATGTAAAAAATAGGTAAGTTGTTTATGCAAATTTTGATGCTTGCCTTAAAACTACTTCCTATGCTATGACTTGATGGATTTTTATGAGTTTTTTAGACAATCTAATTTAATGAAAGTCTAATTCGCCTAATGCAAAACCCAATTTATAGATGTTGCCATAGGTATATTGGTGGCGGTAACTACAAAATCTTGAAGGAGTTCAATTTTCGTGAAAATGTTCTTAGCGGCAACAACTAAGAATTCAATTTTCATTAAAACATTTGGCAGCAACACCAAATTTGTTTACTAGTTCAATTTTCATTAAAATGAATTTAGCGGAAACACCAAATTTATATACTATAAATGTTGTCCTCCAATTTCTTAACTTTATCATATTCAATCCCTCATATTTTAATCATCCCATATTTGCCCAATTTTTTTCCTCAATTTATATTCTTATCCATTTGGGCAAGTATTTGGTTCATTGAATTTGTACAATGGACTTGAATATAATCGGTTAGATTAAATTATTTTGACTGCCGATTGCTTATTCGAAATCGGTTAATTGAATTATTAAAGCAGGATAGGATACGCCTGTAAATCGGTCGGGTTTGAATCGGAATTGGTATTGCAGACCCGGTTTTGTTTATGAATTCCGATGGGGTGGGTGCAATGTGGACAATTTTAAAGTAGACTCCCCATTCGTTAGAGTATAGAAGATCGCCAAAATTTTGTGATCCACTGTCGAACTTATTCCAATTCCAAGAGCTCGGATCGAATCGGTATATGAATACCGATTCGAACTCTCTTATTGAATTGCTCACTGAATCGGTATATGAATACCGATTCAATCCGAACTCTCTTAATGAGCTCCTATCAGCATGGTGCATCTCTTAGTAGAAGGGCTTGAAAGGGCCACGGAGACTTTGACTGAATGAATAGGAATTGGGATAAATTGATAGACATTTTGATTGAGGAAGAGAATCCAGGATAAACGCTTTTTTCATTCGCTATGCGCTATGTACTGGATGCGTACTCGCGCGATCAATCAATGGACGTGGGAATTGCGTGAATGATGAGACAGGCTTAACTTAAAGTAATGGCTCTTCCCTCACTTGATGGCGAATCCTGATTGACTGACACTAGGAACCGATTCGGAGAAAGAAGAAGCATGGCATGAGATAGGTGGCGAAAAATTTTCCGATAGCGAATTACTTGACTCGATGGATGGATGGAGGGCCATCCAACTCCAATTTCACTCATTTAACCATTAAAATCACACTTATATTTGTTGGTGGATTTCAAATCCATAACTAAATCAATTAACTTGTTTGGACATATTATCATAAATTTGGATTTCAAATCAAATTCACCCAAATCCCTCCATCCAAACACAAAATAAAAGTGCTTAAATTATTCCAAACGAGCCTAAGCATAACCTTTTAATTAAGCATATATTAAATAGTCCATGTTCAATTACACTAAGTCGTCCATCATCTTAATTTTAATCCACAACTAAATACTTCTTCAGCACATACTCACGGTACTATCTCCTATAGCGAGATTGCCAGTGGTGACGGTGCTTCTTTAGTGCGAAAATGGATGTCCACTCAACGACAACCCACCAAACTGCATTGAACAGGTGTAGTAATCCTGAAATAAATCTTAATCATATACCACTCACCTATTCAGTTTACAAATTTATGGATCTACAACTCAAATAGTATAAACGGCATGATTGACAGAGGAAACAACACAATCATGCCGTTTATACTATCGGAATTTGCGATCCATACCATACCTTGTACAAACAAGCCAAGAAAAAATAATTAAAAATAGATTTTTTATGTTTTGTTTTCACATTCATAAAACACAAATGTATTATTACGAAACAGCTTCATATTTACCTGCCCACCCGAGTGACTAAAAGAGTCAACTTCATAATATTGCAAACCTTGTTGAGTGCTTTGAACAACATCCTCAGATAAATCAACACCTAACCCGGATGATTCGGGAATACCTTCCTTGTAAGTACATGTCCTAAATTCAATGTTATGACCGTAAATTACAGGTAATTTAGGCATTTGTGAATTAAAGAAATAAAAACTCACACTGGAATATGTAAGTCTCCAATCAAAAGCATTATATTTGGTAGTTGAAAAGGTAAATTGCATTCAACTAACCCACAATTTCCTCATTGATTTTGTGTTGGTTTTTTTTTTCGTGATGTTTTTATTCATACCCTTAGCCCTGGTTTGCACAGGATCTTTAACCCCGAGCAGCTGTAGACCTTGTTCACCTTCACAATTATCACGTTCACAGGATAAACCAAGGGCTTGCATCTTCTGTATTTCTTTCTGCATCCATTCCCGAATACGTTTGTATTCGTTGTCTGATTTTACTACATAAGAGCACAGTTGCTTGCACTCGTTCATCAATGAACCATGTCTAGCGTTCTCAGTAAGGACTTAACTAAACATCTATACTCTACTACAGGATGGCCATCAAATCCCTCCCTAGCTATTCAAGTCCATCGCTTCATGATTAATCCTTCAGGGATTTTTTGCCATTCCCTCCATGTACATTATGCGTACCATGTGGCTACATGGGAGGCCAAGGGTCTCAAACTCCATACACGAGCACCTCATATCACCGTCAGCAATATTCTGTTGGACCCTCCACTTCTTCTTGGCACTCATGTCCTCCACGAAATGAATCTTTTGAATACCATCATCAATAACACCAGGTCGATTCAACAGACCTTATGATTTTATTTTATCCCTAACCTGTAAGAAGGTTTTTCGGGTGTACACTTTCGCAGCGTGGGCCTCTAACCAATTAAGTTTAGTCACAGGAAGAAGCGATGTATTTTCTGTTTCTCCAATCAATCGGTTCTCCTCATGTCGTATAGCTGCTATCCCTAGATCGAATGCCCTAACAAAGTACAATTTTAGTCTCTTGTTCAAATAAATTTTCAAAACTGCATTCATTTTTTCACATCTTTGAGTGCTTCTCATACTCGCAAAAAAATATCCACGTAGATAGGCAATAGCCCACATGGCTCTCTTATTATAAGCGAAAATCTTGGACCCAATCACTACTTTCTAACCCAAATTCCTGTACCAACTTCTCCCACTCCCTTTCAAACTTGTCTTCTGACCAATTACCGTACATGCTTGTTTTGAACCTCTCCTCGAATTGCCTACCCAATTTGTTATGTGCGTTTTGCTCCAAATGCCATCCGCAAAGCCTATGCTTTGCCTCTGGAAGAATTTTTTCTATTCCCTTTTTCATTGCTCGATCACCGTCAGTCATGACTGATATTGGCTTCTTTCCACCATTAGCTTGGACAAGAGTTTCCAACACCCATACAAATGCATCCTCGTCCTTCCCTGATACCAAGCAAAAATAACAGTCGAAAAATGATTGTTTATACCACATAACACAACAAGTGGTTGATCATAATCGTTGGTTTTGTATGTAGAGTCAAATACCAACACATCTCCAAAGCACTTGTAATCCCTTAATGACTACGCAACGGCCCAATATAACCTAATCAAATGATCTTTAGAATCAACAGCATATGTTTGTAGAAAAAATCTTTATCCATTTCTTTCTTCCCTTGCAAGTACCCTATCACCCCTTCCACATCACCGTTCACATTGCTTTATTCCTTTCTCTCAGCATCCTATTGTCAAGATCCTTTTTGATGAAACCTACCTTATCATATCCTCCAACTTGTACAACAAATAATTTCATAATCTGACTTGTTCTAGTCCCAACACTACGCAATGCACTTGCTTGTGCGTAGTCAACATCTGAAAGGTGCCGATGTTACCTCAAGAAAGGAAGTGTAGAAGGTTTGGCCAACAAGTGATTGTGTTCCCTAATAAACAAAGTCACAACATACTTTCCCTCAACAGTTTCGTATTTTATACGAAAACAAGCATTGCAGTTAACTCTTGTAATAGCTTTACCTTGTCGTTTACGATTTTTCATGTTAATCCACTGCTCTTCTCTTTCTCCCTCCCTGCAACAAGACCATTTCCTGTTCCTAATGATTCCATTCTTATTAAACTTTTGATCAACTTTTAATATTCGTATGCCAAAACCGATTGCCTTTGCGTAAATCAGATAAAAAAATTCTGCATCGCCAACGGAGTCGAGCCTCATACTCAATACTACATCATCATCCAGGTCATCCGTGCACTGCGATTCAATGTTGCCTTCAACAGATATTTCAGTTGGAGACTCTTCTCCACCACCAACACCAAATTCATACCGAATTTCAATTGATTCCTCGTAATCAATATACTCGTGCCCACTTCTATGACCATCCATAATATCAATAGGTAGCAACACCTTACTGATCCAGGAAAAAAAATCAAACTTTTGAAAATAAATAATTAAAAAAATTATTCATTCGCGTAGAATCGTTAGGTCATTACACAAAAATTTTATTTCCAACCACAACATCATAAACCTATAGACACTAGAATTCTATCTAAAAGACAACAAAACTATGCATCCAAAATATTGTCAATAATATGCAGTGATAACTAAAATACGCCATTATCATTCTCAACCACCACAAGTCCTTTTCATACCTTGTTGTCTATCATTCATCTTTTGAAAATGTATTATCATACTTGTAACTCTTTAAGTAAATATATTGTTATTATAATTATCTTCGACGAAGGCATGCAAATGTAAAACAACCAGCATCAAATAACCATGATGTACCTCGCAGCTAGACGTTGCTCAGACTGCCACTTTGCCACACACTTTCAACTACTTAAAATGATTTCATACACCAAGAAACCTTCAAATTTTGCATAATACCTTTCTTTTTTTCAAAATTCTTATTTTGGCATTTTTTTTCCAACTAATATTCGACAATATGTGAAGCACTAAAATACTCTCACACCTTTCATATTCTACTAAGATTTCATAAAACAAACCCAGATTTCATCTCAGGAAATATACACTTTCTTTTTTTTATTTGGTCTCGAATTAAACTGCAATTTCTCTTCTTCAAAACTAAATTTCATTACAATCATAAATAGATCCACCAGATTTCATTCATTTAGAATGAGTTAATGCATCACCTACTACAGTAGTGGCATTCATTTGACATCCGGCTTTATGGGATGATTTTCATTATTAGTCGGAATTTTAAGATTATCTTAAATACTATGTTAACTATTTTCTTTATTGCCTTTATTCTCACATTAATGAAGACAGCCTATCCCACATGTCCCACATATCTAGATTTCCATCACCATCACCTCGGTTAAATCAAATAAAGGGTATCCACTTTTACATGAGGGCCCACTACATATTTTTTCCAGTAATTTGCCCCTCATAATGTTAAAAGTAACCGATTCATTTTGAGGATTTGAAAAAATCATTTAACACGTGTCAACATATCAGTGGATGTCTACTATATCAGACATTATACCATGTGAACTTGAGAAATTTCGAACAAGTAACCGTCAAAGTCAAAGGGAACCCAGGTAATCTTTCATCATTATGATTATGGGGCTGGAATAATCAGCCCCATCCAACTGCTGAAACATGATCCCATCCATGCGTGCTTGAATTCCCTCAGAAAATGATACAAATCATCAGATAACTGTTTCAACATTCTGTCTACTCCAACTAGAGAGTTTCCTAAGCCAGTGTGTCTCTGGCAGCGATGGTGATGGTCTGACCAGCTCAACAAGAGTTACCTGCACACGAGGTGAAATTATCAAGACACAACAGAGAAAATCAACAGATTAGCAAAATGAAGCATCACCTCATCAAAAACAAGCACATTTATAATATGATTGCTATTAACACAGTTTTCAAACAACCAAAAACTGAAGTAATGAGAGAGTTAACACGTTTCTGTACCTCAATAATGCTTTAGCTTATGCAACAGCTCTCTGATTATCTAACATGTAGATATGGTATCCTAACACATACTAACCCTTAGAGCAACAGTTAATAGTATGCACTGATTTCTAAAACCTCTACGAACTGGAGTTGGTATCTAATTTTGCTAATATCATTTAAACAGATCGTCAACCTAACAATGAATTCAACAAATTTATAAACATTTATGAAAAGATTACTTACACTGAACCATGCTTGCTCAAAGTCGTAGAAGAGTACAACAGGAAGTACCTCTTGATCCTGAGGTATATTTGCCTTCTGTTTTGCTATAGCAACAGATCGAGAAAGCCCACCAATTGCATCAACTAAACCTCGTGAAGCTGCGTCATTACCCGTCCAAACTCTACCTTGTGCAACCTCCTCCATTTTATCTACCTGCCACAGATACCTGGAACATCAAAATGATGATTTCCAAAATAACTGAGACTATGATGCATAATTTACTGAATATCTTACGCTCATTGATCTTGAAAAGGCAGCCTTGTCTCGAAATTGTCTATATGCATTCTGGGCAGACTTAGCAAAGAGTTCCTCCTCATCTGGTCTGCATGTACAGTAACATTCAATGAGTGGCAATCACTACAGAATTGGGATGCAAGCACAAATTATGCATTACAAACAGAATGAAAGAGTTTAACACTGCAAACAAAAAGTGAAGCTATGGCACCTTCCAATTCCAACTGCTTATAATAATAGCTGAGGCACTTGAAATCAATTTAACCATAAATAAACACCACAAAGGAGAGAAAAAGATTGTAATCGAGGACATTCACAAAATGTCTCTTCTTTTCCTTGCCATTTCTTTTTCAAAATTGTATGGAAGTTGAAGGGCAAAAGAATACTCACTCATGTTTCAGAAAGACTACAACATCAATCAAATTGAGTCTAGAGCAATCGCTACAGATCGATTATGATCACGCTCAATTTTGTGTTCAGTCATGCAAAATTTGAATCAAGTACTGTTTTCGTCCAAGAATTTACTGATCATGTCTTGATCTTTTAATTTAAATGAAGCATATGGATTGAAAAGGAAAAAATTGGCATTCAAATAAAGAAGATGATAGGGAAGGAGGAAGTGGAAAAGAAGACAGCAATGAACCCCTATCCTGTTCACCTGTGCACAAACGTGCATGTGTTGAGGTAAGAAAGTTTTAAGCATAAAAATGGTTGTGCCAAGGCAATGAAGTAGGACATAAATTTATTATGAGAAGGATTTTGGCCATAAAGTGCCTCACTGGAGAATGGGCATAATCCACCCACTCAATTTCTACCATCTAATCTACAAAATTTGGGTTACATGGTCACACGTAGCATTCCAAATTCTCCTGGAGAAAATGGATTGGTTGGTATCAAAATAAAGCATATATGTTGTAGCACTACATTTTTCACTCATTAGGATCCTCTTTTTTGTGTGTGTGTGTGTGTGTGTGTGTAACTTTGCCTCCCAAAAGCCTAAAGAAATTTTTGCTCAATTTAGTTAACGTAACAGAAATATACAGAGCAACAAGTCACAGACTAACCTGAATGGTCGTTGTTCAGCTGCAGTAAGCTCTGCATATCGACCCCTCGATAGTATCTCCTTATTGAAACCAATCTTTTCATATAATTTTTCCAGATTGAACTTTCCTACAACCAGAACAGTTAATCCATCAACATCCACCAATAATACATGAATACTTTTCATGCAGCCGTTTGGCTTTTGCCCAAAGAACATACTCAACAACAGTCCTCTGCACAACCACATTGCATTTCAATATTAGAATCCTAACCAAACAACAAAGAGCACATATCTATTTGAAACAATGGCAAGAGGAGACACAATAAGAGGACTTGCATACAACAAAAGGGAAGAAATATCAAACTGGAGGGGAAAAAATATTAACAGGAGCTATGAAAGCTTGCAATAACAAAGCTTTGAAAAAGAAAACACAATTCTGCAGATGCATGTCAGCTGAACAGGGAAGGAATGACATCATAGACAAGTATTTTGCTAGTTAACATACAATTAGGCATCTCTCATTGTGAAGGTGACCTCATCCCAACAGTTGATAATTAAAACTAGACTGCAGTCACTCCTAAAGCCAATGATAAAATTGAAGGAACTCTATTAGTCATTTTGCATCCTCAACTTGTCTTATATGTGAATTAATAGAACTGCCTGTGATCAACATGATGAATTCAGTAATGAAACCTGATATCTGGACTTGGATCTTGCTATCAAATGCTTTTATTATTACACAATCCCCTAGAGCCACTGGGCCATGTGGTAATTTCTAGATGGAGGCCACACATTGATGTTTTACAACACTTAAGAGTGGAATTATTATCTCCTCCACTAGAGTCATCACCAAAAATGCATCACTAGAACTATTGACAAGGTCTTGAACTACTGATGACATCTTAACCATTGAGTGAATGACAAATTTTAATCAAGAAAATCCCTAGAGTGGGATTGCTATGGTTACCTGTCACGAGACTGACAGAACCAGTTAATGTAAGATTTTATGCAACTATAATCCCAGTCCTTGAATCATTGCTAAAAATGCATCACTAAAACTATTCACAAGGCCTTGATCTACTGATGACATCTTTACCACGGAATGAATAACAAATATTTTAATTAAGAAAATCCCCAGAGTGGGATTGCTTTGATTACCTGTCACCACACCGATAGAACCAGTTAATGTAAGATTTTCTGCAACATATATAGTCCCAGTTCCCATTGCCATATAGTATCCTCCACTAGCTGCCACATCAGCCATTGATGCAACAACAGGCTTAGAGTCAGCCAAGAGTCTAATTTCTCTCCACATTCTGTAGAACATAATCTCTATTCATTAATGAACCATTCAACAGGATCTAGCAAGTACTCAATCAGCTTTTTATATTTCTTGTCCCTTTAGCCAACAAAAAAAAAAAAAAAACTGCAAATATTGAGTCCGAGAACACAAAATGCATTTCATTATCACAAGGGTAACTGCTAAAATGGTGAAAATGCCAAAGATAAAACAGATAATGATCTGCAAGGTATCATATTTAGACACAAAGATCAGAAATGCTAACTTACATGGGTGAACCAAGACTTTAAGCAGAATATCAAAAATTAGAAGAATTCCGTGTGCTAATCTATCTATAGCAACTTCCGTTTCCTTGACATATCTCATTATTTAGAGAGTATGAAGGTTATACTCACTTTTTGTCCCCAAATGACAAGTAGCAACAAATCATTACCCATAGCTCAAGCAATAACCTCTAAGACCATATAAAACAAAAAATTTAGTGATGTTAACAGGACCCAATATATTATCAGGACTTGCATCTCACAGTTTGTAAAAAACACAATGAAGCAGATAGCATCTACTCTGCTTCATCGATTGATTTGAAGCAGGTTCAAGTGTTTTCCAAGGCCAATCTAGAAATTGCTAGCTAATTTTTTATTCCTTTTAAACTTTAACGTAAATTTTATAGAATGGCTATTACACCAGCGATGCTCATGTGGCCTAATTTGGTAACCAATTATGCACATTAGCAAGAGATGAGAATAGAAGAAATGCAAATTTTAAGATGGATGTGGAAGTATACTAGGCTAGATAAGATATGAAGTGAGTCAGGGAGAAGATTGGAGTACTTTCAATTGAAGAGAAGCTGAGATAAACACATTTAAGATGGTTTGGCCATTGTGAAATTAGAGTGATCAGTCTAAAGGGTACAGGAACGGGGCCAAAAAGAATTTCATGGGAAACATGCAAGAAATATAAGGTAGCTTTAGAAATTAATGAGCATATGGTACATGACAAAGCGTAATAGTATAAAAGGATTTATACAGCCAATCCCACTTGATGGGAATAAGGCTTGGTGGTGGTTGTTAATTTACTCAGATGAGTGAATTGCAAAGTAAAAATACAAAAATATATCCAGTGCTAATTGACATGCAAATAGACAAACTAAAAGAAAATGTTGTTAAAACGAATGACTTACAAGTCAGATGCAAGAGCATCACCTCCAGGACTATCAATCCGGATGACAACAGCCTTGTACCGTTTTGACTCTGCAGAGCGATGACAATAAGAACCCGGGAAGAGAATATAGAATTAAAACAGAACAAGAACGATGAGAGCTCCTGATACAGTAAGAAGCATTTTGCAGCTCATGAATACTTCATATCACATTTAGTCAAGAGATACAAACAAGGTCTCACCTGAGGAGAAATCATACTGTGCTGTAGCTGAGATAACTACAAACATTAAAGATGAAGAACAAAGTCAAGGCTTTCAACAGAGCTCTTATGTTTTTAAATCATTATCCACATTTAGCAACTATTTACCACCACCAAAAATGTTTCATTTTAACATCTATCTACCACAATGGAACTTGTAGTTGTCTTCAATAATATCAACTCAGTCAAACACTCCCATTTCTTGCAAATTATTTGACTCCTACCACCATCAATTCTACACATATGAAACAAGAGGGAATAGAAATAAGATAACAAAATGAAGGTATCCAGACATCAAAAAGACCTACCAAGGTAACAACAAAAGAAGGATGATGTAAGGTGGACTAGAAAAGGAATTCATGCATTTTATGACCACAAAGTGGAAAAGCTCTGAACCAAAGAGGGGACAAATGAACCAAACCAAACAGAAAGACATTGAACAGGGAGAAAAGAGGGTCATAGATAAGTAACACTTAAAGAGGATGACTAGTGAATGTCAAATGAAGTATTGTGACAATTATGCTCAACTCATGCAAAGTCACATTCATTGCAAGAAAGTATTTTATCTAATTTTTCACCCAAATATTTGCACGTTATTCAATAATTTGTCTTCTTTGTTTCTGTGGCAATAGATGATTGTGAAGAATTTTGACATTAACGGATGTTAAAATTCTCTAGTCCTGTGGTCACAAGGATGTTCACTAGCCACAAATGGATGTTAAAATTCTTTCGTACTCAGTTTACAAGAATATTCACTAGATACACTATTTTTTTTTACATATATGAATGTTAATACAAGTCCTTTCATTCCAAAAGGCAGATAATTTATTGTCTACAACACATAATTAGACAAAAAGTACCTCTTACAGTACGAATCTTCTCGATAATGTCCTCAGCAATAATTCCTGACCCACGCATGTTAAAAGGACCACGTGCACGACTAATGCTTCCAGAGGCTCTAATCACAGCTATCTGGTCTTTATAACCTGTTAAACCAGGTGTCCATCTCCTAACAGCCAGAGTATTTTCTGTAGAGGCAGGAGGCAAAATATCACTCGATCACAAAGAAATACAATTCCAGAGGCCAAGTTGCAAATTTTAGGAACCTTTTGACTTATAGAAAGAGGACAAAGCATCATGCATGCAAATAGAAGTGTTAGAACTCCTGAACAAATCAAATAATGCAAACCTTAGCAACAAAGATATGCCTCTGCCATGAGCAACTTGTAATTGGTATGTAAATTTGAGAAAAATATTATGTTATAGGACTCTGTCTCTCTCTACAGCGTCTTTGCAATTTTTTGCAATTCTAGTTCACCAAACCATCCAAAAACGGGAGTACAAAGAAAGAATAATATAGGTTTAAACATATAACACAAGACTTCACAGTTAGGTATTGCCTGATGCTACATCAAGTTATATTAATGCAAGGTGGATGAAAAATCTAAAAATAACATTGTTGGAGCACAGCATGACATTGTCGCATGGACACGGTACTCTCACATGCATAGTAATACAGAAAATTATTAATGACTGATCGAGAGGAAGGAGCTAAGGAAGAGTCACCTGTAATCAACCACAGGAAGAATTTTATCCTTAGGAATTTTCAGGCGCTCCTTCAACATTGACCTGACCTGTAGATAGTTCATCCAACCAAAGCTGTCAGGATAAGCCAACAATCAAGGAAGAAAGTTACATTGAGGCCAATTTCCTACATCTACGAGCTGACAGCACTGCTGTATAAGACAAATCATCTTGGTGTGCGTACTTACACTAATATTAACAGAATAAACAGGATATGCAAAGCATAACGCATACTTGCTAGTCAATGTGCGGCTTTAAATAGAAGCTAGTGTGCTATAGGTCTACACCCATTTGTTATATGTATAAAAAGCCCATTTTTTATCTGTATCATCAAGATCAGTATCAATTGGCTGATCCGTCATCTTGATGCCAAAGTAGAAATTCAATTGGACAAAAGTGATCCTAGAGCCAAATTGATCTTTTCCAAAGTATAATAGTGGTTGAATAGGAAATTAAACTCTATGACACCTCCCATTCTCCAATATGCTTATACTGGAGCTACACAATACTGACACTATGTCTATTGAACACTAACTCGAGAAGATATTAATATTTGTTGTAATATCTTTTGAGCAGGATTATCAATATAAACTGTTACCTTATTCCGCTTAATCTAAAAAACAATTTCTTTGCAAACTCATAGAAGTTCAATCTACATTATCCGCAGAAAACATTTAACAAAGAGAAGAACTGCTTCTAAAGACTTGTTTACTTAACAAACCAGCAAAGTAAGAATTCATTAGATATTTCTGGAAAATGGTTCTCAGATAGAGTGAGCAAAATTTACCTCATCATCATACTTTATATCAGTAATCCAGCCCTCTTCTTTCAGCTTTTCGACTTGATATACACCGTCATCTATAAAGTTTTGTAGGTCTTCTTTCTTCTTTCCTATCCAACAAAACCACAAGACTGTCAACCCAACAAAAAGAAAGTCTATGTTTCTTTTCAACGTCAACCTGAAAGTTTACCAACCTTCCAACATCAACCTGAAAATTTTCAATCAAATTTACCTCTTGCAAGAGAGACTTTATCAAGCCAGTTAATATTAATATTGTCAAGCAGTCTGGTAAGCATCTCT
The DNA here is from genome assembly GCA_025175665.1 of Cinchona pubescens. Lineage (NCBI taxonomy): Eukaryota > Viridiplantae > Streptophyta > Magnoliopsida > Gentianales > Rubiaceae > Cinchona > Cinchona pubescens. Next base: position 446,342 of record JANKKI010000152.1, read on the forward strand.
CTGTTTTCTTCAGATATGTTTTTGCGAGTGAGTTTATCCCCAGCACTCTTATATTTGCCAATCCTTTGCACTAGTGCTTCAATTCCAACTTTCTCAAGGACACCTGAAAAGTAATTTCTCCTTGAATCAAAAGCATGTCAAAGTAGGCTTGAATAAAGGCTTACAGACTGTTTTAATCATACTGTAAAGAAAAATATATTCTTTGCCTAGTGAACTGACCCCCTACAGTTCATGGCAACAAATTTTGCCAGGAGAAATTCACAGCCCTGCCTTATTTATTCTCAAAGATAGAGATGTCTAAGATAAACAAACATTAATTGGAAATTGTAGCAGCATTCTTATATTTCAAGACTAGATTGAAGAGAATGGTGCCTCCAACCTTTTACTCATGATACACTCATGTTATAGCCTTCAAGGCTCTTATTCCCTGATGGGGAGTTTACAATGAACCGTCCACAATACCTCTGCAAAAAACATACTCAAACTTTGGGACTCACATCCTGAAAACTGTTATTATGAGCAGAGAATCATGATGATCATGAAGCATCTGACAAGGCCTTTGTCTTCAACAATCTTTCCTCATAGTCAACTTTTTAAGTCATCAATCTTACACAGATCCTTGTTAATAAGTCATCATCCTTCCCAATCACCATTTATTCAAAAGTTTCACTCACTAAACAGAAGACGTATTAGAACCGAGAGAATCAAGTTACCTCCCAGGAATGATGCTTGAACTGTCAACCCGTACAAGGCTAAGTAAGCACTTGGAGGAGCATAAAGCTCTTCACATGCACAACCGATATAATACTCTTTCTCTCCGCACACAGGCGCATAACCCAAAATAAACTTGCCTGCAATAGATATATGCAATGTTTAGGAAAACTTGATTCAAAAATGCGTTTATCTACTCAAGTCAGAAGCTCAACATAATAGTATTATTAACCTGATTTCTTAAAATCCAAAATGTGCCTTCGGATTTCTTCAGCTTTACCCCAACCACAATTCAACAGCTCAATATGAAGATATACACCAGAGACACGAGGATCATAGGCTGCTTTTATTAAGTTTTCACATATTTGAGGCAGTGATAGTCCTGAAGAGAAACGGCTCTTTAGCTGATCAGTTATCTGAGATAGAAACAATAAAGCTTTTCAACCCCTCAACTAATAGCATCTAGATAGGTAAACAACACACATCAAACATCTAATTAGCATTTCATTTATTTACATCCTTCTTCTACATCACTTTCTTCCCTATTGGCCAAATACTATCTTAAAGGTTTCTAGTAATCCATAAATACTATTTCGCTATATATAGCTCGACACTATTTTGTTATATGTAGCTCGAGCTTAGGGGGAGTTTCCCAACTCCCGAAAGGCCCACCCAAAACCTATGGATTTCGAAAACAGTCCCCATTCCCCTATAAATGCCCTCTAAAAATGGTTAAACAGTTTTTGCAACTATCATTTTCCAAAACGGTTTGAGGCTACTTAAAAATTTAAAAGAGATACCCACTTGAAGAAGGAAAATTATATTGCATAAGAACCAAACTTATTATTCAGTTGCATACTTATGAAAGATTGATTTTAGTTTTCTAATTCTAAGCTTGAGCTGTATATGACCAAAAATATTTAACTAAAATACCACTTTTTTCCACTTTTACTTTCGCAACTTGGACACTTTTTTTGTATCAATATTTTTTCTTAATCTTAAATCGAAGAACAATGACTGTGTTAATTGTCAAACTTATCTCATAGTTCACCAAGGCCTGCATAAATATTCAACATTATAATATAAAATAAATTTGTTTCAGCAGCCTTTTAATTGAACTAGCACAAAATCATTTATTTTATTTTGCTAAATTAAATAAAAACTAGAAGTAAAAATACATATACTACTTAACAATATTCGATTATTACATTTACATAAATGCATGCAATCATAATTGATACATCTTACTAGCAAAAGAAGATAGCTAGACTAGATAATGTCCTTTATAATAATTCAAGTAATTCAAGTAATTCAAGCTGTAAATAAGTTGCTCAATTTAAAATGAAAAAAAAAAAAACGAATTAAATAAATCTCCATACTTCATTAAACTATTATTATTATTGATCTAAGAGAAAAATAAATTAGTAAAAACCTGTCCACCAAATTTCATAGTCAAAACGCTGCCTTTCTTCACGCGCTCCCAAGGAAATGCAAAGAGCATTCTGCACTTGACTACAAAGCTTTTCCACGCGCCGTGATCGCGGAACTCGAACTCGCCGCTCGGATACTTATCATCATTATAAAATTCATTAAAATTACTAGAATCTTTCTGTAAATTCCCATTTTGACTACTATCCTCAGCTTTCTCCCCCTCCGACGAGGGAGAAGAAACTGCTTAATTCGCTACGTCATCGTTTTCAGTAGTATCGAATGCTTTAATCGAGAAATTTCGCTATAAAGTTTAAGGAGTGAAGAGAACGGGACTGTGTTTGGGAAAAAGTGGTGGAGATGTTTATTGACGGCCCCGTTTTGGGGAAAATTGTGGTTGTGCGGAGATTAAAGGAGGTTATTAAATGAGAAGTGTGAAGAAGGAGCAACCTCGACATTTTTTCTCGTCGCAGTCTTGCAGATTATTGTTTGAGAAGACGGATCTGGGAAAGGAAAGTGTAATGGTAGTACAGCATTGACGGTGGCTAGTTAAGCTCCACGTCATTGATAACAAGAAAAACTATCATCCAAAAGTCTATATTAGAGAACATTCGTAGTCATTCACAGGGGTGACTATTGTTAGATAATTAAAAATTTATAAGATTTATTTATTTTTAATTATTTTAATTGTTGTTATATTGATTATGTTTGGTAGAAGGTATAATCACGACTTACTTTGTATATTAATTTGGCAATATTTTTCTTTTGAATAAAAACATTGATTTAGGGGTTAATTACATTTATCTCATTTGACCAATTAATCAAAAGGGTTAATAATGCTTTACCCCTAAATTACGTTGGTAATTATATTTTATTTTTTGAATTATAAAAATATATACTTTGTCTCCATTTGACACTATTGAACTATTATCAATATTAAATTCATTAATATAAGCTAGTTACACGACAAAAATAACCTTAGTACTATATTTTGATTTTTTTTTATATTTAAATTTTGATAGTAATATGATAATTATTAAAAAATAAGCAACTAAGCTATACAATATTTCAATATAATGTATATCAATATATTCTTTGTAAAATTTTTGAATTTCATTTTATATCATTTTGAATTTGAATGTTTAACTATGGTAATAGAACAATTCCCAAATGGATTTTTTTTTATTCAAAATTTTTCTTTAAAGATATTGTATGAAATTATATTTTTTTTCTAAAATTTTTTGATTTTTTTTATGTCTCTTAATATCTTTACATTTTAATATTTGACTTAACCTGTGTAAATTGCGATATCGAATATAAAATAATTCAACATTTTCTCACAATTTCACTCTCTAAATTTAAAGATATCAATGTGTTATTATATTTTATTTTTTCTTAATTATTTTATAACCATAAAAAATCAATTAAATACATGAAAAATTAAAATATACTACTAAGGATATTTCAATTATTTAACTAGATTTTCTTGATATTTTAAAATTTTTTAAAGAATGAATAATGTGAGTAGGGGACAAAGTGTATATTTTTATAGTTTATGGGGTAAAGTATAATCACCCCTAGTTCAAGGGCCAGATTAAACTCCTGTGTGGTTTGGCAAAATTACAAATGCCCCCTATCACTAGCATTCATTAATAGACTTGTTGAAAAGACTAAATTAACCTCAATACATATAATATAATTACTACCTCAAGTTTTTTATTTCAGACCAAAACTTCCATTTTTTTTGCCAATTTACTTATCAAAGAAAAATTTTGACACTTAACAAATTGGTCCATTACACCTTCTCTTCCAAGAACCACCACCTCTTCCATCATGAACCACCCTCTGCCACCTTCCATAATGCCCATCCAACCACAAGTCTCAAAACAAAAATATCCAATATTAGTTAAAATATCATCATAAGCTATGGATTTCATTGAGTGGTAGAATAAATATAGTTCAAACATCATAAAAAATCTTGCCACGACTTTGAAGATGGAAGATCTATTCATCTGAATCCAATTTCTCAAATTTCAATGTGAACAAATTAGCTAACAAAGAAAAGTACATTCCAATATTTTTCTTACTATTAGATTTGCCGCTACCAACTTCCCATTGTGGCCAATTGAATATGAAACCCTTGATCGGAATAATTCTGTTGATGATAATGGTTTTGATGACGAGGAATGAAAAGGTAAGGGGCTAAGAAGGGTTGAGGGGTATAGGGTTAGGTTGTGGGACTACCTATCAAGAAGTGGTGGGTCGCGAGATTGGGAGGAAAATGTAGGAGAGGAAAAGCTAAAGTGAAGAATGGTGCATTAGGAGGTGGAGAAGATAAGGCTAGGGGAGAGAGATGACAAAAGGCTGGGGAATGGAAGAGAAAGGGCTCAGGTGAGAGGAAGAAGAAGGGGAGGAGAGTGTAATTTCTAGTGGTAATTTCTAGTTATGGACTTTCTTTAATTATGCTTTCTTAATGGTAATTTCTAGTTTATGTCAGTTAATTGTTTTCTTAAAATGCTTTTCTTAATTACTTTCTTAAAAATACTTTCTTTAGTGTTAATATTTACTTTTATGTACTAGTTAGTCTTAGCTTTCTTAAAATGCTTTTCTTAATTACTTTCTTAAAAATACTTTCTTTAGTGTTAATATTTACTTTTATGTACTAGTTAGTCTTAGGTTAAAATTTTGTTATGCCAATTTTCAATAGGTATTGATTAATTGGTTGGTTGAATAGTGAACATGGAGTAGAATTGGCTAAATTTTGAGAAATTGTTGTTAGGGCTTGAGCTAAGGAGAGCTTACTTCTTAAATTCTCTTGTGAATTTAGGGTAAAATTACGGAAGTTCAATCATAAATTTAAAGCATTCATCAATTAAATTAGGTTAGATAGTATTGGGATCAAGATATTATCTACCTAGTTGGTTGGAAATTTCTACTGATATTCATGTTTTATAATCATGAGCCTGGCCAAGGAATTGATTCACCATAGAGAGTAACCTCCGATTAAACCTATTGAACCATTTGGACCTATTCAATTAACCAAAACCTGAAAATTGGCTAATCGAACACTAACCGGTTTTACATTCACTTTCTTATCTTTTGTAGCTAGTTTTAGTTAAATTCTCTTTAATCAAACTCTTAGAATAGTAGTGTAAACAAACAATTAGTAAGTACCAACCAATTCTTATTTATACTTGCGGTGCATCATCTAGTTAGTAGTAGGATTAGGTGTTTATAAATACAGAGCTAGATGTGATATGCATTAATTAGTGAGAAAGATTGACATTTGTCCTAAGGAGAGAAGACGATGCTAATTGCAATCAGAAATGCGTAGGCTGTAACACCACCACGTAGGAACTATCTATGGTTGGACCGACATGGAAGTCACAACGGTCAAATGGTAATAAGAAATATCTTGGCGGTAGGAAAGGCAAAGGAATGTTGTAGGTGGAGCAAGAATGTGCTTGAGGACAGTATCTAGAACTGGAGCCACATGCAAGAACGGTGTTGAGAATGAGGTTGTAAGGAAGGTGATGGTATGGCTAACCTCTGAAATTGGGTGAGTTGGGTTGGAGGGTTGAAAGCTAGGAAAGTAGGTAAAATAGGTGGTTAAACATATAGTGTTTGTTGAGAAGATGTCAGAGAAGTTTGGAATGGGATAGTGTGAATCTTAGATGAGATAAGGAGGCTTGAGCCAAAGGATGAAGTAGGAACGTGTAGTGTGATATTAGTTTCTTCAGACTCATGGATGCAAAAGCCAGAAAAGTAGTGTTAAGGAAAAGGTGGCTAGAAAATTCAGGGGAGAGAACTGGGAAGTGAGTTGTTAGGGGATTGTTCAATTGGTTTGCTGGAGCAGGCTATTCTAGCAGCTTCGTTTAGGAAGGTGTTGTTGATGCTGGGATGGGAATGCAAGTAGCGCAACAAAGGGTTGGCTATGCAAGCTTAGTGTTGAATCGAAAGCGTGAGTGTCTTGATATTCTGGGTGATCCATCCAGGCTACATGTAATTGGTCCGCAATGCTACTTGAACTAGTTCCAGGAGCACATGGTAGTGAGGAAGATTGGTATTGGCTAGATGAGAGATGATGATGCTAGTGGTAAACAGAAACTAACAGGGTGTAAAAAAGACCACTTAACGACTATCCATGGTTGGAATTATGTGGAAGTCACAAGGGTCTGATAGTAATAAGAAATATTTTGGTGGTAGGAAAAAAGGAGGAGTGTTGAGGGTGGAGCAAAAAGGTGCTTGAGGACGGTATACCAAGCGGAGCCACATGCAGGTATAGTGCTGAAAATGACCTTTGTTCATAAGGAAGGTCATGGTGTGGCTAAACTCTTAAATAGGGTTAGTAAGGGTGGAGGGTTGAAGGCTGGGAAAATAAATGGAAGGGATGGGGAAACATATTATGCTTGCTGAGGAGATGTCATAGGAGTTGAAGTGGGAAGTTTGAATTTCAGATGAGAAGAGATAGATTGATCCAAAGGCGAAGTGAGAACATGTAGGCTATTGGTTCTTCCTTACCCGATGGTATCCAAAGCAAGAAAAGTGGTGTTAGGAGAAAGATGGCTAGTCCGTGAGGTAGAGCTAGGAGATTAGTGGTCTGGGGACTGTTCTCTTAGTTTGCTGGAGCAAGCTATCCCAGAGGCTTCATGATGGAAGTTGTTGCTGACACGAGGGTGGTACCTGATAACTCTAGAAAACTAGGGGTTATTTGTATCATAATTTTGTCAGTTCTTGCATTAGTTTCGATGGTCTTTTAATGTATTTTCTTTCCATTGTATTTCTATGGGTTAGCATGTGTTCTCATGTAGTGTTTTAGTATTTATTTAATGTTATTTAACATATATTTATGCTTGTGTGTGTTTAGAGTTGTGCTTAGTTTATTTATTTAATTTCTCCTAGAATTAGAGTTCTTTTGTTCTTTCTTGTTCGTTTTTTGTTTCTAGTTTTTACAAGTATTTAAGTATTATTTCAGTATATATATATATATATATATATATATTCTATATATATATAGTAATGTTCTTGTATTGTTCTAGGGTTGTGTGAAAAAATGATACATCAATCAGATGTCGAACATAGATTTTTAAAGCAAAATGACAAAGATGCACTAGGATTGCAAAATATTTCCTCCACCGCAAACCAAGCCTGGAAGGCTCAAAAATTGGCTTTTTGGGTTATTTTTTATGGACAAAAATGTCCTATTGATCTAGGCCTAAGATCTATTATAAATACATGTTTCAAGGCTGATTACCAGTCCTTTCCTAGTTTTTTTCCCCTTCTTTTCTCCTACTCACATGGGGATGAATTAATTCTAGTTATATCTTCATCTTTTCAATGTATTCATAGAATGTCTTGGATTCAATATTAAAGATTGGTTTTCTGAATTAGCAAATATACTTTACTTACATGTTTTAATGTTGATTAGATGCTTTCTAGGGTTTACAAGCATTTTTGCAATCTTCCAATTACATACTGTCTTTTATTGCTTCCGTAGATTAATGAGTAAAGTAGTTTACTTGTTTTCTTTAGATTTAGTCCTCAGATTAATTTTATTTAAAGGAAGAAGGACCATTTTAGTCCCTTATTTTGTTGAGTAACCCAATTTATTGCAATAAACTAATTTAGTCTTTCATCTTAAAATGTTTGTCAATGTAGGGCTTCTAATGAAAAATTGGACAGATTAACGGTGAAAGTCCCGTAAGTATCACATGGCTGTTAAAATACAAATAAGTTGAGGTTAAAAAGTTTTATTCCTCAATACCCAATATTTTTTCTTTTCTCTCATTTTTCTAATCTTAATTTTGTCCTATTTTTCTTCAAACAATTTTCAATTAAAGAAATTAATAAAGAAAATTTCATCATTTTCAAATTTTTAACTTCCAATTATTTTTGTATAAAGTACACATGATGTTCACGTAGCCTTTAGCATTAATTTATCTAACTTTTACATCAAAAAGCTTGGATTGGCAATCATTTTAAAAGATGAGCAACTAAATTGGTTTTTTGTAATACATACTAGACCAAATTGGGGCACACTCCATAGACAAGGGACCAAAATGACTTTTTTCCTTTAGTTAAGTCTCTATTATAGTTGATTCTTGAAATAAAATTTGAGTCAAAGAATCGGCACTTGCTAAATCAATCCTTATGGATTCGATACCTACTCTCGCTATATACTACTTGATCCAGTATATTCGTTATGCATTATCTAATTAATAGTAGAGTTAGGTGATTATAAATTTTATAGTTAGATATTTTATGTATTAAGTTTTTGGCACCATTATCTTGTATGCACAGAATTTTTAAATATGGAATAAACAATACTGATAAATTAGGATCAAGTAACCAAAAATATCTATTGATTTATTAAAAAAATGTACACAAGTCCGAATTTATTTATTTTACAAAAAGCACTACTCCCTTGATTCTTTTTCCATTTGAAGTGTAGATTTAGGACCAAAGCAGATGATAAATCTTCTCAAAATAATGTGGTAATACAAAAAAGACTTGTTCGTGGGGAGATACTTGAATAGAAGAATGTTTCTTGATCTATGAAGGACTTGAAAATTTATCACCACTTGAAGACTTGAACACTTGAGTAGAGCTTGAGGAAGAACGTCTCACGATCTACAAAAAACTTGTAGATCATCACTTGAAAACTTGAACACTTGAGTAGATCTTGAGCAATTACATCTCTCGATCTACAAAGAACTTGAACGTGAAGATTTGGCAGACTTGAAGATTTGAACACTAGAATTGATCTTGAGAACTGACGTCTCTTGGTCTACAAAGAATTTGAACTTGCAAATTTAGCATCCCGACTTTAATATTTGAATATATCTTGAGGAAGAATGCCTCTAATCTATGAAAACTCAAATTTGAAGATTTAGCAGCACTTCACTTGAACATTTGAAGAACTTCCAGGATTTTGAGAATTTGTTGTTCTTGATCTACGAATAACTTGAAAATTTATTAACACTTGAAAACTTGATTACTTGAAGACTTGAACATTAAAAAACTTGTCAAACTTCAAAGATTTGATAGTTGAGGAACTTGAAGAACTTGAAGATCTTGGAAGACTTGATCCCTGCAGTAGCTTTCTTATGTCATTCCCCCATTGTCTCCAGAGAGCACACATATATATAGGTAAAAATTGAGTTTTCTATCCTAATAAGTTACTTGTGAACTAAATCACCTATTATTAAAGACTAAATATTGGATCGACCCATGATAGTCGAATACACCTTAATGCACTCTTAGACAATTTTACTTAGTTTATTAAATCGACCTGAAATTCAATTAGTAAATATTAGGTCATGACTTGAATATGTACTTTTGAATTTAGTTAATAGAAGAATGAATCTAATTTTTGCTTTAATCGAGCATACAAGTTTCGATGTCTAAAAATTTCATCCTTCAAGGCTCAATGAGAACGAACTTTTCCTTATTTAAGACTTGAGAGTAGCCCAATTGTTTTCTTTTTGAAAAGATCAGCCCCAAGATTTTAGCATAAATCCAACATCACTTACGGTTTGTGGAGGTACAAAGCATGAGATCACAGCCTTGATGACTAAATAACTATATCCTGCGAGTTTGAACTTTGAGCAATTTAAACAGGAGATCCTATCCCTTTTAAGGTACCATACCCTTGATTCTATACTCATCATTAGATATATAGGAGAATTTTGGACGTTTAGATTATATTAGATGTAACTAAATTATTTTGAAAAGTTTCATACACCAACTTTTGCTTGTAAATAGGGAACTTGAAAAATCTTGAAGATTGGATTTCTTTTCATCAACCTCATCTTTTCCACAACTTGTGCTCAACACTTTACTACTACTTATTTCACCTTATAAATTAATATTTCATTATTTATTAATATTTTTTTATTCATGAATTTTCATTTTTTTAATTTCATATGTAAGATTTTGTGTTGATGAAATATATTTTTTTGTTTTTTTGTAAGCTAACTATGAAAAATATTGTGCTATTTATAATTGTCACAAAATTCCATGATTAATAATATTTTATATATTTCATATTGATTTATCTATTAATTAAAATAATGAGAAGTAGTACCTTTTATGATATTTGACAATACTAATTTTATTTCATGCGGTGCTTTTTTCACAATTTAACAATATTATGCAATTGACTTATTTGTTTTCATTCACTGGTGAAATTTTAATAATATTTTGCTAATTTACTTGCGAAACTCATATTTTATAGTAAAATTTTTGTCAATCAAAATATTTTTACCATTATTGACAATAAATTCAAAATATCTTTTAACTATTAATAAAGGAAAAGCATCATTTGGTTCAGTAATCTTTCCACTTTTTTTTTTTTTTTTTTTAAATTGGTTTAAAATATTAAACCTTACCAAAAAATATGCATTAATTATAGGTAACTATTAAATAATTACTCCATATTTTCATATTATAAAATTATCTATATTTTCTATTACAAAGTTATTATATATGAAAATATTATTTTTACATGTTATTTTAATTTTCACTAATTGCCTAAATTAGATTGTGCCTTAAGCACTAGGTGAGATAATGAAGTAGCACACATATTATTTAAATGAAAGTACAATATTAACATATAGACTGTACTAATTTGTTGTATAAACTTATTTCATCTATATTATTAATTACATTTTACACATTATTGCCAAGAATAATAGTTTATAATCTGATTTTTTATTTTGTTACTTTTTCTTTTTTTGGCACAATTTTGCATTGGTAACCAAACAACATGTTTCTAACTATTAGAGCATTTGATAGTACTAATTTTGTTTCTTGAAGTACTTATTTAAATAAACATTTCAATTGATAGTAGATGTTTATTACAATAACTTGTTCACCTTCGGTGTGTTATGAAGTTTTAATAACAATTCATACTATTGCTACCATTAAATTTGACTTTTACAAGTATTTCATGATCATCCATATAACTAACGATGATGACATTATGAAATACTATTCAAAAAAGGGGAGAATATAATATAGTTATTTTAGATAGTACTATACTAATACTTTGATGGTAGGTTTCTTTGCATTTTATCTTACTATTTATTATATATTACAATTTTGTGATAATGTCACACTTAATAAAATCTAATATAAGTTTTCTCATTTCTTGTTTGTGAAATTGTCTATATTTATTTATACTTTGATTTTTTTTTTTAATTAAGTTGACACAAAAGACTTATAACACCTTTTACTATACAAGAGAATACTATTTGGATATCTAACAGTACATCTTTTCATATTCCTTATTACTATCATAACATTTTTCATCATAAAAAATTACTAATACAATATATATTTCATTACCAAAAATTATTAGTTGATATGATATAAATAATCCAGTAATATCATTAATTTAAGTTATCATAAATTAATAGATGGACCTCTCATAAGATTTAGAATTAAATAATTTAATATAATGGAGTCAATAGTACCTTTTATTATATGAGAGAATATAGTTTAAATATCTCATAATACTTTCTTCCATATTCTATTGTACTATCGTATTATTTGTTTCATCACCAAAAATTACCATTCTAGTATATGTTTCATTATAAAAAGAGCAAAGGGCCTATTTGGTCAATTAACTATGCCCCAGTTGTCAATTTGGTCACTAAACTTGTTTGGTGGCCAAAAAGATCACTAAACTACTAAAAATGCGTCTCCGTGGTCACTCTACCAATTAAGTCATTAAGTCTCTGTTTTAGCCAACGCATGTGCATGTCACATGTATCTCATCTGGGGTATTTTTGTCCAACTATAGTCAACTAACATTAATAAAAAATTTGGGATCAAAATTAGATGATAAAAAATAAGTACAAGTTTTTTATAAATGAGGTCTTACTAGAAGATATAAAAAATTTTGGGTACAAAATTAAATAATTTTAATTTATTAAATTTATAATTTGAGCCCCTAATTACCTTTCTCCCCAATCACCATCTTGACATCTCCTTACCCCCAATCCCTTCCTTTTTCTTTAACCACCAACCAAACCCCATCTCCACCCATCCCAACTAATTCTCCATCCCCAACCTCTCTCCCCCACTCCAGTCCTACCACCCCTGCCCTCTCCCACCCAAACCTGCCACCTCCCACTCCTTCCCAACACCAAACCAGCCACTCCTACTCCTCCCCCACCCCTACCCCGAATCCTTATAGAAAATTCCCTTTCCCATCCCAAACCTGCCACCCTTATACACATCCCTACCCCAAACTTGCCATTCCCACCCTTCTCCCAACCCAAATCTGCCACTCCTATCTATCCTCCCATCCCAAACCCGCTTCCCTTACCCCTCCCTCTTCCTAAAACCGTCATCCCTATCCCTCTCTATCTGTATCCCCCCACCCCCATCTCATCACCTAGATCTGGGTAACTAGATAGGGATGGGGGAGTGATTGGGATGGGGGGTTTAGGGTGGGAGATGGGTGGGGGTAACGGGTTTGAGGTGGGAGAGGGGTAGGAGAGGGATGTGTGTGGTGGGTTTGGGGTAGGAAGAGGCGGGTTGGATAGGAGAGAGGGTTGGGGATGGAGGATGAATTGGGGTTGGTGAAGATGGGGTTTGGTTGGTGGTAGAAGGTGGTTGATGGAGAAGGAGGGTGGATATGATTGATGGGAAAGTAAGATGTTAATGGTAAAGTATAATAAAAAGTGACTGGATAATTTTATCCCATTAAAACTCATGTGACATGCTCATGTATTGACTAACGGAAACTTAATGCCTTAAATTGACGGAGTGACCACGGAGATGCATTTTTAGTAGTTTAGTGACTTTTTTGGTTACCAAACAAGTTTAGTGACCAAATTGACAATCGGGACATAATTGAGTGACCAAATAGGCATTTTGCTCTTATAAAAATTTATTTGCTAATAATATAGATAATTTAACATTACATTTAACTTAATTAAAAGAATACTAGGATCTCTCATAAGGGGATAGTATATTGTAGTCATTTCAATAGTGTTGTGTTGATATTTTGATAGTAGGTTTCTTTACTTTACATAGTACAATTTATTATTTGTTAATGTTTTAGTTGATCATTTCACTTGATGAATGACTTATAATGTAATTTTATCTATTTTAATTTTTCATTTGTTTATATTCAACTATGCATTGACTTTCTTAATCAATTTAATATAGTTAAACTAGTAGTACATTTTATTGTACAAGAAAATATTATTTAGATATCTCATTGTAATTTTTTTCATATTCCATAGTACTATCGAATTATTTTTTGTATCACAAAAATGCTATCCAAATACTTGTTTTATTACAAAAATTGATTTTGTGATGATATAAATAATCTAATAGTACATATAATACTACTTTAGATAAGAAATAGTTCATTAATATTTAGTTATTTTAGGAAATATTATGTTGATATTTTGATGATACATTTATTTACCTTATTGTGGTATTTCTTAGTTATTAGTATAATTTCACTTCTACTATTATAAATAATTCACATTATCAAATTATCTGAGACTTCAATAGAGATTATTTATTTGTCTTAATTTTGAAATAATCATTTAATTGATTTTAACTAGGTTTTTCTATTAAAAATGTGCAAAATAGAAATACTGATAAGATAACCTGCTATAACAAGTTTACAAGCAAATCATAGAATTGTTATCCTTATCATTATTCAATAAGGTGTCAACTACTCATTAGATAGTTATTAAGAAAATGGTGCCCTCAAAAAAACTAAAGGGGCCATAGAATATCCCTCCAGGAGATTTCACCATCCCTTTAGGGTACCATGAAACTCCAAGTTGCACTTATTTTATTCAGAATCATAGCTAGGGCTGTTCATGGATTGGGTTATTGGGTTGGTAGATTTTTGAGTTTTGATTTTCATGTGTATAAGAGACTATTTTCGGGTTGAAAAAATAAAAACTAACCCAATCCAAGTAATATCGAAACACAAGCAAATCCAACCCAAGTATTACTCTGGTGGGTTACTTGGATTTTTGGGTTACTTGGGTTAAAGCTTTTCAAAAAAAAAAAAAAAAATTGAAAAAGTATTAGTGTAAGATCATATGTTACAAATTATGTTTTGTCAAAAATTATATAGTTAATACAAAGATGAAATGAGAATATAGTAAAGGAAAAAATATTAAAAAATAGTAAAAAACCATAAGTAAAAAAAAAAAAAAAACCCAACCCAACCTAACATATATTGGGTAACTCAACCCAAGTAATTTGAAACTCGATAACTGAACCTATTTACATCCAAATTTATTTGGGTTGGGTTGAGTTTTCTGATTGAATTGAATTTGAACACCCCTAATCATAGCTTACCGCAACCATCCTTAATAGAACATCAAGAAGCTTCCAACATTCCACTATATTTTCGGAAAAGTCTTAAACCACTTAAACTAGAGACTTCACCCTAAATCGAACTTCTGATTTCGGATTCTTAACTCAGTCACTGAAACCCATTAGGAGTTTGTAACTTTTAATATTAAGGCCATTTTCAGGGAAATTTTCCTAAAGGCTGTTGTCTATTGCTAGAGCAAATTATATCCAGCTAGAGCAAATTTCTCTACTTGACAAAATTACCCTTCATATTTGAACTCCTAAAAGGTCTTGGTCTATCCGAGTTTTTGTCTTTATACCTTTCTCTCTCCTCTCACCTCTTCATATCTGCGCCCACTCTCTAGTGAACTACCTAGTAACCCAAGCCAACCACCATCTTTCCACCTTTCGCACTTTCCTTCATCCCTCCTGCCATCCTAATTAATCTACTTTAAGCGATCCATAACCTACCACACACGAAGAACCACCGTAGTGAAAAAAAATCCAATAGAGCAAATAGAAACAAAAATACAAAAGCTCATTTGAAAAAACAAGGACAAAAGTTTCAATGAACATCAAATTAGGTGTTCCATAAAAAAAAAAAAAAAAAAACAAAAAGAACAACAAAATTCACATTAGTGGATTGTGTATAGGCATGTGGACGGGGTTGTTGGTAACGATTGTTGCAGTGGATTGGGGAATTAGGGGTTCTGAAATTGTTGTCAATTTTGAAGGTGGTGAATTGGATTGAGAAATACAGGTAATAATTGATAAACAAAGAAGAAACCAATAGAAGGGAAGGGCTGGTAGAAACCCATAATAGGAAAAGTCAAAAGGAAAAGTAGCGGTGGATTTAGCAATTAGGCTAAATTATGAAGGGTAATTTTGTCAAGTAGAGCAAAGTTCCAATGTCTGGATATAATTTTCTCTGGCAATAACAACAACCTTTCTAAAACTCCATCTTCAAAATTTGTGTCAGTAAGACCATTTTTAATTGCAACTTCCAAATTCGTTCTCAAGTTTAACCTACTAAACTAGATCTCCAAACCATAGTTATCAGAAATGTGGTACGTTAGAAAATGCGACTGGTACGGAGATCAACCACGCGATACGCTACCTATTGAAGTATCAAATACGTAGAAATAAATTAACTTAGTCGGTACATCGCGATACGCCCCATTTGGAGTCATGGTATAACCACACACACACACATATATGGTCATATTCACTTGATATTTGACTTTAATTGAAACGTTTTTCAAATATCTTTTTGATATAATGAAAGCAAAATTTTCAAACAACAAAAAAGAAATCTAAATATTTTTGATCTCCATAGAAAGCATGCATATTGTATTCTTTAAAAAAGTGGCAAAATTAAAGAGGTAGTTGGCAGATATTAGTATTAATTTTCTAGTAAATATTGAAATTTCTAGTAACTAGAGAAAATGGAATACTCAAGTTTCAAGAATCATTATCCTTCTAAATAGTTCTTTTTTCCCCAAATAATACAAAATAGTTCTAATTAGGTAAATTTGGAGAGTATTTTCTGAAGAAAAAAAAGAATCAAAGCATCCTTATCCTAATAAGGATTCACTGCCTTTGACATTTCGAAACGTGAATCACCCCATTTCAGTGTGCAAATAAATCGTGTTTCGATACATATGAATCGGAACACAGTTCATAGAGATGGGGTGATGTGAACCACGCGTACAATCAAGATTGATGCCACGCAACCCAATAGTCTAAGTGGCAATAAGCCAAGGATCATTAAAATTTGGGCACGAAAGTAGGACAATAGAGCTGAAGATTATGAACGAACAAAGATAAACAATATAGACAAGTATGCAACCGATTGCATGGTTTAGTCAACCCTTACTATTAGCCAAGCAAGAACCAACTAGTGTCTTAAGCCAAATATTGACCCGATGCTAAGAATTAGCAGGAACCAATATTTTGTGTTGGTTAACACACTCACAAGTTGCTCAAACTTGGAGCCCAACAAAGAGTATTAAAACTCACAAAACTCAAGTTTTTATTATCAAAGTTACTGAATATGTTTGGCCAACATGAGCCTATTTATAGGCTTAAAGATTCCTAAAAACTAGCTAAAGATCTCCTAAAAATTAGGACAAGGGTTTGTCCAAAGCAGCCCCCCAAAAACCCTATGTGTTTCTTGCTAAACAAGTAAGAAAAGAAAACCCTAGTAGTACTAACTAGATGTTCGACCAATGCCCCAAATATGGGCCAAACGGTCCTTATTAAAGACTAGATAATTGAGTATAAAACTAGGAATTAAACCAACATTTAAACCAGCCCAATTTATAATACTTAATCAAATTAATTAGGTTTATAAAATAAATACAAAACTAAAAATAAATTTAAAAGTGAAATCTGGCCTTCTTGCACTTAAAGGGATCTACCCACTTGTGCTTCAATCTTGGCATGCTCGAGCCCAAGCTTACTCCAGCTTTCATCTCCTCAACTTGACACATCTTTAACCTAACCAGATTCGTATCATTCCCTCCCTCTTAGAAAGGATTCATTCTCGAATTGAAGCCATTATGGTAATCTATTTGGGGAATGTGTTAGCTAGCTCCTTGAGCTTGAGCTTGAGCTACTCTGACCTTGAGTTAGCATAATTTCAGAAACTAATGTTTGCATACAAGAAACAGAGCTCAAAAGGATGGAAGTTACCAAACTAGGCAAGCTAGAAGCACTTGTAGAAAGTTTCTAAAATTGGTAGATTTCCTAAATCAACTTGGATTAGCATAGATTTCCAAATCCAACTAGGATTAGGTTAAATTTTCCAAGTCTAAGTAGGATTAGGATTACTCTCCCAAATCCAACTAGGATTAGGATTACTTTTTCAAATCCAACTAGGCTTAGGACAACTTTTCCAAATCCAATTAGGATTAGGGTAAGACATTAGATCCAGTTGGGTTTAAGATTAGAAACCAAATCCAATTGAGAATAGGATTAGAAAACCAACACCTCCTTGGATTAGAACAACAAAACACTAGCCTATATAAACACTCAATTAGGCAAACCATAATAATTTTTCCTCCATGATGCTGCCGTCCTTCTTCTTCTTCCCTGTTCTTTTTTTTTTTTATGCTTCTTGTTCAAGTCAAAGTTTTCACTCTTCTCCTTTTTGTCTTTTTTATCATTTTTTTTCAAACAGTACCGATGAACAGTGATAATGAATAGTAACGATAAATAGTGCCGATTGAATGTGGATATGGTCAAAATTAATCTAAACATAATTCAACAAGAAATGAAAAGATATTTATGAAGAGTGCAATGGCATGAGACAAGATACACAGAAAAGATATGATTTTTATGCACAAAAGATGACAAAAATTTGGAGTAGCTCTAAGTTTGAGTGGCACCAATCTAGGAATCGTTAAAATTTGGTCACGAAAGTAGGACAATAAAGCTGAAGATTGCGAATGAACAAAGATAAACAATATAAACAAGTAGGCAATTGACTGGACGGTTTAGTCAACCTTTACTATTTGCCAAGCAAGAACGAACTAGTGTCTTAAGCCAAATATTGACCTGATATTAAGAATTAGTAGGAACCAATATTTTGTGTTGGCTAACACACTTGCAAGTTGCTCAAACTTCGAGCTAAGAAACCAACAAATAGTCTATTCAAAAACTAAAAGAAGAGTATTAAAACTCACAAAACTCAAGTTTTTATTATCAAATATGCTGATTATGTTTAGCCAACATGAGCCTAATTATAGGCTTAAAAAGTCCTAAAAACTAGCTAAATTCCCCAAAAATTAGGGCAAGGGTTCGACCAAAGAAGCCCCAAAGACCCTAAGTGTTTCTTGCTGAACAAGTAAGCAAAGAAAATCCTAACAGTACTAACCAAATATTTAGCCAAGGCTCCAAATATAGGCCAAACGGGCCTTATTAAAGACTATATAATTAAGTCTAAAACTAGGAACTAAACCAACATTTAAACCATCCCACTTTGCAACACTTAATCAAATTAATGGGGTTTACAAAATAATGACCAAACTAAAAATAAATTTGAAGTAAAATCTAGCCTTCTTGCATTTAAAGGGATATAGCCACTTGTGCTTCAATCTTTATATGCTCGAGTCCAAGGTTACTCTAGTTTTTGTCTCAGAAGGAACACTCAACTTGACATATCTTAAGCCTAACCAGATTCATATCATGGGAAGGGTTTCCAGTAACTATTCTCCAAACCCCGAATTGCTACATTTTGTTCCTTCCATATTTGATTCTAGAGTAATTCGGTAATTCGCAGAATTGCTTAACTTCCAAAGTCTTGTTAGGAAGCATAAGAACCACCCTTTTTTCCTTCATAAGCACTTTAAACTAGTGAAATAGCTTTAGAAAGCCTAACTTCAAAATTCAAACCAAATTTATGGCCCTGGAGAATTTGCCATCCTCGAAGGCAAAGATATGACATAACACATGTAATTCCATGATCCTTGTTTTCTCCTATCAAATAACTCCAGAACTAATTTGGGATATTGAATTCATGGAGTAATATTTGGCCTGGTTCTAATGTGATCTTAAATTTTGGTTTTCCCAACTTCTAAATCCTATAGAACCATCTTTATGTATGGTCACAATTTCAATGCTCATCAAGTTTAGTATGAGAACCCATAATTGTAATAGGGAGTCAACGCTTCTAGTTCCAGTTGATTCAGAGAAGACATGGTAGCTTATGATTGCTCCTCTTAAGTAATGAAACCCCAATCTTTTCCACAGACAACGATTGCTGCAATTTCCAGCAATGTCGGCGGCATCACTACACGTGTGAGAATTTTTGTTGTGCTTCAGTTGTCAGAACATGAAATTGTTACTATAACCAATTCTTTGACTTCATGCTCTTGAATGAGATGGCCTGAGGAACTTACAATTGCAATTCTTGGAAGCAAGGAGAAGACCCAAAATTAGGACTTCATCTTGTAATTTTGAACCACAGGTAACTACTTAGTTCGTTTGCTTTATTTGTTCCAAAACTAAATTCTTTTCTTTTCTTGAATTCTGAATTGTCTAGACATTTACTTGCTTGATGAAGCCAAACCTATGTTGGTGTTTCCTATAGATTGTTTGTTGAAAAATTCGGGCTTTCCCTAGATTCTTAAAGCTACTAGAGTCCCGTTTTGACATAGTGGCAACGTGGTTGGTGTTGGATACCAATTGCCAATCATGTAGCAAAATATCGGCCTACCACTGTCGTGCAATGGTTGATCATCCTCTCTTGCTTTCAACACTACTTCAAAGGATTTTGGCATGACTTACAATCATATTTAGACCACACTGGAATGAGTTGGTGCTTCTAACAAGAATTGATGAAAAGTAACACTTTTAGTGGTACCTTTTCAGCAACCTTCTTCCTTGCCAGTCAAAGATGGCAAAATCACATAGCTTTGTTTCTAACACATACTTCAACCATTTACTGGTAACTTTGTGCTAATGTTTGCTTCTTTAAACACGACACTAGTGTTGGTCCCAAAGCAACCTAAGAGGGGGGTGAATTAGGTTTCTAAAAATTATGCTTTCAGAAAATAGTACCCTTTTTAAATTCAAATGCAGATATAATAAATTTACTAGAGCAGTAAAGTAAAGAGAGAAAAATTGAACAAACAATACTTCCAAGCTAGCAAGCTTGAAGTATCAGATTTTCTTGAATGCTTCACACACTTGGTGAGCCAATAATCTTTACAAAGTTGGTAAGTTCTTGCTCACACTAAAACTCTTTTAGTTGAGCCAAGATTCTTACTTACAACCACACTTTCATACAAGATTATCACTCTACTCAAAGTTGAATTGCACTCACAACTTCACACTAATACAACAAACCACTATAGTCAATTTGCACTCAAATTACTCTTGTCTTAGGCTTGTATTCAATGTATTAGATGATTTTTTCAGGTTCTTAAAGCACCTATTTATAAGAGCAATAAATAGAGCTTTCAACTACTTCCTAACGGCTTAGTAATAAATGCACAAAAAATAGCCGTTGGGGTTTCGGACGTCTTGAATGCGTCCGAGGAAGCGTCCGATCTTCTTTCAGTTTATTGAGATGCTTCGTTCGGACGTCCGTGCATGCGTCCGGTCCTTCGTCCGACAGAGGTTTCGGACGGTCTGAGCGTCCGAAGAAAAGGCAGTAGACTTCCATTCTTTCTGCCAATTTGTTCGGACGATGCAATGCGTCTGAGGAGCTTTTGACCTAGTTCGGACTGTTCTGTGCGTCCGAAAGAGCTGTTCCTGCAAAAGCTTGTTTTACAGAGTTAAGTGTTTATGTCATCATCAAAATAAGGTTTGGAAAACATCAACTAGAGTGTTTGAACAAATGCACGTGCTGTAATCTAATGGCCATGATGAAGAACAAAGTTCTAATAAGTTTCTGCTTCCTTTCACAAGCACCAATTTGGACAAGACTACTTGGATGCTTCATCTTCTAATTTTGGAAAAACTTCTTACATGTTATCCTATGGGAAATGGGTCAAAGATGTCCTCTCAAGACATAACAGGGTGCTTCCAGAAGTCAAGATTTATGGTGCCATCCATATATCCTTATTCATCTATGACTACTGTGATAATGTCTTACATTCTTTTCTCAAGCTTTGGTGCCACAAGACAAAATGCCCTACTATTATCAACAAAAGTGTTGTCCATCTTACTTTATAGTTGCGCTTGAGAGTATAAGCTTGGAGGCCTTCCATTTTATGATGAAGTCATCCTTTCAACTAGTGAACTTCATGGTGTTGGCTTGATGGAGAACCTTGGTTGTAGGAAAGTTGCACCGAAATGTGTAATAAAGATTACTCAAATGAATACATGTATTCTGTGCTCCAATTAAAATGTGTTTCCTTGCATGATTCTTTCCTTCTGTTTTTCTTTTTTTGACCTAGTTGATAAAAGAGTTGTGACAACAAATCTTCCAGCGACTCATGCATCCAAACCAAATTCGAATTAACATGAAATTTTGGCATTGATATGAATCTCTTATAACTTGAAAGTGATTCCCGAGCTGCCTACGTATCCCAAAAGAGGGAATCAAGAAATCTTGTAGTTCAAGGACATTTGTTGCTGTTCACAGTTTAACTCATATGGGCCAAGAGTTTTTTGTTTTTGGTTTTTTTGTTTCGGTTTTTTTTTTTCTATGAAGTTGTTCAAAGTTTATACTCATGTGGGTCAGGAGTAAGATGTAGTTTAAATTAGACACGTACATCAAGGAACTAACTTGGAGACTTTCATTTTTAAAAGACAGTTTACACTCAAGCCAAGGAGGCTTCAAACATCTTGGAACTTGAGGATAGTTCATGTTCATTTCAAGGAGGTTTCAAATTTCTTCGAACTCGAAAATAGTTGATAGTCATGTCAATGAGAACTTGGAGATTCATAACTT
Source organism: Cinchona pubescens (assembly GCA_025175665.1). NCBI lineage: Eukaryota > Viridiplantae > Streptophyta > Magnoliopsida > Gentianales > Rubiaceae > Cinchona > Cinchona pubescens. The sequence goes on from JANKKI010000152.1 coordinate 468,222, forward strand.
GAAGACAGTTTATGCTTGTGTCAAAGTATTTTCAAATATCTTGTAATTTGAAAATGAAATTTTATGCTTGTGTTAAGGAGAATTCGAAGGACTTTTGATTTGTATATAATTTACCAAATAACTCTATATTTAGAGTTGTTTTTATGCTTCACTGTCATGAAATTGAGTAAGCGTAGTCATAGTTTTCGGTGTTTTATGTTATAAATTGGTGTTTAGTCATTTTTAGGTTTTGTGTATTATGTGTTTAGGCTGTAAAGATAGTCATTTATTATGTACAAGTAATTGAGTGACAAAACAACCATTTTACAAGTGATGAATGAAGAAGGGAGCAAGTTGAGCTGAGTAGAGCATTAGAGATTGAAGACCATTCACTGAAGAAGGATTACTCATTAACATCGAGCCCATCAAAGGGCCATTCGCTCTTAGGTGACAAGAAAGGAGGATTACTTACGGACGCCAAGCTTGTCAGAAGCTTATTCACTGTTAGCAAGCCTAATGAAGGCATCACTTTTTAGTGAGCTAATCACCAACAATGATTGATTAAAGGAGGCCAATTGGCTGCGAGTGGATGGGTAAATTGGATCATGGGCGTTTAGCTATTTTCCATGAATATTGGGTTTTATTTGGTGCTATTTATTATCAAACTCTTAGTTTTTGTTCTAGGGTTTTATTATTGATCTTTAGACCATAGAACTTCATATTTTTCTTCAATTTATCAAATTGTCAAATTTTGATTTAGAGATTCTTCAATTGAAATTTAGATTAAAAAAGCAAGATTATTTCTGGTAATTTTGTTATAAATTCAATTGCAATAATTTTAATCTTTAACCAATTAACCATGAATTCTTGCTATCTAATTAATTCTTGTTTAATAACTCAAATCATGATGCACTAAAGTCATTAGAGTTTGGGTGTGGGTGATGCAATTTTGTCTGGGTTAATTTAAATAAGGGCCAATTGGAATAATTATAATAACTGGGTAATGATTAACACAATAAGACAATTTTAGAGAGTAATTAACTCTAGATTTGGTTAGGTTGGTTGTGGTGATATGGAAGTTGATCCACCACCACAGACCCGTGTTAATTGTTAGAAAACTTTAATTTGTAATGAAAGTAGATAGATTAATTAATTAGTTCTTGATAATTCCATATAGAAAAGACTCGAGTTAATTAATCCAGGATATAGAGGAATCTACCCCTAGTAAATTAATTTGATAGGACACAATTGTGTGAAGAATCAGAGTTGGGTTGATAATTGAGAAATAAACTTCCATAAAATATAATTGGACCTAGTGATCTTGCCTTTTAACGTCCACTGAAAATTGCTATTCTAAGAGACCCAGTACCTAATCTATCTTATCCATTGTTTGATACACTTTTTTTTATTACTTTGCATTATTCTTGCACTGTTTAAATTTTGGTAATTTTATTTTGAGTATTAGTTCTAAAAAATCCAAAAACATTCCATTGTAATTGTCTAGATAGAAATTAGCTTAGAATGCGGTACTTGTCTATATAGTCTTCATGAGAACGATTCTTATTCACTGTACTACATTAATACCGTGCACTTGCAGCCAATCGCGGGAAAGTTGTGAAAAAGGTTAATTAAACTTTTGTTACATCAAGTTTTTGACATCGTTGCTAGGGACCATTGCTTTAAGCAAGATCGAGATGCTAAGAAAATTCTCAATTTAGACTTTAATTTTTGTTTTTGTTCATTTAATATTATAAGTCTCTGAGTGTTATTGCTCCAATAATTTTTTCACTAGTTATTTTGCTTTATGAATTGGTGCACATTATCATTTCCTTGCATTTTATAGTTTATGTGAAGATTTGAACAAACTCTTGATCAAGTTTGATCTAGAGGTCAAAAGAACTCTTAAGCTCTTAAGGAAATTAACATGGTAGTAGCAACAACAAGAAGAATCAAGTATGGCTAACAGTCTCTTATCCTAACTAGCCAGTAGTATCACCGGAAAATGGGATTGCGGGAATTAAAGGCAATAATGATGAATTTAGGGACAATGGTCAGGACGCACCAGATAAACTCGTAAATATCGTATATTTTATGTATCGTTTACCTCATTTTTAATGATGAATATGAAAGGATTGAATAATTATGAGTTAAAATAGTTTATTTTGAGTTTTGCAGGGTTTGAGTGAAGAAAAAGTTCAAAAAGATTGCAAAAGTGGAGGAAATTGCAAAATTGGAATTTCGTGCATCGGCGAGGAGTGATTTTGATAGAGTTTGGTAGATTGAGTATAACTTTCTTGTCTGAGCTCTAATTGAGGTGATTTAAGATGTTTTGGAAAGCTAAGAACAGAGCTACAACTTTCATATTTTGAGTTTTTCTCAAATTCTGCCTATATCATGGCAAAAATTGAAGATAAAGTGTACCAACCCTTTTGGAACCAGTGTCCAGGCACCAAATCTAGAAAGGCAGTTATAGCATTTGAGAATCAGCGCCCAGAGGCATCAATCGAAGGACATGTTGCACAAGGTTGCTTATTTTGCTAGAAAAGATCTCCCGTGGGCCCGATTACGTGAAAAAGCTTGTACATCCCAGAGCTTTAAAACCCCAAAAATATCTATAAATATACCAAGACAAGGAGAGGAAATCATCATAATCATCAGCCATCATTAGTTTCTTATGTTTTCAATAGTAGGACGATAATTTAGCTGTAGGGTAGGTTTTATCAATTGTTTGAGCTAGAATTTCATTCTCTTGTCAAGGATTCAAGATTTGGCGATCATCGACATTCGTTTTTGCTGCAATTTCTGAGTTTGATTTATTTTTATGCAATTTTATTTATTTTTCTTATTTCTTTCTTCTTCTTTAATTATCATTCTTATTTTATCTCTGCCTTTAAATTCTTAATTGCATTCATAGTTTAGTAGTTAGGGTTTTATTTTATTGCTTTTGATCGCTTTTATTGAGTAGATCAATATAATTTCTTGTTCTTGATTAAATTCTCGCACGTAGGGTACATTAAATTAGAGTTTTAGTTGTATTATTTTAAATTGCATTCCGTATGGTTAGAATTTTACATTCTTGTCTTTATTTCAATATCTTGTGATTGAATTTAGTTTAAATTTAGTCAAAAACTCCTGATTAATTCGTCTAACTAATAAATAAGAATGATTCTTACTTATCCTATATACAAATTCACCTTGTATACTTGCAAGTGTGTGGGAGTTGATTAGGATAATTAAGGTTTTTATTACTTGTTCATTATTTTCAAAAGCCTAATAATATTCTACCGAACTAGTTTTTGGCGCTGTTGTCGAGGACTGTTTTTTTTTTTTTGGTAACAATTTTAGGTGTAGTAAGTCTTACTAGGTTAGACTTTTTATTTATTTTGTTATTTCGTCATTTACGATTATTTCTTATTCTCTCGAGTTTGTTTGGATTTTTTTTTCAATATTTGATCTTTGGTTTTCTTTTCTTGTAGTTTATGGTCGAAACTCATTCATCCAATCAACCACTTCATCTGATTGACTTGGAAATTGAACGAACGATAAGTAGAATCATAGATGACAAGATTCAAATCAAGGCGACCATGTAATAGAGAATCCAAACCGTGCCGTGAATGAACAAGAGGAGCTTGCAGGCAACAATGGCAACCTAGTTAATGCTAATGCTAATGCTAACCCCTGACATCTTAGAGATTATGCAATACCTTATTTTGAGGGGGCGAGTTCTAGCATTGCTCAGCTGCCTGTGCAAGAAAATAACTTGGAAATCAAGCCTGAACTGATATGCTCTAAACACATGCTATGTTTGGAGGAGGACCAAATGAACATCCCTATGAGCATTTAGTCAGATTTGAGGAGGTCATTGATAAATTCAGGTACAATGGAGTTCACCGCGATTGTGTATGGATGAAGAGAGCATTCCTTTTTTCCTTTTGTAATAGAACAAGGTCTTGGCTGGAATCATATTGACAAGGAACTTTCACAACATGGGATCAACTCGCTCAAGAACTCCAAGCCAAAAACTTTCCACCGGCTAGGACCGCTAGGCTCCGGAATGAGATTATGTCATTTAGACAAATCACCGGAGAGAGCTTAAGAGAAGCGTGGGATAGTTTGAAGGAATTATTGAGGAAGTGTCCGCACCATGCTATACCTTTATGGTAGCAAGTCCAAAACTTTTATAATGAACTATTTTTGGGGACGAGACTGATAGTTAATACAATCGTGGGAGGTTTTTTTCACTTTAAAACTCCAGAGAAAGCACAAGAATTGTTAGAAAGAATGGCATCCACTCATTACTATCATGGAGCAATAACTCCTACAGTTGGACAACAACAACAAGAAGTGAATCAAGCCAACATCGAACAAGGAGGTATGCCTAATTATGATACTTTTTATCTCAGCAAAACATGATGATGAGAGTGCCATTACAAACTTGACAAAGGTCGTAGAGAATGTGGGAAGAAACTCAATGGACTCCATAGGTTCAATAAACCAAGGGATCTTGAATTGTGATTTTTGCGGAGGAAATCACCAAAATGGCTGTTGTGAAATGTCAGTTGTGCAAGGTGAGCCGATTCAATTTATTTCTAATCACAATCCTACCTCAAGAAATCAGCCCTCCAATTGTGGAAACACAGAAACCCATCTTGGCGAAACCATCCTAACTTTTCCTGGTCAAACCAAGCAAACGTTCAAAATCTGTCATTTCAATCAAATGCACCTCAACAAGATTTGTCTAATTAACCAGCTCCATCTAGATCATATTTACCACCGCATCAAAGGAATTCCTAGAATTTTCCACCTTATCTAAACAACTCATACCAGCCTCCACAACCAAGACCGCCATTTCAAAATCCAAATCATGAGGCATTCAATGATGATAATTTGAGAAGGGATTTTGAGAGGTTGCAAAGGGAGTCAATGAGAATCTGCAAGCTATCACAAGAAACCTTGTGACGTAATTGGGGCAAATAGCTAGCCAAAACAATGAGCAACCAGCGGGAACATTATCAAGTGATACAATTGCTAACCCATGGGATAATAACCAAGGAAGAGAACATGTTTGATCGGTCACATTAAGGAGTGGAACAATACTGGAGCCAAATAAACTGGAGGATGATGAGCCGGACAAGATGGAGAATGGCTCAACGGAAAAAGAAGACATATCAATGAGAAAGGACGACAATGAGGAACTATCTAAAGCTCTTGGCCATCAAGGTAAGTCCGGGGAACATTCGGCATCTACAGGTAAGCAGGTAAGTGTTCCTTTTTCCCAAAGACTGAAAGAGGATAAAAGGATAAAAAAGTTCAAAATTTTTTTGGAAATTTATGAGAAAATTGAAATTAACCTTCCTTTTATTGAAGCAATAGAAAATATGCCCAGTTATGCTAAGTTTATGAAACAAATATTATCTAGCAAGAGGAGATATGTGATGGGGGACGAAATTTAATGCTTTAATGATCTTGTAATGCCATTATTAAGAGAAATCTTCCCTCTAACCTCAAGGACCCCGCCTCGTTCTCAATTCCATGTGAAATTAGAGTGACATTCTGCTGAGCTCTATGTGATTGGAGAGCTTGTATCAATCTCATGCCTCATTCCACCTTTAAGAGGTTGAATGGAGGAGGATTGAAGCTAACAAATGTCACTTTCTAATTAGCTGATTGAAGTGTGAGGCAATTGGTAGAGTAATGAAAGATCTTATTGTCAAAGTTGGAAAAGTATTTCTATCGACAAATTTTATTGTGCTTGATATGGAAGAAGGCGTAGTGACATGGCCCATATTAGGAAGACCTTTCTTGGCCACTAGGCAAGCCATCATTGATGTCCAAACTGGAAACCTACAATTTAGAGTCAATCATGATATTGTTTCTTTTAATGTTTTTGATTCCTTTAAATTTCCAGCTGAATACGATGATGTTATGAATATATCTATTATATCATTGATGATTTGGTTAATGATTTTTGTAGGGAATCCCAGAAAGAGGAAACTAAAGACATGAACAATATCCATGAGGAAGAGATGGAAGGTAGCAACAAAGAAAGCATGCTGGATAACAAGATAGAAAGGGCAATTGAGGAGAGCAAGCTCAGGAATAAAGGTAAAGGGGGTATTCGACCAATGAACCCCCAAAGGTTGAGCTCAAACCATTACCTTCTCATCTTAAATATGTGTTTCTAGGAGAGAATGATACATATCTAGTTATTGTAAATGCTCCTCTTTCTGAAATTGAAATGGGAAAATTAATCTTTGTGTTGAAGAAGCATCGTGGAGCCATTGCATGGAGCATTGATCATATAAAAGGTTTAAGTCCCACTATTTGAATGCATAAAATACTCCTTAATGACACCCATAAGCCTATCAGACAACCTCAAAGGCGGTTAAATCCAACTTTAAAAGAGGTAGATAAGAAGGAGGTTTTAAAATTGCTAGATGTTGCGGGATTATATATCCAATCAGTGATCGTGAGTGGGTTAACCCAACGCAAGTAGTGCCAAAGAAAAGGGGGATGACTGCGGTCATAAACGAAAAGAATGAATTAATTCCCTCTAGATTTGTGACGGGGTGGTAGATGTGTATGGACTATGGAAAACATAATGAAACCACTAGGAAAGACCATTTTCCTTTACCCTTCATTGCTCAAATAATCGAAAGATTGTCTGGACATGCATTTTATTGCTTGCTCGATAGTTATTCAGGGTATTTTCAAATTGCAATAGCCCCTGAAGATCAAGAGAAAATCACATTTACTTGTCCATATGGCACATTTGCATATAGGCGCATGCCTTTTAGTTTATGTAATGCACTTAGTACTTTTCAGAGATGTATGTTTGCTGTCTTTCATGATATGATTGAGAAATTTATTGAAGTATTTATGGATGATTTTAGTCTTTTTGGTGGCTCTTTTGATTCTTGTTTAAATAATCTTGCATATGTGTTAGTAAAGAAAGATGCGAGCCTTCAAACTTGGCATTTAACTAGGAAATGTGTCATCTTATGGTTTAGTAAGGGATTGTTTTAGGCCATCGTATTTCATCTAAGGGTATAGAGATAGATATGAGCAAAGTAAAGATCATTGAAAAATTACCACTCCCACGAATATGAAGAGAGTGAGGAGTTTTCTTGGTCATGTCGGTTTTTACTGGCATTTCATCAAAAATTTTTCTTTGATTTCTTTTCCTTTATGTGCTTTATTGCAAAAATATGTGCCTTTTGTTTTTGATTACAAATATGTGTCTATATTTAATAAATTAAAAGAAGTTTTGATTACCGCACCTATGATAGTCGCACGAAATTGGAATTTACCTTTCGATTTAATGTGTGATGCAAGTGACTTTGTCATGGGTATAACATTATGTCAAAAGAAAGAAAAGGTCTTGCATATTGCGTATTATGCCAGCTGAATCCTTAATGAAACACAATAATTATTCCACCACAGAAAAGGAATTAGTTGGTAGTGGTTTTTGTATTTGATAACTTTAGGTTATATTTGATATGTGATAAGGTGATAGTTCATACTGATCATTCAGCCCTTAAATACCTATTGACCAAAAATGATGCTAAACCTAGACTTATTCTATGGATTTTACTATTGCAGGAATTTGACTAGGAGTTGGTGGACAAGAAAGGAATCGAGAATACTGTGGCGGATCACCATTCACTACTTGAAGGACCCATGACAAGAAAAAGTGATTAAGTACCCATAAATGAGACATTTTTAGAAGAACATTTGATGAGAATAGAGGATGGGGAAACTTGGTATGCGGATATTGTCAATTTCTTAGCCACCAAGATCATCCCGTCCAGTATGGATCTAAATCAAAGAAAAAATTTCTTTTGGAAATGAAGTATTATATTTGGGATGATCCTTACCTCTATCGTCGGTGTAAGGATCAAGTAATCTGGCAGTGTATTCCGGAGACTGAGGTGCAAAGTGTTTTATTTCGTTGCCACTCACTTTCACAAGTAGGGGGACATCACGGTTCACAAAGGACGGCTGTAAAAGTGTTGCAAAGCGGCTTGTTTTGGCCAACATTGTTCCATGATGCAAGAGATTTTGTGACCTAATGTGACCAATGTCAACAAGCAAGAAATTTGTCCAAAAAAGATGAAATGCCATTGTAAAACATTATAGTTTGCGAGATTTTTGATGTGTGGGGTATTGATTTCATGGGACCTTTTCCATTATCATATATTAATAAATATATTCTTGTGGTGATGGATTATGTGTCCAAGTGGGTTGAACCTGTGGCACTATCAACAAATGATGCAAGAGTAGTGACAAATTTTGTGAGGAAAAATATTTTCTCACGATTTGAGGTTCTGCGAGCTATTTTAAGTGATGAAGGATCACATTTTAGAAATTCCATGTTTGAATCTGTCTTATCTAAAAATGGAGTCATCCACAGAAATTGCCTTACCATACCACCCACAAACTTTTGGGCAGGTAGAAGTTTCAAATATCTTCCGGGAGTTCAAGCGCATACTTGAAAAGACCGTAAACTCGTCGAGAAAGGATTGGTCCAAGAAGCTAGACGACGTACTTTGGGCATATAGGACCGCTTTCAAGACCCAAATTGGGATATCTCCATACCCATTGGTTTATGGTAAAGCTTGTCATCTTCCAGTTGAAATTGAGCACAAGGTATATTGGGCAATCAAAACTCTCAATTATGATTTGAAGGAGGCTGGTGAGAAGAGAATTCTCAATTCAAATGAATTAGACAAGCTCCGAAGAGAAGCCTATGAAAATGCACGACTATACAAGGGAAGGATTAAGTTGTGGCATGACAAACGTATTTTGGAGAAGAATTTGAAGACCGGAGACATGGTTTTATTATATAATTCTTAGACACAAGTTGTGTCTCAAAAAATTGAAGTCAAGATAGAGTGGCCTGTTTGAAGTAGTACAAATATTTTCGTATGGTGCGGTAGAACTCAAAGGAAGTCAAGGCAATCTCAAGGTGAATGTGTGGCCAACAAGTGAAGCGCTACTATGGTGGGATTATTCATGAAGGGTGAGAAATCGTCCACCTTTCCAACCATCGATCAAACGAGCCAAAGTCGAGCCAAAAACTATAAACAAGGGCACTATATTAGAGGCAACCCATGTTTTTTCTTAATCTTATTTCTTGTGTTTTTGTTTATTTTCTTGGTTTTATTGTTTTTCTTAATGACTTAAGGGTTTTTATGTTTCATTTTGTTTTGGTGGTTGATGTTTTACACTTCGACTCAAGTGTATTTATTTCAACATACACGACACTAAACGTTTTTCATTGATAGAGCAACTTCCCTTTTTCACTTTTTACTCTTTATTTTTGCATTGGGGACAATGCTTTTCTCTATGTGTGGGATGGGAGTTTTGTTAATTTCTATTTGTTTTGTGGTTTGTTTGTTTATTTTGTTCAATTTTTTCTTTCATATTTGTAGCTTAGTTTTGATTTGAGAGCTTTTCAAATTTTTGTAAATTTGGTTCAAAGCAAATTGCTTAACATGTTTCTTTAATTTTCTACTTGATAATTTTTGATTTAAGTTGTAATGAGTAGGGTTGTCCGTGTTAATATTTTCCTGGCACGATTTCTAATTTTTGAGCACTAATAGCCCTATAATGTTATAACTTTTTGGTACTAAGAGATAACTGTGTAGATTTATTTGTATTGCACTCCAAACAGTTGTTTTATTACATTTTCGAGGTGAAATTTTAGATAATTAGATTTGATTTAAAGATGAGAGTAGGCATTTTTTTGGACGTTTGAGCCTTTCAAGCCAAACCTTCTGTGAAATTTATCCCTAGAACCCTGTTTGAGCCTTAATTTGTTTTGAATGCATTGAAGCACCATTCATTTTTTTTTCTAACTCATTTTTTCCTGACTTTGTGAGCTATCCTAAATGTCTCCGAAGAGCTTTAATGCCACATTAATTGTTAAGGGGATATAAGGATGGGTGGTAGTTGTATGAATGTTAGAATGAATGGTGTACAAATTTGATACACAGTGAAGGGAATAGAAAATTTTTTGCTGACCATAGCAGGTGGTGCCCATCATTGGCACATACATTGGAGTATTGCAGGTGGTGCCCATCACTGGCATCTGCATTGGAGTGTTAGCAGGTAGTGCCTATCACTGGTACCGGCGTAGATATTTTTTGCAGGTAGTGCCTATCATTGGTACCCATTTTGGTGAAAACAAAAAAGAAAAAAAAGAGGAGATATTTTTACAATGTGTTGGCGAGAAGGGTTGAAATTGAAAAAGTACGATTTTAATTAGCTTGTTGCACAAAATTTTTATGGGTGTTATTGAGGCGCACATTAATTTAAAACTCTTTTTCTTATTTGTTTATACTTTTTTCCCTTCTTTGTTAGCCAAGACCCTAACCTTACTTTACAAGCTAAAAGTCCTACTTAATTTAAGTTGTGTTAGTTGTCTACATTAGTGAATAAATGTAAGAAAAGTAAGCTATGGAGTGTTTAGAAAATTTCGAAAAGTTTGCATGATTTGATATCTGAGTCTTAAAAGTTACTTTTGCATGGCTATGAACACACATACAATGGAATTCATGTATGGGCTTTTATTATCATTTGATTATTTTTCTTATAATGGTTTGGTTCTTGGTTATTCATGTGGATAATTGATGAGATGTGTTGAGTATGTTTGTGATTTATTTCTATATTTTTCTCGAGGATGATAAAAAACTAAGTGTATGGTAGTTGACAAGCTCGTGAATATTATATATTTTATGTATCGTTTACCTCATTTTTAATGATGAATAAGGAAGGATTGAATAATTGTGAGATAAAATAGTTTATTTTGATTTTTTTTAGGGTTTGAGTGAAGAAAGAGTTCAAAAAGATTGCAAAAGTGGAGAAAACTTGTAAAATTGAAATTTCGTGCGCTGGCGAGGAGCGATTCTAACATAGTTTGGTAGATTGAGTATAACTTTCTTGCCTGTACTCTAATTGAGGTGATTCAAAATGTTTTGGGAGGATATGACACAAAGATACAACTTTCATGTTTTGAATTTTTCCAAATTCTACATGCATCATGGGAAAAATTGAAGATGAAGTAAGCCAAACTTTTTGGAACTAGCGCCCAGGCGTTGCAAAATTGCAGCATCCAGGCGCCAAGTCCAAAATGGTAGTTATAGCATTCCGGAATCAGCGTCCAAGTTCCGATTGACGGATAGGTTGCACAAGGTTGCATATTTTGCAAGAAAAGTCCTCCTGTGGGCCCTGTTACATGGAAAAGCGTGTACTTATGATCCCAGAGCCCCAAAATCCTAAAAATATCTATAAATACACAAAGAGAATGAGAGGAAATCATCATACTCATCAACCATCATTAGTTTCTTATGTTTTTAATAGTTTGGACGATAATTTAACCGTAGGGTAGCTTTACACAATTGTTTGAGCTAGAATTTCATTCTCTTGTCAAGGATTCGAGATTTGGCGATCATCAACATTCGTTTTTGCTGCAATTGCTGAGTTTGATTTATGTTTATGCTAGTTAATTTTTGTTCAACTTATTTCTTTCTTCTTCTTTAATTATCATTCTTGTTTTATTTCCTTTAAATTCTTAATTGCATTCGTAGTTTGTAAGTTAGGGTTTTATTTTATTTCTTTTGATCGCTTTTATTGAGTAAATCAATTTAATTTCTTGTTCTTGATTAAATTCTCGCACGTAGGGTGGATTAAATTACGATTTTAATTATTTATATTCAATTACTTTCTGTAGGGTTAGAATTTTACATTCTTGTCTTTATTTCAATTTCTTGTGATTGAATTTAGTTTAAATTTAGTAAAAACTCCTAATTAATTTGTCTAACTAGTAAATACCCATGGGGACGATCCTTACTCATCCTATGTACAAACTCACTTCGTATACTTGCAAGTGTGTGGGAGTTGATTAGGATAATTAAGGTTTTTATTGCTTGTCCATTATTGTCAAATGCCTAATCAATATTCTATCGAACAGCACCTTGAAGAACAACCGACCCTTAGGATATTACACATTGCCAATATTGAGCCTGGAGGGTCTCCTGCAAGTATTGTGCTATTTTGATAAAAGCCAATAATTTTAAGATCAAACTTGGTCTCATATACATGCTATAGTAGCACGCGATATTTTTAGGATTGCAAAGTGAGGACCTGAATCACCATCTGATGAACTTTGAAGAGGTGTATGACACTTTCAAACAAAATGACGTATCAGTAGATGCTCTCAAACTGAGGCTGTTTCCCTTCTCATGAAGGGATAAAGCTAAACTTTCGCTGCAGAGTTACAAACAGGGGGGTCATTCGTTACTTGGGATAGACTAGCCCAAATACTCATGTCAAAATACTTCTCACCCTCAAAGATAGCTAAGTTAAGAAATGATATTACTTCTTTCAAACAACAATATGAGGAGAGTCTTAGCGAGGCTTGGGTAAGGTATAATGATCTCTTGAGCAAGTGCCTACATCACGGATTACCTTTATGGACATGGATAGAGATCTTCTAAAATGGGTTACTTCAAAAAACCCATGTGTCCGTTGATTCCTTCGCCAATAGGTCACTCATGTTGAACAAGACACGAGAAGAGGCATAGGGGCTTCTGGACAAGATGTCCAACAATTACTTCAAATCCTCTGCAGCACAAGCCCGGTTGGGAACAAAGGAAAGGAGTACTTGAATTCAACAACTTAGATGCATTGCTTGCTCAACAAAACGCCATGGTGGGACAAATGGCAACTTTGGCAAAACAAATAATGGGGTTGAAAGTCAATGCTGTGATCACACCACAACCACTTGCTTGTGACTTTTATTCAGGTATCACCCAAATGGCCAGTGTAGTGTGCTAACATATTCTTTTTCTCCTTCTCCAGGTCATGAGAAGGTGAACTATGCTAGGAGCCAGAATTAGTTTAGACCCCAAAATAATCAACATGGCAACACCTACAATCCGACTTGGAGAAATCATCCAATCTTCTCATGGGAAAATAAGCATAATCAAGCTCATAACAAGCCATAGTGTATAAATTATAGACCTCCGTTCCATCTTATACGAGAAATCATAGCAGAAATCTGACACATGTATCTCCAGCATAGCCAGAAAAGGAGAATCGGGTAGAAAAGGCTCTGATGCAGTTCATTCAATTATGTATTGAAAAAATGAAGAGCCAGGATGCTGCAATGAGAAACTTGGAAAATCAAATGGGTCTAATAGCAAGAATATGGCTGAACATTCACCAGGAGCATTACCAAGCGATACCATTCCTAATCCAAGGGAGCAGGGAAAAGCTATCATATTGACAAGTGGAAACATACTTGGGCACAACTCGGTTAAGGAGAAGGATGGAAAAGAAGAGAAGGGGAATCAAGCTACAAAGGACATGGAAATTTACTAGAAAGGACATGGAAATTTAAGGTGACATTGAGAGTAAAAGAAAGGGCAAAGGAAAGGTGCAACAACTAAAAAATATATAAAACTCAACTAGGATGGCAATAGAAGGTAAGCCCATAAAGCTAGATGTTAAGGTCCCTTTCCTTAATTGGTTCAAGGGCAATTATCCAAAAGAGAAAGTTCAAAAGATTCCTAGAAATCTTCAACAAAGTGGAAATTAACAGACCTTTCATGGAGGCTGTTGAAAACAAGCCCATGTATGCAAAATTCATGAAGCAAGTGTTGTCTAGCAAGAGGAAGTTCTTGTCAGATTAGATCTTATACATAACTGAAGAGTGCAGTGCCATCATTCAAAAGAAGTTACCTCCCAAATGAAGGATAATAGTTTGTTTTCCATCCTTGCACAATTAGGGGAATGGAATTCAAAAAGGTGTCATGTGACCTGGGGGCATCTATTAACTTGATAACATTATTAGCCTTCAAAAAATTGAATGGTGGGGAATTTAAGCCAATGAATGTTTCTCTCTAGCTAGCAGATAGAAGTATTAAATACATTGAAGGTGTTATTGAGGATGTTCGAGGTAAAAATTATCAAGTGTTATCTGTCGATAGATTTTATAATACTGGACATTGAGGAAGACGAAAACATGGCACCGATTCTTGGTAGGCTATTGTCCTTAGCAATTGGAAGGGTACTCATATATGTGCAAATGGGGAAAGTTTTTATTTTGAGTCAATGATGAGACTCTCAATTTCTTTATTTTTAATTCTCTTAAACTTCCTTCATTGTATAATGATTTGATGGTAATCAATGTCATAGATAATCTAGTTGATGACTTTTGCAAACATGAGGTTCCATTGTTACGCTTGGAGAAAGCTTTGATGCATTCAAGAGACACAGAGAACCATGATGAAGGAACAAAGGCGTGCAAGAGGATGTTGGAGGCAAATTCTTCAATCAAAACCACTGCCGTTAAAAGAGTTAGGTAAGAGGGGATCTCCAAACAATGAATCCCAATGTAGAATTGAAACAACTTCCTAAACATTTGAAATATGCATTTTTAGGTAAAGATAAACATTTCTAGTCATTTTTATTGCTAATTTATCTGATGAATAATTTTGTGAGTTGCTTGATGTTCTTAGAAAGCATAAGAGTGCAATTTCATGGAGTATTTATGACGGACATTGTACATAAAGGGGATTAACCCTACTATTTGCATACACAAGATTTTAATGACTGGCAATTTTAGAGCATGTAGACAAACTTAGCGTAGGCTTAACCCTACATTAAAAGAAGTGATAAGAAAAGAGGTAATGAAATTACTAGATGCAATAATCATATATGCGATTAGTGATAGTGAGTGGGTTAGTCCTACTTGAGTGGTACCTAAGAAGAGGGGATGATAGTAATAACAAATGAGGAAAATGAATTAATTCTTTCTATATGGATCATGGGGTGGAGAGTTTGCATCGATTACAGGAAATTAAATGTAGCCACCTGAAAGGATCATTCTTCATTGCCATTCATTGATCAAATGATAGAAAAACTAGCAGGTCATGCCTTTTACTGTTTATTAAATAGGTACATCGGTTATTCCCTAATTTCTATAGCTCCGGAGGACCAAGAGAAAACCACATTCACTTGTCCATATGGCACCTTTGCTTGTCGAATGATGCCTTTTATCTTATGTACAGACTAATGCACCAAAAACATTTCAGAGATGCATATTTGCAATTTTCTAGGACATGATTGAAAAATGCATAGAGATCTTCATAGATGATTTTTTTGTTTTGTTTTTGGGTCTACATTCACTGATTGTTTGCATAACTTGTCCCTAGTTCTTATGCATTGTGAAGAGACTAGTCTCGCACTTAATTGTGAGAAATGTCATTTCATGATTCAACAGGGAATAGTTTTAGGACACAGTTTTTGCTAAGGGTATTAAGGTAGATAGGGCTAAAATTGAGGTATAAGTTACCTCCCCCTAGTAACAAAAAGGGAATAAGAATTTTTTTAGGTTATACGGGTTTTATCAGCATTTTATTACAGATTTCTCCCTAATTTCTAAATTCTTGTGTGCTCTGTTGCAAAAGGATGTGGCTTTTAACTTTGATAGAAGTTGCTTGCATGCATTTGATATTTTGAAAAAAGCTTTGGTGACTGTACCCGTAGTTGTGGCACCCAATTGGTCTTTACCTTTTGAGTTCATTCCAGAAGTGTGATGTTAGTGATTTTACTGTAGGTGCAGTTCTTCATCAAAAAAGAGATAAAATCTTGCATGTTATTTATTTTGCAAGTAGGACTATTAATGAAGTACGAGTGAATTATTCTACAGCTAAAAAAGAGTTGCTAGCTGTTGTATTTTCTTTTGACAAGTTCCATTCCAATTTAATTGACTCAAAATTAATTATTCACATAGATCATTCTACATTAAAGTATTTATTCTCTAAGAATGATGCAAAGCCTAGACTAACTCGTTGGATCTTATTATTGCAAGAGTCTTATTAGGAAGTGGTTGGGAAAAAGAGGAGTGAGAATTTAGTTAAGGATTGCCTATAATGGAATTACCAAAAGAGGATTCAAACTTGTCACTTATTAGAGAGGAATTCCCGTAAGAAAAATTAATGGCAGTGGGAATTAATCTGAGGTACATGGATATAGTCAACTACTTAGTAGCAAAGGTTCTTTAAACATCAATGGACCACAAGCAGAAAAGAAGTTCTTCTCAAAATTGGGATGGGCCCTATTTGTAATGACAGTTTAGTGACCAAATGGTCTAAAAGTGCGTGCCTGAAGAAGCGATAGAGAATGTGCTTAGAATGTGCCATTCATCACCAGTTAGGGGCATTACGACAATCAAAGAATTGCTACTAAGGTTCTACAAAGTGGGTTATATTGGCCAACATTGTTATGGGAAACTAGGAAGTTCATTGAACATTGTGATGAGTGACAACGAATGGGAAACATACCTTGTAGGGATGAGATGCCCTTAAACAATATTTTGGTAGTTGGGCTATTTGATGTTTATTTTATAGGACCGTTCCCAAGTTCTTATTCCAACCAACATATTCTGGTAGTGTGGACTATATTCCTAAATGGGTTGATGCAGTGGCCTTGCTGACAAATAATACTAGAGTTGCAACCAAGTTCATTCACCACAATATCTTTTCATGGTTCAGAGTGCCGCGAGCAATAATAAGTGATGGGGGTTCACACTTTAAGAACATTTCCATTTGAAGCTCTATTGTCCAAATAAGGAAATCAGTGTCTTCGTGGTGATTTGTGGTTGATTTGAGTTTGTATTGGGTTGGATCATTGTTGGGAATTTGTGATTATTGCTTGGATTGCTTAGTTGATTTGGTTATTTTTTTGGTGATTATCAATTTGTGTTTAGGTAACTTATTGTTGGTTTTTAATTTTGCTGAAATTTCAAATAGGTAAAAGGAGATAGTCATATTTTGTATTCTTAGAGGCTAAAGATTTGCATCATAAACTTCGGAAAAGGAAAGGACATATCCATGAATGGGGTTTTGATTTATTCTTCATTAGGCTTGAAAATAATGAAGAAGCTGATGCCATGTAGCGTAAGGTTTTGGACAATATTTGAACTAGGGGATATGGTGATTTTCGTAAGGATCCTACTGTTAGTGCTAATCAAAACATAGTGTGTGAATTTATTGGTAATAGAATTAATATAACTAGCCATGTGGTTACAGTGAAAAACATGCCTGTATGTTAGTTTTAGAAAGGAGGTTATTAATGAAATTTATCATCAACATACTATACCTAACAATCAATTTACTACATTCATGAGTGGTAAAATAGATTCTGATGAGGTGGCAAATGTATTGACTGATGGATTGAGTATTTGGGACATGGAGTATAGTGTTAGGCAATGGATAAGATTGAAATATTTATGTCTCAAAAAATGTGTCTGGATGCAATTTCTTTGTGCTCAACTTATTCCTATCTTACATACTATTGAAGTCACTCCAATAGGGTTTTGTTGCTTTTTGCTATTATGCAAGGCCTTACTATTGACATCGGGTAGGAGATCCAGTAGGAGATTCTCTGAAATGGGAGCTACAAAAATACGGGTTTTATTTTTCCTATCTAGATTACTTAGTGTGCTAGTTGGCAGGTCTTTGAATAGCGACAAACAAGAAGTGGATGCCTCCTAAACTAATTGACAATTCAAGTTTGCATTTACTTGCCACTTAATATAGAGCTGCTATGCTAATGGCATGGTTCAAGCAGAGACACAAGGAAGAAGCAGGTGATGATGTAGAGAATGCTCAAGACGCTCAGCAACGAGGACCACCATTGGTAATGCCCTCCAAGCCACAATCTAATTTAGTCTTCCATCTGCTAGTCAACAGTGGAACTCAATGGGAGCTCCTATGCTATCATAGTCAATACTTTGAGGAGATGCATCAGAAGATGGATTTCTTGGTCTGGCAGCTCAGTCACTTAAGGAATTTTGATATTCCCATTGGGCACAGATTAATCCACAACCAGATTGGCCTTACTGTCCATCGAATTGAGGTTGAGAAAGTAGGACCTTGGACACGTAAAGGGAATGATGGAGCTGGTCCTTTGGAACTACTTGATGGCCATGGTTTGTCTGCACTTCTAGATCAAGGGAGATTTTTGTGTTTCATTTTTAATATTTTGAGTTTCATTGTTTTTCTGACTATTTTGTGAACTACCTTCTGTAGTTTTAATTGTGTTGGGTTAGTAGTAGTTGATACTCTATGTACTTTGTGTTTGTGTTAAGTAGTCATTTTTTCTGTTTTCTATTCTGTTAATGAAGTTGTGTAATTGTCAAGTTTATGTACTTATATGAGGTGGAATGACATATTATTATTTGGATTGATGTTAAATGTCTATGATATAGTAACCTAGTATTTTTGAACCACATGATTCCATGTCGCACATTTTTACTTAAATGGGCGGAAACTCAAATTTATGTCAAGTTGTGCTTTCTTGAATATAAAATTTTGAACTTAATGATATATGAAAGGAATTGTGTATTTGATTGATAATACCTATTGATGGTTATAAGGTTTTGATCTTGAGCATTTTAGGTTGGTTGTGGAAGTCAAGTGTTTTAAGTGATGTAGCCCATATTACTTAATTTGAGTTTTTGAATTTGGTTTTTTAGAAGCTTTGCTTGATGTGAATTCATGTGGTTGTTTTGGTATGTGTACTTGTGTGATGTGAGGTTTCAAGTGGTTGGTTGGATTTCGGACTGGGATTTATGAGCCAATTACTTCATTCCAATTTTAGTGTTTCCATTCCTTTATTTGTAGTCGTGTTTATCTTTTGTTTTTGTTTTGTGTTGTTTGTTTTTATTCTATTTTGCTCAGGACTAGAACAATGCTAGGTTGGGGGGGAGTTTATTACTCTATATTTAGAGCTATTTTTATGCTACACTTGTTATGAAATTGAGTAAGCTTAGTCCCAATTCTCGGTGTTTTATTTATAAATTGGTGTTTAGTAGCTTAGGGGTTAAAGCTAGCTATTTATTATGTTAGAGCGGGAAATTAAGGGGCAAAATGGTCATTTTACAAGTGTTGGATGAAAAAGGGATCAAGTTCAGCCATGTAGGACTAGAGGTTGAAGATCAGTCGTTGTTAGCAAATGGTACAAAAAGGATTACTTGCTGGCAGCGAGCCCATCAAAGGGCCGTTCACTGCTACCAAGACAAGCAAGGAGGATTACTCCCTCACGGTGAGCTCGTTAAAAGCTTATTCATTGTCAGTATACATGAGCCAATACCTGAGAGTGATTAATCAAAGGAGGCTCATTTGTTGTGAGCGAATGGGTAAATTGGGTCGTGGGCCTTTAACGATTTTTCCATAAATATTGGGTTGTATTATGTGCCATTTGTTATCAAACTCTTAATTTTGTTCTAGAGTTTTATTATTGATCTTTAGACCATAAAACATCATATTTTCATCATTTTATCAAATTGTTAAACTTTGACTTAGAGATTCTTCAATTCAAGTTCAGATTCATTCAGCAAGATTATTTTATATAAATTTTGTTCTCTTTAATTATTCTTTGTTTAAATTCAATTGCAATACTTTTAATCTTTAATTCAACCATGAATTCTGGCTATCTAATTGATTCTTGTTTAATTTCTCAAATCATGATGCACTGAAGTCATTAGGTTTGGATATAGGTGATGCAATTTTTCGTGGGATAATTTAAATAAGGGTTAATTAAAATAATTATAATAACTGGGTAATGAGTAACAAAATAAGACAATTTTGGAGAGTAATTAACTCTAGATTGGTTAGGTTGGTCGATAAATTGATTTGCCACCATAGACCTGTATTAGTTGTTAGATTAATTTAATTCACGATCAAAGTGGCTAGATTAATTAATTAGTGTGTGATAATTTCATATAGAATAAACTCGAGGTAATTAATCTAGGATATAGAGGAATCTATCCCTAGTAAATTAATTTGATAGGAACCAATTGTGCGAGGAGTCGAGATTGGTTGATAATTGGAGATTGAATTTCCATGAAATATAATTGGACCAATTGATCTTGCCTTGGAAAGACCACTGGAAATTGCTAGCCTAATACCTAACCCATCTTCGCTACTGTTTAAACACTCTTTTTGTTACTTTGCGTTATTCTTGCACTCCTTAAATTTTAGTTGTTTAATTTTGAGTTTTAATTCTAAAAGAACCCAAAAACATTCTGTTGTGATCGTCTACATAGAAATTAGTTTAGATTAAGTACTTGTCTACACGGTCTTTTACTATTGAGAACGATCCTTATTCATTCTACTACATTGATACCATACACTTGCGGCGATCAGTGAAAAGTTGTGAAATAGGTTAATTTAAATTTTCCTGTACCAAGTTTTTTGCGTCGTTGAACTATTGCTTTAGGAAATATTGAGACTCTAAGGCGATTCCTAATTTAAACTTTAAATTTTTGTTTTTGTTCAATTAATTTTATAATTCTCTCAGTGTTATTTCTCCATTAATTTTCACACTAGCTGTTTTGCTTTATAAATTGGTGTGCATAATTGTTTCTTTGTGTTTTATGGTTTATGCATAGATCCAAACAAACTCTTACCAAGTTTGATCTAGAGATCAAAAGAACTCTTAAGAATTTAAGAAAATTAACATGACAGAAGCAGCAATAGGTAGAATCAAGTGTGGCTAACGAAAGGATTCCTAACCAACTGGTAGTACTAGCAAAAAGTGGGAATGTGGGAAATAATAGAAATAATGGTGAATTTAGGGACTATGGTGTGGACTAGAAGTACTTGTAAGAACGACCGACCCTTAGGTGATTATACATTGCCAACATTTGGAGGGTCTCAAGCAAGTATTTTGTTGATGTCTAAAAACTTTAAATTGCGAAAGAGTTTCTTTAATTTCATCATTCATGAATTTCTTTGATTTCTTCTATTTTTGATCTTCAATAGAGGGACTCATTCCATGGTTAGTAATGCTTAGCTCTAGGTCGTGAGCTATAGTTGCCAACTTATCAAATGTCTTGGGCTAAATTGCTTGAAGAATGTTTGGAAGTCCCTAATGCATACTTTGTATGCACATTTCTCTCGTAGAAGTCTCAGATTGCTTGTTTTTGCAACTAAGACACAGAGTGCGCCAAAAATCAATGTAGTCGATGACTGATTCATTTTTCCACTGCTTTGCATTAGTGAGTTCTATTATGCTAGCGATGCATTGTGTGTTGTAGACACGACTCAAGAAATCTTGCTCCATCTGTTTCCAAGTATCAATTGATTTAGGTTCCAAATCAAGACTGCAGTCTGCATACCAGTAAAAGGAATTACCTTTTAAGGATTGTTCAAATTGCTTAACAAGAAGATTACCTTGAGTACCAGCATTGTTTCATGTGTCCATAAAGTGTGCAATATGCTACTTTGGGTTACCCTTCCCATAAAACTGTTGGAGCTTTGGATGTTGGTAATTAAATGACATCCTCGGACTATCTAACTTTTTTCATGTAAGGTTTAGAATAAATAATTGATGACTGTGATGGGCTACCCAATTGAGTTCTCATAGTATTATCATATCTTGAAATTGTTACACTGAAAAACATTCTAGAGATGTATGTTGTCCATCACCTTGCAAAGAATTTGACTTGTGGGGACTTTCTTTAACATTCTTACCCGAAAAAATCATGTTCGATACATCATAATTTTTACGACTAGATTCCGCTCCACCAAGAACTTCTAACTTGTCCATTAACTTTGTAATTTAAGATCCTTCTCTTCCACTATCCATTTCAAATCCTCGATTGTCTTGGATATAATATCAGCCACTTTCTCTACTATGTTAGAAGCATTAGTCATCATGAATGGCATAATAGTGGACATATCAAATGACGGAGAATTGATGCTTTCAAAGTAGACTTGTAGACCTCTTGATGCAATGATTCTTGAATGGTGTGATACAGAAGAATCAAGAGACTTGCTCCGAGCAGAAAACTCATTGCGACCAGTGCTAAGGTCCTTCTTTTCAGTAAATTAATCAGATGTAAGTGAATCCACTAGGATTGCATGCCTTTGTTCACTTTTCTACATACTTTCAATCTTTTGTAGAGCAATTTCGGTAATGAAAGCTCTGACCCTAGCATTGCCAAGAGAGCTTTGGGCATGATTGTCTTTTGAGAAGACTTATTTCCTTGTGCAACCATGAATTTTAGGGAGAAGAGATTAAGGGTAAAGTTAGTCCCTCTGGGCATTGCCAAAAATATGTTCACATAAATTTCGAGTATTGAAATGATATTGAAAAATTAGGAACAAATAATGAAATATATCAATTCTATTGATTTAATGAAAAAAGGTACACAACTCTGAATTTTTATTTTTTTACAAAAAATACTCTATGGATTCTTACTCCTTTTGAATTGTATATTTAGGACCAAAGTAGATGATAGATATTCTTATAATGATTTGGTAATGTAAAGAAGACTTTTCTACAAGAAAATACTTGAATAGATCTCGGGAAAGAACTTTATTGATCTACAAATTATTTGAAGATTTATCACCACTTGAAGACTTGAAAACTTAAGTAGATCTCGAGGAAGAATGTCTCACAATATACGAAGAACTTGAATATCATCACTTGAAGACTTGAACACTTGAGTAGATCTCAAGGAATAATATCTCTGCATCTATGAAGAACTTGAAAATTTGGCAGAACTGGAAGACTGGACACTTGACTTGATGTTGAAGACTAATATTTCTCGATCTATGAAGAATTCAAACTTGCAGATTTAGCAGCACTTGAATATTTGAATTAGATCTGGAGGAAGAATGTAAGACTCTCAATCTATTAAGAACTCAAACTTGAAGATTTAGCAGCATTTGACTTGAACATTTGAAGAACTTACAGGATATCAAGAATTTATTAGTTCCAATCTATGAATAACTTGAAAATTTATTAGCACTTGAAAACTTGATTACTTGAAGACTTGAACACCTGAAAAACTTGTAGAACTTCGAGGATTTGATAGTAGAGGAATTTTGAAGAGCTTGAAGAACTTGAAGATCTTGGAACAATAGATCTCTACAATAGCTCTCTTATGTCGTTCCTCTATTTGAAGATATCACCCATATTTATGGGTACACTTAGAGTTTCCTACCCTAATTACTTGTGAACTAAGTCACCCATTATAAATACCAAATATTCGGTCAGCACATGATAGAGTCAAATACACAACAATGTACTCTTAGACAATTTTATTTAATTTATTGAATCAAGCCCAAATTCAATTAGTAAATATTGAGCCATGCCTTGAATTACATTTGAATTTAATTAACCTCAAGAAAAATGAATCTATTTTTTTTTTGGAATTAATTGAGCCGTAAAAATTTTGATTTATACACCGGGGTTGGGTCTTTGGCAATATTAATATAATTTGATAAGAATTCTACTTTGAATTGTAAATTGTACTATATTTGTCTTAGTTTCATTAGGCGTTCTCACTATATTTAAAAGCAAAAAGATTTTCCCTTTTCGTGATCCATTTCTCTTTTATTAAAAAATCCAAATTTTTTTTTTCTTTGTTTAGTGGATAATTTAAGCTAGCTGCTAGTCTAAACTCTCCAATATTTCCTTTTTATGTGTTTTTGTGTTATTACTTGTTTTTGTGTCAGTCTTGTAGAACATGCAAGACATGAATTGGAATAAATTATGCCAAGGATATAATAATCCTGGTTATAATAGAGGCATGACCAACGAATATGTTTATTATGATTATACTCCCATCCTTTGTGATTATCAAATGGGATGGTCCAACCATCAATTTTTTTTTTCAAGCTACCAAGATTATCCTAGATATTCTTTCCTTACACATATAACGCCTTTATATGAACAAAGAGATCCCTCATATGACTGTGACTACAGTCTGTAGACACTTATTTTTGTCCTTTAAGTTCTCCCCTATTTTCCTTTTAATTTGACTCTCAATTTTGTTTTTAATTTCCCTTTTGATTTCTTTTTAACCTGCTCTTAGATTTCCTCTTAATTTATCCTTTAATTCCCTCTTAATTTGTCTTATGGTGTTTAATTATTATGTGTTTTATACATTTTTGAAATACAAAGAATGAGTTTTAATATTATTAAGTTTTTAGATTTTTCAAAAAAAAAAAAAAAAAAAAATTCAGCACGTGAGCAGTACTATTCACGTGCCGAACAGTCAGCTCGACAGAGCTGTTTTGGCCACATTTTTCTTTGCATTTTTTCACCCATTCTCACCAAATTTCAGATGCCCCATACTCCCAACATGACAAGGAATGGTTTTTGACCATTTTTACACTCAATCCACCTCTTTAAAGAGCAAAAAAAACATCAGTCTAAAGAAGGGGGGACGAAATTTCTGCAGAAAAGAAAATGGAGAAATTTTTTGTAGTTTAGAAAATTTTCCAGACAGCCAACTTTGAGCGAAAATTACAAACGATCGAAAAGTAATTAGACTAAACTTAAAGAAGAAAAGTTGTAGAGAGTACCTGGAGCTACAACTTCTCTTTGTAAATATCAAGGAAAATCATTCATTTGGAGGGTAAAAAATGTGGTATAATCAGGCTGGGGGGACGAAATTTCTGCAGAAAAGAAAAGAGAAATTTTTCTAAGTCTGGAAAATTTTCCAGACAGCCAACTTTGAGCGAAAATTCCAAACGATCAAAAAGTAATTAGACTAAACTCAAAAAAGAAAAGTTGTAGAGAGTACCTGGAAATACAACTTCTCTTTGTAAATCTCAAGAAAAATCATTCATCTGGAGTGCCAAAAACATGGTAAAATCAGGCTGGTGGCCAAGAAAATCTGCAGAAAAAAAGAGAGAAATTTTCCAAGTCTGGAAAATTGGCTTCCAAACAGCCAACTTTTAGCGAAAATTTCAAACGATCGATAAGTAATTAGACTAAAATCAAGAAGAAAAGTTGTAGAGGGTACATGGAACTACACCTTCTCTTTGTAAATCTCAAGCAAAATCATTCACTTGGAGGGTCAAAAACGTGGTATAATCAGGCTGGTGGCCAAGAAAATCTGCAGAGAAAAAAGAGAAATTTTTCTAAATCTGGAAAATTTTCCAGACAGTCGACTTTGAGCCAAGATTCAAAGCGATCTTAAAGGAATTAGACTAAACTCAAAGAAAAAAAGTTGTAGAGTGTACCTGGGACTACAAATTCTCTTTGTAAAGATCAAGCAAAATCGTTCATCTGGTGGGTGAAAAACGTGGTGGAAGAAGGCCGGTTCATCAACCGGAAGCTTGGAGGTGCCGAAAGCAAATTCGGCTCAAACACAGTCCAAGCCAAGCATAACCAATTCCACCACATTTCTGAGGTTGAGGTGAGTTAAATGAGCTTTTGAATCGCCGATTGTTTTGGTGACAAAATGCTTATCTTACTATTTTTACATTATTTATGACTTAATTTTCGTTTATTTTTTTTATTTTTTAAATTTCTTCTAAGTTACATTTTTAATGAAAATAACCACCAAACTTTAATTTGATTTTTTTTTGACATTTTAATATGTTTAATTACCCTTTGATTGTGAAATTACCGTTTTGCCCTTATGAGTATTAAATTGCAAATAGGCTCTGATTTTGCACATATTTTTCGATTAGTTTCTTTTGTGATGATTTGTGCTTTATTTTTTATGTTTGTTGGTCTCGATGTAATATTTATGCTTTTTCTTACTTGTTAAATGATGTGAATTTACTCTTCTGTCCTCAAATTTTGTTTAGTTGATTGAATGAAACTCAATTTAGTCCATGACTTAATAACTGTATCAATAATATAAAATCGGGCTAGAAGTAAACTCTAGCGTGCATGACAAAAGACTGTTTTGCCCCTTGAGAGTTAAAGGGCACTACAAGCTAAATTGTGTGCAACTTTAAATTGGACCCCGGGCTAAATTTACTTGTCAATATTTTTATTTACCATTTATTCTCATTTCCTCATTAATATGTATATATTTTTATTACTTTTAAACTATCTTAAGCACACGTAAGCTACAAAGTCGGCAATAATGAATACTAAAATTGAAAAGGGAAACGCGATAAAATCATGCAACCGGTCCAACGCCGGGTAAAGTGGGTGCCAAGGGAAATTCAAATCTATCCCAAACCCTCCCATTTTACAACAAGATTCCCAAACTCATGTTTTTTGAATTACGTGGATCAGGAGTCAATCTAGATTAGTGTTTATTTTTTTCTTTAAATTTTGATGTATTTTTGTGTACCGGCGCACCAACACACCGGTTGGCGACTCCAATCCTGTGTTCCCTAGCTTAGATTATTTTTGTACAATTCTTAGTCGCATTTAAAGCCCCGTTATGTAATAGTAAATAGGTGATTCATTTAAATTGATAATAGTAAGTAGGTAATTTCAATGTTTGTAATAGTAAATAAGACCTGCATTTAATCACCTATTTCACGAGCACCACATTGGCGACGGTGCTTGTCCCTAAGGTGCCGGCCAGACCGCGGGTTGTGGGTGGGTGCGACAGCGTGGCGACTCCACTGGGGACTTTGTGAATCCGGGCACACAATTTTAACGCGTTTCTCTCAATTTTACCCCGTTCATTATAAACCGGCTAATTTTTATCGATTTTGTGTGCTATGTTATCGGCCATATGCCTCGTTTTGCGTGCCATATGCAATTTGTTACTTTAATTGTTATTTTTTAATTACTTTACAATTGTTTTACCGTGTTTCACCATGTTTGTCGTCTTGTGTGCTGGTTTACGGATTTTTGTGTCTCATTTTACGTGCCACATGCTACGTTTTACTTTAATTGTTCTTTTTCAATTACTTTACACTTGTTTTACCTTATTTCACCATTTTTGCTGTCTTGTGTGCTGGTTTACGGATTTTTGTGTCTCGTTTTACGTGCCTACATGCTATGTGTTACTTTATTTGTTCTTTTTCAAAAACTCTAAAGGGGATTAAAAAGAAAATCACCATTTTTTGTCTTGTGTCTTTGGTTTATGGATTTTGGGTCTCGTTTTATGTGCCACATGCTATGTGTTATTTTATTTGTTCTTTTCAAATTATTTTACACTTGTTTTACTATATTTCACTATTTTGCTGTCTTGAGTACCCGTTTGCTCGATTTAGGTCTCGTTTTACGTGCCATACCCTGTTTGCCTATGGTGTGATTTGTTCTTGCTTTATTGTACATGTTTTAATATATTTTGCTATTATACCTGTTTGTGGTTAATTTGGGGGCAATTTTTGGGGTGTTGGGGTGCATCAAACCTTTAGAGCCAAACGCGCTAAAATGTGTGAATCTTACCGCCTCCAAGTGAACACAGCATAACACATGTCTCATTTATTGCATGTCCTATTTTTGTGGGTGTCGTTCCCATATTTCCTGTAGAAATTAAGACGATCTACAGATCCAGATATGCGGCCGTGACACAATGTGAACGTAACGGTATCTGTGGCGATCACTTGACCACCGACGATAAGGCCCATCGGAATTGACGGATTTTATTTTTGGGCCAAAAGTCTGAAGGTTCGGAGCCAAGCCCATCTAGATTGCATTAGTAAGCCAAGCCTCATATTCATATAACTTAAACCATAGGGCAGAACTGTGTGGACCTTGTTTAGGACACTCTAGACGAGGCGGTAGGACCCACCCATTTAACTGGCTTGTAATAGTAAATAGCTTTACAATTTTGTTATGTAATAGCAATTAGTTTTTCTGATTCGTATGATTTACTTTGGCCATTTAATTTGTATCTACTTCCCGCGAGAAAGAGTAAATTTTGATTTTTGCATTGCATAAGCCTTAGGTAGGGTCAAAGGCATATGGTTGCCAGACCCAAATAGGAGACCCACCCCT
This sequence comes from Cinchona pubescens, assembly GCA_025175665.1. NCBI lineage: Eukaryota > Viridiplantae > Streptophyta > Magnoliopsida > Gentianales > Rubiaceae > Cinchona > Cinchona pubescens. The sequence continues at coordinate 495,933 of JANKKI010000152.1, forward strand.
GCGACATGTTTCCAAAGTTTTATTTTTCCTTGTGTGCATTTAGGCTAACCCCAGTGTGCTAGATGTAGGGCCACTGTAGGCTATTTATTGCATATCATTAGCCGTAGAAGGGATACCCTATCGGATACCCTGTGTATAGAATTGCATACCTATCCCTAGGTAAATAACCTACAATGGGATTTGCAAGCTTGCGTGTTCATTTTATAAAAGCTCTTAAGGGGTACAAGCCTCAGGTAAGGCTAACATGTATTTCATGCAGATGAGTTCTGCTCGAGTAATTGGAAAGGCTACCAAAGTGCCCTATTTGCTACAGGAGTGGGAACGAAACATGCAGTTGTCAGAACTGAATACAATAGCTGATTATTTGGGTCATCTAGTATGTCTGCGGGATATTGAGCCAGATCGGACCATAGTAGACACTTTGGTACAAGTTTGGGATAGTGAGGCAGCTGTGTTCAGATTCGGGAATTTTGAAATGGTGCCCACACTAGAGGAGATCGCAGGATTTCTCGGACTGGACTTCAAGGATCGAGCTATTATACTACCGTCCCTAGGTACTACAAGGGACTTCTCTACTTTGTTCACCGGCATATCAGAGGCTGCAATACCAGGGGGACCCGAGGCTAGTTCGATTACTTTGATATTTTTACATGAGCACTTCGGCACAAAACAGGGATTTCACAGGAACAAGACTCATTCTTTACACATCTAGATGTGTATAAGAGACCTGGGCTCAGAAGCGAGTCCAGGTTTTTGCTCTAGCACTGACCAGCGTATATCTTTTTCGAGGCCGGATGGGAGGATAGCATTTAAGACGGTACGGATGTTAGCCGATTTGATACACGGCGTTGGTGGTCAAGACCTCACCATAATCCCTACTATTCTAGCTGACATATTGGTGGCTTGTACAAACTGTCAGAATGGAGTCAAATTTTTCAAGGGTTCAAGCCTTTTGTTGCAGGTCTGGTTCATGGAACATTTGGGGCGACGAAAGATTGTTCGTCATGATTTTTCCTGGGGTAGAGTGAATTGGGTACAAAGTCACAATCTACGCATCAACTGGGCGAAGTTGCTGAAACACAAGGAGAAGTACATAGCTTCGCTGGTTGTCTTCATTGAAGGACTCAGAGATACAGTGGGTTCTAGAATGGGTACCCTGTCATGCACCAAGTCTACAATCTGCTAGCCTTCCGTTCATACCCTTGATAGGAAATGAAGGCATTGTTCCCTACATGTCTTTTCGGGTCTTACTTCAGTTTGGGAGGGTTCAGACAGTACCTCCAAAATCAGCGACTGATCGGTTCAATGTTATGTTCGACAAAGGGATACGGCCCGAATCATACCAGAAAAGTCAAGTATTTTGTCAGCGTGGGCATCCAGACGTGCATGTCAAGAGTCGTTATACGATCCACAGCAGTGTGGAATTTCAAGGATCACACCTCAGTACGATGTATGGCTAGAACATTTGCTTAGCCGGCAACCGCAAGCTGTAATAGACCCTTTAGAAGAAGTTGCTCGGTTGACCGCACTATTGGAGGCTAAGGACAAGGAAATAGTGGAAAAAGAGATAGCTCTAGATAAGCACAGGCAAGCTTACAAAAGACTTCAACGGAACAGCAATCATGTATTCGAGAGCAGGAATACAACCAAAAGAGGGCATGCACTGAGATGGCCGATGATCTGGGACGCCTAATGCACAATGGGGCTGCTGAATCAGCACGTAGCAAGCTTCTGCGGTACGAGGAGCAAATGATGAAGATACGAGACCATCTAAAGGAGCTCGCCGAATAAGTTCAAACGGGTTTCGTCCCATTTAGAGTTTTTTTTTGTTTTTAGGGTTCTTAGGGAAGGAACCACGTTTTATACTGTAAACTTATGATTATGTTTGTTTATATATATCTGAATTTTTATTTTATTTTATTATGAAGGTACTAAGTGTCAAAATAGTTGCCCAACGCAGCCCTATTTATACCTGCTCGCGTGCACGTATACTCCGATTTGAAGACAGTATGAGCACCGTAGACAGCAAAAGATGTGGATGGAACCAGTGGGGATCAAAACCCAGAGATGGTAAAGTTACGCAAACAGATGGAATCTATGATGGCTGCTATGGCCAGTAGCTGAACCAAGAAATGCAATGGTACAGGCAAACTTATTATACACAATCCAATCAGGAGATGCTGCCTCCTCATATGCCTAATCCCAGCATGGGGATGCCGCTACCCCCACCACTACAGAATCAACCTCCTCCAACTCCAGTGCCACCGCTGCCAGATCCAGTTCCACCACCACTACCTCCTCTTGAGTTAGAGTATACCCCAGGAGGAGAAGCTGAATTAATACCACCACCGCCCCCTGTACCGGCTGTCAATGATGCCCTATTAAAAAGAATGGAGCGGTTCGATAGTTTCATGAAGCAGCAATAGGGGACATATAAATTTGGAGCTATCGACTACCAAGATCTATGTCTATTCCCCGAAGTGCAATTACCGCCAAAATTTAAGATCTCAGAATTTCTAAAGTACAATGGCACTGGGGATCCGGTAGCTCACCTTAAAATGTTCTGCAACTTGCTGGGGAATCCGACAAGCGACCCTCGGATAGCAATGAGGGTATTTGCCAGAAGCTTGGAGGGAGTATGCGTTATCATGGTATTTAATGCTTGATCCCAAAAAATTGCAGAATTGGACGGACTTGGCAAATGCATTTGTGAAACAGTATGAGTTTAATCGTGACCTAGAGCCGGACTGTTTTGCTCTGATGAACTTAAAGAAGAAGCCCTTAGAGGATTACCGTGAGTATGTGAAAAGATGGAGGGCGTTAGCTGCCAGAGTGAGCCTACCTATGACTGAGACTGAGATGGTCAGACTTTTTATTGATGCGCAATAACCTCCTTACTATGAAAAGTTAACCGGGTCTATTGGCAAATCCTTTTAGAAATCATCCAGCAAGCAGAGGCTATTGAAAGAAGCTTGAAAAGTGGAAAAATTATTGACATGACTGCCTTCAAACTTCAGATAGAGTCCATGCAGGGGAGCACGTCTGTGGCTAAGAAATCCCTGAGCAAGAAGGCTGACAAGAAGGAAGAGGAAGTGACTTTTATTTTCAACCAACCCAACCGCCAACCACCACGCAATTTCCATCAATCACCAAAGACCTAACCCACAACCCTTTTATGCACCACCTCCACTACCACCTCAATACTACCCTCAACCCGTATACCAAACACAAGTACAAATGCCCGTGCTTAATCCACAACTCCCATATTATAATCCAAGACCACAACCCGTAAACAATCAAAGACCCAACCAGCCAAACAAATTCCCTCCACTAAACTCCAACCAAGCCAGACCACATGGCAGACCACCCCGTAATTTTACCAATTTAGGACAGCCCATTGAGCAACTATATGAGCAGTTGAGATCAGCAGGGAGATTGAATCCCATAGCTCCTCCTCAGTATCCGGGGGAAGTTCTGGATAGGTTTGACGCCAATGCCCACTGTGCCTATCATTCTGGAGCTCCAGGGCATTCCACGGCTAATTGTTGGACATTGAAGAACAAGGTGCAGGATATGATCGATGCACGTGAGATTGTCATTAGGAGGCCAGAACAAAAGGCTCCTGAAGTAAACACTAATCCATTGCCACTACATTATGATGAGCCTCATGTTGGGATGGTTTGTATAGAAGCGGAGACGGAAGAGGAAGAAGGAGCAGTCAAAGAAGTGACAATGACTCAGACCAAACCGTTTTATTTGGATTTGGAGCCATCTGAGCCTTTTGTCATAGACATGGATCCGTTTGAGATAGAATCCCAGGAGCCCGTTGTGATTGAACTGCCAATACAATTGTCAATTGAGAGCACACATGCAGTGCCGTGAAATTATCAACTCTCAGTTGTGATAGTCGGTGGAAGTCCAATTTCTGAGGAGGAAGTGTCCGCTGTCATAAGGTCAGGCCGAATCACAAATGACAACGGTTTTGAGGCCGGACAATCCAATAAAGGTAAAGAGCCCATGCAGGCCCCTAAGGCTGTATCAAACAAAGATGTGGAGGACTTTATAAGATTGATCAAAAAAAGTGAATATTCAGTAGTTGAGCAGCTGAATAAGATGTCCTCACAAATTTCTATGCTCAGCTTATTATTAAATCTGAGCTACACAGGGAGCCCAAGGTAGTCTTGAAGATTTTGAGTGAGGTTCATGTGCCTCGTGACATTCCCACTGACAAACTTGCTGGGTTAGTGGGCAATGTGCTGGCATCAAACCAAATTTGTTTTTCTGATGATGACTTAACTTCTGAAGGGAGAGACCACAACAAGGATCTATTCATCTCGGTTAGATGTGAGGGGCGGCATTTGCCTAGGGTCATGGTTGATAATGGGTCTGCTTTAAATATTTGTCCTTTGAAGACATTGGATAAACTAGAAATCTCTCATGACCTGGTCAGGAATTCATCCATGGTGATCAGAGGGTTTGACGGGGCTCGAAGACAAGCCACCGGAGAGATAAACCTTATTTTGGAAGTGCGGCCAACTGCTTATCAGATCACTTGCCAGGTTCTTCCAATTGTTGGGGTATATAATTTGCTGCTGGGACGCCCCTGGATCCATTCTGCTGGGACAATTCTGTCATCTTTGCATCAAAGGGTTAAATTCATTTACAAGTTTAAGCTAATTACTCCATGTATTTGCCGAAGATGACCACGCCATGATGGTCAAGGAGGAAGTTGGGGATAGCAGTGACACTCCGGTGCCTTTCTTAGCTTATGATGTGGTCTCTGTCAGCCGAGGGCCTGGAGAGCAGTCATCCATGAAAGTTGTCTGGGATAAGGCTAGTGTAATGATTGCAAAGGAAATGCTGCGTGGAGGATATCGCATTGGCCAAGGTTTGGGGATGAATTTGCAAGGCATAATACACCCTATTGAGCTACCAACGCAGATGAATACATTTGGGCTCGGTTTTTGCCCGAATGCAAGGTAGCTGAGGGAGATTAAGGAGCTGAAGAGAGTTGGAAAAGAAGGTCGAGCATTGGCCATGGACATTCCACCTCTTAAGATTACTTTCCCACGTTCTGCCACCATTATGGCTCCTGATGCAGATGAGGTTGAAAAGGAGGATCTTATCCAAGGGGTAGCTGAATTATTTGCGGTGGTAATTATTTAAGAGCAGACGGAGAAGGATGACACTGAGCATCTGCCATTTGCTGAGATCGACCAACTGCACAACTGGACATAATGATCTCCCTAGTCATAGGGAGTTTCGGTAAATTTGAAAGGATATTATTTTTAGTTTTGCTCCTTTTAATTTCATCTTTGTATGTATGTTTTGTACTTCTTAAGTCATTTTGTTTATGCCATCTAGTTAAGAAGTAGGTGCATTCACAGCATTGTATTCATGATTCATCTCATTCATCTGTTTTGGAGATGAATCTTGAAAACAATTTGATTAGTAAGGCAAGTAAAATCATGATATTGCCTTCATGATTCATCTTATTCATCTGTTTTGGAGGTGAATTCTGAAGACAATTGATTTTTATAGGATGGCCAATGAATGTCAAGTTTATGTTCTCTAGGATCACTTGTACAAATCTTCGATTAAAGAGAACTTTTTTCTTTAAGATGTTTTAGCTCATTTTGTTTTCTTTCATTTCATGCTTTATTTTCTCTTAGATGGCCCAAAATCAATGCTTTTGATGCCTTTGGATACTACCGTTTATAAGGCCGATGAGTGCAATTTCGATATCACACCCGACCCTGATTCTACACAGTCTGAGAGTGATGAGGACGAGTGTGATATTGAAAATGAATTCGGGCGACACAAGGAAAACCCAAAGCCTAACTTGGAAGAAACAGAAATGGTAAACATTGGGACAGACACAGACGTAAGAGAAGTTAAAATCAGCATACACTTGACTAGAGGGCAGAAGAAAGAGATGATAGAATTTTTGATTTTGTTCCTAGACGTCTTTGCCTGGTCTTATGACGATATGCCCGGCATTTCAACGATGTCGTGGTTCACAAACTCCCCACCGATCCTCAATGCCCGCTTGTAAAGCGGAAGCCAAGGAAGTTTAAGCCGGAAATGAGCTTAAAGATAAAGAACATCATTCGCCACTTTGAGATCCCGGATACATTGGTTACCGACAATGCCAAAAACCTGAACAATGACATGGTAGATGGTCTTTGTGTCCAATTCAAAGATTAAGCATCGAAATTCTACCATCTATAGGCCAAAAATGAATAGGGCGATTGAAGCAGCTAACAAGAATCTTAAGAGAATTATTCGAAAGATGGTTGACAGTCAGCGTGATTGGCATGAAAAGCTGCCATATGCATTGCTGGGTTATCGGACTGCCATCAGGACATCTATTGGGGCAACACCTTACTCCCTCATGTACGGAATGGAAGCTATTTTGCCAGCGGAAGTAGAGATCCCTGCTCTACGCATTCTTATGGAGATTGAGTTAGAAGATGCAAAATGGGTGAGGCTCAGACATGAACAGTTTGTACTCATTGATGAAAGACGGCTAACAGCTGTGTGTCATGGCCAATGTTATTAACGGAGGGTGGCCTGAGCTTACAATAAGAAAGTCAAGCCCAGACATTTTCAGGCTGGCGATCTAGTCTTGAAACGTATATTGCCAATACAGGACGAAGCAAAGGGCAAGTTTGCTCCTAACTGGCAGGGTCCATTCATTGTACACAATAAGTATTATCAGGAAGAGCTATTATCCTTACGGAGATGGATGGACAGGTTTTCCCCAACCGATAAATGCGGACATGGTCAAAAAGTTTTTCATCTGATTTGGCAGACTGTAAACCTGTAAGTCATTATAGAACGTCGAATAGAATTCCACCTGTTGTTTTCTTTCCCTTTTCACCCACATCCAGACTAAATCCTTTTATATCTCTTCTCTTTATTTGCCTATCTTTCGTTTCAATTGTGCTTTGTCCCTATCCTTTGCTGTAAAAACAAATTAGAACTGAGCTCACTTGCAATGTTGGGGCAAATTGTTGTTTTAGGGTGGCAAAAAAAAAAAAAAAAAAAAAAAAAAAAAGTTTGAGAGGCTGACCAAAACAAATGCCTAACAAAACTCAGTTTGTTATAATAACACTGGGACAATTTTTTTCAAATCTATTTCCCCAATTCAGTCAGTTGCCTTCAAGTAAGACTCTTGGCCCAAAACTGGGGCAATTCTTTTAGATAAGGAACATAACCATGTTTAAGCCCTGCAGTTTGTGCGGTCTCGGCAGTTGATGTTAACATGTCTATCCCAATTACAGGGAAGGCAGCCTTACTGATGCCAAAAAACTTTGAAAACTAAAGTTCGCATGCATTGGAAAAGGCGATTACTTAGCCAGACGTCTTCCGTTTACTTCCACACCTTGCCGTTTACTTGGAGCTCATAGGTGAAAACCCGGAAAGGGCACCTTTGTTTTAAAAAAAAAGAGCGAAAGAGAGGCTTGGTTGAAAACCCTACGGGGCGGCCTAGGCAAAAGGAGAGTGTGCGAAAAAAATAAAAAATAAAAATAAAAAAATAAAAGAGAGGGAAACCTTAGTGAAAACCTGAAAAGGTACACGCTGAGGAAGGGGTAAACTGAGCAAATGGTCAAAGTCTGGTTGACGACTTCTCTGGGTCCAAGTCTGGAAAGTGTTCAACTGAAATTTGTTGACCGAAGTTAGGCTTATTGGTTGCCTCTATGTCGTTCTCTCAACACAGTCATTGGCCTTTAAAAGGCACATATCCGATGGATCCAAAGCATTGCCTGATAAGGTCCAAATCACTTGGAATGAAAGTCAAAGCGGTGTTAATACTGTGATGGCACGATTTTTACTAAGATTGCTCCCATGTGCCTGTATTATTTATTCATGTATTTCTATCAAACTCACATGCTGCCATTTAGTTTGTTTATAGTTGTTCTTGTTGTTGTTGATGTTTTAGTTGTCAAATATGTGATAAACCATCTGTTTAATTGAACTACGTTCGACCTGATTCCTGTGGTGGGATACGTAAGCAGCTCTTAGCGAGCTCGGTCACCTTGCTTATAGAAATGTTCGCTAAGATTGACATTTTGTATGTTTTAAAAACGGCACTAACCAATTCAAGTTTTCTTGCTTGATATCGCATTGTTTTGAGTACCTGTAGGTACATGAAAATAAAGTGGACACTAAAATCCACGACACTGGGGCAAATTTTTATCGATTGGATATCCTTCATAAACAACAAGGGATACACTAATCCTGAGAGCTGTCTTGATACCCAACGGTCTTTCTTCGCATTTTGAAAGGGGTGATTCATGCCAACCCCTAATGAAGCAATCAACCTCACAGGTGATCGACACTTGGGAGATGGTACACTGAGTTCCCAGTCAAACCTCTCAGTTTAAATAATACTGTCATTTACCGTTTAGGGCTTAATGTCTCAGTTTACAATCCAGTCATGATTAGGGTTAATTACTAGTTGCCTTTTACACTTCATTTCATGGGTAAGCCCAATGACATGGCTCCGTGTATGTATCATAATTATTGCATTTTCACCCGATAAACGAATTTCGGGTTCTCATTTCCATTTTTCATTAACCTGATAAACGAAAAATCTTTCAGGTTTGCATTTGCACTCCCGATAAATGAATTTCGGGTTCTCATTTCCATTTTCATAACCTGATAAACAAATTTCAGGTTTGCATTTTCGTCCCAGATAAACAAATTTCAGGTTTGCATTTTCATCCCCGATAAACGAATTTTGAGTTTCCATTCTATTAACCTGATAAACGAATTTCGGGTTCTCATTTCCATACCCGTTAACCTGATAAACAAATATCAGGTTTGCATTTGCACTCCCGATAAACGAATTTCGGGTTCTCATTTCCATTTTCATAACCTGATAAACGAATTCAGGTTTGCATTTTCATCCTCGATAAACAAATTTCGGGTTTTCATTCTATTAACCTGATAAACGAATTTCTGGTTTGCATTTTCATCCCCGATAAACGAATTTCCGGTTTCCATTTTCATTAACCTAATAAACGAATTTCAGGTTTGCATTTTCATCCCCGATAAACGAATTTCGGGTTTCCATTCTATTAACTTGATAAACGAATTTTTAATGAGAACCCAGGTTTACATTTCTGCATCATCCGATAAACGAATTTTGGGTTCTCATTTCCATCTCTGTTAACCTGATAAACGAATTTCAGGTTTGCATTTGCACACCCGATAAACGAATTTCGGGTTTCCATTTTTATTAACCTGATAAACAAATTTCAGGTTTGCATTTTCATCCCCCGATAAACAAATTTCGGGTTTCCATTCTATTAACCTGATAAACGAATTTCAGGTTTGCATTTCTGCATCACCCGATAAACGAATTCGGGTTCTCATTTCCATCTCCATTAACCTGATAAACGAATTTCAGATTTACATTTTCACCCGATAAACGAATTTCGGGTTTTCATTTCCATTCTATTAACCTGATAAACGAATTTCAGGTTTGCATTTCTGCATGACCCGATAAACGAATTTCGGGTTCTCATTTCCATCTCCATTAACATGATAAACGAATTTCAGGTTTGCATTTTAACCTGATAAACGAATTTTAGGTTTACATTTCTGCATCACCCAATAAACGTGAATTTAGGTTTCTCATTTCCATCTCCGTTAACCTAATAAACAAATTTCAGGTTTGCATTTGCACTCCTGATAAACGAATTTCGGGTTCTCATTTTCCATTTTCATTAACCTGATAAACGAATTTCAGGTTTGCATTTCTGCATCAACCGATAAACGAATTTCGGCTTTCATTTCAAGTTTGCATTACCCGAGAAACTCACCGTTCAAGTTTTCATTTCACTCTTGTTACCTCAATGACACAAAATCGGGTTTTCATTTTAATTTACATGTCTTTACCCCGATGACATATAGTCGGGTGTTCATTTGTGTATACATACCCTTGCCTTAATGATACAAAGTTGGGCTTTTAATTCACATTGTTTGCTGAGTTTCATCACCAGTGGCGTTTGCATGTTATGGCAAGTTAGTTTTCTTTGTCATTCACGCTACGTTTCATTCTAAGTCCCTGTGCTCCCTATAAACACCAGATCGGGATTTCATTCTTGTTTTCAAGTTTCATTTATGTCTGGGTAAATCAAAATACTTGAAAATTATACTTTTTTTTTTTTTAATTTGACTCTCAATTTTCTTTTTAATTTCCCTTTTAATTTCTTTTTAACCTGCTCTTTGATTTCCTCTTAATTTATCCTTTAATTCCCTCTTAATTTGTCTTATGGTGTTTAATTATTATGTGTTTTATGCATTTTTGAAATACAAAGAATGAGTTTTAATATTATTAAGTTTTTAGATTTAAAAAAAAAAAAAATTCAACGCGTGGACAGTACCGCGCATACTGTTGACAGGCCGAACAGTCAGACAGAGCTGTTTTGGCCACATTTTTCTCTGCATTTTTTCACCAATTCTCACCAAATTTCAGATGCCCCATACTCCCAACATGATAAGGAATGGTCTTTGACCATTTTTTCACTCAATCCACCTCTTTAAAGAGTAAAAAAATCAATCTAAAGAAGGGGGGACGAAATTTCTGTAGAAAAGAAAAGAGAGAAATTTTTCTTAGTCTGGAAAATTTTCCAGACAGCCGAATTTGAGCGAAATTTCCAAACGATCAAAAAGTAATTAGACTAAACTCAAAGAAGAAATGTTGTAGAGAGTACCTGGAACTACAACTTCTCTTTGTAAATCTCAAGCAAAATCATTCATTTGTAGGGTAAAAAATGTGGTATAATCAGGCTGGGGGGACGAAATTTCTGCAGAAAAGAAAAGAGAAATTTTTCTAAATCTGAAAAATTTTCCAGACAGCCAATATTGAGCGAAAATTCCAAACGATCAAAAAGTCACAATTAGACTAAACTCCAAGAAGAAAAGTTGTAGAGAGTACCTGGAAAAACAACTTCTATTTGTAAAGCTCAAGAAAAATCATTCATCTGGAGTGCCAAAAACGTGGTAGAATCAGGCTGGTGGTCAACAAAATCTGCAGAAAAAAAATAGAAATTTTTCTAAGTCTTGAAAATTTTCCAGACAGCTGACTTTGAGCCAAGATTACAAGCGATCTAAGAGGAATTAGACTAAACTCAAAGAAAAAAAGTTGTAGAAGGTACCTGGAACTGCAAATTCTCTTTGTAAAGATCACGCAAAATCGTTCATCTGGTGGGTGAAAAATGTGGTGGAAGAAGGCCGGTTCATCAACCGGAAGCTTGGAGGTGCCGAAAGCAAATTCGGCTGAAACGCACTCCAAGCCAAGCATAACCAATTCCACCACATTCCTGAGGTTGAGGTGAGTTAAATGAGCTTTTGAATCGATTGTTTTGGTGACAAAATGCTTATCTTACTATTTTTACATTATATTTACGACTTAATTTTCGTTTATTTTTATTTTTTTTTATTTTTTAAATTTCTTCTAAGTTACATTTTTAATGACAATAACCACCAAACTTTAATTTGATTTTTGTTTGACATTTTAATATGTTTAATTACCCTTTGAATGTGAAATTACCGTTTTGCCCTTATGAGTATTAAATTGCAAATAGGCTCTGATTTTGCACATATTTTTCGATTAGTTTCTTTTTTGATGATTTGTGTTTTATTTTTTATGTTTGTTGGTCTCGATATAATATTTATGCTTTTTCTTACTTGTTAAATGATGTGAATTTACTCTTTTGTCCTCAAATTTTGTTTAGTTGCACGACTAGACATTAAATATTTGAATCAAACTCAATTTAGTCCATGACTTAATAACTGTATCAATAATATAAAATCGGGCTAGAAGTAAACTCCGGCGTGCATGACAAACGACTGTTTTGCCGCTTGGGAGTTAAAGGGCACTACAAGCTAAATGTGTGCAACTTTAAATTGGACCCGGGGCTAAATTTACCTGTCAATATTTTTATTTACCATATATTTTCATTTCCTCATTAATATGTTTATATTTTTATTACTTTTAAACTATCTTAAGCACACGTAAGCTACAAAGTCGGCAATAATGAATACTAAAATTGAAAAGGGAAACGCGATAAAATCATGCAATCGGTCCAACGCCGGGTAAAGTGGGTGCCAAGGGAAATTCAAATCTATCCCAAACCTTCCCATTTTACAATAGGATTCCCGAACTCATGTTTTTTGAATTACGTGGACCAGGAGTCAATCTAGACTAGGGTTTATTTTTTTCTTTAAATTTTGATGTATTTTTGTGTCCCGGCGCACCAACACACTGGGTGGCGGCTCCAATCCTGTGTTCCCTAACTTAGATTATTTTTGTACAATTCATAGTCGCATTTAAAGCTGTCACGCCCCAAAAACGGGACCGTAACACGCCGCGCTAATGGCACACCGGTCCAAAGCGCAAGGCACAAACGAACAGACATTGCAACAAACTTAACCACAATGTAATAGAACCATCAAACCATTTCTTAACTATAAAACCGAATATTTCATTTTACACAAAAATACGAATTACAAAATTTGTCTAAGAGACAGATGCTACCCCACGTGAAACAAAGTTTTCAGATACAAAACCTCGTCTTTGACACTCCCCTCTCCAAACAAAAGAGAAGCTTGGAAGATTATCCGCAGAGTCCTACCAGTAATGTGAAATCTGGAAAAAATCTAAAAGCTGCTAACACGGTGGAGAGTCAAAAACGAGCACCTAATCTGAAAAATTATAATTCACGTGGGGTGAGCATAACTAGCTCAGTGGATATCATAAAAGCTCTTCAAATGGGGCCAAGTGTTTCGATACAAAGAAAACATAAAGATAATAACATTTGCGAAAACCATAGTCATAAAGCAGTTTCTAACCTGTCTCATGCCATTTAAACGTCAATAAACCATAATCATAAGTAGTTTCTAAAATGTATCATGCCATTAAAACGTCAGGCATATCCAAAACATAGCCAAAAAGATCCAAACATTACAAAACATCGTATGCTTTTCCAAAACATAGCCAAAAAGATCCAATCATTTCAAAATATAGTATGCTAAAGCATAGCTAACAAAAGGCAAGTACAGTTTCAATCCGGAATTTAATAAAATAGCATGAAGATTTGGAGGCATTACCTGTATGGCTGTCTCTTATACACATCTAGATGTGTATAACCTACGGTACTAGCGAGATCTAGTAATCTACCGATCAGACTAGTAGGTGTGGTAGAGACAAGTTATTACACAGCTTGCTTAGACCTTAAACTCAAATAGTCGCACACTGTCACTTTATACACATGGCTGTCTCTTATATGACATCTAGAATGTGCACCCCAAATCAAACATTTCCAAATACATCCAAAATTATATACCTCGGTCACCTATGAGCCAAAACAGTCATAAAATGCTTTCATATCAAAAGAGTTTGCAAATATATCAATTGATTAACATAAAATATCTTATTGTGGTCCCGATTTCATATATAATAATTCCAAAACTTGGTAAAAGTGCAGTTCCAAACATCATACACATTTTAAAATCCATCCAAACATATTTTGAAAGTCGTTAAACAAAGTACAAGTGGAAGAGGGTCTATGTTACCCACAAATCCATCCAAACATATTTCGAAAGTCGTTAAACAAAATACAAGTGGAAGAGGGTCTATGTTACCCACAAATCCATCCAAACATATTTCGAAAGTCGTTAAACAAAATACAAGTGGAATAAGGACAGTTGTTATATAGATTAGGAACTGCAAAAATAGCACAAAAGAAAACACAAATAAGAAAATTGATCCTAATTGGTAACCTAAAACAGATATAAGAGGACTCTTAGAAAAGATGTAGAAGTTAAAGAATGACTAGGGAAGCGAAAACGACGTGAAACGATAGAAAACGACACCAAAAGCTCTTTGGTCAAAAATGACCTCTTCACAAATTCTGACCAACTTCAACAAGCTAAAACCCCAGTCAAAACACTTAGTTAATCCCTCAAATTCTTATTACAACTAGATTAGGAGATAATAAGCTCAATTTTCCAGAAAAACCGAAAAACTTCGCCTCTCCCTAGGCTATAATTAGGTTATCCTCCCTGCCAACAAAATCCAATTCCAAGGTATTCAAGGGACCTTGGTTACATCCCAACTCAAAACAACATAATCAATCAACCAACAAAATCCATAAACGGAAAGATTCACCGGAGCAATAGCCGGGACTATATCAATAGCATTCCACAACAATCCATACCCCATAACCACTACAATTAACTCCATTACAACATTAGAGCAACAACCTATGGGTGGAATTCCTCTTTACTACCAAACTGAAATTTTTACCGATTAGCCACACGCATGATTCAAACATGCTTCCTAACCATTCCACTACCAAGGAAACACTTAAAACCATCAAAAGATCATTCAAAATCCTTCAAACATAACCAATTATCCAAATTATCCTAGTTGCGCCAAACTTCCGGGCTTACTTACAAAATGAAGGGAAATCAATTCCACTTGGTTTCAAGTCTCAATTCCTATCCAAACTAACCTTAAAACACTCTTAAAACATCATTATATGCATAGACATAAGCATTCATAGCATAACATTCTAGGGCACATATGGAAGACAAAACCCTAACTCATAATCTTAAAATTTGTAATCTAACCATGGAAAGTTGTTAAAAATCAACCCCAATCACTTCCCAACCTCCAAAACACTAAAAACAACCCATAACATACATAAATCATAACTTATAAGGCTGCAAAGAGGGTTTTCTCAGCCATAAATAATCCTACAAAACTTGAAATTAAAGCTTAAATCATAAAGCCCATAAGCCATAAATGCTAAAATACATAAAATCTTACCTTCCAAGTGATTTCTACTTGAAATCCAAGAAAATTTTTGAGGGAAAAATGGAGAAGAAATTTCGGCCAGCTGCTGGAGAAAAATGAGGAAGAAACAAGCAAGAAGAAGACTTAAAACGTCTGCAAATTCCAAAGTTGACCCAAATAGTACCCATTTGACCTAATAGTCTCCAAGTTGACTATTTGACCCAAAAACTAATTTTTTTCTTAATTTGCTACTAAATAACATTATAAATCAGCCATCTAACAACACTCACACACCACAATGCACTAATTACACTTAATCCAACTTTTGACCCGTTTACCCGCCGGTACCGAAATCGCGTAAATCGAAAAATTTGCCGAATTGAAAAACGAATAAGTTGAAGTACTTAATGACTAAAAATAATATGAAAAACATTTTAAACCAGTTAAAATCAAAGAACAAGGCTATTAAAATACTGGGTTTCACAAAAGCCCCGTTATGTAATAGTAAATAGGTGATTCATTTAAATTGGTAACAGTAAGTAGGTAATTTATGTTTGTAATAGTAAATAAGACTTTTGCATTTAATCACCTATTTCACGAGCACCACATTGGCGACGGTGCCGGTCCCAAAGGTGCTGGCCAGGCCGCAGGTTGTGGGGGGGTGTGACACAGTCAACTACTACCAACCGAATGAGAGAAGAATGTAGTGTTGCAGACAATGACAATACCGTGATGGAGCAATCAATTAGCTTCCTACCATGGATTCAAACTCAAATTGATGAAATAGCGCAATTGGTGGTAGGAACTACTCAAGATACTCACACGATCCAACCAAAAGTAGGAAAATGGTGTGGTGAAGTCTATACCTATGGATGAATACAAGTTTGAGAGAGCAGTATGGTCATTATTGTGGATTATTTGTGTTGGTTGATTGTGAATGTGCTCAACTGACTATGAAGAACCTTTTGTAAGGTAGGAAATTTCTAACACGACCCAATGACATGACACGAAATTAACAGGTTATGACAGGACTTGAAATTTTTTAGGACATTGTTGGGTCAATCCGCTGATGACACAAAATTAAATGGGTTGGGTTGGGTCAACACATGGGTTGACACGATAATCCATTACATTACTGTTTGAACAGATTTTGCTAAAGGATTTTTGTTTATTATAATTTATTGTAGTATACTTTAAGATTGTGAATAATATATTTAATATTAGATAATTAAATCAACCATAATAATTATTTTAAATATTATCCAAAAAATTTCAATAATTTTTATTATGTGTTTTAAATTACTATAATAACAAGATTAGTATTAATAATTATTTAAGTTATTAAATAATCAAAATTTGAGATTAACTGAAATGGAGCGCAAGTTATGTAACTGTCTAATAGGCTGATACTTTCTGTCAATAGTAAATGAGTTAGACACAAACATAATACTAACCTGAATAGGTTAGACACAAATACGACACGATAAGAAATGGGACCCACATGATATGACATGATAAGAAATGGGTCACAACTGACACAGTATGATAACCTAATAACCCGATCCATTGACACCCCTAAGCTCTTGGAGTAAGTTTCATAATAACCAAGTCACATTACATCATGTTCGAAGATTCACCTACCCAAGAAGACCAAGAAAATGTCAAGGCAAGATTATTGGTCTTGAATCTTGGAGGACCTTTATGGAGATTCAAACCAAATTCATGAAGAAACTAGAAGATCAACTTGCTGAGTTCGCAAAAATGACAGAAGTGAAGATCGAGGAACTCTAATGCTTCTGAAGAAAGGGACATTTTGAAGACCAAGATAAGATGGTTGAGTCATTGATCATGTTCAACAAAGAGGACCACAGGCATGCTCCAATCTCATGACCATTATGTACAAAGAAGTGCCTTATGAAGTGTGCATGGATAAAGAGTCGACTCAAGGGGTAGAAGAAGAAGAAGGATACTTTCTAAAAGGAGTTAGGGAGAAGATGATGAACACATATACCAAAGTTTCACGTGTCCTTGGGAACTTTGGATGGGCTAATTAATGGAGCACATTTACTAAAGATTACAATATTCTTGCCAATCCTCCTTGACATTACTAGGGGAATGTTTCTTTCAATTCTGCTTTTATTTATGCTTTATTTTATTATATTCTTTAGTTTAAGAATATGGTGGGGTAATAAAGCCGCTTTATGCTTATGGGTTTTGTCTTTAGTTATACTTGGGTGATATGTGTTTAGCTGATGAAAACTTAGTTTAATTTTGCTAATGATGATAGACTATGTGCTTATTTGGTAAATTATGATTGTGATGGTTTTCAATTAGACTTGAACTTGATTGTTGCTATTTGGTTGTGGAATTTGTTTTTGTTACATTATCTTTTCTACGTTTGAGTAGTTTAATGAGGAGTTAAATGAATTCTTGTTGTAAATTTGAATTAGTCTTAGCTGTTGAGTACTATTTAAGGCTAGTTGACAATTGTGAAGTTAAGTTTGGAGGGATGAATTGGACACATAAATGACCTTTGTATTTTTTTACACTTGGTTACCCCTATGTGTATCTTGTTTTTGGTTTTTCTGAACTACATAAAGGCCCAAGTGTCCCTATTTAGTATAGAAATGTTAATTGAAAAAAAAGGAAGATCAATTCTGATGACTCGTGTACTTAATTGGACCTTGTATTTGTGCAACTAGCCATTAAACTTGCTTACTTTCTTAGTAATGTTAGGAGTGCATTGTCGATGAATTCCATAATTATAAGTGAAACAGAGTTTTAAGGTTGAGATTTTTCTGCTGATTGGCATTCAGATTCACTTGTATAGATTTTTTCCTCATCTATTAGAGCTTTTTGGTTATTCAAGTACAGTTATATATGGTTCACTAGGATTAGTTTTTGAAAAAAAATTGAAAAAATCAGAAATTTTTTTCCAACAATTCAAAAGATTTTAAGTTTTGAGTGTGTCATTTTATTTTATCAGTCTTGAGTATCTAACTTTTTAAAAAATCCCTGGCTACCAAATGGCAGTTTTAAGGATTTCTATACCCTCTTTTCCTGGAGTATTAGGGTTAGCAATTAGTTATGTTTTCATTAGTTTGTGTAGTGTGTTTTGGAAACATTGGATACAATGCTTCATTTAAGTTGAGGGATTTTTGAGTCTTTGGTGGTGTAACTTTATGTTTTATGGTTTGGAAAAAAATAAATTTTTTTGTATAAAACTTCAAAAATATTTTTATGTTTATTTATTAGTTTGTGTGTACCTTAACTTTTATTGCTATATATAAATAGTTTAAAAATGTTTCAACAGGACTATGTGTTAGAATTTTTGAATTGAAAGTGTATATAAATTTCTTTGCTTTTTTCAGCCCTTTGAATTGTGAAAGGAAGTGTTATTACTACAAACACATATATGAACTCTCTTGTGTGATGTGAGAAGAGTGAAAGATTTGATATTTTTTCAATGAGTTATAATCATGATTATGCCTTACGATTTAGTTTAACTTGTTAAATTTGTTAGAATTGTATGAACTTTATGCTTGCAATATACAAGTGAAACTTAAACCATGGAAGTGATTAAGATATTTTCTTTGGACTTTTGAGCCTAATTGCTTACCTATTTGATGTGTTATCCCTATTTATCCTTTTTGAGCTTAATGGGCCTATTTTTCTTTAATAGCCATGTTATTTTAACCAATTTACCGGTTTGTTGTGTTTTACCTCTCTTTCTTCCCATCACCTTAGTATTGTTGGTGCGCAACATCAATGCTATGGGTATGATATTTATGGTGGCTAGTTAGAGAAGAAGTGTGTTTTGTTGGGAAAAGTCACATATATGGCTTTATTGTGTTATTAGTCCCCTATGTTATGTTGTTTAATTAGAAAAAAATAAAAAAAGAAAATATATATGTTGAAGAAAAACAAAGAAAAAATGTTGAAAAAGGAAATATATATATTCAAGTGTTGTGGACAAAGAAGAAATGTTCCTTACAGTTTAATAAAGAAGATATATTTTTTGCCTTCATAGGTGTTTGGATAAATTTAACGATGTTATTGGGATGTTCTGGTGGATTGGGTTAGGATTTATTTACTTACGTATCAAAGTTGATATGAACTACTTGTATCCAAATTTATCTCACCTTTTGTCCCTTAGCCATGTTACAAGTTTTAAAAGACCTACTTGATTGTTGGTTGAAGTTAATTTGTATTACTGAGTATTGTGTGCTATGAATTATTTCCAACTTTTATGTCACTTGTTAAGATTTTGGTTAATAGGTTTTTTCATGATAGGTAAGACGAGTAATATCTGCTCATCATCTTTCATTGTGACTAGAGTGATTAGGACATTTATGGTGATTTGGGATCGATTATCAAAGTTCTCTTATATACATATTTGGTTCATTTCTCTATTTTGTTTTCCTTGTTATGATAGTTGATACAATGAATAAAGTTAATACGTTTTATGTATTTCTTAGTTTTATTTTGCTTGGGATGAGCAAAAATCTTAAGTTTGGAGACGTACAAACCCTAGAAACTAGGGTTGTTTGTATCATATTTTTGTCAGTTCTGGCATTAGTTTTGAGCATTTTTGGTGTTTAAGTGTGTGTTTTTTATCAGTTTTATTTCTTTGTGTTAGTATATGTTTTATTCAGTGTTGTAGTGTTTATTTGATATTATTTAAGCTACATTTATGTGCCTATGTGTTTAGAGCTGTGTTTAGTTTGTTTAGACTGATTCTTCTAGGAATTAGAGTTCTTTGTATGTTCTTGTTCGTCTTTTATTACTAGTTTTTGTAAGGGTTTGTGTTATTTTTGTGTATATATATGTGTGTGTGTGTGTCTCTCTCTTTCTCCGTGAGTATGTTAATGTTGTCTTTCTTCTAGAGTCATATGAAAATAAATAGCGTGTCAAACAAACGTTGGACAGAGATTTTCGAAGCAAAATGACCAACCTACGTAAGGCTGGCAGAATGTTTCCACACTATAGTGAGGGAAAACTTCATGGCGAACCAAGCCTGGAAGGCACAAATGTTTTATCAGCTATTTTTCATGGGCAAACATGTCCTTTTGCTCCTAAACCCTAGATCTATTATAAATACATGTTTTAGGGCTGATGAATAGCCATCCCCTAGCCTATTGATAACTCCAGCAAACTAGAGTTATTTTGCTTCTTTACTTGAATAGTTGTTGGTATTATCTAGATTTTAGGGACTATTTGCGTGTTTTTGTTTCTTATACACATTGTATTGCATTTTAGTTTTCACATTTGCCTTTTGTAAATATTATGATATTAGTATTAATTTTAGTTAATTGTAGTACAATTTGGGTACTTATTAAATTTATGGTAATTTGCAGGATTAGATTGAGAAGGAATTGATCTTAGAGATTGAAGATTCAAGGAGCAAAGAGCAAAAAGTAGGAATTCAAGACCGTTGGAATTAGGCTCCAAACTGCGGTCTCAAATTTGTATAGGAAATAAAAATGCAGAATGGAGACGAATTATCAAGGGCAAATTCAGATCTCCAAACTACGGTATCAATCCCAATACTAAAGTGGAGACCGCGATATGGATGAGCTGGAAATTGCTTATATTTTATTCACTTGTAATCTTTTGCCTCAAGCTACCTTTTAAAACTAATTATATGTAATACCATGAAACACATAATTAAGATGTAATTAGTTTTTAGTAGTAGTAGAGTGATTTTAGCTTAGGTTTAGTTTTCTTACTGATCAAGTATTAGTTAAATACTAGTTCTTCCTTTAACTTTTGTTAGATTTTCTCTATAAATTCTTGCAAGTTTTAATCTTTCTTAGTTAATTTTAGTGGCTTTCTGTAAGCTATAAGTAGATATAAAATTTACTTGCTTTCTATTTAGATTTCTTGTAATCCAAGTAGATAAAATTCAAGTTTTCTTAGAAAATCTCCTTTATTCTTGCTAGTTTAATGTTCTTTAGTCTAATCTTCATTTCTTGTCTTTAAAAATCAGTAGACTTTAGTCAGATTTTCTTTAAACTTCATTTGAATTCCAAAAATCTTTAGCTTAATTGGTTTTCTTTACAATTTCCTAGTAATTTTGATTAAAATAAAAATGATGATTTCTCAACTTTCATGATTTATTAATGTTTTCCTAATTAAATTTAGATCTAATTTTCTTATGGGTTTTAATTATGCCTTCCTAGAATTAGTTAATTAGTGGTAATTTGTACTTGCTTGTTAGATTAGCTTTACTTTCTTTCTTAGATTATTATTTTACATGCTTTCTTAGACTAGTTTTACTTGATTTTTAGTGGGTTTAATCATGCTTTCTAGAGTAGGAATTAGTGGTAATATTTACTTGCTTTCCTAGATTAGTTCATTTACTTGCTTTTTTAGTTTTATTTGGTTAAATTAATGTTTATTAATTACTTTCTTAGTTAAATTCTTGTTACTTAGTGACAAACTTCTTGAATATATATTTTGTCTAAATAGCCCAATGGTTCTCTAAGCCTATTACTTGCTATCTCCAATCCTCGTGGGATGATGCTTACTCATCACTAACTACAATCCAATCTCATATACTTGCGAGCATGTGGGTAATGGTTAAGTGATTGACAAAGTTCTTTTTATTACTTGTTTGATCGTATTTTACACTTACCATATCTGAGCAAACCAACAAGTTTTTGTCAACGTTGCTGGAGATTGTTTGTTTAATGACGATATTAGATACTCGTGGGTTGTGCTAGATTATAAATTTTAAGTTTAGTTGTCTAAATTTTAGTTTTACATAATTGGTAGCTATTTTTCATTGCTCTATATTTGTTATCATTGTTTTGTCGTTTGGAACTTGACTTGTTGATTGGTTGTTTCTTGTAGTTTATAGTTGTTGAAGAAAATGTATTACTACCATTGGATTTGGAGATGTAAAGAACCTTGACAAAAATCCAGAAGGAGAAAAAGTTACAACAAGATAAAGAAGAACTTCAAATGGTCGAGTCTCAGCACAATAGAATGATAGATGATGAGGATGTTGAGAATGAAGAAGGTGTGGATAATAATGGAAATAATGGAATTGGTGGTCATGGGTTAAATAGTAATGGAAGGCCACATAGAGATTATTCCATGCCAAATTTTTATGGTGCTATCTCAAGTATTACTAGAATCCCAATTCAAGCAAATAGCTTTGAGATCAAATTGGATTTAATTCAAATACTTCAAGCCCATGCAATGCTTGGGGGAAGGCCGAATGAAGATCCATATACTCATTAATGAATAATCTTCGAAGAAGTCATTGACACATTCAAATTCAATGAAGTTCATCTTGATTGTGTAAGGATGGGGGCCTTTCGTTTCTCTCCAAGGGATAGGGCTAAGTGGTGGCTCCAAAGCCAAGACCAAGGCATGTTTATTTTATGGAATAAATTGGCGCAAGAGTTTCTTGCAAAACACTTTCCACCCTCAAGAGTGGTAAGATTAAGGAACAAAATTACTTCATTCAAGCAAGATGCCGGTGAGGGCATAAGTGAGGCATGGGATAGATTTAAGGAGCTACTTCGAAAGTGACCCTATCATGCAATTCCCTTGTGGCTACAAATTCAAACTTTTTTATAATAGGCTCTACCAAGAAACTAAAAGCATAGTGGACGCATCGGCGGGAGGTTCTCTTTCATTTTATACTCTTGAGGAGGCTCAAAGATTATTAAACACTATGGCACCAAATTACTACCAACATGGTTCGGTGGCTCAACCAAATGCTCAACAAAATGTGTAACCACCTCCAGAAATTATGAACTCAAGGACAAAGGGGTGTTCTCTAATTGGACCATAAGATGCATTGTTGGCACAAACTACTATAATAACCAATATATGAATAACTTGACAAAAGCATTGGAGAATCTTGGAAGAGGAAATGATGTGAATGCCGTATCATCATTTCCACAAATGCCATTGGTGTGCAATTTTTTTTTTCCAATAATCATCCAAATGGGCAATGTGAGGGAAATGAGCAATTGAACAACGTGAGTGATCAAACTTTTTCATTAAGAACTAATGTTTGGAAAGATATATGACCCATCCTGGAGAAACCATCCAAATTTCTCAAGGAGTAACCAATGACCACAACAAAATACTCCTCAACAAAATTTCACCAACCAAGCTTCATCTTCTAAAGCTTACCAAATCCCTCATCAAAGATATCCTCCACCCAGCTTTCAACACTATCAACCTAGCACATTTTACCAAAACAATCAACCAAGCTCTTACTATCAACCCCATAACCAATCGCACAGTACCCTATTCATAATGGTCTAAATTATCAAGGGGAAGGGGATGATGTTTATGCTCAATTTACGGAATTAAGAAGAGAGCTTGAAGCCTCAAGGAGGAAGAAGGAAAGTCCAAGAAGGTAGAGGGAAAGTGCAAGGAGAGAATTTGAGAATTTGAGGAGAGAAAATGAAATCCTTAGAAGAGATCTTGAATAATTTGTAACAAACCAAAAGGCTTCAACAAGGAATTTGGTAACTCAATTAGGACAAGTGGCAAGACAAGTTAGTTAAAGACTAATTGGAACACTTCTAAGTGATACTCACCCAAACTCAAGGGAACATGTTCAAGCAATAACTCGTAGGAGTGGTAAAAAAGTGAACAACAAAATGGATAGTGAAAGAGCAAAGGAGGTTGGCAAGAAAGCAACAAAATTGAAGAGATCTTCCAACATGAAGAAATGGCTGTATCTTCTAAAGTATAAGACAATAAAATTAATGAACCTTACAAAATTCCTGATAGAAGAGTTGAGCATCAGATGAAAGAAACCCTCTATTCGAGCCTACAAGAAACATCCAAATCCCATTCCCACAAAACCTAAAGGGTGAAAACAAAGAAAAGAAATTCAAGAGACTCTTAGATATTTTGAAAAAGGTTGAGATTAATATTCTATTTATTGAAGCATTGAAGAACATGCCAAGCTATGTAAAATTCATAAAGCAAATACTCACAAGCAAGAGGAAATTAATAGGTGATGAAATCTTATCAATGACTGAGGGAAGAACTATAATTCAAAAGTGTCTTCCACTGAAATTGAAAGATCCAAGATCTTTTTCCATCCCTTGTGATCTTTAGGAGAGTTAGTTTGGAAAAGGTTTTGTATGACCTTGGAGCATCCATCAACCTAATGCTATTTTCCCTTTATAAGAAGTTGATTGTTGAAGGGTTAAAGCCAACAAATGTGACTCTTCAATCGGTGAATCATAGTATAAAGAAATCGATAAGAACTGTTGAAGAAGTTATTGTCAAAGTAGGAAACCCTGTCTATTTCTCAGTAGATTTCATCATTCTTGAGATGTATGAGGTTATTGAAATGCCTCTAATTGTTGGAACAATTTTTGTAGCAACCGAGAGAGCATTGATAGATACTGAAGAAGAAAAACCCCAATTGAGAGTCAATGATGACATTGTCTCTTTTAATGTTTTTAATTCTCTTAAATTTCCTTCATTATATGATGATGTTATGCGAGTTGATGTCATTGATGAACTTCTTGATGATTTTTGTAGGGATAATAAGTAGCTTTAATTGAAAAAAGGAACTTGTGTATGGAAATGAAGAAGGTGATTATGAAGATGACATCGAAGTGGACTTTGCCACACAAGAGGGAGTTCAGTCATTGGAAAGAAAAGAGTGCATCAAGAAGAGTAAAGGTAAGAAAGGGAGTCTTCAACTAACAAACCCCCTAAGGTTGAGATGAAATATCTTCCCTATCATAGTTGTTATGCTTTATTGTAGGACAATGAGACGTACACTGTCATTGTTGGTCTCAGACGTTACTTGTAATGAATTGTCTAAGTTTCTTAATGTGTTGAAAAAGCATCGGGGAGTGATTTCTTGGAGCATAGATGACAAAAAGGGGATAAACCCTGCCATTTGCATGCACAATATAAGAGACACAGATATGGAAACCTCAAAGATGTTTGAACCCTATTTTGATAAGTTTTGAGAATAGAGAAGGTCACGGCGAGACGAGCTGTTTATCATTACGATAGGTGTCAAGAGGAAGCGGCAGCTTCGTAGACAGCTCTGCTTCTGTCGCACTTGCTTGCCCAAAGGCTGAGAGGCCCAGTAGAGAGAGAGAGAGACAAAGTTAGATTAGTAGCTAAAGGCTTCCGTGTCGGGATCATATATCCCATTAGTGATAGTAAATGGGTTAGCCCAGCCCAAGTTGTGCCTAAAAAGGAGGGAATGACGGTTATATGTAATGAAAAGAATGAATTGGTACCTTTTATAATTATAACTGAGTGGCAAATTTATATTGACTTTAGAAAACTCAATGAGCCTGGCTACAAGAAAAGACCATTTCTCTACTTTTTTTATTGATGAAATGTTGAAACGTCATTTGGGACATGCATTTTATTGCTTGCTTGATGGTTACTAGGGGTACTTCCAAATTTTCATTGCCTCGAAAGACTAGGAAAAGACCACCATTACTTTTCCCTGTGGAACTTTTGCCCACTGGCATATGCCTTTTGGTCTATATAATGCTTTAAGCACGTTTCAATGGTATATGTTTGCAATCTTCCATGATATGATTGAACAGTTTATTGAAATTTTTACATATGATTTTTTTGTGTTTGGGGATTCTTTTGATTCTTGTTTGCACAAATTTTCACTTGTTCTTGAAAGGTGTGAAGAAACCAATCTTCCATTGAATTTCAAAAAATGTCACTTTATGGTTAATGAAGAGATAGTTTTAGGACACAAGATTTCTTCTAAAGGGAAAGAAATGGAAAAGGCCAAAGTTGAGATGACAGAGAAATTATCCTTTCCATGAAATGTGAAGGGAATTTTGGTTAAAAGCTTCTTAGGACATGTTGGTTTTTACCAAAGATTCATTAGGAACTTCTCTCATATATCTAGATCACTTTGTGCTTTATAACAAAAGAATGCTCCATTGTTTTGGATGATAATTGTTTACATGCTTTTCATGTGTTGAAAAATGCCTGATCATCCCTCCGGTTGTAGTCGCTCCAAATTAGGATTTACCATTTCAATTAATGTGTGATGCAAACGACTATGCCGTAGGAGCTGCCCTTTGTCAAAAAACAAACAAGGTTTTTCATGTTGTTTACTATGCTAGTCATACAATGAATGAAGCGCAAGTGAATTATTCGACTATTGAAAAAGAGCTTCTCGCTATTGTATTTGCTTTTGACAAGTTTAGATCATATCTTATTTGGATCAAAGTGATCGTTCACAGCGATCACTTGACTATAAAATATTTTCTTTCAAAGAGTGATGCTAAACACAATCTCATATATTGAATTTTGTTATTACAGGTGTTTGATTGGCAAGGGGTTGATAAAAAGAGAAGCGAAAATACCGTTGTAGAGCATCTCTCGAAGATTGAAGGGCCAATAGGAAAAAGTCAAGAAGATTCACCCATTCAAGAAAACTTTCTAGAAGACAACTTTTGATGGTTAAGGATTCTATACTGTGATATGCTGGCATGGTTAATTACCTTGTGGCTAAGGTAATTATTTCAACCATGGATAGAAATCACAAGAAAAAGTTTCTTTTTGAGACCAAGTATTTCTTTTGAGAAGATTTTTTCTCTACTACCGGTGTAAAGATCAAATTATTGGGAAATGTGTGCCAGACGAAGAAGTGTTGGACATCCTACACCATTGCCATTTATCACCGGTACCAGAACATCATGGGTCTCAAAAAATGATGGCTAGGGTTTTGCAATGTGGATTTTTTAGGTTAATCATTGACGTGGTGTAGTCCAAGAATCTATTTTTAGACCCACATGCTCAAGTAATAAAATCCACCTAAATCACGTAGACTACAATCTGTAGCACTCCCACAAGTATATGGGGCGATTAGTACCTAGTGGTGAAGGGCATCATTCTCACAAAAATTGATTGGTGATTAGTAGGATTCTGAGGGTATGAGAACTATATAAACAGCCGATTTAAGTATGATTAAGCTAAAAGAACAATTTATCAACCGAAACAAGAGAAAAAACTAAATTGGCAAGTATATGAATAAAAGTAAACAAGAGGAAATGGGCTATAATTATGATTCCTTTACAAGGTGAGGCCTTCTAATGGGTGACTTTCAATGGACAATCAAGATTTCCCTCCCAACTATGAACCAATACTTTGGCTCGACTCATGGTTCTAGTCTAGGTTTCTACATGGAATTTAAGAAACTAATTAGGGAAATTAGCATCTTGGCCCGACTACTAATCGACCTAACCATTTAATAGATCCTTATAAGTATTAACTCTCAACACTTGTTTGTTCTTTAACATCACGAATGTGGTTTAAGGGTTGATCCTTTCCCTCTTACCTAACATTCATATAACCAATATGTTTATCACAACTCAAATGTCCACTATTTACTAGTATACCGACCAGGAATCACCCACACAAATGCAAAGTTGACATTTTCATCACCCAATCCCATAGTATTTTAGCTATATATGCTTAAAGGAACACAAAATGAAGAAATATAAAGGCAAGTTATAGCTACTACTATAGAAAGGACAATAAATAACATCAGCATAAATAAACTAGTCATGGTGCATGAAAATGTAAAGAAACATAAAAATAAAAAATATTTATACTAAACGAAAGCTAATTAAAAAGCCTAGCAACAATTTTAAAGAAATTTGAAATCTTACATTGAAGATAGAGAGCAATTTGAAAAGTTAAAAGTGCTAAGAGGTTGAAAAAGAAGAATAATGGCTATAATTTACCAAATAAGGAAAGGTTCTTCTGCTTATATGGCCACCTTATCTAGACTAACTAAAACTAAAACTCCTACACTATCTACTGTGTGTTTGTAGGTATACACTTTAGGGTTATCTCTTGAAATTTCGAAGCTATTCCAAATGTAGCACATTCTCTTTGTCTGGAAATTTGCTCTGGACTGCCAGTGAGGAGATTTCCTTCTTTGGTTTCGGCAATGCAGTGTTAGGCTCGCGTTGACCAAGGTCTTCGGTTAGTTGGTAACCGTGGTGGTGAGTATTGTGCTGTGGATCTACCAATATGGTGTAGAGTTCTTGAATGGCTTGATAATTGCAGTGTTAGTTTTTCTTCTTTGGAATTCATGACCGTGGTGTTGAAGCCCTAGTAGCCTTGGACTTTGGTCTTCATGTTCTCCTAATTGTAGATCTAATTCTTGACTTCTACAATTCTTCAAGTTGGTGCTCAAATTACATAGAATCCCTACAAATATGTACCAGAAACCAATAAGCACCATTTAATCATCAATTGTGCGTAAATACTACCAAAAGGCTTAATATTACGCTAACAATTGCAATACTACTAATAATAATGAAATATGCATAAAAACACACGAAAGAACATAATTAGGGCTGATTGATACTATCAAAATATCATGGGATTTAAAGGTTAAATAACATTATTTATAGAGTCATCATACCCTAAATCTAACATTTTGCTAGTCCCGAGTAAAATAAGGAAAGAAAAAGAACAGAAGACACCACCAAGGGAAAAGAATTGAAATTGAAACTACCGAACTCTAAAATACTTAGCTCATATGAAAATGGGGTTTTAACTCAAGAAACTCAATATATTTATCCACTACTACATTTACAAAGGTGCACAATATTTTTAGTTTAAAAGCTTGTAATGTAGGTTAAAGGCATAGGATAGGATAAATTTGGATATAAGTGACTCAAATCACCTTAGTCATTCCAATATAAACTCTTGGACTACTATCTCGACACAAAAGTCCCAAAAACCAACATTAATCAACCAATCCACACTTGAAGTACAAACTCCAAACTAAATTATCTTACGAAGGTTATGAGAACCTTCTTTATTTAAACAATACTTAGGTGCCAGAAAATGAAGTTCTTTCTCTTTTTTTTTGTAAAGAAAATTTTAAATTTGCAGGAATTAACAACAATATATATCACTAATTACGATAAAAGGAAAATAATTAACATTGTACATATTAACTTTAATACCCAAAGCAATCAAACCAAGACATAAGCTCTAACTATTATATTGAAAGACTTCGGATACTCCTACAATGACTAATGTGTTCGGATCAAGAGATGATGACTAACTAAAGCGGAGCAGTTCAATTATGTAGTTGACAAAAGATTTAGGCTATATGGCTCAATTGGCATCCTAGAAATAATATTAATATAAGGTAGATTTTTTTGGCTCAAACGGTCCAATAAATACCTATATCATTTCTAAAATTTAGCTATTTGGCTAAAACAGAGGATTCATGCTATCTGAATCAATTGGCCAAGCCAAACTTCATAAAATCCACAAAATATCCAAATATACAAGTCCCCACAATATGATCAAGTGATGCTTAACTCATTTATTTCTTTACTCAAAATCATGGATTTCCAAAAACTTTAAAGTGTTTGAACTATATCAACAATCAATTGAATTTGGCATTGGACTACCATTTCGGAAAAAGTAAAATTTGAGGTCAAAACTAGTTGAGAAAAAATATTTTTATGAAGTGGTTGAACACATGGTCGAGTTTCAAGGATTAAATCCTATTTTTCACATGAAGTGCAACTTATATTCAATATCCAATTAAACTTCTCCCAAAAACAATAGAAAACACATTCCCAAACACATTTTTTTTGAGTTAACACCCTGTACATTGGTGGGGCTTACTCTGAATTTTACTAATGGTTTGTAAGAAATACTTTGAAGGGGGCTTGATACCAAAAACTCCAGCAAACAGAAAATATTTCAATGACTTGAAACCTTTAAACCCTCAAAAGCAGAAAGAGCCTAATCTAACCTTTCTTAAATCTCAAGTACATGCAGGATAAACTATCCAAACTAGATAAATCTCTAACTAAAGCTGGACAAGAAGCTTGATCAAAAATTAAATTACACTGTTTTTTACATCCAACATTAGCTAGCATATCTGCCACTTGGTTTGCTTCCAGGAATGCATGAGTTACTATGAATTGAAATCTAGGTAACAACTGGAGAACTTGTTGAAGAATACCATCAATGGCCTATGGGGATGCACACTTTCTTTCCAAAATACTAAGCAATACTGCCAAGTCCATTTTAATGATAAGCTGATGAATCAGCAAATATGAACACAGTTAAAACCCTTGAAGCAATGGTTGCAAATATGAACACAGTTAAAACCCTAGAAGCAATGGTTGTGCCTCAGCCTAGATGTTAGCTTGTTTTACACCATAAAATGTAGCAAATGCTACAATAATATTTCCATAAGAATTTCTGATTACTCCTCATCCTAATGCATGTCGTGGATTACCTCCAAAAACTCCATCTGGATTAAGCCTGTAAATCCCTACGGGAGGAAGCAACCATCTTACCACTTCAATCCTAGAACTATGCATTGAAAACTAGGCTGTGGCACTTTCCAACCAGTACCTTCGTACACCAAATCTTCCTGCTTGCTAAGCGAAAAAGGATATGCAAGTGAAATTTGAAAAAGCAAAGCCTTCACACTTCCAATGATGCCTTCAGCTATCCATTTTTATTATCATACTTGCGGATTCCTTGCTTTCCACATTTCCCAGACCATTAGAGAAGGTAGAAGTTCGCAAATGACACCTATCAAAGAAGATGAGCTTGCTTGTTGCCACCAGTCATTTAGAAAAACTTTTAGAGGTGAAGAGGTAGGATTTATCTAAATCTGGCTGAAAAAATCTCAAACCCTTTTAACCAGTCCACATTCCAAAAAAAATGTGATCAACAGTTTCCAAAGAGTTACAAAGCTGACATTTTGACAGTGTATGGAAACCTCTTTTACCAAAATATCATCAAGAGGTAGTGCTAAATTCAACAACTTGCACATAAAGATGGAGCTTCTGAGAGGAAGTGTCTTATCCTATATTATTCTTCTTCAGAACATGCTTTGTATCGGGTTCCCTTATATTATCCCTCATAGAATTCATTGAAAAACTTCCAGAAGGAATATCATTCCAAGCTATCAAGTCACATTCACCAGGAGGTAGACAAATCTTTCTTTCTTTTATAGTAATAAATCAAAACTACGGTTTGACTGCACAATAATAGATTCATTCCAACTATTACCATTCCAAGCCTAATTCAACTGCAAATCAACTCCATAAAAGGTGCCATGCTTAGACAAAATCCCCTCTTCTGTCCAGTTATCCAGCTAGAAAGATGACTTTCCTTTCTTGATAAGAGTAACCATATGTTCCAAAGCCAACTCTCTGAAAATAATAATCCGTTTCCAAATTGGGGAAATAATATGGCCTTGAACCCTATTGACAGGTTGTGACTTCCCTGGCAAATAAAAAGAAGACATAAACTTGCTCCAAATAGAATCACCAGTTCTAAATCTCCATCACAGCTTCACTGAGAGAGCTTGAACAATATGCTTCATTCTAAATGTGCATTTCCAAGCCATTCTCCTCCACTAGTTGGCAACTTGTTTTCCAGGAGATCCATTGCATGCTTTTACTTCCATCCGAGTTACCCCAGAAAAAATCATCAAAAAGTCTTTCAATCTCTTTGAGGACTTCCTTAGGAGGGGCTAATAATGACATAAGAGATAATGGAATTGAACTGAGAACATGCTTAATCAGGATTAATCTCCCCTCTGGAGTTAAGACTTTTGATTTCCAGCTATTCAACCTCTTCCTTATTTTATCCACCATTGGCTAGAAAAGAGCGTTCACCTTTTTCCCCTTATACAAAGGGCAACCCAAGTATATAAATGGCATCTTCTTTCTTTGAAAACCCGTGAGCCTAGCCAGTTTCCTGACCTACACCTTAAGCCATCCTTTTAGATAGAATAAAATTACTTTTTGACTTAGTGATGAGCTAGCCTGAGACCTCTTCATATTGACCAATGAACCTCATGAGATTCTGCATAGATTTCTTTGCTGCATGTGAAGTCTCGCAAAGATAATCATATCATCAGCATAGGCTAAATGTGTAATTGGTATATCATTCCTCTTGGTAGAATCGTATTCAATTTTTTTATCAACAAAAAGGCTCTTCAACCCCTTTGAAAATCCTTCAGTAGTAAGAATGAACAATGATGGGGACAAAGGATCCCTTGTCTGACTCCTCTTATTGAATTAAAGAAACTAGTGGGAGAGCCATTAAGCAAGACTGAAAACCATGAATTTTCCACACAAATAGTCTTCAATGAAATCCACTTCTGAGAAAGCCAAAGTGATGGAGAACATCCCCTTGCTCAATGTTCTTGCTGCAGAATTAGGTCTAAAATTCAAGCACCAAGTCATAAGATATCCCTTAAGATCTTCAGATTGATTCATAGGAAAATCCAGCAGACTTTAAACGAATGCCCATACTTCCTTCGCCAATTTGCTAGTGTAGAACAAGTGATTGATACTTTCTGAATTCTCAAAAAAACAACATTAGG
The DNA here is from genome assembly GCA_025175665.1 of Cinchona pubescens. Classification (NCBI taxonomy): domain Eukaryota; kingdom Viridiplantae; phylum Streptophyta; class Magnoliopsida; order Gentianales; family Rubiaceae; genus Cinchona; species Cinchona pubescens. The sequence goes on from JANKKI010000152.1 coordinate 528,125, forward strand.
AAGCTAGAGTAAAACCCCATATTTGTGAGGTTATCATTTGTTGGCAATATGAAGTTTAGGATGCTCCACATGAAGATTTATTGTTTGATCAACATTCTCTTGTCCCACACTATCTCTCTAGAGAAACTCTAACTACCCAGAGATATTCAATGTCCATGCCAATACATCTTTGTACGAAGAAAGAAATCAAGTCTTTTCACCAATTTTATTTTTAATAATTTCCATTTCTTCGGCAGAATATAGAGGGTATCTGAAAATTACAAGCTGATTTTGACCACATTTGGGATAGCCAAAGCCCCTTTGTCATGCACCTGCTCAGCAAATTTGTAAATGGGACCATTGCCTGTTCATTTGTCAAACCATAAAGAAGCCATCCTTCTGTATATTTTATAGAAGATGTGTTCTTCAGTCTCGTCTTTTACCCTCAACATTCACTTCTTCTTGGAAGAAGACATATTGCGATAAGACGTAGCCAACACCCAATGTTCTCCGTCATTAAGTACCTTGTAGCTTCAATAAGAACCGAGACAAATGAGAATTTCCCTCTTGAAATGTCCAACATAATTTCATAGGGAGTCCACGAGAAATGTCTGAGAGCATGTGATACCAAGACCGTTTTGCTCAATAGGAAGACAGATTGTACTCCAAGAAATCCAATGCATCCAATGCCTCCTATGATGTGTGTATCTATATATCTATCTATCTATACTTATATATATATATACATACATATATGCATAGATGTATATATATATGTGTTATATGTGTGTTGTTTGACGTATACACATTATATATCAAAATATTTTTGAAAAGTTTACTTTTAATTATTGAATTCAGTAAGCAGTTAACTGAATTAAAAAAAAATCTCCATAACATTTTTAATTTATTGACAATATTTGTGAATTCAATTGACCAAAATCAGAATTAACTAAAATTTGAATCTACTACCCTAATTCAATTCGAAATCACTTGCAAATTGAATTAACAGATACTTTCTCACCTCTAAAAATTGATTTTTGAATGCAATTAGTCTAGAATAATGCACACCATAATCTGTTTATGTTTAGAAGAGCAGGTTATATATGAGTGAATTGTGTGGTCTTTTAGTGAGTAGAAAGAGTACAAACAACTTAGGTTCTAAAAGTCCTGTTGATTCAAGTTTTATTTCCCTAGATTAACACTGGAATTTTTTTTCGAAGCGAATAGAATTGGAACAGTATTAACTTGAGAAAGATTAATAAACATTAGGAAACTTTTCCATCTTATGTACAACTCGATTGATTTGATAACCCTAAGAAATTAGGATTATTCCTACTCCTATTTCATATGGTTTTTGCACTAGTTTCCGCACTAATAAGTTTTATATGTGCTTTTATGCATTTATATTTCTTTTTGTTAATATAGATTTAATGTAGTTTTTTAGCATTGATTTGATTTTATTTACCTTATATTTATGTGTGTATGTATTTAGGATTGTGTTTAGCTTGTTTACCTAATTCCTCCCGCAATTAAAGTTCTTTCTGTATTCTTATTGGTATTGTTTTTTGTTTATAGTTTCATAAAGTGTTTAAGCGTTATTTAGAATTATATTATAGATTTTAATGTGTGTCTTTGTTCTAGGGTTGTGTAAGAACAAACAATGCGTCAATCAGAAGTCGAATAAAGTTTTTAGAGGCAAAACGACAAAACCGCTGCTAGAAGAACAATTGCCTTCAACAATTGAACAAGGTAAGTCAACCATTGTCAGTGATCTCGTCAGAAGGAAAAGTGTCCTCAGCACTTGGACAAAGGGAAAACAGTGACCCTCGATGATTGGGTCGGCTAGATTTTTTGCTGGTATGCAATTTTGATGGTTTTTAGAGCTCTCAATGTTTGTTTTGGGCTTGTTTTAGTGCATTTCAAAACTTATTCAGAGCTATACACTTTGTAAAAAATTATCTTTAGGACCTCAAAAGCAAGTTCTCTTTCAGTTTTCCTTTAGGGGCTGGAAGATTGGATTAGAGTTTTCTTTCTTTTTCAATAAGAGTTGAAAAGGAGGTTCAAGATATGATAACCTTGGACAAAGAACTTGCGATTTTCATTAGAGAAGCTTTCTTAAACATTTTTAGATCTTTATTGTGCTATTTAATTCTAGTTTTATTGCCCTTTTATAGTTTGTCTTCAATCAAAGCTTTCTTTATTTTCTTTCCTAGATTAATGACTAGACTAATTTACTAGCTTTTACTATTTCTTTTTGTGTTATTTCTTTCTTTTATGCTCAAAATAATATGGAATAAGGTTGGATAATGCTAATATCTTTAGGTAATGATTAAATTGATCATCAATTGGAATAATCATAATAGTTGGGTAATAATTGGAACAAGTTGACAATTTTAGGGGGTAATTAACTCCAAATTTGGTTAGGTTGGTCGAGGTGATACGGAATTTGACCCCCTATCATAGAGCTATGTTAATTGTAAGATTAATTTAATTTGCAATCAAAGTGGCTGGATTAATTAGTTACTTCATGATAATTTCATACATATAGGACTCGAGTTGATTAATCTAGGAATAGTATATAGAGGAATCTACCCCATGTTAATTAATTTGAAATGACCAATTTGTGGAAGGAAGCAGGGTAAGGTTGATAGTTGAAAATTGAACCTCAATTCATTATAATTAGACCAATTAATTGAATTAATTAATCAAAGTAGAGAATTAGTTAGTCTAATCCTTATCCATTATTTTCATTAGTTAAAGTCTTTATTCTAGTTTAATTAACTCTCCTCTATTGTCAATTCTTCAAGTTGCATTCTAACCAAATAACCGTTACTTAATAAACTGATCCTTGTAGGTTCGACCCCTATTTCCACTATATACTATTTGGCCTCATCCCCTTGCGATACATTATCTAGTTAACAGCAGAGTTATGTGTTTATAAATTTTATAACTAGATATTTTACTTGTCATGATTCAATTTGATTTGAGTCTCATATTTATATTAAATAGGTCAAATCAATTTGATGACATCTTATATTCTTTTTCATGTTCATGCTTTCATTTGCTTAATTGCTTTAGCGCATTTTAGTTTACTTTAGTTTATTTAGTTAATTTACTTCTTCTTTCATTTGGTAAGATACTTTATAGTCTATTAATTATTTGTAAATGTTTCGCTCTTCCTTGTGGGAAAACAATATTTCATAATCTATCATTTTATTAGTTGTCCAAATAGTGTAGTTACTATTGCAGTCAGCACACATCAGAAAGTTAACTTAAGCCTTGAAGTTTAGGCCCCAATCTAAGCTCCATTTCTTGTTGCTAGTGCATAAAGTAAGGACAAAATCTACAGAATAAAGTAATTTTGTTCTGATTTTGAGGTATGAAGTATCACTATCTTTTAAGTGATCTTGCCTAATAGTTTGTTGCAAGGTTTTGGAAAATCACTCTTATGATACAGTAAAATGACTCAAAATCTTTAGGCAACAACTTCTAGAGATTTTTACAAGAATAACTCTTAATAAAGTGATATTAAGAAAGAAAAAGAAAAAGAAGTGTTGTCAATTTTCTGCTATTAGTGTGTTAATTGCTTCACAACACCAACATTGTAAGAAAGTAAATCATGCAAAACGTAGCAGGATTTTTTAAATTTTGACTTTCTTCTACGGATTTCCTTGATTAATTTTAGACGTTGTAAAAGAAGAACACATATAGTATACCTCAAAATTACGGTAAAATCTCCAATCTATCAGGGACGTCGATCCACAAACCAAACAAATATCCAACTTCTAATGGTATCCATATAGATAAATAATTTAGAATCTTGACAAGATTGATTGATCCAATTCTTGAAGTGCTTGCTCCTCAATGTTTTTCAAACATTTGTTTTTGAAACATTTTTAATCCTTGTTCCTGTGATCTTCTTCATGGAACTTTTGCTTGGAATCTCTCTCTCATATATATATATATATATATATATATGTACACACACATATATAGCTTAATGACCTTAGGTACTTATATGATATTATATATTAGTCTCTAAGATTTAGGACTTATAATAGTTAAAATAGAAAATTTAATTTATCTGCATAAATTATCTCATAAGCATCTCATACTTATCATATAATCAATTTAATCCTAAATTAATCTTCATAAAGTGTGTGACCCTTTAGGTTTCCATTCTCGTTAGCAATAGGTATAAATTATAATACTAAATTAATTAAGATTAAATAAATTATAATCCCAAATGAATTTGACTGGATAAATTAAACAATTTTAATTTATCATTAATTCACTAATTAATTAATTTATACTTGTAGATCACGATTGCCTTCTAACAAAGTATCCTGATCACCCAAGTGTTGAGACATGTCAAGTAATTCGACTTTACCTATCAGTGATTCAGTTCCCGTGTAATTATCATCCTTTTACCACACTATACTCCAATTAGTTCAAGAGTATAGATATAATGCCAACTTTTATTGCTCTAATAAATTTACTTCTTTCCAAAATACTACTCACTTGACATAGAATTTAAGACACTCTTAGTTCTATTTTCACTTTGAACAAAGATTTCTAAATCTTATTCTATGTTCAAGAAGTGGCAATAAAGGGATGTACTCTACCATTATAAGGAGTGGTGAATCCTATATCGGTCATAGCTTTCCTTTTCATGATTCATATTACATCTAATCTCTACAATATGTGTGATTCCTTAAGAGTAAGAACTAATAGAACCAAAGTATAGTAATCAAGAATCAAGATAAACTCATGATCTCAAGTCCAAGGACTATTATACACAAAGAGATTAATCCACTGGCATTTAGATAATAATCCTTGTGAAATAATCTTAGCAGGTCAATCCGATGCACTTATTTTCAATAAGCATCTACATACAATTATGTTCTAATCTACCTTTGTCAAACACAACGATTACGGATATTTACGAATAAAATATATCTACTTATAGAAACCCATAATCATAACTATTTATGATTGCTCTCTCATATATATATATATATATATATATATATATATATCATTCGAAGGACTTTATCATATTAGATAGATAACAATGTCATATTACAAAATATGTACCTCAAATATCAAAGAGTAATTTGTCTCTAAATCAAATTGGCTTTATGGCATATACTAACAAACTCCCACTTCCAATAAAGCCAATCATTCACGTGCTTAAGACCAAATGAGTTTACATAACTCTCAGTTTCTTCTGGGACAAGACTTTAGTTAACGGATCAGTAATATTATCATCAGTGGGTATCTTCTCTTATCTTTACTTCATTTCTATCAACGATTTCTCTGATCAAATGATAGCACTGTAACACATGTTTGGATTGCTGATAAGACGTGGGTTCCTTTGCTTGTGTAAGAGATTCGTATTTATCACAATACAAGAGTATAAGATCAGTAATATAGGGAACCATTCCAAGTTCAGCCACAAACTTCTTGATCCAAACCGCTTTTTTTGCTGCTTCTAAGGTTGCAATGTATGCGGCTTCTGTTGTAGAATCAATGGTAGTATCCTGTTTGGAACTCTTTCAGTTGATCCTACCACCATTAAGATTAAATACGTATCCAAATTGCAGCTAAATTTTCTATCATTCTTCTAAAATTGAAAGTTAGCATTTGTGTATCAGTGAAATGTCAACTCTTTCTCACCATAAATCAAGAATAAATTTAGTCCTTCTTAAGTATTTAAGAATATTTTTGATTGATATCCAATGGCCACTCCCTGGTTAGATTGAAACCTACTCGTAACACTTAACGCATATGAGATATCAATTATAGTACATAACATGACATACTTTATAGAACTTATACCTGAAATATATGGGATCTTTTTTATACTATCTCTATTGACATCTGTCTTAGGACAAGTCTTTAGAAATATACACACCATGAGACATTTGTGAGTAACCTTTCTTTGATTGGTCCATGCTAAAACTCTTTAGCATCTTGTCTATATACGTTGTTTGAGTTAGACCAAGCAACCACTTTGATCTATCTCTATAGATCATCATTCCTTGAATGAAGGCCACCTCTCTTAAATCTTTCATGGAAAAATTTTTGGACAACACTACCTATACACTTTAACTAGCATAGGTATGTTGTCTCATATTAACAATATGTAATCTGCAAAATGCATCAAGAAAACAATAGCACTCCCACTAACTTTCTTGTATACAGAAGGTTCATCTTCATTTTTGATAAAATCAAACTCTTTGATTGTCTTATCAAAACGGATGTTCCTACTCTTAAAAGTTTCATTTAGTCCATAAGTAGACCTTCGTAGCATGCATACTTTGTTAGGATCTATGGATATAAACCCTTTAGTTTGATTCATATTCACCTCTTCTTGCAAATTTTCAATAAGAAATGTAGTTTTTAAATATATTTGCCAAATCTCATACTCATAATATGCAGTTTATAGCAAGTAAAATTTGAATAGATTTCAGCATTGCAACCTGTGAGAAAGTTTCATCAAAGTCAATTCCTTGCCTTTGTGTACAACCTTTTGCCACCAATCGTACCTTGTAGGTAATCACATTGCCATGCATGTTAGTCTTTCTCTTAACGACCCACTTGCAACCTAAGGGTGTTAATCCCTTCAAGTGGATCAACTAAGATCTAAACCCCATTATCATACATGGAATCCATCTCAAACTTCATGGCTTGTAGCCACTTTTGAGAATTTTTTATCAAATAGTGCTTTTCCATAAGATGTAGGTTTATCATTCGTAATGATTAATACATCATTATGCTCACTTACAAGAAACTCATATCTCTTTGGGGCACGATGTATCCTAGTAGTCCTACGAAGTGCTTGTGTTTCATTAACTTCATTTTCTATCACATCATCATGTGATTGAAACTTTTGTTCTGCTTGTCGATCAATGCCAAATAATGTTTCTTGAACTTCTTCAAGATCTATTTTGGTTCCACTTGCATTTTCAAGAATAAATTCTTTTTCTAGAAAGATGTCATGTTTCGAGACAAACATTTTTTTGGTCAATGGGATTATAGAAATAATATCCATGTGTCTTCTTTGGTTGCACCACAAATAGGCATTTGTCTGATGTAGCTTTAATTTTATCGAACTCTCACTACCCTCTAAACATAAGCAATCAGCCCTAAACTTTCAAATATGAAAGATTAGGTTTCTTTCCGGACTACATATCATACAGAGCAGAATTAATAATTTTTGTTGGAATGCGATTTAGTAAATGTGAGGTAGAATTAATAGCATAGCCCCAAAATAATTTGGAGAGATCTATAAGACTCATCATCAATCGAATCATATCTAATAGAGTTTGATTACATCTCTCAAATGTACCATTCAACAATGGTATATAAGGAGAAGTCCATTGGGGTAGAATCCCATTCTCCTTCAGATAATCTTTAAACTTTTGGTTTAAGTATTTTCCACCACGATCAGATGGAAGTATTTTAATATTTTTATCAAATTGTTTTTCAACTTCATTCCTAAATTACTTGATTTTTCAAAGACTTCGGACTTATACTTCATCAAGTATACATAACCATATCTTGAATGGTCACGTATAATGGTAATGAAATCTGAAAAACCTCCTCTAGCATGGATTGATCAAATAATAGGACCACAAACATCAGCATATATTAGCCCTAACAATTCATTAGATATATCACCCTTTCCTGTCAAAGGTTATTTGGTTACTTTACTAAGTAAAGAAGACTCACACTTAGCATATGATTCATAAGCAAATGATCCCAAACAACCATTATTATATAATTTGGTAATGCGTTTCCCATTTATATGACCAAGTCTACAATTCTAAAGAAAAGATTGTTTTACATTATCAATTTTAGGCCTTTTAGGATTTCTATTGAGAATTGGATTTTCGATGGGTAGGTCCACTTTTCCATTAACAACACTCTACTTCTCTTTAGTCCTTGCATATTTTTACAAATATGAGATGCAGATCTAGTGTATAATAGCCAAGAATCTAATTTGGATGTAGAAATATTGATCTCAGTCATAAACATACTTGAAGTAGAAGTTTCACCAAGCCTCTTCTGCTGCAAGCTATCTCTGTAATCCTTGTAGTTCCTATTCCAGTATTCATCTTGTCCACAGGCTTATGGAAGCAAGTGTTGGCCCAAAAATCAACCTAAGAGGGGGGTGAATTAGGTTGTTTCTAAAACAAACCTTTTGATGTGCTTAATAAGAAATGCAATCTTTATGCACCAAATAAAGATTTAAGCACAAATGAATACAATAGATATTCAACAATTTAAGCTGAAAGAACAAATAAGAAGATTGAGATTAAGAGTATCAAACCAAACTCCCAAACTTCTCAAGCTTGGAGCTTACAACCACAAAGAGCTTCTTACAAGGCAACTACCAAGTTCTCAACTTGCAGTTTAGCCACTAAAAGTCTCTTCAAAGTAGGTGAGACAATAACCTCTTGTACACAAATGATGATCACTCTTGCTCGCACTAATTTTCTTTAGTTGAGCCAAGAGTTTTACACTCACAACCTCCCTTTGTTACAGTTGTTATCTCTCCACTCTTACACTTGAAGAACTCTTACACTTCTAACCTCTTTTCACAAAGCTACCTACACTATTACAACACTTGTATGCCCACTATTTCTGCCAATTAGCTCAAGAATTACTTGTAATCAATGTAGAAGTCTATCATAGTTTAATTCAGGCTAAAGGGTATTTATAGTTGCCCAAAATCTGCTTCTAACAACTTTCCAATGGCTATTTTTTGTTTACTGGAAAATTAGCCGTTGTACCTTGCGGACGGCCGATGCAGCAAGTATGCGTCCGAACGAACTAGCCGTTGGACCGTTCGGACGGCCGCTGCTAAACCCTGTTTTCTACGTTGCGTCCGATCTCTGAGGAAGTGTTCGTTCGGAAGTCCGAGGAAGTGTCCGAACCTGCGTCCGGTCTATGCAATGTCTTCTGGAAATATGGTCGGACGCTGTTCTTCGTCCGAGACAACAGCTTCAGGTTCTTTGTGTCGGACGATTATCATCCTCCGAATTGTCTTTCTTTCAAACAATCGTCAATGTCTGTAGCATTTTACTGGTTGTTTTCTTAATTGTGTTCGGACAATCATTTACGTCTGAAACTCCCTGTTTTTCTGAGAAACACACTTGTTTTCAAACTGTTAGTGCGATTTGGTCATCATCAAAACATGATTATCATAATTGTGGTTCAACAGCAAGGATCCTTCGACTTGTCTTTTTTAATCACAGGTGTTGTTTTCATCACAGACTTGGCTTTCTTAAAATCAACCTTGGATTTCTTTTTCTTCCTAATGGAAGAATCAATAACCAATACTTGTTTCCTTTATTTTTTGATGGTTGTCTCAGCTATCTTAAGCATGTTCAACAGTTCAGAAAGAGTTGTTTTCAACTTATCATATTATAGTTCATCACGAACAGTGAAAAGATTTCAGGCAAAGATTATAAGATCAAGTCAATATTTAACTCACGATTTTGCACAAATTCCAGTTGTTCTAATTTTTTATCCAGTCTAATCATCTTCAATACATGAAGAGCTACTAAAGTAGACTTTGCCATTTTACAACAAAAGACCTTCTTAAAGGTCTCATCAGTCTCATTTCTTAATTCTTCATCAAACAACTCATGTGTATAAGACTCTTTGACATAAAGAATCACAAAAAGAGCATCAAAATTTTCATGCTATTTCTATTATTCGGAATTCATAGCGGCTAACATGATACAAGTGGAAATATAGTTCTCCTCCATGTGCTTACGATAAGCATTATGAACTACGTGATTAGCATCATTTGTGGGCACATCAAGAATAGGCTGATCAAGGACATAACCAATTTTCTTATATTTGAAAAGAATTCTCAAGTTGGGTTGCCAGTTTAGAAAATTTGGGTCAGTGAGTTTGTTATCATGGGATGCAGATTGATGTTGCTACTCATATTCTACAACATGTAAATAAAGATAGTAAGAATTTTCTATTATGCATAAACAAAACAAAAATATAATATGAAATTCATTTAATTTAGTTTTTCTCCTACTATTTTAATTCAAATCAATAACACTCACATATTGATTCAGGAGCTCTCTTAGAACCCCTAGTAGGCTAGGAACCCATCTAATTATTTAGATCTTGGATGTACCTAACAAACAATAATTACCAAAATAATTTTCAAATGTAGGTAATTCTTACCAATTACAACACTTTGTATTTTCGAGATAGTTATGGATCAACTCGTTATAGCACATCTTGTGTGTCTACTAACATTTGCCTCAATGACGTAAAACTTTGGGTATACTCAACTAATTATATGCCTCCGTTAAGTCAATGCCTATTATTTAAAGATCTCATATCATAGAATAAACATGTTCAATATAGAGTAATCTTGGATTAGCCAACAAGTTGACATCTAAGGAGAACTCTCATTTCTTAATATAATAATGAAATGCAACTTATTTATTGACTTAATATTTATTTGAGGGATTTTTCCTTAAGTTATTTATTAGGTCTAATCAAATTGCATGCAATATTATCATATCAACACATAAAAAATAAAACATGCACAAAACCATGGATGATTATGGACTTTTACTAAATTACTTTCTTAGGGTCACAAGGGAAACTAAGTGGTCAAACCTAAGGGTAATCTTCAACTCTTAAGGAATTTTTTTTTCTGTGGTTGCATCTTTGCACCATCTCCATTATCTTGTACATTAGAAATGTAATTCTATTTAAACATTTTTGATATATAATCCTATCCCTAACTTACCTTTATGTACATTACATGATTGATCAAGAAACTTTGAATTCCATTCGAGGGGGTTGAGATGAGAAAAGAATTACGTCTAGAGAAAGGTACGATCTGCAGGCCCTATTTAAAAATTTATAACCATTGAATTTGAACAAAGTAAACCATATACAATCACATTGGTCCTAAATCCATAATCGTCCATCATGCCATTATATAATTCAATAATTAAATAATAACATTAAGACCCACATTTAGTATCTAATCATGGAATCACAATAGATCATAATCCCATTCTCATTAAAATATCATTCTTGAATTACTTTTCTTTTAAAAATGTTTTATTGCAAAATATTAATTTCCAATCCCATTAGAAAATAGATACTTTAAATAATAGAATTTCAAAAATTATCTTAGAATTACAATTTTGAAATTTTTTTGAACAGTTATTAAATTCCAATCTCATTAAAAAATAACAAATTTCTAAAATTTAAATAAACTTTCTAATTCTAATTTCAATAGAATTAAATAAATTTTCCCACAGTTTTATATTTTCTAAATTTTAATCAATTTAAAATAAAGAGGTATCTAAATATTAACAATTAATTTTTAAACAACATTTGTGAAAAAATTAATTGGTGGTCTCAAAAACTAAATTTAGGAAAACTTTTAAATGAAAATATAAAATTAAGTGTCACTAAAAGTTATGTAACTAATTAAACACTTTTAATGACAAAAATAAAAAATTATTATCCAATCAAACATGACGTTATGATGACATCATGTGATGATGTCATCCTTTGACGTCATCAACCTATTGTCTTGGACAATAAGCTGTGAACAAATTCGGCATCAAAATCAACTTTTTTTTTTCTCCATTATTTTTCAAAAACAAGATAAAAAATTTATATATCTTGAACAAATTCAAGTACTCATGACAACTAAATATATCTACATCATAATTAATCAAGGGTGGCTCTAATACTACTGTAAGAAAGTAAATCATGCAAAATCCAGTAGAATTTGAAAATTTTTTAGTTCCTTCCATAGATTACAATGCCTTATTTTATGCATAGGAAAAGAGGAGTATAGAGATTATACTTCAAAATTGCAATAAATCCTAATTTGTCAGGGACGTCGATCCACAAACAGTACAAATGTTCGACCTCTAATGGTATCTACACAGATAATTAATTCAAAACTTCACAAGATTAATTGACCCAAGCCACGGAGTACTAGCTCGTCAACATTTTCCAAACATTTCTCAAAAGTTTGTTTTAAAAACCTTTTTAATCCTTTTTCCTGTGATCTTCTTCACAGCACTTTTGCTTGGAATCTCATACATACATATATACATATACTTACATACATACATACATACATACATATATATATATATATATATTAATAACCCTAGGAACTTATATGATATAAGAATAAGTACATATTAGCCCTTAAGATTTATGACTTATTATAATTAAGTTCCAAAAATTAATCTCATAAATGAACCCATAAGTATCTCATACTTGTCAGATAATTAACTTAATCTCAAATTAATCATCTTAAAGTTTGTGACCCTTTAGATTCACATATAGGCTGGCGATAGGTATAAATTATAATCCTAAATAACTTCGAATTTGATAAATTATAATTCCAAATTAATTTGGATCAGATAAATTATATATCTTTAATTTCACATTAATTTACTAATTAATTAATTTACACTTACAGATGCAGATTGGTTTCTCGCAAAGCATCATGACCACCCAAGTGTTAAGACATGTCAAGCGGTTCAACTTCACCTATCAATAATTAATTTCCTGTGTAATTATTATCCTTTCACCACCCTATATCCCTATGTAGTTAAAGAGTACAAATACAGTGCCAACTTTTATTGTAATAATCAATTTATTTCTTTGCAAAATACAACTCACTTAAAATAGACGAGTTAAGACACTCTTAATTCTAATTTCACTTTGCGCAAAGATTTTTGAGTCGTATTTCAAGAAGTGGCATACTTGGATGTACTCTCATGTTATGAGGAGTGTTGTATCCTACATCGATTATATCTTATATTTTCATGATTCATATTATACCGATCTCTATGGTATGTGTGACTCCTTAAGAGTAGCAACTAATAGAGTCAAAGTATAGTAATCAATAATCACAATAAACTCATGACCTGAAGTCCAAGGATTATTACACAACTATCACAAAAAAATTAATCCATTGGCATTTGGATAATAATTCGTGTAGAGCACTCTTAACAGGTCAATCTAAATTACTTATTCTTAACACGCATCCACATACAATTATGTACTAATCTACTTGTGTCAAACAGTACAATTAGGGATGTTTATGAATAAAGTATAACTATTTAGTGAAACTCATCATCATAACTGTTTATGATTTCTCATATATATATATATATTTCATTCGAAGGATTTTTTATCATATTAAATAGATAAAGAATGTCATATTACAAAATACACATAAATCTAGTGTAACTTGTCTGTAAAACAAATTGGTTTTAGAGCATACACTAACAAACATATATAGAATTTAAGTTTCAACTAGTCAATGGACCGGTTTTATATTTGGAATGGTATAAACATTCATGTAAATTGGTTACTATTTTAAAGAAATACAACTCTTCGTGAAATTTAACAAATTTAACCAAACATTTCAACTATTTGTTCAACTTTTGAACAATGAAACTAACAAAGCATTACAACTCTTCTTTAAACTTCAATGATGCAATCTAACATCTAAAATTTCCTCCTTTAGATTGCATTATACAACACTTAAAACTCACTTAAGAAATGGCTTTATCCAAAAAAAAGGTGCTCTTTAACTAAAACAATCCATTAGTACAAATATATCTAACTATCAACAAAATTTTAGTGGATTATTTGTAATAAACTAAAATTTCATATTTTAAAATCAGAGATAGAAAAATTTGACGCAATAACCTACTCTATTTCAGAATTTATTCAACAAATAAACACGCACGTTTATAGTCTTGTGCTCGATTCTAAAATTCATGAACATTTATAAAGGTCATCTTGAACTTATTGTTAGAAGCGGTACCACCTCTCATATTTGTATAGGTGAAGTCTCAAACTTTAGTGAGATTTATAACAACCTCATCCTCCTTTAATATTATTAACTAAATAAGGCATCCATAATGTATTCACCATTTATTAACTATTTGTTATTACCTATTAAACCTAAATTTAATCATAAGACTAAAATAAGGTCAGGTTCTTGCCGTTAATGTTATTATATGAATGGTTTCAAACATATTCCTGATGATGCAGACTTAATCTTATATCTCGAGAGTGATTTATAAATAGATCTGCCAAGTTGTTACTTGACCTTAGATATGTAATCTTCAATACACTACTAGACAATAGTTGTCTAATATATTCATGTCAAAAGCTTTGTGTCTTGATTTTGCTATTGTACATCTTACTTTAAATTCTTGACATAGTGGACTCATTATCATAATGCAAAGAAATCGGCGGCATTGGTCAACGCAAAATCATAAAATAGATTTTTTAGCCACTGTACTTTTTTGTCTGAAGCAGCCAATGCTATGAACTCGAATTCCATTGTACAATGAGCTATACAAGTTTGCTTCTTAGAAGCCCAAGAGATTGCTCCTCCTGTCAATGTAAATATCCAACCAAAAGTAAACTTATTGTCTCTTGTGCTAGTTATACAGCTAGTATCGGTATAACCTTCTAATGCAACAGAAAAATTATTATTGAATAATTCTAAGTCTATTGGCTTCTTGACATAAATAAAATCTCTTTCTATCCTTTCCAATATGTTTCGGGATAACTTGTATATCATGAAAGCTTACATGCCGTAAAGTATATATTAGGTTTTGTTCAATATATGTTATACCTTAAACTTCTAATTGCATTACACACTCCAATTGAGTCACAAACCTTTTCACATTATTTTCAGTTAGTTTAACTGAAACATCATATAGGGTGTTTGCTTATTTAATCTTCAAATCTTTGAACTTTTCTAGTATATTCTCAACATAATGAGATTGACAAAAACAATACCGCCATTATATTTCCTATATTTGATACGAAAGATTGTATTAACTTCATTTTGGTCTTTAATTTTTATTCTTGAAGACAAATATTTCTTAGTATCATTCACTCCTACATGTTGGTGTCAATGGTTAACATGTCATAAACAAATATACAAATAATTACACTATATTCTTCTGTAAGTTTAGAATAAATGCATTTGTTGGCACTAATGCACAAAACATGTTCTAAAACTATAGGATCAAAATTTTGATTTTAGTGTTTGGGAGTTTGTATTAAATCATACAGTGGCTTAAAGAGTTTACAAAATTTATTCTCATTTCAAGGAAGAATTATGCCTTCTGTTTGTTCCATATACACTTGTTCATTCAAGTCTGTATTTAAAAGTGCTGGTTGCTAAACTTATTTGATGTACATGTAGACTATAAATTGATGCAACACTAGTATTACTTGAATGGATGTGATTCTTTCCATAGGTGTATATATATCCAAATAGTCAACTGCTTCCTTTTGCGAGAAATTTTTAGCCACCAACCTTGCTTTAAAGGTATGGATGTCAATTTCTGACATGACACGACAACTCAGTAAGAAAATCACATGAAATTAGCAGACTAGAAATGGGTTGTGTTGGACTGTGGGTTACTCAAATAACATGAAAACTTACCGATTGAAAATCATTTATGTGATTCACAATTGAAGCAGATCCAGGAAATTAATAATGTCACACTGGTTAGGTATTATTCCATAAGAGTAAGAAAAAAAATTTAGCTATCTTCATGATTATAGCAATTACAGAGTAATATTCAATTATCTAGAAAACTTACGGGCATCACTTATGTACTTGAACAATCCTATTTTGACTCTTTCATTACATTAAAGAATAATTTTTAATCAGCCACTACGTATACGAATAGCAAGAGTTATATTCGAAACCAGGAGATGAACATCATGTACAAAATAGTAAATATGCATTATTTATTGCTAAACACCAATTTCCACTTTTAAAAGATAATAAGAACAAAAAAAAGAATAATAAATATATTTATTTTTTTATTTGTTGAACTAACTTGCCAATTCTACAAATTTATAGAATGGCTTGTGAAATACAAATGGATTAGACGGGTTGAACACAACATGACATGACAATAAACAGGTCCAACATGATACAAAATTGATTATTACTTGGGTAGAGTTAGGGTTGGTATTTCTCGACTCGAACACGATTATAACATGATACGATTACCCATGGCACAATGTGATTGATAACCCTATTCAAAGGTTTGTAATGAATCATCAATATTATATTTCCTCCTAAATACTCATTTACAACCAATTGGTTTTGAACCTGCAGGCAAATCTACTAAGATCCATGCGATATTTGATAACAATAAATCCATCTCATCATTAAATGCTTTCCTCCAAAAATGCCGCATCTCTAGATTTCATTGCTTATTTGAAAGTTTTAGAATAACTTTCAACATTTACCAATATAGATATTTTATTTGTTGCTTCATTTTTATTACCTTCAACCAAGAAAACAATTGAATCAGGGGGAATAAATTCAGGTCCTAACTCTTTCCCCTTTTCTATCCCTTTGGCTCCTTTTAGGCTCTATAAAGACTACGGTACAATTCTTTTACTGCTAGAAGATGAATTATTAATATGCTCTTCTTGTGTTTGTGTATATTCACTATTATTATTTTTGAAATTTATTTTCTAATATCTCTATATCACGAATTCTATTGTAACACTTTAGAATCAAAATTTAATAATCTATATGCATTTGATTTTCAACATATCCCACTAAGATATTTTTAGGAGCTCTTGGAAAATTTTGTTCTTTTTGGATCATTAACTCTTTAATAGGCTAAAAAACTGCATATCTTCAAATAATTCAAATTTGGTGTTCTTTCTTTACATTATAATTTATATGGAGATACTTTTATTATCTTTGAAGGTATTCTATTTTGCAAATGATAAATCATTCATAAAGTTTCCACCCACATATTTAATGTCAACTTAGCATAGAGAAATAGAATCATAGAATTTACCATATCAACTAAAGCTCTAATTTTCTCTGCTAAGTCATTTTGTTGATGAGTATATGGAGTACCTGCTTGTTGCACAATTCCATGTACTTCACAACAAGATGAGAATTCATTCAAAAATATTCTCTTTCTGTATAACTTCTTAAGATTTTAATCGTTTTACCTTTCTGATTTTCATCCTCAAATTTATACAATTCAAATATGTTAAAGTTTTTTCCTTATTTTTCATCAAGCACACACAAATGTACCTTGAAAAGTCATCAATGAAAGTAGTGAAATATATATTTCATCCTCTAGTCAACACTCCATTATGTTCAAATATACTAGAAAGTACGAGTTCAAACAAATTCTTGTTCTTTTCTACTTTAGTAAAGGTGTTTTCTATTGGCTGTGGATATTGCCGAACAATTCCTATCTAGCCAGAGTAATTTTCTGTTGATTGACAAATGTACCCTCCCTAATTCTGCCTAATTATTCAAACCCCATTCATAATGAGCGCTATCCTCATTACTTTCTTCCCGCTTCCTCTCTCTTCCCTTTCTCCTCTGAAACTTCTCGTATTTCTTTACTTTTTACAAAACACATGTGCGTACATTTGCAAGCAAAGACACTTTGATTATTTTTATTTCTTTGTTTCCTTTTTTATTTATGGAATATTTATGGATTATGTTTAGGATCCAAGAACAAATGCTTTTTCCAAACAATTGTTTTATCTCAGAACCCAATAAACATTTGAGTTTGGAGTAGGAAGCTACTATACAAGAAGAACATATGATCTGGCTGATACTTCTACGATAACATATGATTTAATTAATAAATAGGAATTTCACATCAAGACATAAAATAAGATGGCTGGCAAAAGCTATATATCATTCGTTCAATAATATCATGAATAAAACTACATGTCACCCAAAATTTCAACAACAAAACTTAAAACATAAATAATCCATGACTACAAAATACACCCACCGACCTGTTTGTCACCAGCACCACCAAGAACAGGAACTCTTGCTCCTCCACTTTCTCCTCCCTTCTCTAAAAAAAATTAAATAGTTTTATGGATGCAATAGCTTTCGACATGATTGAGAATTAATAGTTTGGACTCGAAATTACCTTAACGACAGAAAGATGAAAGCCGAATCAGAGCAGCCACGCTTGTTTTTCAAATACCCCTCAAATGTAGCGATCTGATGGCTTACCACAAATTCTTCACCTCTTACCTCTAATGGCCAAATTATTCAATGAGTAATCAAGCATGAAGGCGACTGTCGCGCCATGGAAAGAGCAGAGAAAGATGGGTTAGGAACTTAGTATGCGTGCTACTATTACGGTGGCAAGGGGAATAGAGCCGAGACCAAAAGTTTATGGTGGGGTGAAGGACTTGTATTTGAGTAATGTGAAGTGAAGGAAAATTTGGCCTTTTAGTAAAAAGTTCCTTTGGCTAGATACATTCTGGTCTAGCATTATCAGCACTCGTGTTCTTCGTTGTCTATGTTTTATATTTATAATTATTCAAGCCATGTTTTCCCCTAAATATATGCATTAGAGTAATATTAGCATTTTTGTACTATTTCTATGCTATTTTTGATATATTTTGGTACTTATTAATTTTTAGTGTTCATTGCAGGCCAATATTATAAATGTGTCCAAGCTAGTACAATCAAAAAAGGAAGGACCAAGATGTAAAAAGGAAGATGTCAAGAAAGTCCACCATTTTAAAGTTCGGACCGCGGTACTAATTCCAAAGAATTAAAATTCTATACTGCGGTTCCAAACACCAATTTCCTTTGTCTGAGCAAGATTAGGATCGCTATATGAATTTTAAATAAGGAAAATTCCATACTATGATCAGAATGAATATATCAAAAGGAAATTAGGCCAATTTTATACAATAATAACTAAGTGAATTTATAATTTACTCTCCTATATAGTACACCAAAAATACATATTGTAGAGTGCACTTGTTAGACTGGTTTAGAAACTTAGATTAGTTTCCAAGTTTCTTAGTTTTAGTATAATTTTTAGATTTTGTGCACTTTATAGTCTTAGTTTAATCTATTTCATGTTTAAATCTTTCTTAGTTTAATCAAGTACATTTTCTTTTATCTTTCATTACGTATAAAAATTGCTAGTTTTCAATTGCAATTTCTTCCTTTCCAAATATGTTAATGCTAACTTTACTTATATTTTATGCTTCCTAGTCTAATCTTGTGTAGCTAATTATCTATTGAATTGGGCTAAGAAGATGTGAATTTTACCTACAAGTAGGTAGTTCTACTTGGATGTCCATGAAATGGTGGAAAATTGGGTAGTACTTGGTGCTTTGAGAGTTGAGTAATAGAAGGTGGCCAATCCTTGAACTAGTTTTGTGTATTTAATACTAGATATGATAGATCTATCGGTTGTTATTCCTAAACCGAACCTATAATAGACAAGGACGAGTGATAGTTAGGCCAAGATGCTAATTTTTTTAATTGGTTCTCGAACCTCCATATTAAGGGATAGGCTTAGAATCGATTACTGATCCAAGGGCTTGGTTCATAGTTAGGAATCAGCACTTAATTTGACCCATTGTTTGGACAACCAATTGGAATGGCAACCCTGTTAGAAAGAATATTTTGCTAGCCTAGTCCATCTTTTAACTATTTATTGATTAGTCGATTGTTTGTTATTGTTTGTTTGGTATAATTTATTTGAAGTTATCACATTCAAATTGTTGTTTATCTAGATAGTACATAATCGCCAAATCCTTGGTACTTGCTTTAAGCAAAATCTGAATAGGACAATTCCCTTGCCATTCACTACTAAAAAATTGTTGATTACCTGCATATTTTGCTGCGGATTATAATGAAAAATCCGCAGCAAACAAGACTTTCTGCGGATTTGGGTGCCAAAAATAATCCGCAGGTAAAAAGGCCGTAAATAGTTAAAAGATGGACTAGGCTAGCAAAATATTCTAAATTTGATGGGGATTTTGCTGCGGAAATATACATGCGGATATTTTGCGCTGGTAATTCCGCATCAAAATTTCGTCATAAAAACATGTTTACAAGGGTTTTTGATGGGGATTTTGCTGCGGAAATTATCCCTGTGTAAATTTCCGCAGCAAAATCCATAGCAAATATCCCCAGCAAATTCCCCATATAATTTCCGCAGCAAAATCCCCATATAATTTCCGCAGCAAAATCCCTAGCAAATATTCCCAGCAAATTCCCCATATAATTTTCGCAGCAAAATCCCCATCAAATATCCCCAGCAAAATCCCCATATATTTTCCGCAGCAAAATCCCCAAATAATTTTCACAGAAAATTTTTGTTAGATTGTTTTCTTTTTCTTCCCCCTATACCATCATGCCACATTCCAGCAATTTTATCACAAAAAACAATTCCCATTGATCATCATGTCACATTCGAGCATTAATTTCATCTCAAAAAATAATTCGCATTGAAAGAAATATAATACGAAACAAATTCAAATACAATACATATATAACATTTAGTTATCTAAGTAAACAATCAAATACAGTCTAATCATCCGAGCTACCATCTGCATCATCCTCATCATCTGCATCAAGGGGTAGGGAACGCTGGCGGGTTTTCACCCCTCTCAGCCTTCTGTAATTAAAAGAAATATATATTTTCAAGTCATCAATAACAAAGGCATTGTAATATAATGAAGTATTAAAAGTACAAGAAATTAAATAGTATTACCATTTTCTTGAAATGCACTCTGTGTGGTATAGAAAGCATGTATTTCTTTTGATGACACACAATGTAAGCAATATTGGCAAATAACATGAACAAATCCCTCATTCAAACCATAAAATAATATAAATGCAAAAAATCATTATTCTTGTACAAAAATTATTCTTCTTATATAACTATTAGGATACTTATGGATATACTATTCTTCGTCTTCGTCTTCGCCATATATTCGCCTTCGCCTTCGCCTTCGCCTTCGCCTTCGTCTTCGTCTTCGTCTTCCTCTTCCTCTTCCTCTTCCTCTTCCTCTTCGTCTTCGTCTTCGTCTTCCTTTTCCTCTTCCTCTTTGTCTTCATCTTCGTCTTCCTCTTCCTCTTCCCTTACCTGCCTCCTACCTAAATCAACTTCTTCACCATCATGTTCATCATCGTGCAGTTGGTCGATTGGGTCTTCCTCAATCATTGCATTAAAATAGGATTGATCCGCTTGATAGGCAGTTTCTAATGTTTGTTTGCCATCCACAGCTGCGTTTGGCTTATTTTTAATAACCACCCACCAATAACTTTTGCCAATTTCTTTTCCAAGATAAGGGCAGTAATAAACTTGTGTTGCCATTGCAGCAAAAACAAATGGGTCAAACTTTGCGTATCTTCGATTTTTCTTCAGCTCAATAATTCCATACTTGTCATGAACTTTCACACCACGAGGAGATGTATCAAACCACTCACAGTTGAATAATATTAGATTCTTTATTGGTTGTCCTGAAGTCTCTCATAGCAAATGAAGATGTGTATAAGAGACAGGTATATAGTATAAGAGACAGGTTCAAAGTCGCGGTCGCGGAACGTATCTACCTTCACCCCATGCAGTAGTATGAAATAAGTAGCCATTAATGAATATGATAGGCCATGACTTTGCAAGTCTCAGTGGTCCTAAGGCCAGGTAATGCAAATGGGGATTATGTGACATGCGTTCGGCATTATTTGTCACCTATTAAGACTATCTTGTTAGTATGATATACATTGACAATATTGTATACAATATACATATCTATATTTGAATACTTACATACTCTCGGAACCAACGGGAGAAATCAGCTTCAATTTGTTGATCAATAATAGCTTCGCTAACATTACTACACATACTTCTCACTTGATGCTCATACATGCTGCACCAGAATTATTGGTATGGTAAGAGTATTATCCAAACACGAAATATTAACTAACTTAAAAGGGCTCAACTTACCCAAGATATTCTTTAACCTCCACACAATTTAACAGAACATGTAAGTGGGCAGCTTGTAATTCTTTATCACTTAGCCATCGAGTTGTGCCCTTACCAGCTGTACGTCCAGGAAAATTGAAGATTGAAAGGACATCTAATAACTCCCTCAGTTAAATATTTTGGTTGTTGACAAGCAAAATTTATAAACCCAGCCAAACCCTCCAAAAATTCTTCCACATATCCCCGGCGATTTGGAAGAAGCCTATTATACATCCACCTTCGATGCTCCGGAACTTCCATTTTGCCTAACCAAACTAATGACTTACTTAGTCTCCTGTTAAACAATTAATTTCCAGACAAATATAAGAATATAATTTTATGAAATTCTCCACTTGCTTATTATAGTAAAAATTTAGTATATGATAGTATAGGTGTTAAATATTGTCATTATATGGAAATAAATTGAAAATAACATAGCAAAAATCCTCGACAAATTATGGATAACAAATGTTGTGTTATTTTTCAGTTGAAAAAAAAATGTAAATAACACAACAAAAATCTATACGATAACAAACAAAATAAAAAAAATAAAAAATAAATAAAAATAAAAATGCAAAAATTATAGCAAAAATCCTACAGAAATTAGGGATAAAAAAAATCAAAATAACATAGCAAAAATCTATACGATAACAAACAAAATAAAAATAAAAATAAAAATAAAATAAAAACAAAACTGCAAAAATTATAGCAAAAATCCTACAGAAATTAGGGATAAAAAAAATGAAAATAACATAGCAAAAATCCTACACAATTTATTGACAACAAATAGCTGCAAAAAAAATAAAAAAACTGAAAATAACAAAATAAACCACTCACAAAAATTATGGATAACAAGAATTAAAAAAAATAGATAAAAGAACAAAAATTGAACTGGTAGATCAATCAATCACCTTGGAAATGGTTGAGGATGTGTACGGTTGCAGCTAGAGGAGATGGTGGCTGCACAAATCGAATCCAAGATGAACACCAAGTTCATGAAAATTTTCGCGGCTTCTTCAAGAGGAAGGATGGAGCAAAATGGCTTGAGGAGAGAAAGAAATGAGGAAGAAGGGATGAAATTTAGGTTTGGAAATAGTGGATGGTAGTTGGAAGAAAGGTGGAGGGTGAATGGTGGCTGGTGGTGCAGGAAATGGAGAGGAAAAGTGATTTTTTCCCGATTAGATCTGTCCAAAATGTGCTGGGTTTCTGCACTGTAAATTGAAATTTCCTGCGGAATTTTCCGCAGGAATTCCAGCAGCAAAATTGCTGCGGAAATTAACTTTAAATTCCGCAGCAAATTGCTGCGGAAAATTTATTCCGCAGCAAGTGTGCTGCGGAATTAAATGTCCGCAGCACACGTGCTGCGGAATTAATTTCCGCAGCACATCTGTTGCGGAATTTATTTCCACAGCATATTTGCTGCGGAAAATTTATTCTGCAGCAAATTTTCTATTGTCCTTAATTTTTCCTGCGATTTTTGTTGAGTAATTTTTGTAAATAATACGTTCCAGCTTTATGGGGGGCAATGTTATCTGCGGATTTTTTAATCCGTAGCAAAATTTTAATCCCAAACCTAGAAAACTAAAATTTGCAGTAAAATCCGTATATAATTCCTGGGGAAAAAATCCGCATGAAATTTGCAATTTTTTTGTAGTGATTTTTTATCTATGTTTCTTGTATATTGTGGGTGTGTGGATAGTGGTTTAATGCTTGTAGAAGTTCTTTTTATAATCGACATCAACATTCAATGATATAAATGGACATATTTAAATATTATTATTAATAAATAGTCTGAATGTGCTGTGATGATAACTCTATATTTAAAGTTATTTTTATACTTCACTTGTGCATT
This sequence comes from Cinchona pubescens, assembly GCA_025175665.1. Lineage (NCBI taxonomy): Eukaryota > Viridiplantae > Streptophyta > Magnoliopsida > Gentianales > Rubiaceae > Cinchona > Cinchona pubescens. Next base: position 551,813 of record JANKKI010000152.1, read on the forward strand.
AGAGTAAGTTTAATCCCAAGTTTTCATTATTCTGAGTTACAAAATTGTGTTTAGCAATTTATAGGTTTTTGTGTCAGTTTAGTAATTAATTGTGTGTTTAAGAGGTAAACATTTCTATTTGTTGTGTTTTACATTCTGTGCAGGACATCGAAGGGGCAAGATAGTCATTTCACAAGTATGACTTGACCGTAAGGATAGGACTTGAACTGGCAAACTTGGCATTGAAGGTTGAAGAGTCAAGTGCAGTCAACGCTTGAACCAAACGGGACCAAGCGCAATTAGCGATTTCGTCAGAACCATTACCATAGTTAGCAATAAAAATCAGGCAAACAAGCACAATCAGGGCTTGAACCAAAAGACCAAGCACATTTAGTGCTTGACAAGCCAAAATAAGCACTGATTGAGGTTGTCCAATATGGGTCCTAGGCATTTTACATTTGTCTTATAAATATGGGATTGTATTGTTACTAAAAGCAAATATAGCTGTTGTTCTAGGGTTTTATTATTGCTCTTTAGATCATTGACCTGCATACTTTTATCCAGTTTATCATATTATAAAACTTCAATTTAGATATTCTTTGATTCAAGTTTAGATTCAATCACTATTTATTCTCATTTAAATTCAATTGCAATAATTTTATCTTTAATTTAAACATGACTTCTTGCTATCTAATTATTTCTTTTCTAATTACTCAAATCATGATGCACTAAATTCACTAGGGTTTGGGTACAGTTGATGTAATGTTTCATGGGTTAATTCGAGCAAGGATCAATTGAAATAATTATAACAATTGGGTAACAATTAACACAATAAGACAATTTTAGAGGGTAATTCACTCTATTTGGTTAGCATGGCCGAGGTGATAAGGAAGTTGATCCACCATCATAGACCCAGATTATTTGTTAACTAAATATAATTTGAGATCAAAGTGACCGGATTAATTAATTAGTTCATAATAATTCCATATAAGAAAGACTTGAATGTATTAATCTAGGACATAGAGGAATCCATCCCTAGTTAATTAATTTGATAGGGTTTAATTACCAAAAGTCGAGGTTAAATTGATATTTGGGAATTGAACTTCCATGTAGAACAATTGCACTGATTGATATGAATTTTGAATGATTATTGGAAATTGCTAGTCTAGTACCTAACACATGTTCTTCACTCTTTGAAACACTCTTTCTAAGCTTTAGTTCACTATGCACAACTTTTGCATTCTATAAATTTTGGTTATTTTATTTTTGATTTTTATATTCTAAAAAATTGAAAAACAAACCATTGTGATCATGTAGATAGAAATTAGCTTAGAAATTTTGTATTTGTTTACACAATCTTCACGGGAACGATCCTTATTCACTATACTATATTGATACCGCACACTTGTGATTATTAGTGGAAAGTTGTGAAAAAGGTTAATTTAACTTTTTTGACATCAAGTTTTTGACAACATCAAGTTGTAAAATTCCATTTCCTATTACACTCAACGATGAGACTAATCAAAAGAAATCTAAGAGATTCCTTAATATTTTTAAGAAAGTTGAGATCAACATACCTTTCATGGAGACTCTTGAAAAATATGTCCAAATATGTAAAATTCATGAAACAAGTGTTGACAAACAAAAAAAAGTTATTGGGGAATGAAATTTTGTGCTTAATAGAAAGATGCAGTGGCATCAGTCAAAAAATTTAGATGGACCTGGTTTCATTTTGTATTCTATGCACAGTTGGGGTAGAGTTTCAAAAAGTCTTGTGTGATCTTGGAGCATTCATTAATCTACTACCATTTTCTATCTACAAGAAGCTGAATGGTAAGGAGTTCAAACCGACTAATATATCACTTCAGCTAGCTGTTAAGAGCATCAAATATCCCGAAGCAATTGTTGAAGATAGTTTGGTTAAAGTGGGAGGGTTATTTGCCAGTATAATTCATTATTCTAGATATATAGGAGGACAAAGAAATGCCCTTAATTCTTCGTAGACCATCCTTAGCTAATGGTAAGGTATGATGGATGTCTAAGAAGGGAAGTTACAATTAATAGTCGACTATTAGGCTGTCACTTTTTTTTGTTTTAATTCTCTCAAACCTTGCTATTTATGGTGATGTTATGATGGTTGATGTAATTGATGATCTTGTCATAGATTCCATTAGAAATGGCTTTAATTTATGCAAAAGAGGTGAAAAGACACGATGAAGCAACAAGGACTTGGTATGTGAAGACGCTGGAAGCAAACCCACAGGTAGGAAGGAAATTTCAATTGAGAAGTTAGATAAGGGGGGTCTCTAACTAACGAAACATCCAAGGTAGAGTTGAAGCCGCTTTATAATCATTTAAAATATGCTTCTTGGAGAAAATGATACTTTTTTGGTCATTGTTAGTGCAAAATTATCTGGTTAACAATTATGTGAGTTGTTTGTGGTTTTGAGAGAGCATAAAAGTGTAATTGCATGGAGTATTCTAATGACTAATAACTAAAGGCTTGTTGGCAACCTCAACATCGGCTAAATCCCAGTTGAAAGAGATAGTAAGGAAAGAGAAAATGAAACGACTAGATGTGGGAATTATTTATGTGACCAATGATAGTGAGTGGGTTAGCCCTACTCTATTGGTACCTAACAAGGAGGGAATGACCGTGATAGTCAATGAATATAATGAATTAATTCCTTCTAGGTTGGTCACCGGTTGGAGGGTTTATAAGACTATAGAAAATGAAATGATCCTTAAGCTATCTGTTATATTAGAAAGACTAGCAAGTCATGCTTTTTGTTGTTTCTTGGATGGTTATTCTACTTTCAAATAGCTATAGCCAAGGAGACTGAGATGGATATGGTAAATATTGAAGTTATTGAAAAATTACCTCAACCTAATAGCGTTAAAGGCATAAGAGGTTCTTTTAGGATATACTAGGTTTTATCGACAGTTCGTTAAAAATTTCACTTTAATTTCTAAACCCCTGAAAAAAGCTTTAGTGTCTACACCTACATTCATGGTGCCCGATTAGTCTTTACCTTTTGAGATCATGTGTAATGCAAGTGATTTTGTTGTAGATGTGGTCTTTTATCACAAAACGGACAAAGTTTTGTATGTCATTTATTAGTTAGTAGGACTCTTAGTGAAGCTCAAGTAAATTATATTACAACTGAGAAAGATTTACTAGCTGTTGTGTGTGATTTCAACAATTTTTGCTCCTATCTGTTTGGTTCGAAAGTCATTGCTCATACAGATCGTACATGTAGCATTAAAATACTTATTTTCTGAAAGAGATGCAAAACCTAGACTAATTCGTTGGATTTTATTGCTACAGGAATTTGACTAGGATGTCATTGACAAGAAGGGGAGCGAGAACTTATTAGCTGATTACTTGTCAAGTTATTCTAACAAACAACACTCCTTTGTACACATTAGGAGTCCATTGACGAAAAAGGACTAGGGAGAGCTTGAACCCAATTCCTATAGTGATGTCTATAAGTAAATTGACATTCCTAGGGAGTTACACATTGTGTATTGATAAGACCATTCACTATTTCTTGAAGCTCGATCTCTTCCTCGGATGAACCATATAGCCAAGAGAAACCATGAACCAGAATAGAAGAGCTTGCCCCACTTATAAGTAAATATTTCGTAAAGTTTTGTTTATCACCTATCAAAGAGGAATTCCCGGAGGAAGATTTAATGATGGTAGGAAATAATCTATGGTATGCTGATATAGCGAACTACTTGGTAGCAAATGTTCTTACCACTGCCAATGATCTACAACTAGAAAAAGAAGATCTTTTGAGACTTGATGTTTTACTATTGAGATGAGCCTATCTATATCGGCGATGTAGTGACCAAGTAATTTGAAGGTGTGTGATCGAGGCTGAGATGGAGAATGTGCTTAGAATGTATCATTCATCACCAGTTAGAGGGCACCATGGAAATTAAAGAACTATTGCTAAGATTCTTCAAAGTGGGTTATATTGGCCAACTTTATTCCGAGATGCTAGGAAGTTAATCGAGCATTGTTATAAGTTCCAAAGAGAGGGAAACATATTTTAGAGAGATGACATGCCGTTGAATAATATTTCTGTAGATGAGCTATTTGATATTTGGGGAATTGATTTTGTGGAACCATTCCCGAGCTTTTACATAGGGTATGCTAGTAGTGTAGAATTAGGCTATGGTTCTTTATTTTCCCTTCCTATTTGGAGAGGGCTTTCTTAAATTAGATGTAGTGTAGTCATAATTTTCAATTTGTATGTTGTAAATTGAAGACTCCTAGTGTAAGTTCTCTTTAATTTAATGTTCCTTTAGTTAATTAGTTCAATTGCTCTCATCTATTTATTTTTTACTTGTTTTCTTACAATAATGATTAAATTAGTTTAAGGGCTTATATTAAAGATACTTTCTTAGTGGTAATTTGTAGTTTAGATTAATTAATTAGGGTAGATTAATTTATAGACTTTTCATTTACTTGGTTTATTTACTTACTTTCTTAGTCTAATAGGCTGATTAGCTAGTGGGCTTTCTTTAAATATGCATTCTTAGTGTTAATTTGTAGTTTAGACTAGTCAATTTCTTACTAAAAAAGCTTATTTTTACATGTTTTCTTAGAATAGGTTTTGGCTTTCTTTAATTGTGCTTCCTTAGTCATAAACTGCAGTTTAAATTAGTTACTTGTTTCCTTAAAATGCTTTTCCTTTTCTTTGCTTTCTCTAACCACTTGCTAAAAAAGCTTTCTTTAATGTTAATGATTACTTTTGGTCTAGTCTTTAAATTGCTTTCTAGTCATTTTAAATATAGTTTTAGTGAAAATCACTTCTAATCAATCACTTCGATTAGTACTCTAACCAAATAACCAGTAATCAATGACCAATCCTTGTGGGTACAATCCCTGTTTGTCTTAACTACTAGTTTATAACTGTATACTTGCGGGATGTCACTTAGTTAGTAGTAGGATTTTAGAGTTTTTTTAAAAAAAAAATGATATAACTAGGTATTTTCAAATGAGGCATCAAGTTTTTTGCGCCGTTGCCGGAGACTGATTTTCTGTGATATCGATATAATTTGGTTAGAAGACTAGATAAAAGTCTTTTGCTTTCTTGTATAGTTGTCTCATCTGTTTGAAAACTCCAAAAAGATTTTTATTTTGTTGTTGTGTTCTTAATTTGAAAATTCCAAAAAGATTTTATTTCTGATGGTTAGTTTAGACTAACTAATGGTCTAAGCTTGCCTACCTTTCATTTTTGTTAGTTAGTTATTTTTCTAGTTTTTATTAGTTCAATGTGTTGTTTGATGTTCAAGAACATGTAAGGAACTACAATTAGAACTATTCATACTAAGGAAATTATCATTCTTATGGTAATGGAGGTATGCCCAATGAGCATGATTTTGGTTACGGTTACTTAGATTACCTCTTACATTATCAAATGGGATGGTCCAACCATCCATATCCTTACGAGAACTACCAAAAATTGTCCCTTTTTTTCCCTCCACCTCAAGACTTATAATATGAACTAATGGAACCCTAATTCTTTTGGCCATCAATCCAAGAAATTGATGAGGTGAGATCAATGGAAAATTGTGGAAGACAAAATCAGATCTTGCTTATAGAGAGTCATTAGAAGCTGTTCTACTCTTATTCTGACAAATGCCAAATCAAAATGCTAAACTCTGCTTTGCTTTGCTCAGCTAGATCACGAGCTGTGGCTTACTTTGTTTGCATCTCCATAACGACCTTGTTAAAATGTTCCAATGATCCAGGGAGTGAGTATGGTACTGAACTTCCATCTAGATGTCTTAGTCCCAATTTTTGGGAGCTTATCACTTTACTTTCTTACTTTTCCTTGGATGGATTAGAGGCCTAAGACACATAATCCATTGCTAATCCTTTCTTTTTTCCTGTTTCATTCCTCTCCACTCCAACTTATTGTCAATGAGTAAAAACCAACTACGAGTGCTATGCCTACTTTCCTTGTAGTGAGCTTCTGCCAATTATGTTTGGTAATATAATAGAGCAGCTTGCTCTAACCAAGACTCCACTTTTTTGAAGGATGATACTTCAAGAACTAGCCTAACTCCAAGAAGAACAAGCCCAACTCCATGAATAAATAGCTCAATTTCGAGGATAGATGGTTAGCCTCTTCGCATACCAAGCATATCCAACAAAAGGTTACATGACTGACTTGCCGAAGTTCAATGAATGATGGATAGTGAAGGGAAATGGTCTCCAACACCTCTACCAATAGAAGAGAAAGTGGGCCAAGAAGAAGAAAATGAGGAATATATATTGGAGAAAATCAGTTCCACTTCTACAAGAGCTCATGAGTTTGAAGTGATAATAACCTGGTCATTCAACCCTTACGCACATGCGTGTGAGTTTGTCTCGGTTCCAACAAAAGAGGTTCCAGTTGGAGTATTTGTAGAAAAAAAGTAGAGTCGAGAATCAATAGAAGAAGAAGGATACCTTCTACATAGGGATAGGGAGGCAAAAGCCATATATGCTGAAGTTCAAATCCTTTGGGATTTTGGAGGAGCTATTAAGCATTGGTGAAAGTTCACCAAGGAAAACATTATCCGAGAAGCCTCCTTGGTGTTGAGGGAGTTTATCTTTTCCTTTTCTTTATTTATGCTTTATTTTTCTTTATTTGGCTTAGTTAAAGAACCCGATAGGTAATAAAGGCTTTTACCCTTGTGCTTAGTTAATTTATTTTTTCATGTTGGTAAATGATTTTTGATTTACTTGGACAAATTTGGTTGATAATGAGAATGTTGATAACAATGTATGACTTTTTGTGATTTTTGAATGATGTACATGATCTTCACGGAATAAACTTGAACTTGGTCTTTACTTCTTATTTGTGGATATTTTATTTATTGTACACTTTAAGTGCTAAATGTTTGAGCTTATTTTTAGGAATTCATGTGAATGCTTGATATGTTTTGAGAGTAGTCTTTGTTGTTGAATTTTTATTTGAAGCCAATTATGTGTGAAACTAAGTTTGGATGGATGAGTTGGGCATATACTTGTGTGTTTTTCTTTTCCCTTAAATTGTTTGGTGCCCGTGAAATCCTAATGACCTCTTTTTAGTGTAACTTTGACTAGTTGGAAATGGAAGATCAACTTACGAGACTTATGTGCTTAATTGAAAATTACATTTAGATGAACTACTAGAAATTGCTCAATTCTTAGCCTTGTTGGGTATTGTGCTTTTATTAAAGAAATCCATAACGAAGAGCAGAAGTCTTGTTTTCTAGGTTCAATTTCTGCTTACTTGGTTGCATTCACATTCAATCGGTTATTATATTGACCATCATATACTCAGATCTGTCTCTTTGAGCTTTTTGTTGTCTGAGTTTACTTCAAAGTCATTACTATGCAGAGTTAAGCAGGGTAATTTTTGTTTAAATTATAGCCAAGTAGTTCTTTATTTTTACAATGAAGTTTGCCAAAAAATGAGTGAAATTGTTCATTAATACTTGTAATTTTCATGATTAGAGGTGTTGATGAAGTATGGGGCGATGTTGAGAAGAAGTTACAAAAATTTGGTTAAGTTTGAAAAATTGACCTGTGTTGAAGTTCACTCCATATCGATATATAAATTTTCATATCAAAATATCGTTCTAAAATTTTTCAGATGATGTCACAATACTGAATTTGATATTGTGATATGAAAGTGAACTTCAGGGAGGATGCTTTCAGCCTATAACCAAATCACGATATTGATTTTGTATAGAAAAATGATATCGTGATTTTGACCCATGGGCAGAAAATTTAAAACACATTTTCAGCCTTTTATACATTGAATTTCAAAATTCTAAACCCTAGCTTCCTTTTACTCTCTCTCTTATCGTATCCAAAAAGATGAAGGAACTAGGAGAGGCAATGAGCTTCAGACATCCGAAAAGGGCAATGATGAAAGCAATTTCAACGAAGCCGAGGATATGCTTGATGGATTGCTCCATTTTGGAGAAGACTTTCTATTTGCTAGTTTCTTTTTTTCTTTTTCTTTTTCTATTCTATTACCTACTTTCTTATTCCTTAATTCTCTCAGCATTCCTAGTACTATCTTATTACGCTTTCTTGATTACTTTTCAGTTACTATTGTTTGTTATTGAACTTACAATGACAATTACTTGGTTTTTGTTATTCATGCCTTAGCTTCTTTAGTTTATGTTGGTTTGTTGTGAGTAAGTCATTGAGCCAATTTGATAGGACTTAACTCTTTAATTATGCTTTCTATATTTTAATTTCACTCATGTTATTATGTTCTTTTTTTATTTTGGGTGAGTGGATGGATGAATTATACTCATCATTAGAATAAAAAGAGAAGTGTGGGGGTGTTATAATTTCTTGCTCTTTGGGAATGGTTTTGTAGTTTATTATTTGATAGTCTTGAAATTGAATGTTGAACGTTGGTAGCAATTTATGTTCAAAATGGGATTTAACAGATGAAAGTCAACAAAACTTTCAGCTAGTTTTTCTGTCAAAGTTTACTTTTTTCCGTATGTGTTTATCTGATGCCAACTTCAAATAATTGTTGACATGGTTTAAATATTTCAAAGTTTTGCAAATTGATTTTGTTTATAGAAAGAAATGAGTTAAGCATCATTTGATCATATTACATGGACTTGCATTTTTTTTTGGATGTTTTTGTGAGTTTTGTAAGGTTTGACTTTGTACAATGATTGTGGCAATACGAATTCCCCATTTTAGGTACATAGCCAGATTTTGAAAATGATCCAGACATTTTCTTGAATCGTTTGATCAAATAGTTTACTTTGCATTAATTTTTTTCCCTACGGTCCTCATTGAGCCTTATAGCCTAATTTTTTTGTTAACCACATGACTTTGCCATTCTTCTGCTAATGCTTACTTTATTTACTCCTTCATCATCCCATCAACTTAGTTATTGTGGATCTGTCTTAGTTTTTCAATATAATAGTTAGATTTTATATGATGGTTTGAAGGAAAGTTTTTGTCTTTTTGTTGGGGATTAAGTAAAATGTTTAATATCTATTTCTCGAGTTGTATTTTTATTTTGTCATTATTGTTTACTACATATGTAAAAATATCTTTTTCACAAAAAAAAAAATAGAGAAAAAATTCAATGAAGGTTCACTCTTACCTTCAAAGGTTGATTTAGTTCTAAATTATGTTTTTGTTCTCCAAGTGTTGTTTGTTTAAGTGATGTTGTTTTGTGGGATTCTGATTTTTGGGATACCAATTCAAGAGGTTGTATTGGACTGACTAAGGTAATTTAAGTCACTTTTATGCAAAATTATCCTACCTTGTTACCTTAACCTATATAACAAGTTCTAAAAGTCCTAAATGATCCTTAATCTAGGCTATTATAGACTTGAGAACCGGGGACATCAATCATTACTTCAGTTGATGTACTTTATTAGATTTTGCAGTGCCAACAAATATCCGCAAATGTCATTTATATCTCTTTATGCTTCTTAAAACAAGTCCTGAGGATTTTTCTATATTTGAATCAAATTTTTGAAGAAGTTGATTTGTTTACTCTAGCTCAACTTGCTTTTGAATTGGCATTCCTTGAACACTTCATTAGTAAAAGTAATGCTTGCAATTAACACTTGTTTTTACCTTTAAAAATGGAGGGGTAGATGAAAATGTTGAGTTTGTTGAGTTAAAACCCCATTTTCCCTTTTGGTAATTGCACTAAAGTTCAACATTTTGATTGCCTTGGTGGTGTATTTTGTGTTTACTTATGTTTCTTTTCCTTCTTGTTTTTAGCAAAACAAGAAGTTTGGAGGTGTTATAACTCTAATCAACTATAGTTATTTTGATTCATTATTCTAGCATTTTGTTGGTATTTTTCAGATTTTAGAGTTGAATTATGTGTTTTTAACTTTTACTTAAACTCAAGGTGAGGATGATAATTTAAGAGATTCGTCGATATTTTCAATGAAGTTGACATCAATATACCTTTCATAGAGACTCTTGAAAATATACCCAAATATGCAAAATTCATGAAATAAGCGTTGACCAACAAAAGGAGTTATTGGGGGATGAAATTTTGTTATTAATAAAAGGGTACAGATCCATCATTCAGATAAAGTTACCTCGATAGATGAAGGACCCCAGTTCATTTTCTATTCCATGCATGATTAGGGATAGAATTTGAAAAAGCTTTTTATGATCTTGGATCATCCATTAATCTAATGCCACTATCGATCTATAAGAAGTTGAATGGCGGGGAGTTTAAACTAATGTATCACTTCAGCTAGCAGATAGGAGCATTAAATATCGCGAAGGCATTGTTGAAGATATTTTGGTTAAAGTGGGAAAGTGCTATTTGCCAGCATAATTCATTATTCTAGAAATGGTGAAAGACAAAGAGATGCCCGTAATTCTTGACTGACCATTCTTATTTACTAGTAAGGCATTGACAGATGTCCAAGAGGGAAAATTACAATTAAGAGTTGATTATCAGACTGTCAACTTTTCTGTTATGAATTCTCTCAAACTTCTTGCTATTTGTGATAAAATTATGATGGTTGATGTAATTAATGACTTTGTTGATGATTTTTGTATGTATGAAACACCACATCTTCTTTAGTTTATGCAAAAGAGGTGGAAAGACACCACGAAGCAACAAGTACTTGTTTGAGGAAGTTGGAAGCTAACCCACTGGGTAGGGAGGAAATTCTAGAAATTCCAATTCAGGAGTTATTTAAAGGGAATCTCTGAATAACGAAACTCCCAAGGTAGAGTTGAAACCACTTCCTAGTTATTTAAAATATGCTTCTTGGAAATAATGATACTTTTCTATTCATTGTTAGGGCAAATTTATTTGGTGAACAACTATGTGAGTTACTTGTGGCTTTGAGGTCGCACAAAAGTGCAATTGCATGGAGTACTGGGATTACCCTTACTATTTGCATGCACAAAATTTTTATGACCGATAACTATAGGCATGTAGGCAACCTCAACATTGGCCAATGCCCACATTAAAAAAAGTAGTAAGGAAATATGTAATTAAACTGCCGGATGTGGGAATTATTTATGCGATTAGTGATAGTGAGTGGGTTAGCTCTACTCAAGTGGTATCTAAGAAGGAAGAAATGACAATGATAGTTGGATATAATGAATTAATTCTGTTTAGTTTGGTCATAGGTTGGAGGGTTTCTATTGAAAATAGAAAATTAAATGAAGGTACCCGTAAGGTCTATTTTCCACAGCTATTCATTGATCAGATATTAGAAATACTAGCAGGTCATGCTTTTTATTGTTTCTTGGATACTTACTCTGGATACTTTCAAATTGCTATAACCCTATAGGACTAAGAAAAGGCTACCTTTACTTGTCCTTTTAGCACTTTCGCTTATCGAAATATTCCTTTTGGGTTGTGTAATGCACCAGTCACCATTCCAAAGAAGTATGTTTGTAATTTTTCATGACATGATTGTGAAATGCATAGAAGGTTTTATAGATAACTTTTCTGTATTTTGTTCTACGTTTGATAATTGCTAGCATAATTTATCTTCAGTCCTTGAACGATGTGAGGAAACTAATCTTGTTCTTAATATGGAAAATGTCATCTTGTTGCTCAAGAGGGTATCGCTTTTGGCCAAAAAATTTCTGCCAACGGAATTGAGGTGGATAGGGCAAAGAATGAAGGTATTGAAAAATTACCTCAACCTAATAGTGTTAGAGGCATAAGAAGTTTTTTAAGATATTCTGGGTCGTACTGGTGGTTCATTAAAAATTTCTCTTCAATTCCTAAACTCTTGAAAAAAACCTTTAGTATATGTACCTTTATTCATGGCACTAGATTGGTCTTTACCTTTTGATATCATGTGCGATGCAAATGATTTTGCTATACGTGCAATCCTTTGTCAAAAAAAGAAAAAAGTTTTGCATGTCATCTATTTGCTTATTCTAGTAGGACTCTTAATAACGCTCAAGTAAATTACATTACAACTGAGAAAGAGTTGCTAGCGGTTGTATTGGTTTCAACAACTTTCGCTCATATCTGATTGGTTTGAAAGTCATTATTCGTACAAATCATGCAGCATAAAATAATTGCTTTCTAAAAGTGATAACAAAACCTTGACTAATTTGTTGGATCCTATTGATGTAGGAATTTGACAGGGATGTTGTTGACAAGAACGAGTGCAAGAACTTAGTAACTGATCACTTATCAAGACTGGAATTGCAAAAAGGAAAAAGCTTTTAGTTATCATTTATCAAAGAGGAATTCCTGGAGGAACATTCAATGATGTTTGGAACTAATCCGTGGTATGTTGACGTAGCAAAGGTTCTTCCACTATAAATAGACTAAAATTAGAAAAAGAAATTCTTCTCAAACTTGAAGTTTTAGTATTGGGATAAGCCTATCTATATAGGCAATGTAGTGACCATGCCATCCGAAGGTGTGTGAACAACTAAGGATGAGATGGAGAATGTGCTTAGAATGTGTCCTTCATCACCAGTTAGGAGCACCATGAAAATAAAAAAATTGCTACTAAAGTTCTTCAAAGTGGGTTATATTGGCCGACTTTGTTCTAAGATGCTAGGAAGTTCATCGAGTATTGTGATAAGTGCCAGAAAGCAGGAAACATATTTTTGAGAGACGAGATGCCCTTGAATGATATTTTTGTAGTTGAGGTATTTAATGTTTCGGGGACAAATTTTATGGGACTGTTCCCGAGCTCTTATTTGAACCAGTATGTTGTAATGGCGGTGGACTATGTGTCTAAGTAGGTTGAGGTGGTGACCTTGCCAACGAATGATGCTAAAGTTGTCACCAAGTTCATTCTCCACATCATTTTCTCAAGGTTTGAAGTATCACTGGCAATAATAATTTATTGGAGTTCACACTTTAAGAACTCTCAATTTCAAACTCTACTATCCAAGTATGGGGTGACACATAAAATCTCTCTACCTTAAATACCATTCCCAAACTTTAGGAGAGGTTGTGGTTTCGAATTGAAAGTTGAAGGACATATTAGGGAAAACTACAAATGTTTCATGGAAGGATTGGGCTCAAAAGCTTGATGATACATTATGGGCAATACCAGACTACATTTGAAACACTTATTTGGATGTCCCCATAGAGGTTGGTTTTTGGGATAACGTGCCATTTATTGGTAGAATAGGAGCACAAAGCATTTTGGACAGTTAAAGCATTGAATTTGATACTAAAATTGCAGGTGAAAAACATTTATCGGAGTTACGTGAATTAGAAGAGTTTCGGGATAAGGTTTTATGAGAACGAATGGATTTAAAAAGAAGGAACAAAGAGATGGCATGATCAGCACATCCTACACAAAGAGTTCCTGGTTGGTGATAAAGTGCTGGTGTATAATTCTAGGCTTCAGTTATTTTCAGTTAAGCTAAGGTTGAGATTAAGTGACCTGTATGAAATGGTGCGAGTTTTTCCATATGTAGTCATATAATTTCTTATTTGAAAGAACAACAATCCACATTTCAAGTGAATGAAAATCGGCTAAAAATCTACTACGGTGGTGACATTGATAGTAAACTTGTAGAGGTCCACTTTGTTGTATAATGACCACAGAGCAACAAGTCAAGCTAATGACTTAAAAAGAGCGCTTCTTAGAAAGCAACCCAAAATTTTTTGTTATTTTCTAGTGTTTTAGTTAAATTTAAATTTTACTTTAGTAAATTACAAGCTAAGAGTTGATAATATTTGCTTTTTTGTTATTTCGTAGCTGGTCTCTTGGCAAGAAGTAATGGATTTAGGAGGGATAAAGAATATTGGTCCATAACAGGAGTGAGTCAATTGTTAATAGCAATTGATTTAGTAGCATCTAAGCACAGTCAGCACTTCTATTAGAGGCATAAGCATTGAGTGCGATAGAACTAAAGGGAACAAGCACAGTCAGCACTTTGGTTAGAAGCCTAATTGCTGTCAGCGATTGATCTTAGGCAAACCAAGCAAAGTCAACGTCTATCCTTGGTCCATAAGTTAAGAAGGTTTAAACATCACTTCATTTTCCTGTTTCTTTTTACCAAACACTTCCTCTCCTATTTTCTTTTCTTCTTTCGACTGAAACCTCATCTCTTCCTCCTCCTCCTCCTTTTTCTTCTTCTTCTTTCTCAAATCCTTGCATTTATCTCTATCGATTCAACATCATATCTTATCTACACATACAATCGACCAATTTAAGAAAAATGCCAACTTTGTCATCACTTTTTTCCCTAGATACAAAGGATTCATGTTGGTATTTCAACAGGTTTCAAGAAACTTTCAAGTCTACCACAAATTGATATTGAATCGAAATGGGCAAAATTTTCAGGAATTGAGCAAGAGGTTTCTTATTTATTTTGGTAAAATTTCTTGGGAATTGGGTCTATTTTGGTGATCTATTGCTAATTCAATTTTTTTTGTGGTTGAATTTTTTGTTGGGTATTTGCAAGCATGTTTCACTTGTTTCATTAATTCGGTTAATTTTTGTGGATTTATTGGGTGATTATTGAATTGTGCTTGGGTTAATTACTAAGCATTGATTCATTCTAAATGGGGAAGAAGAGGAAACAAATCGAGTTGCCCACTTTTGATGATAATGTGTTTGTTTCTTTAGGAGCTAAGGATTTGCCTGATAAGCATAAAAAAAGACTAAATCCTATCTATGAACGAGGCTTTTAATTTTCCACTATTAGAATAGAGAATAATGAGGAAGTGGATACTATGGATCATAAGGTTTTAGGTACTATTAAAACTAGGGGATTGGTATTTTTGTGCAGTTCCTACTCTTGTGGCTAATCGAAATATGTTGTTTGAATTTATTGGTAATAGCATTGATTTGATTGGCCATGTGGTGATGGTTGGGAATACCCCTGCCAGTTTTAGGGAAGAGGCAATCGATGAAATTTATCCTTTACCTACTAATCCTAACAACTAGCTTCGTAATTCTTGAATAGTGACATAGAATATGATGAGGTTCAATGTATTACCTAATGGTTCGCTCCATCATGGGGACTTGAGACATGGACCATGGTGAGAGAACGTGGATTAGAATTAAATTTGTATGTTTGGAAGCACGTGTATGGATGCTATTTGTCTGCGCTTGGCTTATTCCCACCACTAAAGTTACTCCAAACAGGGCATTATTAATATTTGCTATTATGAAAGGCCTTTCTATTTATGTTGGGCAAGAAATTTAACAGGACATTCTTTAGAATGGCGGTCACAAATATAGGGGTTTAATTTTCCCTAATCTAATTAGTCTATTATGTTAGGTTGTAGGGCTTCGTGTAGCGACTAACAAGAAATGGAATGTTCCAAAGCTAATAGACAACAAATGTGTGCAATCAATTATGACCTAA
The DNA here is from genome assembly GCA_025175665.1 of Cinchona pubescens. NCBI lineage: Eukaryota > Viridiplantae > Streptophyta > Magnoliopsida > Gentianales > Rubiaceae > Cinchona > Cinchona pubescens. Next base: position 567,117 of record JANKKI010000152.1, read on the forward strand.
TATTATGCGGCTACGCTTATTGTCCACGTTGAGCAAATAGGAGAGGGAGTTGGTAATGAGGCATCAAATGCATAAGCAACTTAGCAGCAAGAACCACTATTGGTACCGCCGTTTAGGCCACAGTCTGATTCAATCTTCCATCTGTCAGTCAAACAATGAAACTCAGCACGAGCTCCTGTTCTGTGATAGTCTGTGTATTGAGGAAATGCACCAAAAGATGAATTTCATAGCCTAGAAGCTCCGTCAATTGGGGAACTTTGACATGTCTCATTGGCTACAAACTACCCCACCACCAGATTGGCATTACAGTCCACTAGTTGATATTGAGCAAGCAAGACCTCAGACACATAAAAGGAATAATGGAGCTGGTCCTTCAAGGACAACTATATTGACTTTCAATTTCTTCATTTTAGTCGAGGGAGTTTTTGTGTTCACATTGTTTAGTTTTTAGTTATTTATTCTATGTGTTTTTGTGTACTGTTTTCCTTAGGAATGTGTAGTTAAGCAAGTAGTAGTTGGGTTTGTGTATTTTGTTTTTGTCTTTAGTCATCATTTGTGTTTTCTTTTATGTTTCGTAAACTTGTGTAGTTGACAAGTTTATGTACTTATGTCAGTTGGAATGACATATTAATATTTGGTTTGATATTAATTGTGACTATGACATAGTAACATAGTATTTTTTAACCATGTGAAACTATATTGCATATTTTTACTTCAATTTGTGGAAACTCGGATTTGTGTCAAGTTATACTTTCTTGGATATAAATGTTTGAACTCAATGATATTAGAGAGGAGTTGAGCGAATTCATTTTGATTGATAAAACTTATTTGAAAGTTGTTCAGATCATTTTCTTATGACTTGTTGACAGGGTTAGAGTTTGACATGAGGTAGACCTTTTGATTATTCATATGTGTGTTAATCCATGGCAAAGTATGTGGTTCTGTTACAATTGCCTAAGTTTTACAAATGCAACAACCCGTTTATCCGTGGCTAGTTCCTTATGCTCCTATGTGGCCCAATGAGCTTAAAAGGATAAAAAATATCTTGCTTTACATAAATGTGTGAGCACGGTAAAAATGAAAATGGAAAGGCAACTTATGTGAAAATGTGCATTGCATTTACCAAGCATAATAAACAATGAGCCAAATAATGACTGTATCATAAAAGAATTACAAAAAGTTGTGCTGCCGTTTTGAGTTTAACAATTTTAATAGTTCTTTAATGCCTTGCCACTGTATGAAATTTGCGTGCTTATCATTATAAGGCTCTACTAATCTTTTAATGCTCTATTGATGGTTACAAGGTCATGATCACGATAATATTTAGGTTGGCTGCAGGAAGTCCAAGTATTTTGTGTGACGTGACCATATTAGTTAGTTTGTGTTCTTGCATTTGTCTTTTTAAAAGGTATTCTTGACATGAATTCATGTGTCTATTTCGGTGTATGTACTTGTGTGATATGAGTTTCATGTGGTTGATTGGATTCAAACTAGGTTTTGTGAACAACCTACTACTCCCTAATTTTAGTGTCGCCATTCCTAGCTCACGTCTAGTCATGTTTATTTTGTTTTGACTGTTCTTTTTCTATTTTGCTCATGACTAGCAAAATGTTAGGTTGGGGGGAGTTGATAACTCTATATTTGGAGTATTTTCATGCTTATCTCAATTTTTGTGTATCTAAGTAAGTTTAGTCTCTATTTTTTAGTAGTTTGTGTTACAAATTGATATTTAGTAGTTTATAGGTTTTTTAGTCGGTTTAATTAATTGTATGCTTAGGAGGTAAAGATGCTATTTATTGTGATTTACATCGTGTGCAAGACATTGGAGGGGCAAGATAGTCTATTCACAAATGCAGACTTGAGGATGGGACTTGAACCGGCAAAATTTGTATTGAAGGTTGAAGAGTCGAGCATAGTCAGCACTTGAACCAAAGGGGATCAAGCATACTCAGTGATTTTGTCAGAACCATTATCGCAGTCGGTGATAAAAATCAAGTAGACAATTGCAGTCAGTGTTTGAACCAAAAGACCAAGCACAGTTAGCACACGGACCTACCAAAATAAGTGCTGACTACAATTGTTATGGGTCCTAGGCTTTTTACAATTTTCTTATAATTATGGGATTTTATTGTTACTAATCGGACATATAGCTTTTTTACAATTTTTTTTAGTTTCAGGGTTTTATTGTTGCTCTTTAGACCATAGAACTATATGCTTTTCTCCATTTTATCATATTATAAAAATTCAATTTAAGATTCTTCGATACAAGTTTAAATTTAATCGTCAAGGTTATTTTCCGGTAATTTTTTCCTCTTTATTTATTCTCAATTAAATTCAATTGAAATAATTTTAATCTTTAATTTAACCATGAATTCTTGCTATCTAATTAATTCTTGTCTAATTACTCAAAACATAATTCACTAAATTAACTATAGTTTGGGTGCGGGTGATGCAATTTTCTCTGAGTTAATTAGAATAAGGATCAATTGGAGTAATATAACAATTAGGTAACAATCAACACAATAAGAGAATTTTAGAGAGTAATTAACTCTATATTTGGTTAGATTGGCCGAGGTGATATGGAATTTGATCCACTGTCATAAACCCGTTTTAATTGTTAAATTAATTTAATTTCATATCAAAATGGATAAATTAATTAATTAATTATTAAACCTGTCTCTAATTCCATATAGTAAAGACTAATTTATTAATCTAAGACATGGAGGGATCTACTGTTTGTTAATTAGTTTGATAGGTTTTAATCAACGAAAGTTGGGGTTAAACAGATATTTGGGAATTCGACTTTTGTACAGTATAATTAGACCAATTGATCTGAATTTTGAATGATTATTGGAAATTACTAGTATAGTACCTAAACCATCTTCTCTGCTATTCGAAACACTCTTTTTATTACTTTCCCTAATTTTTGCATTCTTTAAATATTGGTAATTATATTTTTGAGTTTTAAATTCTAAAAAATCCAAAAACATTCCATTGTGATCACCTAGATAAAAATTAGTTTAGAATTTCGTTACTTGTGTACATAGTTTTCGTACGAACAATCCTTATCTACTCTACTACATTGATACTGTGCACTTACAGCTATTAGTAAAAAGTTGTGAAAAAAGCTAATTTAACTTTTCTGACATCACATCACAATAATATTTCTTTCCTACAGATATGGTAGACACATTCATTGACATGATCAATTTATCAGACTCAACGAATACTTTTATACCTCTTTTACATAACAAATGTGGGGAAACTAGATTTTTTCTAATATCTGGAACTTGTAGTGAATTTAAAAGTAGTAATTTCTTTCTGAAAGAGAGTTGAATTTCAACACTTCATTTTCTTAGTACTTTAGTGGTGTCATTATCTCCCAAAAGCACTTCTTATCTATTCTCAGATTCTCTGTAAACTTTGAACAGTTGTTTCTTGTTGTAAATATGAGGGGTTGCACCCTAGTCATACCACCAATCATTAGATCTGATAATAGTAGCTATATGTACTTCAGTGATCATTCCAACATGCATGTCAGAAACCATAACTGTCATTTGCTTCATTTTAACCACAGGAATTTGGATTTCTTTCTTATATTTGTTCTGAAACTTGCAGTATCTATTAAAATTTCCTTTCTTTATAAACTTCCACTTACCACTAGAATTTGTCTAATTAATAGAATCAATATAATTCACTTAGGAACTACTGTAAAGCATATTTCTTTTCACAAGATCATGATTCTTCTTCAATTTTCAAATACTTTATGAGTTGATCCAAAGTGAAATTTCCATAAGTATGAAGTAATTTCTTCCTATATTTATTTCCATTTTGTGACAACTTTACTACAGTTGCTCCTACCTATAATATTTCAGACACAACTACTTTCAAATCCTTTAATTTTTGAAATCATGACTTTAAGTTCATGCACTTAATCAATTATAGACTTGCTATGAAACATAATAAATTCAAAGTATTTAGATATTTTAAATTTTATCCGCACTTTGCTTTTCATATTGTACTTAGTTTCTAAACTGATCGAGATCTCCTTCGGAAAAGTCATTGATTCAAGAATTGCTACAATAAAGAATCAAGCAAGTACACAATACTCAAAGTAGTGAGAAGAAATAGTATCCACCTTGCAAGGCTAGTTTCATCATATTGTCTACTTGGACAAGTTGTTGATTGATAAATTATTACTTCACTTTAAGGATGCCTCAAGCAGACTCCATAAGAAAATCGCTTAAAAATTATTAAGATAAATCTTATAGAATTGAGAACAAAGAATTTTGTTGTGATTTTAAGGTGTCATGTATCACTACCTTTTATGTAATTTTGCCCCTCCAAGTTTGTTGCAAGGGTGTGGCAAATCGATCAAAAGATACAACAAAATCTCCAAAAATCTTTAGGCAACAACTCCTACAGATTTTCACAAGAATAATTATGAATGTGGTGTTAAGAATGAAAAGAAGCAGCGGCAGATTTTCTGTTGTTATTAATTGTTGAATTGACAAAGTTATATTTATTTGATAATCAACTGAATTCAATTTTTAAATTAAATATCTCACTTTATACATATGTTAATTTGTTATAAATAATTGTCATATATATATATATGTGTGGAAAAGAAAATAAACAATTAATGAATGGTGTAAATATGTGTGAGAGAGAATTGTGTGTATGTGTGAGAGAATGTGTATATGTGTCCGTGTGAGAGAATATTCGTGTGCTATAGAGTATGTATGAATATGTGTACGAATGAATACGAGAGAGAATGTGTGTAAAAGAGACAATGTGTATATAGGAAGGAGTGTATGTTTTTGTGTGCGAGAAAGTATGTGATTGCATGAGAGTGTATGTGACAAGTGACAGAAAGTGTGTGAGAGAAAATACTGTGCAAAAAATTGTGTTTGTACATTTTATTTGAAATTCAATAGATTAAGTGAATTTTTTCACTTCAAATTTTAAACACAAATAAAATAATGCTTAATGTATTAAATGACAAGAGAATTCTGTTACCAAACATATTAAATTTAAAAATCTCTTAAACAATTAATTTTCAATATTATGTTGAGTTATCAAACAAACCCTTAGTGTATTAATTTTTTACGACACTAACATATATATAAAATTTAAATTTCAACTAATCAATAAACATGTCTTATGTTTGAAAAGGTATAATCATTCATGTAAATTAGTTACCATTTGAAAGGTCAATATGAAACATACCTCTTTATGAAATTTAACAAAACGTTACAACTGTTTATTGAACTTTCGACCATCGCAATTCTTCTTAAAACTAACCAAAGACTACAATTTTCTTTAAATTTGTATAATACAATATAATATCTAACAAAAGCAACGAGTTGAAAATTACGAAATAACTTCGGAACAATAACGTAACATGTAATTACTTGGTTCCGGATTTGCAGACTTGTCTTATTTATATTAGAGCAACATTTGGCTGAAAATCATACAAAGGATAATATAACAATTTATTTCCAGTAGCATGCAGTGTAGTCACACCATGCTGCACATGCTGAAATTCGTGGCTTACCATTTATTGAACACGCCAACGTACGGTGCATCCCGTGAACCGACGAATAATGTGCCTCCATTGACATTATATTCTTGTAAAACATTAACTTGAGTGTTGTTATATTGCCCTTGTAAATACTTTATCAGCAGCAATTGACCAAGTAAATTAAATTTGTAACCAAGACATTGGCAAGGTGTTATAGTGCGTGGCTGTTCACCAATGTTGTTCCCGGCCACCCAAAATTCTCCAAGTGTTGGTGCCATATTAATTTCTGCACACAATGGATAAAATTTCACATAGTTTTACATTGAATCGGGAGTATAATTTCCTTGTACAACATTTCTGCACACAATGGATAAAATTTCACATAGTTTTACATTCTGTCCGTTCAGAAGGATATGCGAAGACAACAAATGGATTATTCTTTTGCAGATATTGGTTAATGAATTAATTATTCTTCTAGATCTCAACCGTTTTGAAGAAATGTCATTTTAGTCTCTAATTTTCAAAATTTGCCAATTTTATTTTTTCATGAATGCCCATCATGAGTGTTTGCGTATTGACGGTGATAATTTCTAACATGAAATGAGTACTATGAGGATTCAATTCTCAAAATCAAAAACAGTTTCTCTTATGCCAAACTCCACTTTAGACCCCCTAATTTACACATTATTTTCACTTTTCACTCTTATTCTATTAATTTTGTCATATTGAAAACTCACTAAGATTCATCCAACTTCATTTCGTTTTTTAATACCATTACCATAATTAATGGATGGTCAAACTGTTTACACCAAAAATCTAAAGTGAAATATTAACCAAATTTTTTAAAATTGTTAAAAATTTGACTGAAGTCAAATTAATATGAAGGTAGGGGTGCAATGTATCCAAATTTTTTGAAAATAGGGTCTAAAGTGGTAACTAATCACAAGTTAGGATGCAAAGTGAAAATAAGCCGGCCTACTTTTGATGATACATTATACCCCTAAATACATATTTGTTTGCATGTACCTAACATTCATTTATTTTAATAATGGTGTTAAATTGAAGTTGGAAGCATTTAAGAGTTAGAAAATTTCGGTATATAATGATAATTGAATTTAAGTCGTGGGTACAAAGTAGAGTAATCCTTTCTTCTATACTCTAAATCCCTCCCCAGATAACTGAAAAATTCAAATAAAGGAATGACTCTCATGATTTTGAAGAATTACCAATGTAATGAACCAAAAACTGGGTGAAATGAATTATCAGAAATGATTTGGAATCACAACGAAAGTTAGGTCTTACAAAACTTTTTGAGGAAGTGGAGAAAACTTTTCAAGAAGAAATGAGTTTTACGTTTGACAGACTATTATGAAGAAATAAGAGTAAGTGATGCTAATGCTATTCAAATTTTTGATTGATGTATACTTTAGTATCTTCTCTTTTAATTTTACTATTTTGGTACCCCATCTTTTAATTGAATCCTTGTTGGGATTTGTATGCCAACTTTTAATGTTTCACATGCCAAATATTTACTTACCATGTGATAGGAATGGTCGTGAAAGAAATTCAAATTGCCAAAAATATGTGATCCTCTTGACAGAAACTAATGCATTTTGTCAATTTCTATATGCCAGCATTTAAGTTTTGAATTAACAAACTTATAGTTTATGACCAAAAAATAGCACTCAAAGACTTAGAAAATTTTGCTGCAAGATCATCACAATTTGTAATTAAAATCCATGAAACTTACCTTATATCAAAAGTTTGGGAGGCATCTGTGAAAACGACTTCTCTTGTAATTGGATTAACATCCACGCCATTAAGAAAATTAAATCGGACACCACCTGCACTTAGCAATTATTGTAGCTTTGCAACCTTTCGGTCCTACTATAGCAAAACCAAAGAACGTATCCAATATATAGAGAAATCCAGTTACTGGGTCGAAGACAATTGTGGAATTTGGTGTATTAATTTGTGAAAAATTTGTGGTATTAGTGAATTGTGGACAAGTAATTTGTGCTAATTTGTGCTAGAAGAATTTTGAATTGTCCAATTGTTGAAATTCTTGGTTCGAATTGTGACTGAATTGAATCGAATTATTTGAACAATTGTTGGGAATTTGGATTGTGAATTGTTGATGTTGAATTTTGCTTGAAAGTTGGCTTTTTGAATTGGTGATTGAATTCTTTTGAGAATATGACGAGAGGGGTTTATGGTAGTGTCATTTTCACACTGCTGAGAGAAGGGTGAGAATGAGAGGGAGAGGTACTCGTTCAAGAAAAAGGAAATCTGGAGGGGAACAAGCGGGAAGGGGGATCGGAACAACCATTTGAGAGCGGCGATCAAATTGAACCTCAATTCTCGAGTGATAGAGCTCAATAGTTATTCAAAAGTAACGAGAAGCATGAGGTAGTTAGAGAGAGGAACTTTGACCTAACCATGAATTGGGGAGTATACGAAGATTCTAAGAGAGTGATAGAAGAACAAATTAGGTCAAGGCATTGAGAGGGTCTTAATGCTCAGGTTGACCCCGGGGCTACCTAGTTAGTCAAAGAATTTCATTGCAATTTATGTGAGTCAGAAGATGGAAAGGTGTGCATACGGGGGGGTTTTGGTAGATTTTGGTGATGATGTGATTAACGCATATTTTAACATACCCCCCCCCCCCGGTACCTTCTAGTCAATACTTGGCATTTTTTAATAATAAAAATAAGGACATGGAAGCAATCATAGATGCCATTTGTGATAGGCACAAGGGTAGAGTGGATTAAGAGTACTTCTTCTGCCATGAAATTAAAATTTCCTCGTCAAGGACTCTCATTAGTAGCTAAGTTGTGGTTTTATTTCATTATTAGCTGCATTTGGGGGTCCAATGCAGTGAGCTTTATACAGAGAGACAAGGTACTCTTAGTCTATGCCATCATGACTGGGATCCCGGTGAATATTACCTAATTAGATAGGGGTTTTTGGAGAGTGAGAGGTTGGGACGACCTATATTTATGCCCCTAATCTCATTCACCATCTTTGTACAATAGCTGGTTGCCCAATTGGTCCTTTGGAGTCATTGACACATCCTAGAGGGAGGATCAATCGGAAATATGTCTATAGGATGGTGAGAGAATATGAGAAGCACCACCAAGAGGGGCACCCTACCCAGCCACAGCCACAGCCACAGCCACAGCCACAGCCTCCACCACCTCAGAGAACTTCAATGATTCCGATACCCTGAGTGTAGTATTCAATGCTCCGGTAAGTGAAGAAGAAATCAATTGGTGATGCACAACAACTTGACTATTATTGGGGAAGCTTTAAGGGTAACTTCATTAGGTACTTGGGTCCAGCCACCATCTCCTCCGGCATGGCATTTTGGTCCACCTCGTGGACAGTACTACACACCACCGGCGGCTACCACACATCATGAGGGATCAAGCCACGCCGGTGCGACTGGAGGAGGCGTAGATGATGATCACGAGGAGGCCCAACCTAGTGACGCAGAAGAAGGTCAAGATGAGTTGGAATGAAGATAAGAAGCCACCATTTGTCTGTGCATGAAAGAAGACCAGCCTTGATCATTGAACTACTTTGATGGATGATGATGATTTTTCCTTGCTTTCATTGGACACCATAGTTTTTAATTACTTTAGATTATGTTTGTTTTATTTTCAGTTTTTGGAATTGAAGAATTTCAGTTTTTCTTTCTTTTAAGTAGTTTGGCTAATGGCCTTAAGCTGATGCCAAGAAGTGATACATTTTGATGCTTTATGGATGAAATTTCTTTTGGATTATTGAACTGACACTTGGTGAAGTTTGGTTATTGCCTAATAATAGTAACATGGCTAAGGGCCCTAAACTGATGCCATCTTTGCATTCGTTGATGAGTTGAATGGAATATTGATCTTGTTTGAACTTTCTTGGTGGGATGCATGGCATGGTTGCCCTGAACATTTTTACTCAATTTTAATTCTAGGGTCAAAAGTAGGACATAGTTTAAGTAGTTTTCGTTATTTTTGGGTTTTGTCGTGATGTTTAATTTTGGGTGAGTGGAAGGATGATTTATTCATCAACTTGAATAAAAGAGACAAGTTTTGGGGTGTTTATCTTTTTTTGTTGGAAATGGTCATTCTATATATTTTGTTGCCACTTGATGATTAATGGATGGAAAGTTGATCAATTAAGTACTCAATGATGATAATTTTGATGTTCAATGCCTTGTGAGTGAAGTATATGATTGATTCTTTTCAAGAAGAATTTTTGTGTGAGTGAGTAGTTCATTTGCAATATAAAGAATTCATAAACTTGGCATTGCTATTTTTCAAAAAGAAGTGCTGAAATTTTAGGAAAATTTATTTGAAATATTATTTCTTATCAAATCACTTATATTATGAGGTTGATGAACTTTCTTTTGGAAATAAATCAGTTAAATAAGGTAGAAGGAATTTTGGGACATTTCGTGTGTTTGCATAGGGAATGTTCTTCTAACTTGTGAATAATTGATATTCGAGATTAATTTTTGGTACATTTCACTCCTTTTCCTTGGTTTAAGGCCGAAAAAAAAAGAGTTTTTAGGAATAAGGCGAGTTCGGGATTCCGACATGTACCTATTGTTGAACCCCAGTTATGTTAATCATGTTTTGATGATGAAACAAATCATACTAAAAGTTTGATAACAAGTGTGCAGAAAAACAGGTAGGTTCGGACGCAAATGATCGTCCGAACAAAAACAACCACAAGAGCTTCGGACGATGGTAATCCTTACTATTCACGTCCGACACAAAGAAATTGAAGCAAGCCTCGGACGAAGAACAGCGTCCGTTCGTATTCCAGTAGACTTTGCTTCGATCGGACGCATGTTCGGACGCACCCTCGGACGTCCGAACGGATACCCTCAGAGAACGGACGCAGTGTCGGACGCAAGGTTCAGCAGCGGCCGTCCGAACGGTCCAACGGCTAGTTTGTTCGGACGCACTCTTGCTGCATCGGCCGTCCGAAAGGTCCAACGGCTAGTTTTCCAGTAGACAGAAAATAGCCGTTGGGAAGTTGTTGGAAGCTGATATTTGGCAACTATAAATACCCCTAGGTCTGATTTAATATAGTTAAGACTTCTACATTGATTACAAACAATTCTTGAGCTATTTGGGAGAAATAGTGGGTACAAGTGTTGTAATAGTGTAGGTAGTGTGAAAAGAGTTTAGAAGTGTAAAAGTTCTTCAAGTGTAAGAGTGGAGAGATAACAATTGTAACAAAGGGAGGTTGTGAGTGTAAAACTGTAACCTTGAACTTGGCTCAACTAAAGGGAATTAGTGTGAGCAAGAGTGATCCTCATTTGTGTACAAGAGGTTATTGTCTCACCTACTTTGAAGTGACTTTTAGGGGCTGAACTTCAAGTTGTGAACTTGGTAGTTGCCTTGTGAGAAGCTCTTTGTAATTCCAAGCTCCAAGCTTGAGAAGCTAGGGAGTTTGGTTTGATTCTCTTAATCTCAATATTGTTATTTGTTCTTTAAGCTTAAACTGTTGAATATCTATTGTATTCATTTGTGCTTAAGTTTTCATTTGGTGCACAAAGTTTGAATTTCTATTAAGCACAGAAAAAGGTTTGTCTTTAGAGATAACCTAATTCACCCCCCCTCTTAGGTTGCTTTTGGGGCCAATACCTATGTTGTTTCTCCGAATTAAGCCATTAGAATAGTAATAAGGCGAGGACGGGATTCCGACATGTACCCATGTTTTTTCTCCGAATTAAGCCATTAGCAATTGCGTTTTTTGTATACCAATAAGTTAAGATTGAAGAACTGAGTAAATGTTTGTAATACTTATCATTAATCTCATATTATTTATTCCTTGTTAGAGGTTTATTCCCAAAATGTGTGACAATTGCATTTAAATTGATTCCTAATTGAACTTCTATTTTCATGATGCTTAGTCGAGAGAGTTGATTAACTTTATAATATTTGTGATTTGAGAAGTAATGATGTTTCGAATAAAAAGAACTAAAACTTTTGGTGGCTCTTTTCGAGAATGGTAATACTTGGTGATGTGAAATCTTGTGTAGTGAATGAATGTGTGCTTCTTTGTAAAACGGAACTTCAATTTTGGATTGATTTGCTCATATTCTTCGCATGTCATGTAGTGTTGAACATTTCTTGAGAAGATCGCTTAATTGTTCTAAGTACATCCATGATTCATCAAGTGTCACGTCAACTTTGGGGGTGTTTAAATGTTTGAATGTTAGTTGGTTTCATTTATTGTTAATCTTTGTTTTGCTCGGGACTAGCAAAGCGCTAAGTTTGGGGGTGTCAAACTTGATAACTCTAGTAAACTAGAGTTATTTTCCTCTAAATTATAGTATTTTGATAGTTTAAATTCCGAAATTAGATAAGTAATTGAAGACTTTAGTTAATTTACTTGATGCCTCTTTTTAACACATCTAGTTATAATTCAATTAAACACCTAAATCCTACAACTAACTAGATGGCATCCCGCAAGTATACGGTTGTCAACTAGTAGCTAGGGAAGTAGGGATCGTTCCTACAAGGATTGTCGGATGCAATTACCAAAGTTTAAAGGTATGTGTGTAGTTAAGCTAAATCAATTGATAGATGATAAACTATTCTAATGAAAACTATAATTTGAATCCTAACCTAATTTAATCTAATTAAGGCTAAAACTTAGAACAAGTGAATCAATCAATTAAAAAGACTAAAGAAGAAAGAAAAATTGAATACTAAAAGCATTCATTTCTAAAGTAAAAATTTGATAAAGATAAACTAGGAAATTAAATATTTTTCGATTTTTCGATTGGAAATTAAAGAAACCCACTAAGAATTGACTAGAAATTAAAGCTAGAAATTAAAAATTCTTAAATAGAAAGTAAGAAATTGATAAGAACCTTGATTTTACTAAAAACCCTAATTTGAAAGCAAAGAAATTTTTATTAAATTAGATAAGAAAGCAATTAAAAATTATATCTACTTGAACCTTACGAAAAACCCACTACGATTATCTAATAAAAATGTAAATTTGACAAGAAATTTAAAGAAGATCTAAGATGAAGATAAAGAGAAATTTTTTATTTTGAAAAGGTAACTTGTAGTTTAAGCTATCCTAATCTATCTAGAATTATCTAAAACTCTCTACTCTAAACTATCTACTCTTAACTCTACTTTTTTCTTTTTTAAAAACTAATTCTACTTAGCTTAAATAGTACAGCATTATACAAGGCAAAATCAAGGTTTTCGGGCTGGAAGTTTACAAAATTGCCCTTACAACTTAGCATTTAGCTAGTCGAGATTGCCGTCTGGAAGTTTCTGAGACCGCGATCTCGACTCTAAAATAGTAACACTAATTCCCGAGTCGAGATCGCGGTCTGGAATAGTCGAGACCGCGATCTCGACTCTCCTTCCAGCAATCTTCATTTCCTCCATTTTGCAATTTAGTCCCTTGAGCTTTGTTCCTTCCAGCTTCTAACCTTTAATTTTTAACCTGCATAATATTAACACCATTAAACTAAAAATTTAATACAAAATTATCATAATTAATTCAAAAACGAAAATATAAATACATATGAAAGAAATTAACTAAAGTCTTCAATTACTTACCTAATTTCAGAATTTAAACTATCAAAATGTTATAATTTAGAGGAAAATAACTCTAGTTTACTAGAGTTATTAGTCAACTCCAAGTTGAGGGTGAAGTCACTTTAGGATTAGGGCCACTAATTGGCCATTCAATTTTAAAATTTGTTAGCACAAAAGAATACGCAATGTATGATAAATTTATTTAACATATATAAAAATATAACGCACATCTGATCTCTCATATTGAGACCAACGTATTAGTCTTGTCATTAAGCTAGAATCTCTCTATTCTATACTCTCAACTCAACTATTCTCGATAAAAAAAATCTAACAGCCTCTGTATTTAGAGCCTAATAAATTTGACTATCAAGAAAGCCAATTATATTGTAAATAAAAACTCTAAACATAATCTTAAACTAAATTATTTTGAGAACTAAACTAGTAAATTTTAACTATTACATAATTCCTAATTCATAAGGAGTTTGGTTTACTTATGTCAACAATGCCTCTCTTAAATCAAATTTTCCAAACTCTCCATGAGAGTATATCTATACCATGTATGATCAATACGATCTAGAATTTCTTCAATTGTCTTCATTTTCTTATTCATTGCAATCCAACACCCATCAATTTGATGTGATTTTCATCTTCAATATTTTTCAAATAATCCATGCATTTCGATAAATAATTTTCATCGCACAAATTTTCTTCAATTTGTCAACCACGTCCATGAATTTTTTTAGACAACTAGTATTAAAATTCTCAATTTTGTGAATAAATATTCACAAATCAACTTCACAGGATTTTTTTAATTACTACCTAACACCACACAATAAATTCAACAGGATTCGTCCTATTCTGGTTGATTTCGTTAGACCTCAATTGTCAGGAATCAAGTATCTCAAGACCAACCTCTCATGGTCCAATTTTAATATTTGAGTATTCCAACAATTTTTTCTTCAATCTTTAAAACAGCCTAGGATCGCAGGCTTAGGACTCTAATACCACTTGTTAACTCAAAAAAATACGCAATAGAAGATAAATTCATTCAACACATATAAAAATATCTGGGAGAAGAGAAGTTACAAAATAATGCACATCTGACTCTTATATTAAGACCACTATAAACCCACGGCCTAATAGCTTTATTATTAGGTTAGAATATCTCTATTCTAGACTCTCAACTCAACTGTTCTCAATCGAATAATCCAACAATCCTTCTATTTATAGACTAACAAACTTGACTGTGTCAATGAAGAAACCTAATTACATTAAGAATAACAACTCTAACATAATCCGAATAGTAAACTAAATTCTTTTAATCACTAAACTACTAAATTTTAACTATTACGTAATTCCTAATTCATAAGTAATTTGGTTTAATTATTTTAAAAGATTACAAATTAGGCTAGTAAAATTTTAATTTTTAAATTAGTCTTGAAATTTTTTTTTTATCAATGAACTGTTTAAATTTTACTTTTCGCATTGCACTGGCCTCTAAATATTTTAAAATTCTCTTTATCTTTAAATTTCTCCGTTTGTAAAAATACAATTTTTATAATATTTCCCTTTACAATATTGCAAGAAAAATTGATATTGGAATCAGGAGAAGTTGAAAGGTTCCGAATTTAAATATAATGGACAACTTTACATGTGTTGTTGACCTGTACCTACCAAAATTGTTCTCTCCATATCTTTATAATCAAAGCTTTGGCCTTATTAAGAAGATGATATTTCTTTTTAACTTGTGAGTAAATGGACGGATCAATTTTTGTCACTTTACATGTAACAACTTTCTGGTTGAGATTCTTTTCATTACTATTCTCTCCAATTCCCTCCAATGATCATTATATTTAAACGACAAAAATTCTTAAAAATTGTTTGATTGAATCAATAATTTTGTTTTTATGAATTGATAATCATATTGTAAAACAAATCTATTCAAAAATATTTCATCACTCAATTTGCACAAAATATTTGGATTGTGTAAAATAAGTCAAAATTAAAACATTTAAATCAAATGACAAATATTAATCTATTTATTTTCAAATTTTTGTATATGAAACATGTGCAATATATTATGAGCGGATGTAATTTTTAAAAAATAATTTAAAATTGTATTTTTTTTAGGGTGTACTAGCTTAATGTCTTGTTCTCTGGACAGTAGGACTAACCTCCATGTTGAATTTTTATTATAAAATAATGTCAATAAAGTAATGATGATGACATAAAATCTTTTCTAATTAAACTATATAAAGATAAGACAACAAACTAAGTAGTAATATTTATAAATTTACTAATTAGATCTAAAAACAAAAATAATATTATTAAGTATGAATTTAAAATGTTTAGATTTTTGTCTTATAAAATGATTAAAAACTAACTACATAACATAAATTTTAGTTGAAACATCTCAACTTTTATTTTCAAAAATAGTAACAAATATTACTGTGTTTTGTAGATATAAATGTTTTTAAAAAATTATGTCTACAATGTTACATGGAAAAATGAAGGATAAAACTCTATTTCTATTGAATGCAAATGGACATAATTTTTTGGTTATAAATGATAAAGAAAGACAATAGTTTGGAAGTCTTTTTATTCAATATGATTTAACTTAATTCTGTTGACATAAATTGCCAACCAAAACAACAATTGAGAAGTATTTATTATATTTCGTAATTAGTTTTGCATTTTTTTCTAATGAAAGAATATAATTTTTAAAAGTGTCAATGGAGTTTATTGATAAAATAGCACTGGTCGGGGTAATAAAAAAAGAGGCTCGAGAGAGATTAAGTTGTAGTTAAAAGCTTTCAAGGAAAATCTTCCAAATATGTATGAGAAAAAAAAAAAGAATACCTCTAACACTTGATTTTTGATCTTACCATATAAAGCACATTTACATGTAAACTGATAATGCCAAAAAGTAGATAAGACATAAGAAGAGATAAATTGAAATTACTTTTAACATATTATCTATTGACATTGAATACATAAAGTTGCAAGAAAATGAGAAGAAGAAATTGATACTGAAATTTTTGTTATATATTTGTGATATAATAAATTTTATAAATATTAACAGTATGTAATTAGGTTGTAAGAATGATATTATTTAGACATAATAGGCTAAATGTCTTCCTACTTTTGTGAAAATTATTAAGTGTAACCTCTTAAATATGTATCTAAATGTATTTATTCACAACGATATATAGACAAAAGTTTTACATAAATAATATATTCATTTTTTTCTTAACTTATTTTTAAGGACTTGTACTATATATTTATAGTACATTTTTAGTTTAGTAACTCTTTTGGAAAAATAAATTAACTACAAGAGGTGTGAGTAAAATAAGAATTATAAATTAAGTAGTTCATTTTTTACCCGGGTATGCACGGGAAAATGAAGATATTAGATTCATAAAATAATAATTAGTGAAATGATGATTGATTAAAACTTTTAATATTTAACTTAATAAGATAAACAAAAGTAAATAATTATATTAGTAAGTTATACAACACCATAAACTAAATAAAATAATTAAAGAGCAAGGTTGTGGGATGCATAATTAAAATTATTATGTTATTGGCCTATAGAAATTATTGAATATTAATTGTTATGAACAGGATAATATTACTTAATAAAAAATGTTTTAAAAATTCAAGTTTTCTTGAAAAAAATAATTTTTGAAGCATTATGTAGTAGATTTCATGGAAATGAAATTATAAATTAGACTATGGAATCAAAATATCAGTAAGTATTTAATTTCATCAAATTACCAAAAAAATACAAGAATGTTATATTTCATTGGAATATAAAAATAAGTGTTTAACATTATTTTGGGATAAAAATAACAATAAGTATTTATTTCCATCGAATTATAAGAAAAATGTTACTCTTCTTTGAAATATAAAAAAAAGTGTCACTTATTATGTAGATAAAAAAGTAAAAAAGTTTCTAACAATTGATTTTACACTTCAGAATACATAGCATACTTTTAAACAAAATGATATGAAAATATCAAAAATAAAGAATACGTAATATTTACATTCTTAGTTATGAATAACATTTATATTATTAATGGGCATAATGTCAAAAAAAGATGACAAGGAAAAATTAATTTTAAATTTGTTTCTCATTTATAGTATCGATTGTCAATGGGAAGAAGTGCAAATATAGTCCATCAACTATTTTTAAAATCTAACAAAGGTCTTCCAATTTTTAAAACTTTCCATGTGTAAACTATCATTTTATACTATGGAGGTCCCCTAAATTTTTTTTTGTTATTTTAAGAAGGTAACCTTCAAGTTTTTATTTTTTCCTAGGAGGATCTAGGGTTGATCTACACATACTATTTTGGTAATTCGAACCCTATGACTTATAGATCATAAGGGAAGGTCCTTCACGTTTTATGTACACTTTTTGTTCCCTAAACTATTTTTGTAATCCATGAATATCCCTCTAGTGTTATTTTCTATGAAACTCAAAGTAGTCATCCAACTATCGTACCACAATAAATTAAAATTTTGAGGGATAAAAGAGTTAAATGAAACAAAAAATGAGTAGGAAACCTTTGTGGATTTACACTGATATTTGAGAAACAAAAAAGTTTTTAAAAAAATTGGGAGAAATATGCTGGTTTAAAAAATAGTTGAGGACAAAAAATTGAAAATGATTTGACGGATTTCCATGAGGTTTTGAAAATAATTTAAAACTAAATTTGTAATTTTCTTCTAATCAATTTCTTGAAAAAAGTATTACCATGATGTAATTGGGTCAGAAGATTATGTTACTTTTCTTTCAATGTATAGTGAATAACCTTTTAAATTAATATTATATATTTAATGGTTTTCTAAGTAAAATAAATAATTGTTACCTAACTTATTATAAACTACATAATTTTATACTAGATAATAACTCATGCTATTGCACAAACTTTTTACTATTTTCCTAAATTTTTTGAAAAAAATATAAAAATTATAACATATAAATTAGTTTTAAAAGTTAGTAAAAAAATAGTTGGTTTTCTTTACATTTTATTCAAAAAAATTCAATAACATAGTAAATTTTTAAAAATTTGCAAGAAAATATGAGTATGGTTATAAACGGAATAATAAATCAGGTAAATCCAAATTTCTTAGCTCAAGTTTTTCCTCAATAGTCTATGCGACCTAGGAAAAAGAAAAAAGTTGATTGAATATATTGTCCAACCTTAATTAAATATCATACACAAATTCCAGTATTTACTAATCAAGTTAATTTATATGGAAAAATTATTTATGAACAACATTATTACTCATTTTTTTCTTTGTAAGGATATCAATATACAGCTAAAATAAATGTCCTCTATTTTTGGGAAAAAACTAAAATAAATGTCCTGTGCAAAAATGCACAGGTTCAAATTGTTGTTGCCAAAATAAAAAAGTAAAATTTTAAAAGTCGACTAGAAAATATGTGTCGGAAAACCGTTGCATAAACCCAATAAAATTCAAATTACTTTACCCAATTTTGTCCTCAATTGTAGATGTCATATAGGACAGAAATTTCAATTGAATTTTTTATACAAACCTTAATTAAATATCAATATTGCTGATTGTAATATTACTAACAAAGTTATTTTATATGGTAAAACATAAATAATTCAAATAAAGAGATAAAAGTTGTTAGAAGACAAAGAAGTGGTGACATTTTGATTTGATAAAAGATTGTTGGGTAAATACTTGAATAGAAAATGGGTAAACCCATGACCCATAAATTCTCTTCATTTAAGTGTGCCACATAGGAGTGAGAAAGCTCTTAATTCAAATAAGAGTTTTCATACATACATACATACATACATATATATATATACATATATATATATATATATATTAGATATTAGATTACCAATTATAATATTTACTAACAAAGTTACTTTATATGGTAAAAATTAAATAATTCAAATGAAGAGATTAAAGTTGTTAGAAAAGAGAGGAAGTAGTAACTTTTTGATTTGGTAATAGATTATTGGGTAAATACTTGACGAGAAAACGGGTAAATTCATGACTTACAAATTCTCTTCAATTAAGGGTACCACATAGGAGTGAGAAAGCTCTTAATTGAAATAAGAGCTTTTAATATATATATATATATATATATATATATATATATATATGATTTAGTACGTATTTGAATAACCGATACTCATATAATGATCCATAATATATGATTAGTTTTACAATTGGAAAAAAAATTAATTATAAGCAATAGGTTTGCCTAAAATGAAGGATTTTGAAAAAAATAAAAGTAGTTAAGATAAAATTTACATAGTTAATTTAAATTACAATTAGTTAATGGAGTAATTATTTTTTCAGTTTTACTATTTACTATTAAGATTCCTACACATTTAATGTTCCACATGTCGATGCATTAGAGTCTCTTACTATTATACTATATATATATATATATAAGATATAGATATAGATTGAAGAGAACTATCTAATTGATGGATAGGATCCTAGCCCACAACATTCTATCTAACCATAAGCAAAGTTTGATTTACCCAAATTGAAATGATTCAAGCATTGTAAGTTTATACCTATTTAATTTTGGAAAATTATATAGTCATTCTAAGAAACCATTTCATTATGTTTTAAAAATATGTACAATAGAATACCTTATGCTTCACAAACTTGTATTGTGTAGCTAAAAAGAACTTATACTTTACTTGATTTTGAAACTTAATGAGATGGTTCCAAAATGAGATTGTAGAACTTCCCATAGTTCTAATTTCTCATCAGCTAAATTGGCAATTAAGTTTGGAATAAATATCAATAAGTTGGGACTTTACTATATCACATGCTAAAGTTATTTTATGTATTTCCAACTTGTGTCAATGCATTGTTCATTTTTCAAAATTAAAAGTGAAAGGTAAATGTAGATTTTTACAAATACGAAGTTACAACTAATATTCTTATTTTTATTTTCAATCAAAGAATTGGCTTTAAAGAAGCTGAAACAACCTACTCGTGTTAAAGTTAAGGATACGTAGAAAAATATTCAAGATTTCATTCCAAAGGAACATTATTTTAGAGCTAACTAGTGAATCAACAATTAACCTTTAAATGAAGAAGATCATTTACTTTTAATACCATAATATTTTGTCATCCAAACTTAAATTAACATTATTTGAGAGGGATAATCACATATATATACTACCAAAAAATTAGTACCTATTTGGTGCAGTATAAGCAAAATCTACAAAACCAATACTTGGGCCTTCATATCTCAGAATTCTACCATCACTAACACCGACATAAGGTTCTCGATTAAATCGATCCAAAGCAACTGAATCTAGGGCCCACAGGTCCTCCTGGAGGGAGATTTATTTGGGTAAATTTTGCATATGGATCAATGGCATGTATACAAGGAAGGGAAAAAATAATGGCTAAAATGGAAAGCATTACTAATGTTCTACTATGCAAAGCAATTGTCAAACCTAAAAATATCACAGCCAGTGCTTACATGACATTGGTATTTATAGGTAAAAGACCATAGTGGTTATAATCACGTCTCTATCTTCTGCCGACCCTATTTACCTACAATATGTATTCATTGGATGGGCTATGATGTACAGGAATTGTATTTTGAGAGGTAAGAATCAATAGGCATTTAGTTATATAGATTAACTTATATTTCTCTAAAAACTCTAGTGGGTAAAATACAAATTTTATAAAGATACAAATAAAATTTTTAAGATGTTTTGAAGATGGAGGATAAAAATTTTAAAAGGTTGTGTCGATTGCCCCTACTGGCCTCCTCTTAAATGCGCCCTTTGCTATGACTCAAGTGCCAAGGCCAAACTGTTTGGTAGAGTAACTAATTAAACTGATAATACCAAACTAAAACACCCAAAATATTAATATTGAAGTCTTCATATTTCCTTGAAAGATTTTTACTGTATTTAGCTCTTGCATTTTTCCAGCTAACCCATACTTCTAGGTAATAAGTTAGTTAGCAATATCTCTTTTAGCTGTAATAATGTCAAAAAGGCTTGTACTTATCACATCTTTTGTCCACTCTTAATGAGCCGAAAACATATATAGATGTCTCCCTTTATTTTTTAATTTTTTTTGTGGTTAAATGCTGAAAATCTTCTGTGAACTTTTACCTCAATCCAATTTATGCTCCAAAATTTATTTAAGAAACAATTAATTCCCGTCATTTATATTGTTGGACAAGATTTCCCAAAAAATTTTAATTATTTATCTTTTCCCTCTATTTCTTTTATCTCTTTTGTTTTTCCTCTTAATTTTTTCCCATTCTTTCTTGGCACTACTAAATTGCTTAGACTTATCAATTAATTAATGTATATAGGCTTTAATTTTTTTCATAATTTTTCGTGTATCTATATGATTTAATTTTCATATTAAATGTTATTTTTAACACAAGCAACATAAATATTTTATAATATTAGAGTTTGTAATTAATTATTTATAATAAATTAGTAAATAAAAAACTACAAAAGAATAAAAGTACAAGTCAAACAAAAGAAAAAATATTCTGCTCGAGTTTGTTGATCTTGAGACCGTATGTTAGGCAGTCATTAAATTTTGTTATATTGGATTGTTATGCCAAAACTAAAAGGTTACAACACAAGTTCATATCATGCCATTTCAACGTGTAATAATATTAAAAAAATTATTTTTGATTTACTTTAACTCAACCTTTTATTTTGTTGTAGTATGTTTAAAGTTAATTTTTTTACTATTAATTAATTGCAAAATCTATATTACAACAAAATAAAGATTATTTGTTCTGAAAGCATATTGAATCTAAAAATTAACTCATTAAGTAACATGTAAAAAATAGAGGTAAATTATAGTTAATTAATTACTAATTGTAGTAAAATTGTCTAATAGATCCAAGGGATAATGGAAAAAAAGAAAAAAGAAAAAGAAAAACAATAGAGAGACAAGAAATAAAAGGAAAAAGGTAATAATTAAAATAGCATGAGAAATTCATTCAGAAACATAAATAAGGAAGTTAAGTACTTATTAAAAAAGTTGATCAAGATCTTCCGCATTTAACCATTTTAATTTTCATATTTGATTGTGGTGCCCATAATAAATATAAGAATCATTTAGTATACCTTTTGGTTCTCGCTAGCGTGTTGTAGTGTAAGCTTAGTATACTTATTACTGTTTGATTAAAAGATTGATTTAAATGTGCTTTTGGTTTGGACAAAATCACAATAAACCAAATAACTTGTCTTTTGGGAATTGTATCTCTCATACAAAGAGGCCACTTAGAACTATAAAATTTTGATCTATTTAAAAGCAACTTTGAAATACTAATTGATATAAAAATTGATCTATTATTTACGAAATTTTTTTACATTTTTGTTAGAATTGGGTTTTAAAGTTCTTGAAGATGCATAGCCAAGTTCAAACTATTTTTTGCAACTTCACACGTTATATAGTTTCGAAAAAGAAAAAACAGTTACAATGTGAAACTCCTAAGAACTTTCCAATGATTTATGTGTTCTTCGCAGGTAGCGGACTTCATGAGATTTTATCCCATTATTTGTATCAAAATATAAATGTATGAGTAAATTAATGTTTTTGACGTATTCTATTCTAAATATCCCCAATTTAGTACCTTACAATCATCTAATAAAAAAAGATAATTTAAAAATTTATAAAATTGGAATTGAAATCAACTTAAACAAACAAATCAGAAAAGTATTATACAAAGATTTAAATGTTTAATCCCTTAAAACTCATCTTATCTAAAAGGCTAAAAAAGAACTAAAATCCTAATCAAACTTGAATAATGCTTCAACAAACATTAAACAAAAACAATACATCAGAGTTTGGAAAAAACTTGTGTTTATTCAAGATTTATTGAGTGTCAAAATTTTAGGATATGTGGGAATTGTCTTTGTAGTCCTTTTTTTTATAAAACTTTTTATACATAAAGTCCTTAATTTCTATACGTAATAGATGGTAATCATATTGTGAATTGGGACTTAATCTTGTTAAATTGTTGAGAGGTAAAAGAAAATTTAATTTCAACAATTTATTTCTTGTAAATCTACTATAGAAGATGTAAGTTCACAAATTTGTGGAATACAGTTTTTTGTGTTCATAAATGTTACATGTTGGTTAGTATTATTTTATTTCACTTTGTAGAATGAAAAGTTTAAATTAGCTAGAGGATAAAGTCTCACTCTAGATGGAAAAAAAAAATCCATTTTCTCTTACTTTTCTCTTGGTTGTATTTGTGACAAAATAGCAATTTTTGTTTATGAGAACAATCCAAATCCATAAAATGAAGTCTTTTCATAAAATTCAACATACTTGATATGTGAGGGAAAAGTAAATAGAGTTCATAACCTATTAAAGAAATCGCTTTTCATCATCAATGACATACAAATTAGTTTGCCCATAATAAACATTACGTGTATATCTCATAATTAATCATTCCAGTCAAACAAAAGATATAATAGAGAAACATGAAAAGTATAATTTTATAGTAATCAAGGCCACATAATTTTTTTAATTAAGGAGGACATGCAATCCACAAAATGCACGTCAAAATCCAAAACTTATATTGACTTTGGGGTTTTCTATAATCCATAAGAGCAAGAAAAAGGTTATGGTATGGTTAGGATGCCATACGATTGTATTTTGAATGTTTGTACAGTTTGATGCTATATACTTTGAATACTTGTATATTACAAATTATAAAGTACAATGATATGGCACCCTAACAGGACCAAAAAATTTTGATAAGAATAAATCGAATTTTACACCTATTTCATTTGTTTATCTTCTTAAATGATTGATTATGATAAACTCCACATATGAAAAAATCAACTTCAAAATGTAAATTATGACTTGTTATCAAAATGAGTTCATGCGTATACCATAGTTTTTATTTCATTCTTTTTAAAAGAATTACCTATGATTTAATCTATTGAAGAAAAAATATGCACTCATGATTTGCAAAAGATGTAAGTTAATAATAAACATATAAAAAATAACCATAAATTTGTATAACAAAGACAAAGATGGCAATTCTTTCAAATTTCATCATTTTTCTTTTCGTTCTTTATTTGCTTTGGATCCATAGAGAATGTTTACCCAACTCGATCTTCCTCCAAGAACCACTGGTTCTTAATCTTTTGGTTTAAACTGATTCCATCAAGGATTTTATGTTGGTGGTGTAAGTGATGGTAGAATTCTCAAGTATAAAGGACAAAATGTTGGTATCTTCGATTTTTCTTATGCTTCACCAAATAGGTAGAATTTTATATTTTAGCTCAAACAAAAATTATGCAACGTTTACCATATTGGTCCACTTAAATGATCATTAATCCATTATTTTACCAAGTAATTATGGATGAGAAAGAGGTTCATCAACTATTATTTGTGTTGGCAATTATTTTGCCAAAAATGTGTAATTTAGATGATTAGAAGGTAAATCTAACATAAAAGAAAGGTCCTATCTAGAAAATTAAAGAAAACGACTAGTTCATGCACTTGATATAACAATACATTTTGTTAAATAAAATGAGTAAATAATGGACGTTGATAGTTTCAAATAGCTAATCAAATCTTTAGTGCTTAAGAAACCAGTCATTTATGTCATTTGTTCAACTGTCATACAAATGCATCCAATGGTATTACTAGGGTACAACACAACGGTCGAGCAATCTAAAATTGTAGTATAGTTGGAGACATCTTTGATTGAAGAAATTTAATGTATATTTCAATAAAAATTAAATGAAATTAGTTAAGTACATAAATTTGCTTCAACTATTCTAGCATCATATATATAAATTATGTATGACTTCATAAAGCTTTTGCATTTTCCACTTCCAAACTTGACATATAGATATATTGTCCATTTGAATCTTCTTTAGGACCGATCAAGCAATTATGTGATGGGCATGTAGACCCAAATTGGAAACATGTGGAAGGCTAAAACATTTAACGATAAATTCTAATTGGAGTTCTCTATATTTGTGATGCAAGTCTTGATCCTTTTAAAGTAGGACGTAGTGATGGCCCTATGACATTAGTTGTTAATAGTGAAGGTGATGTACCATTCCACTTCCTTTATGGTGCCGATGTTAATCCATGAAGGGGGACCATTGGTACAGCTCGGGCACCAAGGCACTAATATTTGTGTCCTTTTTAATGTGTAAACTCGTACAATTCATTTTGTTGTTAATGTTGTTTGTAAAACATATCTAAACTAAGTGTAAGAAGGATTATCACATAACAATGTAAGATATTGTTCGACAAAGTTAGAGGACACCAAACCATATGAAAGTTATAATTTTTTCATATAAGCGTAGCACGTTTTCAAGTTTTGTAAATTTAAAGTTGTGTATATTCCATTAAAGAGTGTTAAACCATGTTCAGAGGAACTTTGACATCTTTAAATACTAAAAGCATGTGAATTTGAATAAAAAATTGGCATCTCTTTCATGTAATGTATACATAAAACTCATGAACCTTCAGTAGAAAGGGTGTAAGTTGACTAAGGTAGCCGTTCATGTGAGATGAACCTTTATCAAAAAGTTTTATTTTGTCTCTAAATAAGTGATTTCTGCAAAACAATTAAAACTGAACCCTAACATCATAGTTTTCTTCTTATTCTTCTTATTTCATACATGTTGAGATATCTAAGGGTAAAATAGTTGTACTATTGAACAACTGTTTTGGGTATATTTTGGTGAATTTTGGAAGTTTTGTTTGCTGATAACCTCCAACAAACATTATATTGGGGTTAACTAACACTCTAAGTCCAAAGATAACTTGCATCAAAATCATTAGATTCTAGTATTGGAGATTTTAGTTATCTTCTATTTTCCCTTGAGACATTTTCTATCTCTAATAGGAACAGCGTTTTTCTTACTGATTTCAGTCATAGATATTTTTGACACAAGGTTTTTCATTAATTTTAAGGGTGAATTAGGTTAGAGATCTCTAGATTTTATGGTAAAATATTTGACAACATAAACTTTGATGATTTAACTTTATATCAGCTTGTTTGATACTCAAATTAGGTTTAATATTATTTTATACGAAGGCTATGATAAAATTGAATCTTGATCTAGTTTACACATTAATTTCTTTTGTTTAACGGATAATTTTACCTCCGATAAGGTTTATGCTAATATTATTTAGCTTCCTCAAATTTTCAAAAACCCAACTTACCTTACCCCTCCTATCTTGTAAGTGGGGCTTGAGATAGCACGAAATGGCATTTATACCATTAGTATTTTATAATAGAACGAAAATAGATAAACTCAAAAACCACCACCAATGTTTTTGATAATTTACTTGGAACATTAGGTTTCTAACAAACTTTTGGTCATCTTATTTGCGAAAATTTGTGAGCATATTAATGTGGTTGTCTCCATCTATTTTTCTGATAATTTAAAATGGAATACAACAAAATGCAGGATTAATTAGAATAAAATAATTATGATTTATACTTTTATGGATAAATTCTAAAATTCAAATATAAATTTTTTATGATAAAATTTCTTTTGGCAACATATTTACGAAATATGATAGTGTGTTAACATACTTATATGAATCAATTTGACAAAAAAAATTAAAACAATGAAATAAATGTAGTTGGTATTTGTTTGGGGAATCACAAATGCATATATTAGAAAAGAAGCAAAATGTATTCTTGATTGGAACTTTTTAAGAAAATGTCTGCATTTTAATGCAGTTTTATATCAAATTGAGCAAACATTTGTAACCCTAAGAAACACACTACATATTATTCTAAAATAAACAGATTGGTATTTGATATAAGGAATCACAAACTCCTCAATTGAAAAAAATATAACTAGTATTTTTTGGATACTAACTAGCTAGTGAAGAACATGAAAATTTTCATCACAATGTTATTTGCTAATAATTTTATGCTTTAAAATCCCAAAATTATCTATTTTATTTTCGACCATTCTAATAAATTCAATATTTTTACTAGGGGTAGTGATACATAAGTTTCTCTCTCCTTAATTAACATTTTAGTCATTGGGGTTGACATTACAACAAATATACAAGGGATAAATTCGTATTCTTCCCTCGAGGATTATATTAATTACAAATACCTCCCTTCTTATTTGAAAAATAACACATACTTTCCTTGATTAAACAAAATGACCGCTATACTCTTAGCATAAAACATAAAACTAAATTCAAATATTTAAAGAAAACCCATCTTCCAGCACTCAGTAGATGAGTGGCCATATCTTAACCCTTATGCGTCCAAGTCTATCTGGTTGTCTTTTCCAAAGAGTCTCCATCATAAACCCTAATCACGACTACTACCACAACCGCTAGTACCATATGAGTAATTAGCTCAACCAACCACCATTTTATTCGTGTTTCCTATCAACATACTTTCTCCCTAACACTACTCTTAATTACAAACTTCGAATTCTGATTCCCACAAACTAAAAGTGTTAAAACTAGAATATTACCAACAAAGAAAAAAAATCTCCTCTACCTTTGTCATCTTAAGTTTGCTTTTGCTAACAAAAAATGACCACTTTTTATTTTGGAAAATGTGGTTGATTATCCTTGGTAATACAACACTATTATGGTTCGGGTATGTTTATATTGATTATTATGTCCATGCTTGTTAATAATGATTATTATGTCTATGCTTCTGATTCTAAATTGGTTAACTATGTTTGTGAGTGTTCATTTTGTGCTATTGATTGTTGAAAAACTTACTTTCTAGTTTTTCTTTTCTTTTTTTGTAAGGTTTGTAACTATTTATTGCATATTCTTGGTATTGAGGGCTTGGTACCTCGAATATGCAATAAATCAGGAAGTTACAATGTAGAATCAGGTTGTGATGCAACAGAAAAAATGGAATACTCAGCTAGAAAGTTGAAGGGAATAGGAAGAGTCAAGAAAATACATTCAATAATAGGAAGGTCTGTGGAAATTCATCTAGAGTCTTGAGGTTAAACCAAAGATTAAACATTTTCCCTAGAAAGCCTAGAACAAAATCCTTCCTATCAATGAAGCCTCTTATTACTAAAAAAGAAAAGGGAATCCAGACTACAACTGTTATATGGGCAAAAAGGAATTAGTAGAGCAAATGTCCTTCAAAAGGAATGCTTCTGAAATTTGGAAACTTTGTCCCATCAAATGGGATGGTTTAACATATATAGAGGATGCTATCTAGGGTTCGCAGGAATTGGTAAAAGGAAGCTACAGAAAACAAGTAGGATAAGGATAGTGCTACATTAACTACCAACATTTTGTGGCAACTCTGCAAGATTGGAATAGGAGGCAATTCAATGTTGAACACACCCTAACAGATGAAGTCCACAGATTGGCAACACATGAATGGATTGAATTCAAAGCATCCAATTAAGAAGGATAAAAGACAAAGAAATCTGTAAAAACATACTTACTTCGAGAACAAAGCAGCTTATGTGGGCTTCTTGAAATAGGACACTATCCAACAAAATTTGAGTGTTGTTGTGTTGAATAGTAAGCATAAAATGGCTACTTGCATTACTTCCAAGAACTTTCAAGGTAAACTCATCACAGTCTGTGCTTTGGGAGAAGATCTGGTGAAGAGAACAAGTGTACTAGAAGCCAAGCTATTTAGATCATCTTTTATCGAGCCAAAGATTTAAGCCTAGAACAAAATCGCAATCAATATTGATACAGAAGATATTGTATGAAGAAATAGATTATGTCTATTTGGCTACACTTCTTGAGGATGTCATATCTATGAGTAGTTTGTTTCAAGTGATTTTGTTCTCCATTATCCCTTAAAATGTTAATAGGTTAGATACTACTATGGAAAAATTCGCAGTTAGTCTTAACCATTCACTTAAATGGGATCTTGTCTCTCCCATGCAATTCATGGATCTTGATTAGGCAAACACTTGAGCAGTTGCTATTTTTGTATACATGCTGATAGTCACATGAGATAGTAATTAATTTTTGTTATTATTTTGACAAAAAAATGGCTTGGTTCCATGAAATTGGGATATAGCAAAGAAGAAAGGATAATAGGTGGAACAAGTTTGCGATGGCCATCCTTGAGTTGTTTGTTTCTTGTTTTTTTCTAAATGTGGCGACATTGGATATGGTGGTAGGAATATATTTAGTTCTTGTATATATGTTAAGTGTATACTTAAGTCATTAATCTTGGGATCTTGATTAAAAAGATATCCACAAGTTTCCTTATTTTTATAATTATTGAGCCTATATAATTGCTTGTCTTGTACGTTTATAATAACAAAATATGCATACAAGTTTCTCCATTATTTTTATCATTGTATCAGAGTCCTATCCTAGAGCCTACACCTTTGCTTCTCGGATCAATATTAGTTTTGCTCCTCCAACATCCATTTTGGTTTCAAACTCTTCGTTTCCAAGTCTATTTGATCGATTTCCAGTAACTTTAAGTATCCAAGATCACCATAGGTGTACAATTATTCCCTACCCCTCTCTGATTAGTTTTATAATTTTACTTTCACCAGAGACCATCTCCTACACTTTCACATTCCATAAACCTGTCATTTGACCCGTCTAATACTTGGGTCTATCTTTCAAGATAGAAGATGATCTAAAGCATTATTCTATACCATGCTTTCTGTTCAATCTTCAAAGGCGTGTTCCAAAAACACGTCTCCAACCAGCAGCTAGCAGATTAATGCCAAGTGTTTACACGTCATCAACCAAATCACACATTTTTCCACATCAGACTCATGTCATCAGCCACATTAGCGCCATGAGTTCCATAATAATCAACTTGAGCCTTCTTTGTGCCACTGACCGCCTAGTCATTTACCATGTGTTCAACATGTCAGCCATATTTTACCCGGTCATTTTCACTTGTATTTCCATAATATATTCTGGTCTCTTTTGACTTGGTTCAACCTTGTTCTGGTCTGGTGTGGTTCATTGATCAGAAACGTTCTTTCATTCGGTTTGGTCAAGAATTTTCTGTCCAAATCTTTTTGGGTTCAACTTGGTTCCACACTGTTTTCGACGCTCTAAATCTATCTGTGGCCTCGATTTTCTCAAATTCTGCTCCTAAAGGTTCTATTTCTTCTTATTTCTCCATTTTGTGATCTGGTTTTGTCTTTTATTCATATTCTAATGACTTTGTATAGTTCAACAACAGCTCATAATTGTTGGCCCCAAAGAGCAACCTAAGAGGGGGGTGAATTAGGTTGTATCTAAAATAAATCTTTTTATGTGCTTAATAGAAATTCAAACTTTATGCACCAAATAAAAACTTAAGCACAAATGAATACAATAGATATTCAACTATTTAAGCTTAAAGAACAAATAAGAATATTGAGATTAAGAGAATCAAACCAAACTCCTAAGTTTCTCAAGCTTGGAGCTTACAACTGCAAAGAGCTTCTTACAAGGCAATTACCAAGTTCTCAACTTGAAGTTTAGCCACTAAAAGTCTCTTCAAAGTAGGTGAGACAATAATCTCTTGTACACAAATGAGGATCACTCTTGCTCACACTAATTTCCTTTAGTTGAGCCAAGAGTTTTACACTCACAACCTCCCTTTGTTACAATTGTTATTTCTCCACTATTACACTTGAAGAACTCTTACACTTCTAAGCTCTTTTCACAAAACTACCTACACTTTTACAACACTTGTACCCACTATTTCTCCCAAATAGCTCAAGTATTATTTGTAATCAATGTAGAAGTCTCTTTTTAATTAATTCAGACCTAGGGGTATTTATAGTCACCAAATATCTGCTTCCAACAACTTCCCAACGGCTAAGCCATCAATACTGGAAAACTAGCCGTTGGATCTTTCGGACGGCCGATGCAGCAAGAGTGCTTCCGAACAAACTAGTTACTGTCCGTTATACACATCTAGCTGTGTATAAGAGACCGACACTGCGTCCGTTCTCTGAGGGTGTTCGTTCGGATGTCCGAGGATGCGTCCGAACATGCGTCCGATCGAAGAAAAGTCTTACATATCCTCTGGAAATATGATCGGACGCTGTTCTTCGTCCGAGACTTGCTTCAAATTCTTTATGTCGGACGATTACCATCGTCTGAAGCTCTGTCATTTGCGTCCGTGAAGTCTTGTGGTTGTTTTGTTCGGACGATCTTTTGCGTCCGAACCTACCTGTTTTTCTGCACACTTGTTATCAAACCATTAGTACGATTTGGTCATCATCAAAACATGATTAACATAACTGGAGTTCAACAATAATTCTCCCCGAACTCCTGTATCTTTCAATAATCTTGAATTGATCTTCAAGCAGGTACTCTCTAAACTTCTCCCATCTTCCAATAATGTACATTCTATTATCTCAGGTTATGGTTGGTATCTAGACTCTACATGTTCAAATCACATGACATCTGATTCTACTATTTTTCTTCGAAACAACATTCTCGTACTCTATCCATTCAAATAGCTAATGGATCCAGAATGCATGTGAATCACATAGGCACTATATTCACAACTTCACTCTCTCTGCTAGTCTAAAACTTTTCATGTCCCTAAATTGACTTAATTTCCATTGGTGAATCGGTTGAACTTGGTATTTATTTGTTCTTCTGTATTACTGATTGTCATTTACAAGACCATCAAACTGGATAGCTCCTCAGAACGGGTCATAAATTTAGTCGTCTCTTTGAATTAGATAATCTTAAACTTTTGTTATCTTTTTAGGTTCACTCTGCCACTTTTACATCCAATGTTAATCTCTTCAGTCTCTGGCACTCTCGTTTAGGACATGCCTATTTAGGTTGCGTTAAAATATTAGTCTCTAGTAGTCAATTAGGATTAGTATAAAATGGCTCTGTTGATTGTGTCTCTTTTCAACTGGCTAAGAATTATTCTTTGCCATTTCTTATTAGTGATTCTAGTTTAACAGCACCTTTTGACTTAGTATACTCAGACATCTCGGAACCTTCCCTAACACCTACTATCGAGGAAGGGGTTCTAAATACTTCCTCAGTCTTGTTAATGACTTCATTGGCAATACTTGGATTTACATTCTCATGAGAAATAAGTAAGATTTACCTGACTTTTACCGTTATTTTGGTATAATAGTCAAAACTCAGTTTTCTAGTATCATCAAAATTCTCCGAACTAGTAATGCCACAGAATGTAAGAAAACTTTCTTTCTCCATTTCCTTCACCTACAAGACACCATTTTTCATCATTATTGTCCAGGTAGTTCCAAACAAAATGGTTGTGCTGAGCGTAAACACCGGCACATTCTTGACACAATTCGTGCTCTCTTGTTTTCCTCTCCTTGTTTGGAGCTTTTTTGGAGTAAAGCTGTTCCTACTACTATCTACACTATTAATCGAGTTCCTTCTCCTATTACTCATAACCAATCTCCTTATAAACATTTATATAGCTCATCTCCAAACTACAAGAATCTAAAATTATTTGGTTGTGCCTGTTTGTTCTTCTACAACCCCATAACATACCAAATCAGAACCTCATGTCTGGTTATGTTGTTTTATCGAATATGGTATTGAGCACAAGGGTTACAGATAACCTGACCATCATTTTTGGGATCCCCAGTCTAAATGGTTATGTGTTTCCCGTCTATTATCTTCTGGGAGGTAAATATTGGTGATGAAGAAGATGGTGACAAATTGAACTACTTGTGTAATTTAAATAGACTATTATTGACCCTAGCACAAGCACTCATTTTGAGTCATCCACTCCTCTTGAGTCCCCTATTACATCACCCCTACCTTCTCGCAGGCCTACTATGGTGAGGGAACCTTCTTCTCGTCTTCGCGATTTTCATTATTTCTCTACTTTTCTTTCCTTACACGAGTCCGCATCCTATAGAGAAGTTTGTCTTAATCTTGTGCAGAAACAAGCTATGTCTGATGAGCTGTAAGCTCTTGAGAAAACTCACACATGGAACTTGGTTGACTTTCCTCCAAATAAACCTCTTGAAGGCTGCAAGTGGGTTTGTGAAATCAAAATCTACTCAGATGGTAGTGTGGACCGCTTTAAAGCCCACCTTGTTTCCAAGGGTTTTACGAAGAAATATAGTAGTATGGACTATGAGAAAACTTTTGCACTCATTTTGCGGCTTATCTCTGTTAAAAGTTTACTTGCTGTCGCTGCTGTGCAACATTGGGATTTGTTTCAAATAGATATGAAAATGCCTTTCTTAAAGGAGATCAAGAAGAAGTCTATATGCAGCCACCAACGGGATACAGTAACAACTCTAGAAAGGTTTGTGAACTTTGCAAGGCTCTCTATGGTCTCGAACAAGCTCTAAGATTTTGGTTCTCTAAATTTAGCCACACGGTTGAGCAGTTTGGTTTCATGTTCAATTCTTATGATTATACTCTTTTTGTTCTCCTTTCTAATTAGGGTATCATTCTTTGCTTCTATATGTTGATGATATGATCATCAATGGAGACGATCTCACTGGCATTACTAAACTCAAATAGTATTTGAATCGTTAGTGGAGATGATCTCACTTTATTTACTAGGTCTTGAGGTATTTTCTACATCTGATGGTTACTATATTACATAGGTTGGGTTAACTAGAACAATAAGATCACTTCTACCCCCATTGAGGCCAATACTAATCTTACTCCTGATGATAGTTCACTTCTTCATTATCCAATCCTTTATTGGCAATTGTTCGGTCATTTGATAGATCTTACGGTTACTTGTCCATTTATTGCTTATGTTGTTTATATTGTCAGTCAGTTTATAGCTAGTCTTAGGAGTTCTCACTTTGCAGTGGTTCTTCATATTTTACGCTTTATCAGGGACACTTTATATCACAGTCTTCTCTTTCCTTGTCAGTCTGCTCTTATAGTACATGCTTATTCTGCTGCTAATTAGGTAGAGAATTCTACTGATAGGCGTTCCACCATAGATTTCTATTTATTTTTAGGTGATTCTCTTATATCATGGCGCTGTAAGAAACAAAATGTTGTATATCGATTCTGTACAAAAGCCAAATATCATGCTATTGCTGTTCCTACTCAAGAGCTTATTTGGCTCCGTTGGCTACATTCTGATATGGGTATTTCACATGAATCGCCAGCCACTATTCTCCACGTTGACAATTAAAGTGCTATCCAAATTACCCACAATGAGGTTTTTCATGAGCAAACCAAGTACATTGAAGCTAACTGTCAATTCATTCGCCACGATATTTTGAAAGGGATTGTCAAACTTCTCTCGACCTCTTCTTCTAATCAGATTGCTAATATCTTCATGAAGACCTATCCTCCTGGACATTTTCTTCATTTAGTTTCCAAACTCAAGCACCTTGACTTTGAGGAGGAATGTTAACATATATAAATATGGAAGGAATATATTTAGCTCTTGAATATATGTTAAGTGTGTTGAGCCCCAGTTATGTTAATCATGTTTTGATGATGACCAAATCGCACTAATGGTTTGAAAACAAGTCTGCAGAAAAACAGGTAGGTTCGGACGCAAATGATCGTCCGAACAAAACAAACACAAGACTTCACGGACGCAAATGACTGTCCGAATGACAGAGCTTCCGATGATGGTCATCGTCCGACACAAAGAATTTGAAGCTGCAAGTCTCGGACAAGAACAGCGTCCGATCATATTTCCAGAAGACTTTGCTTCAATCGGATGCAGGTTCGGACGCATCCTAGGACGTCCGAACGTATACCCTCAGAGAACGGACGCAGTGTCGGACGCAGAGGTTAGCAACGGCCGTCCGAAAGGTCCAACTGCTAGTTTTCCAGTAAACAGAAAATAGCCGTTGGGAAGTTGTTGGAAGCAGTTTTTTGGCAACTATAAATACCCCTAAGCTTCAATTGATTAACAAGAGACTTCTACATTGATTACAAATAACTCTTGAGCTATTTGGGAGAAATAGTGGGAACAAGTGTTGTAATAGTGTAGTTAGTTTTGTAAAAAGAGCTTAGAAGTGTAAGAGTACTTCAAGTGTAAGAGTGGAGAGATAACAATTGTAATAAAGGGAGGTTGTGAGTGTAAAACTCTTGGCTCAAATAAAGGAAATTAGTGTGAGCAAGAGTGATTCTCATTTGTGTACAAGAGGTTATTGTCTCACCTCTGTTCCACTTTGAAGAGACTTTTAGTGGCTAAACTTCAAGTTGTAAACTTGGTAGTTGCCTTGTAAGAAGCTCTTTGTAGTTGAAAGCTCCAAGCTTGACAAGTTTGGGAGTTTGGTTTGATTCTCTTAATCTCAACATTCTTATTTGTTCTTTAAGCTTAAATTGTTGAATATCTATTGTATTCATTTGTGCTTAAGTTTTTATTTGGTGCATAAAGTTTGAATTTCTATTAAGTACGTAAAAAGGTTTTTTTATATACAACCTAATTCGCCCCCCCCTCTTAGGTTGCTGTTTGGGGCCAACAAATTGTATAATTAGGTCATTGATGTTGAAATCTTGATTAGTAAGATATCCACAAGCTTCCTTGTTTGTACAATTACGAGCCTATATAATGGCTTGTCTTGTTCCTT
Organism: Cinchona pubescens; assembly: GCA_025175665.1. Lineage (NCBI taxonomy): Eukaryota > Viridiplantae > Streptophyta > Magnoliopsida > Gentianales > Rubiaceae > Cinchona > Cinchona pubescens. Next base: position 602,711 of record JANKKI010000152.1, read on the forward strand.
TACAATCACGAAATATACATACAAGTTTTTCCATTATTTTGTCATATGTGGTGGTAATGTTTCTAGTTTAATGGATGTTTTGTTTTTTGTTCATGAATAATTTTAGTGACGAAGGGGTGAGGTTTGGTGATCTAAGTTTTTTGACAGGAAAGAAAGCATTCTAGTCTAGTGGAGTGGTGGTGTTATGACTTCTGAATACATCTTTAGTAGGAAGAAGGTAGTGATAATTTCAGCCTTACTTCACTTTGCGTCCCAAACTTGTAGCCAACTCTCACTTTCCTCCGAACACATCATTTTTAGACATATTGCACTTCAAACTCTCTTATTTATCATATTTTACTCCAATTTTTAACATTGTTATCAAAACAAACGGATGTTGGGTATGTGTAAGCCACACACTTGGTTAAGGTCATATTCTAACAATGGAGGTACTCATGACTAATTCCACATTGTATTGTCTAACTTATGATTTATTTTAACTTTGCAACCCCAATTACAAATTGGGGCACATTGCATCCTTAACTTTTATGCAGTTCGTATATTGGTATAACTTTTAAGGGCTTATTCCACTTTGCACCAGTTAACTTGTACCCGATCCTCTCTTTGTATGCCCTATTTATTTTTTAGACATAGTGTACTGTGAATTCATAAATTTATCCATTGCAATCAAATTTTTAACACCATTACCAAAGTTAACAGAAGTTTCAACAATGCACACCAAGCCCCTAAAGTTGAATAGTTATTGAATTTTTTAACACTGTTAAAAATTGGATCAAACTGGGATGAATCTAAGATTTAGGGGTGTAATGTGTCCTTATTTAGAAAAATGATATCGTGATATCGACCCATGGGCAAAACGTTTAAAACACATTTTTCAGCCTTTTCTCCCATGAATTTCCAACTTCCGAACCCTAGCTTCCTTTTACTCTCTCTTATCATACCCAAAAAGATGAAGGAACTAGTAAATGTAATAAGCGTCAAACATCCAAAAAAGGGCAATGATGAAAGCGATTTCAATGAAGCTAAGGATTATGCTTGATGGATTGCTCCATTTTGGAGAAGGCTTTCTATTCCCTACTTTCTTATTCCCTAATTCTTCCAGCATTCCTAGTAGTCACTCTTTTTATGCTCTCTTGATTGCTTTTCATAAACAACTGTTTGTTATTGAACTTACAATGATGATTACTTGGTTCTGGTTATTCATGCCTTAGCTTCTTTTTGTTTATGTTGGTTGATTATGAGTAAGTCATTAGGCCAACTGGTAAGACTTTACTCTTTAATTATGTTTTCTATGTTTTAATTTCACTCATGTTAGGATGCTCTTGTTTTATTTTGGGTGAGTGGGTGGATGAATTGTACTCATCATTAGAATAAAAGGACAATTAAGGGCGTGTTATTTCTTGTTCCATGGGAATGGTTTTGTAGTACATTATTTGATAGTGTTGAAATTGAATGTTGAACATTGGTCGCAATTTATGTGCAAAATGGGATTTAACACTTGAAACTCAAAATTTTCAACTACATCATGAAATGGTTTTCTTCACTAGTTTTTCTCTCAAAGTTTGATTTTTTTGTAAGTGTTAATCTAATACCAACTTCAAATAATTTTTGATGTGGTATTAAACATTTCAAAGTTTTTGCAAATTGAATTTGATTATAGAAAGAAATGAGTTAAGCATCATTAGATCATATTGCATGCATTTGTAATTTTTGGATGTTTTTGTGAGTTTTGTAAGGTTTAACTTTGTACAATGATTATGGCAGTGTGGATTCCCCATTTTAGGTACATAGCCAGATTTTGAAAATGATTTAGGTATTTTCTTGAATCGTTTGAGTCAAATAGTCTACCTTGCATTAATTTTTTTCCCTGGGGTCCTTGTTGAGCCTTAAAGTCTAATTTCTTTGTTAACCACATAACTAAGCCATACTACTTGATTTATTTACTCATTCTTCATCATGTCATCATAGTTATTGTCAATCTATCTTATTTGTTCAATGTAATAATTAGATTTTATATGATAGTTTGAAGGAAAATTTTTGTATTTTTGTTGGGGATTAAGTAAAATGTTTAATATCTATTCCTTGAGATTTTCATCATTATTATTTACTACATGTGTAAAAATTATATCTTTTTCAAAAATAAAGAGAAAAAAATACTATGAGGGCGCACTCTTACCTTAAAAAATTGATTTAGTTGTAAATAATGTTTCTGTTCTCCAACTGTTGTTTGGTTAAGTGATGTCGTTTTGTGGGACTCTAATTTTTGGGATAGCAATTCAAGAGGTTGTATTGGAATGACTAATGTAATTTAAGTCACTTTTATCCAAAGGTCCTAAATAATCCTTAATCTGGGCTATTATAGACTTGAGAGTAGGGGTCAATCATTACTTCGGTTAATATACTTTATTAGATTTTGTGGTGCCAACAAATATATGTGCATGTCATTTACATCTCTTTGACTCCTTAAAACAAGTCTTAAGGATTTTTCTATTTTTGAAGCAAATTTTTGAGGAAGTTGATTTGTTTAGCTCAACTTGCATTTGAATTGAAATTCCTTGAACACTTCATTAGTAAAAGTAACATTTGCGATTAAAACTAGTTTTTACTTTTATAAATGGAGGGGTAGATGAGACAAATGTTGAGTTTGTTGATTTAAAACCCCATTTTTCCTATTTCGTAATTGCATTAGTGTTCAACATTTTAATTGCCTTGGTTGTGTATTTCGTGTTTACCTATGTTTTTTTCATTTCTTTTTTTACTCAAGACTAGAAAAATAAAAAATTTAGAGGTGTGACTACCCTAGGAAACTAGAGGTATTTTGCTCAATTATTGTAGCCTTTTTTTGGTATGTTTCAGACTTTAGAGTTGAATTATGTGTTTTTGTTTAGTTTTTCCGGATTTCATATTTGCGTGTACATTTTGCGTAAATTTCATGATATTATTGTTAATTTTAGTATAATTTGCTACTTGTTGGCATTTTTGTATTTGTAGGGTAGAATATAGGGTATGGAGCTTAAAGAATGAAAGATGCAAGGAGCAAAAGGGAAAAAAAGAGAAATTTGAGGTTGCTGGATATATTGTTATTTTTGAAACACTCTTTGCTAGTCAAGTACCTAACCCATCTTCTGCACTATTCGAAAACATTCTTTCTTTTACTTTGCGTAATTTTTTGCATTCATTAAATTTCAGTAATTTTATTTTTGAGTTTTAAATTCTTAAATATCCAAAGACATTCCGCTATGACTGTCTAGATTTAAATTAGTTTAGAATTTCAGTACATGTCTACACAGTTTTTGTGTGAATTATCCTTATTTATCTTTCTAGATTGATACCATACACTTGTAGTTATTAGTGGAAAGTTATGAAAAAGGTTAATTTAACTATTTGGACGTCAAATTTTTTACGACATCAAGTTGTAAAAATTCCATTCCCTAATAGGCTCAAGGTATGGATGATATTAAAAATTTAGAGATTCCTCAATTTTCAAGAAAGTTGATATCAACATACCTTTCAAGAAGCTCCTAAAATATGCCCAACTATTCAAAATTCATGAAACAAGTATTGACCAACAAAAGGAAATTATTTGGGGATGAAATTTTGTGATTAATAGAAGGTTGTAGTGCCATCATTCAGAAAAAAGTTACTCTATTCCATAGATGAAGGACCCTAGTTCATTTTTTATTCCATGCACAGTTGGGGATAGAATTTGAAAAAGCCTTCTACGATCTCAAATCATCCATTAATCTATTTGCCACTGTCAATCTACAAGAAGTTCAATGGCACGAAGTTCAAACCAACTAATTCTGCTAGCCGATAGGAGTATTAAATATCACGAAGGCATTGTTGAAGATATTTTGCTTAAAGTGGGAAAGTGCTATTTTCCAACATAATTCATCATTCTGGAAATGGTGGAAGAAAAATATACGGCCTTAATTCTTGACTGACCATTCTTATTTATAGGCAGGCCATTGATAGATATCTAAGAAGGGAAGTCACAACTAAGAGTCGATTATCAAACTATCAATTTTTCTATTTTTAATTCTCTCAAACTTCTTGTTATTTATGTTGAAGTTAGGATGGTTGATGTAATTGATGACTTTGTTGATGATTTTTATATGTATGAAACACCATAGCTTCCATTGGAAAGGGCTTAGTAATTTATGCAAAAGAGGTGGAAAGACACGATGAAGCAACAAGGACTTGTTTGAAGATGTTGGATGCAAACCCACTGCGTACAAAGGAAATTCTAGAAATTCCAATTGAGGAGTTATGTAAAAGGAATGTCTGACCAATGAAATCCCCAAGGTAGAGTTGAAACTGTTTGCTAATCATTTAAAATATGCTTCTTGGCAAAACCGATACTTTTCCAGTCATTGTTAGTGATATTTATCCGGTGACCAATTATGTGAGTTACTTGCGATTTTGAGAAAGCACAAATGTGCAATTGCATGGCATATTTGTGACATAAATTTTAAAGCTGCAGCTATTAGCCCTACTATTTGCATACACAAAATTATGATGACTGATAACTATAGGGCTTGTAGGCAACGTCAACGTTGGCAAATTCTCACATTGAAAAAGGTAGTAAGGAAAGATGTAATGAAACTACTAGATGTCAGTTAGCCCTACTCAAGTGGTACCGAAGAAGGAAAGAATTCTGATGGGATAGTTGAATATAATGAATTAATTCCTTCTATATTGGTCATGGGTTGGAGGGTTTGTATTGACTATAGAAAATTAAATGAAGCCACCCGTAAGGACCTTTTTACACTGCTACTCATTGATTAGATGTTAGAAAGACTAGTAGGTCATGATTTTATTGTTTCTTGGATGGTTACTCCGGATACTTTCAAATTGGTATAGCCCTAGAAGACCTAGAAAAGGCTATTGATACTTGTCCTTCTTGCACCTTCGCCTATCGAAGGATGCCTTTTGGGTTATGCAATGCACCAACCACATTTCAAAGATGTATGTTTGTAGTTTTTCATGACATGATTGTGAAATGCATAGAAGTTTTCATGGATGACTATTCTGTATTTTTGGTTCTACATAGGATAATTGCTTGCATAATTTATCTTCAGTCCTTGAATGATTTTAGGGAACTAATCTTACTCTTAACATGGAAAATGTTATTTCATGGTTCGAGAGGGAATGGTTTTGGGTCACAAAATTTCTTCTAAGGGGATTGAGTTGGATAGGGCAAGAATGAAGTTATTGAAAAAGTACCACAACCTAAATGTGTTAAAGGCGTAAGAAGTTTTTTAAGGTATACTAGGTCTTACTGTAGGTTCATTAAAAATTTCTCTTTAATTCCTAAACCCTTGAAAAAGTCTTTAGTGTCTGCACCTATATTCGTGGTGTCGGATTAGTCTTTAACTTTTGAGATCATGTGTGATGCAAGAGATTTTGCTATAGGTATAGCCCTTTGTCAGTAAGAGACAAAGTTTTGCATGTTATTTATTATGTTAGCAGGGCTCTTAATGAAGTTGAAGTAAATTATATTACAACTGAGAAAGAGTTACTAGCAATTGTGTTTGGTTTCAACAAGTTTTGCTCCTATTTGATTGGTTCGAAGTCATTATTCATGCAGATCGTGCATCTTAAATACTTGGTTTTCTAAAAGTGATACAAAACTTTAACTAATTCGTTGGATTCTATTGCTACTAGGAATTTGACAAGGAAGTCATTGACAAGAAGGGGTGCGAGAACATAGTAGTTGATCACTTGTCAAGACTAAAATTGAGAAAAGAAGAAAGTTTTGAGTTATCACTTATCAAGGAAGAATTCCCGGAGGAACATTCAATGATGTTTGGAACCAATATGTGGTATACTGACATAGCGAACCGCTTCATAGCAAAGGGTCATCAATCTTCAATGGACTATAATTGTAAAAGAAATTCTTCTTAAGCTTGGAGTTTTACAATATGGATAAGCCTATCTATATAGGTAGTGTAGTGACCAAGTAATCCAAATCTGTGTTATTGAGGATGACATGGAGAATGTTCTTAGAATGTGTCATTCATAATCAGTTAAGGGCACCGTGGAAATAAAAGAATTGCTACTAAAGTTCTTCAAAGTCGGTTATATTGGCCAGCTTTATTCTGAGATGTTTGGAATTTTATCGAGCATTGTGATAAGTGCCAAAGAGCAGGAAATATATTTTTGATGAGATGAGGTGCCCTTGCATAATATTTTTGTACTTGAGGTATTTGACGTTTAAGGGATAGATTTTATGGGACCGTTCTTGAGCTCTTATTCTAACCAATATATTCTAGTGGAAGTGGACAATGTTTCTAAGTAGGTTGAGGTGGTGGCCTTGCGTACAAATGATGCTAAAGTTGTCACCAAGTTCATTCGCCCATATAATTTTCTCAAGGTTCGAAGTATCACGGGCAATGATAAGTGATTGGGGATCATACTTTAAGAACTCCCAATTTCAATCACTACTGTCCAAGTTAGGGGTGACACATAAAATCTCTCTACCTTACCTTACCCAAACTTTAGGATGGGTTGAGGTTTCGAATTGAGAGTTGTAGCACATATTGTGGAAAGCTGTGACTGCTTCACGGAAGGATTAGGCTTGCAAGCTTGATGATGCATTATGGGCAATACCAGATTGCGTAATTATTGGGATGTCCCCATATAGGTTGGCTTTTGGGACAACATGCCAAAACTTCTGTTTACTGGTGAAATAGGAGCACAAGGCATTTTAGATAGTTAAAACGTTGAATTTTGATACTAAAAGAGCGGGTAAAATATGTTTATTGGACTTATGTGAATTGGAAGAGTTTCAGATGAGGTTTATGAAAATGCAAGGATTTAAAAAGTAAGAACACATAGATGGCATGATAAGTGAATCCTACATAATGAGTTCCTGGTTGGTTATAAATTGTTGGTGTATAATTTTAGGCTTCAGTTATTTTCAGGTAAGCTAAGGTCGAGATTGAGTGGCCTATATGAAATGGTGCGATTTTTTCCATATGTAGTGGTGGTGACATGGATAGTAGACTTGTGGAGGTCCACTTTCTTGAATAATGATTGCAAAGTAACAAGTCAAGCTAATGACTTAAAAAGAGTACTTCTTGGGAGGAAACCCAATAATTTTTCATTATTTTCTCATGTTTTATCCAAATTAAAATTTTACTTTAATAAATTACAAGCCAAGAGGTGATAATATTTGCAACATTTTTTGTTATTTTGTAGCTGGTGTCTTTGCAAGAATTAATGGATTTAAGAGGGATAAAGCATACTGGTCTATAGCAGGAGTGAGTCAATTGCTAATAGCAATTGATTCAACAACAACTAAATGCAGTAAGTGCTTCCATCAGAGGCATTAGCACTGATTGCGATAGAATTAAAGAGAAGAAGCACAGTCAGCACTTTGGTTAGAAGCCTAATTGCTGTCAACGATTGATCCTAGGCAAACCAAGCGAACTTAGTGTTTGGTCTAGACAGTTTAGAAGGTTTAAATGTCACTTCTTTTTCCTATTTCTTTTTGCCAAAACATTTCCTCTCCTATTTTGTTTTCTCCTTTCAATCGAAACCTTACCTCGTCTTCTTCCTCCTCCTCCTCCTCCTCCTTCTTCTTCTTCTCCTTTTCCTTCTCCTTCTTCTTCTTCTTCTTCTTCTTCTTCTTCTTCTTCTTTCTCTACTCCTTGAATCCATCTCCCTCAATTCAACATCAAATCTGATATCTACACATATAATCGATCAATTTAAGAAAAATATCAGCATTGTCATCACTTTTGTCTATTGATTCCAAGGATTCATGTTGGTGAAATTTCAACCAGATTCAGGAAACTTTTGAGTCTACTACAAATCAATATTCAATCGAATTGGGCAAAATTTCCAAAAATTGAGTAAGATCGTTCAAGTTTATTTTTGGTACAATTTCTTGGGAATTGTGTCTAATTTGGTGATTTGTCTCTAAATCGAATTTGTTTTGTGGTTGAATTTTTGGTTGGGTATTTGTGAGCATGTTTCACTTGTTTCATTTGTTTCATTAATTCAATTAATTTGTGTGGATTGGATGATTGTTGAATTCTGCTTGGGTTAATTACTAAACTTTGATTCATTATAAATGGGGAAGAAATGAAAACAAATTGAGTTGCCTACTTTTGATGATAATGTGATTCCTTCTCTAGCGGCTAAAGAGTTGCATGATAAGCATCAAAAAGACTAAATCCTATCTATCTAGAATGAGTCTTTGAATTGTCCTTTACTAGAATAGAGAATAATGAGAAAGCGGATACTACGGATCGTAAGATTTTAGATACTATTCGAACTAGGTGATGGGTGATTTTTGTGCAATTCCAACTCTCGCAACTAATCAAAATACATTGTGCGAGTTTGTTGGTAATAGCATTGATTTGACTGGCCACGTGGTGATGGTTAGGAATACCCTTTCCAGTTTTAGGAAGGAAGCTATCAATGAAATTTATTATTTACCTGCTAATCCTAACAACTAGTTTCGTACATTATTGAGTGTTGACATAGATTATGAGGAGGTCACAATGTATTAACTGATGGTTTGGCGACTTGGGACATGGACCATGTTGACAGGACTTGGATTAGAATTAAGCATCTATGTTTGGAAGCACGTGTATGGATGCTATTTGTCTGTGTTTGGCTTATTCCTATCTCATACACCACTAAACTTACTCTAGACAGGGAATTATTAATATTTGCTATTATGAAAGGAAAGTTATCCTATTTATTTATGTTGGCCAAGAAATTCAGTAGGAGATTCTTCATAATGAAAGCCACAAATATAAGGGTTTAATTTTCCCTAATATGATTACTCAGTTATGTCAGGTCGCAAGGCTTTGTGTAGCGACTAACAAGAAATGGAATGCTCAAAAGCCAATAGACAACAAATGTGTACAATCAATTGTGACGCAATACCATGTGGCTATACTTATTATCTAGGATGAGCAAATAGGAGAGGGAGTTAGTGAAGAGGCATGAAATGCAGAAGCAGCTCAGCAACAGGGACCACTATTGGTACTATTGTTTGGGCCACAGTCTGATTCAGTCTTCCATTCACCGGTCAATAATGAAACCCAGCACGAGCTCCTATGCTATCATAGTCTGTGCATTGAGAAAATGCAGCAAAAGATAAATTTCAGCAGCTCGGTCAATTGGGGAACTTCGACATGTCTGATGGGCCACAGACTACCCTACTACCAGATTGGCATTACGGTTCATTGGATGATGTAACTGAGCAAGTAAGACCTCGGACGCATACAAGGAATGATGGAGCTGGTCCTTCAAGGATGACTTGATTGGCTTTCAGTTTCTTCATTTTAGTCAGTGGAGATTTTGTGTTCATTTTTTTTAGTTTTTAGTTAGTTATTTTGTGTGTTTTTGTTGATTTTGTGTACTGTTTGCATTAGGAATGTGTAGTTGAGCAAGAAATAGTTGGGTTTGTGTATTTTTGTTCGTGTTTAGTCGTATTTTGTGTTTTCTTTTTTGTTTGTAAAGTTGTGTAGTTGACAAGTTAACGTACTTATGTGAGTTGGAATGGCATATTAATATTTGGTTAGATATTAGTTGTCTATGACATAGTAACCTAGTATTTTTTATATCACATATTTTTTTACTTAAATGGGTGGAAATTCGGATTTGTGTCAAGTTATACTTTCTTGGATATAAATTTTTGAACTCAATGGTATTAGGGAGGAGTTTTGTGAATTCATTTTGATTGATAATACACATTTGAAAGTTAAATGTTCAGATCATTTCCTTATGATTTGTCGATAAGGGTGGAGTTCGGTATGAGATAGACCTTTGCTTGTTCATATGTGTGCAAATGAATGGTAAAGTATTTGTTTCTATTACAGTTGTATAAGTCTTACAAGTCCAACAACCAGTTAATCGGTGACTAGTTCCTTATGTTCCTATGTTCTCCCATTAGCTTAAAAGGTAAAAAAAATAGCTTGCTTTACATAAATGCATGAGCATGGTAAAAATAAAAATGGAAAGGTAGTTTACGTGAAATTACGTACTGTATTTACCAAGCAAAAGAAACAATGAGCCAAATAATGGTTGTCATAAAGGAATTACAAAAGGTTGTGTTGCCATTTTGATTTCAACAATTTTAATAGTTCTTTAATAGCTTACTATTGTATGACATTTGCGTGCTTATCATTATAAGGCTCTACTTATCTTTTTTTGACCTATTGACGGTTATAAGGTCTTGACCACAATAATTTTTAGATTGGTTGTAGAAACCAGTCTATGTATTTTGCCTGATGTGAGCATATTAGTTAATTTGAGTTCTTGCATTTGTCTTTTTAAAAGGTTTCCTTGATGTGAATTCGTGTGGCTATTTTGGTTTATGTATTTGTGTGATTTGAGTTTTATGTGGTTGATTACATTTCGGACTAGGTTTTATGAGCCAACTACTTGTCTCTAATTTTAGTATCACCATTCCAAGCTCATGTCTAGTCGTGTTTGTTTATCGTGTTTATTTTGTGTTGGTTGTTCTTTTTCTGTTTTACTCAAGACTAGCAAAATGTTAGGTTGTGAGAGTTGATAACTATATATTTAGAGTATTTTTATGCGTCAATTGTTGTGTATTAGAATAAGTTAAGTCTCAATTTTTTAGTATTTTGTGTTATGAATTGATACTTAGTAGTTTATAAGTTTTTGTGCTTGTTTATTAATTAATTGTGTTTAGAAGGTAAAGATGTCAATTTATTGTACTTTACATTTTGTGTGCAAGATATTGGAGGGCCTGCAAGATAGTCTTTTCACAAATACGGACTAGAGGATGGGACTTGAATTGGCAAAATTTATATTGAAGGTTGAAGAGTCAAGCGTAGTCAACTCTTGAACCAAAGGGGATTGAGTGTAGTCAGCATTTTTGTCAAAGCCATTTTCTCAGGAGATGATAAAAATCAAGTAGACAACCGTAGTCAGTACTTGAACCGAAAGACCAAGCACAGTCGGTGCTTGGACAAGCCAAAATAAATGCTAATTGCGGTTGTCAAGTGTGTGTCCTAGGCTTTTTACATTTTTCATATAAATATTGGATTTTGTTGTTACTAATCGAACATATAGCTATTGTTTTAGGGGTTTATTATTGCTCTTTGGACCATAGAACTATATAAACTTCTCCAGTTTATTATACTATAAACATTCAGTTTAGAGGTTCTTCGACTCAAGTTTAGATTTAATCATCAAGATTATTTTTGCTAATTTTTTCCTCTTTATTTATTCTCAATCAAATTCAATTGATACAAATAATTTAAATCTTTAATTTAACCATGAATTCTTGCTATCTGATTAATTCTTGTCTAATTACTCAAAACATAATGCACTAAATTCACTAAAGTTCGGGTGTGGGTGATGCTATTTTCTACGAGTTAATTCGAACAAGGATCAATTGGAATAATATAACAATTGGGTAACAATTAACACAATAAGACAATTTCGGAGAGTAATTAACTGCAGATTTGGTTAACTTGGACAAGGTGATATGGAAGTTGATCCACAGTCAAAGACCCGTTTTAATTGTTAAATTAATTTAATTTGAGATCAAAGTGGACAGATTAATTAATTAATTAATATTAATTCCATATAGTAAAGAGTCAAATTTATTAATCTAGGAAACAGAGGAATCTACTGTTTGTTAATTAATTTGATAGTTTTTAATTACCGAAAGTGGGGGTTAAACAGATATTTGGGAATTCGACTTCTATGTAACATAATTAGACCAATTGATCTGAATTTCGAATGATTAGCTATATCGAAAATTACTAATCTAGTACCTAACCGATCTTCTCTACTATTCGAAATACTCTTTATATTATTTTGCATAATTTTTGCATTCTTTAAACATCAGTAATTTTATTTTTGAGATTTAAATTCTAAAAAAACCCAAAAGCATTTCGTTGTGATCATCTACATAGAAATTAATTTAGAATTTTGTTACTTGTCTATATAGTTTTCATAGGAACGATCCTTATTTACTCTACTACATTGACTCTGTGCACTTGTAGCTATTAGTAGAAAGTTGTAAAAAAGGTTAATTTAACTTTTCTGACATCACACCATAATAATATCCCTTTACTACAAATACACCATTCTTTGACATGATCGATTTATCAGACTCAACGAATACTTTTATACCTCTTTTACATAATAAATATGCAAAAACTATATTTTTTCTAATATTTGGAACTTGTACTGAATTTAAAAGTAGTAATTTTTTTTCAGAAGGGAGTTGAATTTCTGCACTTCATTTTCTTAACACTGGTTAGTGGTGTCATAATTATCCAAAAGCACTTATTTTCTATTCTCAGATTCTTTGTAGTCTTTGAACAATTGTTTCTTATTGTAAATATGAGGGGTTGCACCTTAGTCATACCACCAATCATTAGATTTGGTAATAGTAGCCCTATGTACTTTAGTGATCATTCCAACATGCATGCTAGAAACCATAGCAGTCATTTGCTTTGTTTGAACCACTAGAATTTGCATTTTGTTTCTTGTATTTGTTTTGAAACTTGCAATATCTTTTAAAATGTCCTTTATTTTTTAACTTCCTCTAACCACTAGAATTTTTCTAATTTTTTGATAGAATCGATATAATTCACTTAGGAACTACTCTAAAGCAAATTTCTTATCAAAAGATCGTGATTCTTCTTCAATTTCAAAATAATTTGTGAGTTGATCCAAAGTGAAAATTTCATGAGCACGAAGAAATTTTTTTCTATATTTATTCTAATTTTGTGACAACTATACTACAATTGCCCCTACTTGTAGTGTTCCAGACACAACTAATCATTTAGTATTTCAAACTATGACTTTAAGTTCATGCACTTAATTAATTATGGACTTGCTATGTAACTTAATAAATTCAAAGTATTTAGAAATTATGAATTTTATCCTCACTTTGCTTTTCATACTGTATTTAGTTTCTAATCCAATCGAGATCTTCTTTGGAAAAGTTTTTGAGAACAAGTTATACAAATGATCAGATAATACATTCAAGATGTAGCCTTTGCGCATTAACTCATCATCTTGTTGTTTCTTTCTAGCCATTTTGTCTTCATCACTTTCGTTGTGTCTTGATTCAAGAATTGTTGGAATAAATAATCTAGCAAGTACATAACACTCAAAGTAGTGAGAAGAATTAGTATCTTGTCTCCATCTTGTAAAGTTAGTTTCATCAAACTTGTCTAATTTGACAAGTTCTTGATTGATAAACTTCAAGGATACTTCAGCAGACTCCATTAGAAAATCACTTAAAAATTATTCTTAATTAAATGCAAAGATAAATCAAATAGAATTTAGAATAAAGAAATTTTATTGTAATTTGAAGGCGTAAAGTATCCCTATCTTTTATTCAATTTTGCCCCTACTAGTCTGTTGAAACACAATGACTAAAGAAAATAATATATCTCACTTTATATCTATTTGATAATCAATCGAATTCAATTTTTGAATTAAATATCACACTTTATACATATATTAATTTGTTATAAATAATTATCACATATAAGTGTGAAAAAGAAAATAAACAATTAAAGAATGGTGTAAATGTGTCTGAGAAAGAATTGTGTGTGTGAAAGAGAGAATGTGTATGTATGTGAGAGAGAATATGCGTGTGTTATAGAGTGTGTATGAATATGTATATGAATGTATATGAGAGAGACTGTGTATAAGAGAGACAATGTGTGTATAAGAGGGAGTGTATGTTATTGTATGCGAGAAAGTGCGTGTTTGTGTGAGAGTATGTGTGGACAATTGAGAGAAAGTGTGTGTGAATGTGTGGTGAGAGAAAATACTGCGTGTAAGACTGTGTGTTTGTACATTTTATTTAAATTCTAGTAGCTTAATTGAAAATTTTTTCACTTAAATTTCGAACACAAATTAAATAGTATATAACGTATTAAGTGATAAGAGAATTCTGTTATCAAATATGTTGAATTTAAAAATCTCGTAATCAATTAATTTTCAACACTAAATTGAATTATTGAACAGCCCTTAATGTGTTAATTGTTTACAACACTAACATATATATAGAATTTGAATTTCTACTAGTGAAAGGGCATGTCTTATATTTGAAAAAGTATAATCGTTCACAAAAATTAATTATCATTTCAAAGAAACATACTTCTTCGTGAAATTTAACCAAATGTTGCAACTATTTGTTGTAACGCAATTCCTCCTAAAACTAACCAAATATCACAATTTTTCTTAAACTTGTGTAATAGAATATAAGATCTAACAAAAGCGACGAGTTGAAAATTACAAAGTAAGTTCAGAACAATAATAAACTTGTAACATGTGAATTGTCTTATTTATATTATACAACAACATTTGGCAGCATGTAGTGTTCTCGCATCATGCTGCAAATGCTGAAATTCGTGGCTTACCATTTATTAAACACGCCAACATACGGTGCATCCCGTCAACCGAAGAATAATGTCCCTCCATTGACGTTATATTCTTGTAAAACGTTAACTTGAGAGTTGTTATATTGCCCTCGTAAATACTTTATCAGCTGCAATTGACCAAGTAAATTAAATTTGTAACCAAAAGGTGTTATACTGCGTGCCTGTCCAACAATGCTGTTCCCGGCCTCCCAAAATTCTCCAAACGTTGGTGCCCTCTTAATTTTGAGTCGTATTACTGGTAAGTTTGGTAAAACTTGAGTTGAATTCACTATCAGGCTATGCTTGATGATTCATTTTTTGCCTGTTCTGGATGATAGATATTTATATTTGTAAAAAAAAATTCATTCTATGCATAAACAATATCACAGAAGACTGAATACGGAATAAAATAAAAAATTCGTACCTCCAGCCATTGGTGAAATTGGGTCTCTACAAAATGAAAAACAAAAATATTTTTGGATGTTTCTAAATCTTAGACAAAACTAATACGATGGTGGATTCTTCATATAGATTGTTATGTTTGGAGACCCAAAATACTATATATTTATATTGTTTTTACTCTTCTGAAAAATTAAAGTGACTATAGTAAGTGGTTATCACAAACATAATAATTATTAAAACATAACAATTATCACAAAAGTAGTTATTATCTCAAATTTGATAAATATCAAATTCAAATATTGGATCAAATATTTGAAATTTAAAAATAATGCCTACAAAACACACATGGGTTAATTAAAATGGCAACATTTCTTCCACTTGATTCACATATTTCATTCGATATACAAACTATCAAATTTCACAAGCAATACCCAGAATACATGAATCATGGTAACAAGCCCTTTAAAATACAAGTATTGTCTTCCATGTATCACTATGTATGTCTCATTCAATTCCAAACTTAATGTGATAACACAAATTAATGAATAAACCTTGTGCTCATCATAGTTCCAATTTAAGTGAAAATCTTTGGTGGCATACCTTTAGTGAAGGATCAACAATCATCAAATTAGTATTGAAGTGTTCAATGACCACTTTATTTTCTTTAACATGTTTTCAAATGGCTAAGTACTTGATGTTGAAGTGTTTGCTTCGACTAATACTCTTATTTTTCTTAACCATGAAAACGGCAGCTGAATTATCACAATAACCTCAATGGCCTAGAAATAGTATCCACAACTCTAAGCACAAGCATGAAAATCTTCAACCATACACCAAACAAGGTTGTATCAAAACAAGAAATGAAGTCAGCTTCCGTAATAGAGGTTGAAATCAAAGTTTGTTTTGCATTTTCCAAGACACAACTCAACTGGCTAGCAAAAAAGCATAACCAAATGTCGATTTTTGCGAATCAATGCAGCCAACATAGTTTGAATCTGAGTAGCAAAACATCGAACATTACCTCTAGATTATTAGTCCGTCTATACATAAGCATTTAATCTTTCATTCCTTAAAGGTACCTCATTACCTTCTTGCAGCTCTCTAGTGGTCCATACCTAGATTACTTTGATATCTTCCCAACATTCCCACAATAAATGCAATTTCAGGTCTTGTGCAAACCTAAACCTATACCACACTTCTAACAATAGAAGAATACGGAATGTTTTTCATCTGTTCTCGCTCATGGTCATTTTTCGGACATTGGTCCAAGTTGAACCTATCACCCTTCATAATGGGTGCCATACTTGGTGAACAATCTTTCATCTGAAACCTCTCTAAACCTTTGTTAGTATAGGTCTCTTGAGGTAAACCCAAAATGCATTGAGTTCTATTTCTTTGGATATTTGTGCCAATGACATAAGATGCCTCACCCATGTCCTTCATATCAAAGTTTCTAGAGAGAAATTGTTTCATCTCATGTAGCATTCCTATGTCATTACTTGCAAGAAAGATGTCATCTACACACATACAGAACAAGGAAATAAATCTTACTCCCACTGACTTTCTAGTATATATTCAAAACTAAACAAAAAGATCACAACACGAAATTTCAAATACCACTAATAGTAGGCTTGCTTCAATCCATATATAGACTTCTTATGCTTGCAAACCAAATGCTCATTTTCACTAGAAGAGAATCCTTGAGGCTGTTTCATATAAATATCTTCCTCTAGATCTCCATTAAGGAACGTCATATTGACATCTATTTGAGGCAAATCCATATCAAAATGGGCAACAAATGCCATAATGACTCGAAGAGAATCTTTCGTAGATACAAAAGAAAAGGTTTATGTATAATCAATTCCCTCTTTCTGAGTGAATCTTTTGGCAACAAGCCTCGCTTTATATCTCTCGATGTTGCCCAATGAGTCTTTGTTGATTTTTGAAGACCTATTTACATCCTATAATTTTTACACCTACAGGTAGTTGGATAAGATCCCAAACTCTGTTCTATGCCATGGAATCCGTGTCTCCTCTTTCATGGCATTGTACCACAAGTCAGAGTTATTCCATCTCATTGCTTGTGAAAAAGTTTCAGGATCATTTTTTACTCGAATGTTGTATTCAGGCTCTTGTAGATACACCACATATTCATCTAGAATTGTTGTTTTCCTTACTCTTGCAAATATTCTTAATGTTGTACCAATATATCCTAAGAACATATTGTTCAACTGGTTGTTCAATAATTTTAGGTATTTGTTGAATAGGATCAACTGGATCATTATCGGTAGTTTGTCGAGTTTCAAGGACAGGTTGTTCAACACGTACGTGATCTTGAGGAACGTGGTGAATAACAATAGTCCGCCCATAACTAGAAGTACAAGATTTTGGAATAGAATATGCTATCTCAAATCCAATATCCAATGATCTATCACTTCCACTAATCAGGTCATCTCAAGAAACTTTGAATTTCTTGACTCTACAATCCTTGTACCATTAGACGGATATTAAAATCTATATCCCTTAGACCTGTATTCAGCATATCCAATGAAATACCCACAAACAGTTCTTGGGTCCAACTTCTTTTCTTGTGGGTTGTAGACTCTTACTTTAGATGGGCATCGCCATATACGTACATGTCGCAAACTCGGTTTCCAACATTTGAATAATTCAAATGATGTATTTGGGAAAAATTTGTTAGGAACTCAGTTTAATATGTACATTCCTATCTTAAGAGTTTCACTACACAAAGATTCAAGAAGTTTTGAGCATATTGCATGCTCTGCATCATGTCCAATAATGTTTAGTTTCTTCTCTCTACTACACCATTTTGGCTTGAAGAACTAGGTGTTGTGTATTGAGAACAATCCCATGCTCATTAAGAAACCTTGCAAAATGATCAGGTGCTTGTTCATCTTCAATGTATCTACCGTAGTACTCACTAGCCCTATTTGATCTCACAATTTTAATCTACTTTCCGCATTGTTTCTCTACTTCTACCTTAAACACCATAAAGGCGTCTAGTGCTTCATTTTGTCTGTTGTTAAGCAAGTTGAGATACATGTATCGTGAGTAATCATCTATGAAGGTGATGAAATACTTCTGACAATATCCATCAATGTTCGAACAACATAAGTTCGTCTGTATGATCTCCAACAATTCTGAACTCCTCTTGGCTCCTTTCTTCGGCATATTGGTATGCTTACCCTTTATGCAGTCCAAAAAGTCTCGAAATCAATAAAATCTAGAGTACTAGGTTCTCCGTCATCTATTAATCTCTTGATTCTCTTAACGGAGACGTGTCCCAATCTATGGTGCCACAACATAGAGAAAACATCATTCATAACACATCTTTTAACACCAACATTATTTTGAACATACAAAGTAGTAAATATAGCGTTGTTTTGTAAATTAATTTGAGAAAAGCCATCAAACGAAATACCAATCATGATAAGGTCATATTTATAAAACAAACTAAATCTAACATCTGAACAATACCAGGAATATCCCAAAGGTACAAGTCTTGACAATGAAATTAAATGGTTCTAGAGAAATTCAGAACATAAAATGTCCTTTCTAAATCTAAAACAAAGCTACTACTGAGACCTAAATTGCATGTCCCAATGTATTCACGTGAGACGGCATCTTAGTTCTTGAATAGATGTATTCCTCACTTTCCATTGGCTCCCTTAGGTTTCTCAATCCCTGCAACGAATTCGTAACATGTATTGTAGAACAAGAATTTACCCACCACGTGTTATGATTAGCATCTACCATATTAGATTCATAACATATAAATGAGACTAGGTTACCTTTCTTCTTCAGCCATCTCTGGAATTTGGGGCCATCTTTCTTCATATGCCCCTTCTTCTGACAGGAGAAGCACTGGATTCTTTCTTAACATCTCCTTGAGGAGACAACTTTTCCTTTCTCTTCTCCTTGGCTTGGTTGCTCTTGTTCTTTCCCTGAGTTGCCAGATACACACTCTATCTAGTTTCCATAGGCAGCCTTCCTTCCTCTTGCACACATGGTCATCAACTCATTGATCGGAGGACCGTTTGTCCTTATGTGTATTGTAAGAGATCTTGAAAGGCCCATACTGCTATGGCAGAGAGTTTAGAATGTAGCACAAGAAAAGACTCAGACATTGTAACTTCAAGATTTTTTAGTGGAGACGTTATGTCCCTCATGTGCATGATGTGTTCACGCATTCTTTTGATACCGATGAGCCTCATGGTGGAAAACATCATGATTTAGGGTGCTTGTTAAAACTTTATCTGAAAACTCAAATTGCTCATCAATAGCCTTCATTACCTTTCGGAATTATTAAACTGATCAACAGAACCCCAAATGCCAGTTGAAATGTTAGCCGTTATGAACATCATACTGAAGCGATTAGATTATTCCCACATTTCTTAAAGATCAACATCGCTAGGTTGGTTATTCTCAGTAATCAGAGGTTGTTTGTCTTTCATAATAGCATAATCAACATCCATTCACCCGAAATGAAGAAGAATCCTCAATTTCAGCAACTTATAGTTGTCACCCTTGAGATCAGGAATAGCTGTCACATTTCATATCACAAAAATCACAGGTTGAGAAACTGCAAAAAATAAATTATATACATACTTATGCGACAAATTTGAGGCATATTAACATTTATTATGTTTTACTAATACAAAACATACTAAGAAATATGAATTGCATGACATAAAAATTGCCTATGGGCTAAATTTCTATTCAAATAAATTTATATAATCAAAATGACAAAACAATTAAATCATGCTCCTTTCCTTAATTCCTTAGGGTAAATTAAGGAATATAATTTAATATTTCATCCCAATGAATCATATAATATAATAAGAATTTTCGTGGGATAAAATTTATTATATTAAATGTGATATAAACACAATTAATATCTTATATTATAAGTGATACTAAACCAAAAATGTATGTATTTTTTAATTAAAGATGCTGCGGCTACTGTATAATTAAAAAAAATTATACAGAAAACTATAATAACTATAGTAAAGCCACAAATATATGCATTATGTTCTTATATATATATATATAATAAGGAACAAACTGGAAGTAGTTTCCTTGAAAAACCAATACATTCCAAAATCAAACGACTAGAGTAGCTCACTGGTTGGAATGCATGACCTTTAACCAAAAAGGTTGTAGGTTCAAAACTTTCCACCAGCATCACTTTCTTCCCCCTCCACCTTTTTTTATTAATCAGATCTGAACTTTAGCTTCTTTATATATATATATATATATATATATGTAAGGAACAAACTGGAAGTAGTTTATATGAAAAACCAATACATTCCAAAATCAAACAACTAGAGTAGCTCATTGGTTGGAACGTCTGACCTTTAACCAAAAAGGTCATAGGTTCAAAACTTTCCACCAACGTCACTTCCTTCCCTCTCTACCTTTTTTTTTTTAATCAAAACTGAACTTATGCTCCTTTATATTTATGTTCCAAAACTAATTAAGCCACTGGAGTAGCTTAATTAGTCAGAATGTCTGACCTTTAACCGAAAGGTCTTGGGTTCAAATCCTTCTTTCAGCACTTGCGAATTTTTTCTTAAAATCAGAATAGGACTTTATGTAGTTTAGAGGAATATTACATTCTAAAAGTATACAAGCCACAACGGTGGCCTAATAGTTAGAAAACTTGACTTACCTCTTTTTTTTTTTTTTTTTGGTATCATCTTTTTCACCTGATTTCAACCCATATGGGGCTCACTCCCTCTAGTGTTCCCAATCCGTGCGGCACTTAGGTTTTTGACCCTAAGTTAGCATTTCTTCACACTTACAACAAGAGAAGAGAGAATTAAGAGAATGAAAACTCTATGTATTGAATTTCTCTAACTTGTGAGGTATAGTACAAATAAGAAGGTTGGCCCCTTTTCATACTTACAAGAGAGTATTCTAGAACTTGTCACATTAATTACAAATCTACAAGATTCTAGAGAATTCTAGGGAATATTCTAGGGCCCGTAAGATATTCTAGGGAATCCAAGGGCATTCTACGAAATTCTATGGTATTCTAGAATATTCCATAACTTTCTGGAAAAGAGTCTCCTTTGGATGCTCCTGTTGGCCGAACCTCTTTGTCTGAATGGGCAGATCTTGTCATTCTCCTCCACCTATTCTGGGAACGTCCTCATTGGCTTGGGTGGTATGGAATGTGTCAATCTGTTTCTTGCACTGCCAAAGTGCCTCGGCTGGCTCTCAACTATCCTTGCTATTTGGCAGATTGTTCCATTCCACCTTGTACTCAATCCTGGGCTTCAAATACCTTTTCCGAACCTCTTGTACCTTTAGTATGCAGTCTACTTCATGATCATAAGAGGTCTTGGCTCCCACAGGTGCTCGGTGTGACAATCCGCAACTAGGATCTTCCTCGTCCTCATAGTAGGGCTTTAGCAAGCTCACTTGGAATACCGGATGAAGTTTTAACTTCGGAGGGAGTTTCACCTTGTATTCCACCTTTCCTACCCGTCTTAGTACCTTGAACAGTCCCTTGCACTTTCGAGTAGTCCCATGTGCACCTTCCGGTATCTAAGTATGAAGTGCATCGTAACCAGCACAAGGTCGTCTTCCTCAAATTCAAGGAACTGCCTCTTTTTATCGGCCCACTTCTTCGTCTTCTTAACACCCTTGTGAAGGGACGCCCTTGCCAAACGCAGCTCCTCTTACCATGTTTTAGCAAGGTCATATGCTGCAGGGCTACCACGTTTCTGTCTCGCCACGAGGGTGCTAGGAGTTGCTGGATGCTAGTTACATTAGACCCTCCAAGTCTCCGTCTGGTATGCCAGTACTATTTCAGAAGAAACATGACGGGTCCCTAAGGATGTGCGTGAACTATAGGGCCTTGAATAAACTGACGGTGAAGAACAAGTACCCCATACCATTGATTGTCGACTTGTTCGACCAACTTGTAGGTGCACGATGGTTTTCCAAGTTAGATCTCAAGTCGAGGTTCTGGCAGGTACGTATTACGGAAGGCGATGAGCACAAGACGGAGTGCGTGACTCGATACGGCACATATGAGTTCCTTGTCATGCCTTTTGGCTTGACCAATGCCGCGCAACCTTCTGGACATCTCTAATGATGAACAAGGTATTTCGAGAGTTCATCGACAAATTTGTTGTAGTGTACCTTGATGATATTGTGGTCTACAATCCCACATTAGAGAAGTACATCCAACACTTGAGAGAGGTGTTCAAGGCGCTCAAGGAGAACCAACTCTTTGTGAAGAAAGAGAAGTGTGTGTTTGCTCAGCAAGAGGTGCCGTTCCTTGGTCATGTTGTAGGGGGGGCCAGATTCGGATGGATGAGTTGAAGATCCGAGCCATTGTGGAGAAGAAAGCCCCTACCAAGGTGGCGGAACTACGGTCGTTCCTTGGGTTGACAAAGTATTACAGGAAGTTCATACGAGGTATTGGTTTATGGCTGTATATGTTCTGTTCATGTATATGAATTATGGACCATGATTATAGGTTTACGATCTTGATGTTTTTAGTGAAAACTAAGGATAGAAATTATTAGAAAATCAGAAAATATATAGCCATAAACCAATACCTCGTATGAAATAGATATTTTAAATTAAAAAAAGTTAGAATCAATTTATAAATAATTTATAATATTAGATTTTCTCAACAACATGCGAATAGTAAACCCAAAGCAACATGCACGTATGTGTAAACCAAGATAGAGGTATAATATGTTTTGATGCCAAAGGATAGATATTTATATCTGTAAAAATAATTCATTTTGTGCATAAACACTGTCAAAGAAGACTAAATGCGAAATAAAATGAAGAATTCATACCTCCAGCGATTGATGAAATTGGGTCTTTGCATAATGAAAAAGAAAAATATTTTTGGGTACTTCTAAATTTTAGACAAAACTAATACGATAGTGTATTCTTTTAATAGATTGTGAGGTTTAGGAATCCAAAACACTCTCTATATTTATATCGTTTTTTCCCATCATAAAAACTAAAGTGGCTATAGTGAGTGGTTATCACAAATATAATAATTATCACAATGTGGAAATTATTACAAAAGTAATTATTATCTTAAATTTGATAAATATTAGAATTCAAATAATTAAAATAATTTAAAAATAATGCTCACAAAACCCACATAGGTTAATTAAAATTCCAACATTGGAAACACCAAAAACGAGCCATCATCGCTAAATGCTGGTCCTGTTGGGAAAGAGAGCCCATCCCTCAACACCTTCACCCCATTTGTAAAGGGATTGTATTTGATTACCTTCCAGTTGAATCAGGAGTAAAATTCCCTCGTACAACATTTCTGCACACGATGGATAAAATTTCACAGTTTTCCGTTCTGTGCTTTCAGAAGGATATGCAAAGACAACATATGGATTAGTTTTTTGAAGAGATTGGTGAATGATTTAATTATTCTTCAAGATCTTAACCATTTTGAAGAAACTTTATTTTAGTCCAATTTTCAAATTTTGCCTATTTTATTTTTTGATGAATGGCATCACGAGCGTTTATGCGTAATGACTGTGACAATTTCTAAGATGAAGTAACTACTATGAGGATTCGATTCTCAAAATCAAAAATAGTTTCCCCTAGGCCAAACTTTATCTTTGTACCCCAAACATATACACCATTTTCACTTTGCACGCTTAATTTTAATTTTAGCACATTGCAAATTCACTTAAATTCGTCCAACTACAATTCAATTTTTTAGTACCGTTACCATAATTAATGGATGTTCAAATTATTTGCAATAAAAACCTGCAGTGGAATATTAACCGAATTTCTTAAAACTATTAAAAATTAGACCAAAATCAAACTAATATGATAGTAGCGGTGCGATGTATCCAAAATTTTTGGAAATAGGGTCCAAAGTGGCAATTGGTCATGAGTTAGGATGCAAAGTGAAAATAAGCCGACCTACTTTGATGACATATCTATTTATTTTAATAATGGTGTTAAATTGAAGTTAAAAGCATTTAAGAGTTGAAGATGCAATAAGTCCAAACTTGATATTTCAGTATAGAGTGATAAACTAATTTAAGTCATGGGGTGTAAAATAGAGTAATCTTTTCCCTTATACTTTAAGTCCTTCCTTACATAACTAAAATCCAAATCATAATTTCAAATGAAGGAATGACTCTCATGATTGAGGAATTACCAATGTAATAAACAAAAAAATTGGTTGAAAAGAATTATAAGTAATGATTTGGAATCACAAAGAATGTCAAGTGTTAGAAAATTTTTCAAGGAAGTGGAAAAAACTTCTCCAGAAGAAACGAGTTTTACGTTTGACAGACTATTATGAATAAATAAGAGTAAGTAATGCTGACGGTATTCAAATTCTTGACTAAGTTGTACTTTAGTCTAAGTAATATTAATGGTATTCAAATTTTTGACTAAGTTGTACTTTAGTCTATCTTCTTTTGATTTATTATTTTGGTATCCCATCTTTTAAATGAATACTTGTTGGGATTTGTAACCCAACTTTTAATATTTCACATGCCAAATATTTACTTAACATGCAATATGAATGGTCCTGAAAGAAATTCAAATTGCCAAAAATATGTGATCATCTTGACAGAAACTACTCCATTTTGTCAGTGTCCAAAAAGAACAATTGTCACTCAAAAACTTAGAAATTTTTGCTGCAAGATCAATTGCAAATTAAAATTCATGAAACGTACCTTATATCAAAAGTTTGGGAGGCATCCGTGAAACGACCTCTCTTATAACTGGATTAAGATCGATGCCATTAAGAAAATGAAAACGGACACCACCTACACTGGTAGCAATTATTGTAGCTTTCCCACGATTTGGTCCAACTACAGCAAAACCAAAAAACGTTTCCATTATATAGAGAGATCCAGTTCCAGGGTCGAAGCTAGTTCCTAAGCTTCTTCCGCAGCGTGGCCCCAAATTTATGTCCGTAACACCATCACAAAACTGCTTGTCCCTAAAGAAAAGAAACATGGATAATTGAATTCAGCACATATGCTGTTACATTTCAAACTACAAAGGCATCGTGAGGCATATATAGACCTTGAAACACATTGAAAACGTTGTTAATTATGTCACAAATAACGGAACAGGGAGTTTGACATTATCCAAGCATTTGAGTGATTATCTGATTAATTAGTGATATTGCTGCATGTTAAATGAAAGGTGCTCATTAATTTCTAAGTAAATGGCAACATTAATTGCTTGTTTGGAAACTTCGTGACTAAAATGTTATTTACAATGTGATTTCAAATTATATAACCTGGATTAGATTTCCTTTTCGTTCTATCAACTCAAGGTCTTTTAATTTGTAAGGCGATCAAATTATCAAAAAATTTAAAGTTTAAATTTTTATTGCTCTCAATTTCATGTGACCGATCTCATAATATTACTATAAAAAGTTGAAATACATATTGTTGACGTCCTAATCTTGGAGTAAAAGAAGTAAATTACTTTTGTCCTAAACATTTTATTAACAAAAAAAAAAAATGACATGGGCTTTTGGCTTATTGTGTAATTCGGTAGTCCTACGCTTTGGTCAACGCTAAGTTGAGGGCGGAGTCACTTTAGTCGGGGGGCAGTAATTGGCCCTCACAGTCTTAAAATTACAAATTAGATTAGCAAAATTTTAATTTGGTTAAATTAGTCTTGCATTTTTGTACCTCCTGAATTGTTTAAAATTTGCTTTTCACATTGCATTGGCCCCCTAAAGATTTTAAATTCTTTATCTTTGCATTGCTCCGAAGAATAATATAAGTTTTTATCATCTTTCACTTTAAAAAATTTGAAAAAAAAATTGCTATTAGAATCAGGAAAAGTTAGAAAAGTCTGTAGTTAAATATAATGGACAACTTCACATGTGTTATTGATCTGTACCTACCAAAGTTGTTGTTCCCATACCTTTTGAGTAATAGCTGAACTGCCTCTGTTACCAAGGAGATGATTCTTTTTAACTTATAGGTAAATAATGGATCATTTTTTTTTCACTTTACATGTATCAATTTTCAGGTTGAAATCCTCTGCATTATTATTTCTCAAATTTCCTTCAATAATCTATTATATTTAAGTAATACAAATTCTTCAATTTTTTTGATTATGTCAATAATTTTGTTTTGATGAGTAGATCATTATATTTTAAAGTAAAATCTAATATCTATTCAAAAATATTTTATCACTCAAATTATACGAAACAATTGGATAATGTAACATACGTCAAAATCAAGACAAAAACTTAAACGTTTAATAAAATGAAAAAAGTTAATTTATTTGTTTTCAAATTTCTTGTATAGAAATCGTATCTGTTAAATTATATCATGAATGGTTTTGATTTCTTAAAAATAATTTAAAATTGTATTTTTTAGGGTGTAGTGTAGCGAACTTCTCTGCAATTAATAAAAAGGAGTCTAACCCACAAAATTCTATGTAACCAAAAGCAATGTTTCATTCAGTGAACTAATGAGTTTAAATGATTCAAACATTAATTTTAACTATATAATTTAGTTAAATTCTATGGCAGAAACAATTTCTTTAGGTTTTAAAAATATGTACAATATAATACTTTATATTTTAAAAACTTGTACGCTGTACATTACAAAATTTTAAAATTTAATGAGATGGTTCTCAAATAGTAAAACTATACTTCCCTATAACCTAAACTTATGGGTTCAAGTCACCGAGCGATAGGTGGAGATTTACTATAATTTTTCTTTATGAAAAAAGGAGAAAAAAAAAAAAGAAAGAGAGAGAGAGATGGTTCCCAAATGTGTCTATAAAACTTCCCATAGTTCTAATTCTTTTTCAGTTAAATTAAAAATTAAATTAAAATTGAATGTCAATAAGTTAGCTAAATTTATTTTATGTTTATAAGAAATTTTATTCTGACTTTAACAACAAACTAAACTTATTTTTATGTATTTCTGCCTTGTGTCAGTGTACGTTATTCATTTATCAAAGTTAAAAGTAAAAGGTGAACACATGTTTTTACAAAAATGAAGTTACAAATAATGTTGTTATGCTTATTTTCAATCATACAATTGGTTACAAAGAAGTTTAGACTACCTATTTCGGTGTCAAAGTTAAGGATAATAAGTAGCAAAATATTCAAGATTTCATTCCATAAGAACATGGGCTTAGATTAACTAGAGAATCATCAATTAACCTCATTAAATGAAAAAGATCAATATTTTATACTATAGATATTCTGTCATCCAAAATTAGACTTACTTTACTTGAGAGGAATAATCACATAGTCGTACTGCCAAAAATTTAGTACCTATTCGGCACTACAGAAAAATGAGGTTTTAGTGACGAAAAGTGAAGTGATGACACAAAATTTCGTCAATAAAGGGTGTTATTAGTGACGATTTTTGATTTGGTCACTGCAGAACGGAAGAATTTGCCTTTTCAGTGATGAAATACCAAAAGTCGTCACTAAATCGTTAGTAAAGATTAGGCGGGAAAATTGCACAGAAATATATAGAATTTAGTGATGATATTTTGTTGTCACAAATATTTTCAGTATTAATGACGATGTTTTCTCATCACTAATATTTTATAAGTATTCTAGGATATAGTGACGATTATCCTTCATGACTAATATTTTTATTATTAGTTACTGGTTTTAGTCATCAATATTGACTTTACATATAGAAAGTAAATTTTTGAAGATTTTTCTATGCGAGTTTAGCTGGATTGTGTTGAAAAAGTTAGTTAGTTTGTGTATTATTTTTTTAGATATTAATTTTGGATTATAGGAATGAAAAAATTTAGATGTGTTTTGAAATGAAAATAATAAAATAAATACTGAGTTAAAGAAAAATAAAAAATTTGTATTGTTTATCTTATATATTTTTAAGTTACATAGTTGTAAAGATTTATAAACATTATTAATGTAAATTATAATCCAACATTTGTAATTGAAGGGAAAAAATTTTGTCTTTCCCCTAATATGATGGCCCCATTAAATAAATTAAAGATTAAAGAAAATAATTATATTTTATAGTAATAAATATGATTACCCAAATATTATTGAAAAAAATAATTAGACTACCTTATTGGATGCTTGCCTAACAAGGAAATTAATTCTAATTCTAAAGGCCAACTATATATAAAAAAAATGCCAAACAATTTGTTGTCACACAATATGCCAATGTGTGACAAATAGGGCATTTAGAGCTGCTGTGGCTTGTGTTTGTATGTTGTAGCTCAAGATTGTAGATAACAACTTATATGACATGTTAAGATACATATATTGACACATTAGATAATAAATTAGGATACATAATGTAACTAATTGGGCTTTGTACTTGGTAACCCAATTAGAAGTCTATAGATATTATTAATTTCAAGTGGTTTCCATATAAACTTAATTTGGTGCTTCATAAATTTATAATGTGATACATACATTTAATTTCTAGTATTCTAATTTTACCCTAGCAATTTAATTGATGCCTGATATTTGTTTCTCATGAAGTGCATTATAAATTATACAAATGTTGAATGATTTTCACAATTCTTTTTGGTTTGTTAAAGAATTTATAAGTAAATCATTATTGAACAACATGTTGTAATTTGAGTCATAATTATTAATTTAAAAAAGTTCGCAGTTTAATCTAAAAAACAATATGTTCTTTTGGCTTGTGAATTTGACACTTTTTAAGAAAGATAACAATAAGTATCTTATTTACTTAATTTCGTATAAACAAACTTCTACATATACAGTGATTTTCCAACTAAATTTTAGTAATTCATTAACAATTAGTACTATCATTATTACAAGAAATACTAGGGTCTTTACATCTTTGAATTCTACCATCACTTACACAGACATAAGGTGTTCGATTAAATCAATCCAAAGTAACTGAATTAGGGACCACAAGTCCTCGATTAAAACGTTAATTTGGGTAAATTTTGTGTATGGATCGATTGCATGTATCTGAGGAAGGAAAAGAACAATGACTATAATGGAAACCATTGCTAATATTCTACTATTCAAAGAAATTGTCAAATCCAAAAATGTCATAGCCAATGCATTTGTGACATAGGTATTTATAGGTAGAAGACTGTTATGGTCACAACCACGTCTCTTTCTTCCGCCAAACCTGCTGACCTACAATACTTACTTGTAGGATGAGCTATGATACGTAGGAATTATATCTAAAGGGTAAGAATAAATAGGCATATGTTTAAGTATCTAGAGCAACTTATATTTTTCTACAAATTTTAGTGGGTTAAATTCAAATTTTATAAAGGAACAAATAAAACATTTAAAGAGAAAAGATAAAAAATTTAAAATCTTATGCGTGATTGTCCTATCGGCCTCGCTTTAAATGTATCCTTTGCTATGACTCAATTGTCCAGCCTCTTGTTTGGTAGAGCAACTGACTAAACTAATAATACGAAGTTATGACACGAAAAATATTCATATTTAAAATCTCGTACTTACGAGAAAAGGTTTTTTACTATATTTAGCTCTGGCATTCTTCCCGCTAACCAATACATCTAGCTAGTAAGCTGGTTAGCAATATCTCTTTTTGGTTACAATGATGTCAAAAAGGCTTGTAACTGTCACTTCTTTCTTCCACGCTTAATGAGCCAAAAACATATATTGATGTCTCAATTTTTTTTTGGGGGTTAAATGCTAAAAATGTTGTGTGAACTTTTACCTCAATTCTAGTTTACCTCATTTATACTTTCTGAGACAAAATTTCCTAGACTAATTTATTTATTATATTTCCCTTTATTTCCTTTATCTTATTTGTTTTTCCTCTTATTTTGCCCATTCTCTCTTGGAACTAGTACATTGTGTAAAGTTATCATTTAAGTATTTCATTAATTATAAGCTTTAATTTTTTTCATGTGTCTAAATGATTTAATTTGTGTATTAAATGTTTTTCATATACAATCGACATACATATTTCATAATATAGATTTTGTAATTGATTATTTACACTAAATTAATAAATGAAAAACTACAACAGAATAAAAGTATGAGTCAAGCAAAATTAAAAATATTTTGGTCGAGTTTATCGACCTTTAAACTCTATGTTAGGCAGTCATTATATTTTTATTGCGGTGGACTATTACACTAGAAATAAATTGTTACTACATGAGTATATATTTTGCTATTTCATACATATAATAATAGTAATAAATTGTTTTCAATTTTCCTTAACTCAACATTTAATTTTGTTGTAGTATGTTTAATATTAACTTTTTTATTATTAATTAATCACAAAATCTATATTACAATAAAATATATAATATTTGTACTAAAATCATATTTAATCTGAAAACTAAATCATTCAGTCACATATAAAAAAATAGAACTCGTAATTAATGAATTATTAACTATTGTAAAAATTTTTTATAGTTCCAACGGAGAATGCGAGAAATTAAAAAAGAAAAAGAAAAACAATAGAGGGACAAGAAATAAAAGAGAAAAAGTAAAAAGAGTAATAATTAACATAGCACGGGTAAGTTGTTTAGAAATATAAATAAAGAAGTTAAGTACTTATTAAATAAGTTGAATAGGTAAACTATAACTAGGATAAAAGTTCATGAATGTTTTCCACATTTAACCCTTTATTTTTTATCTTTGATTGTGGTCCTCTTAATAGATATGCTTAAATTCTGTATAAGCATTAAAATACTTTTTTGGTCCACCCAAGTATAACAATGTAAGCTTTTTATAGTCATTACCATTTGGTGATTAAAAAATTTGATTTAGAAGTGGTTTGGTGAGGACAAAATTATAATAATCCAAATAACATCTCTTTTGGGATTTTGTTTTTCACATACAAAAATGACATTCAACCAATAGAATCTTGGTCTATTTAAAAGCAACTATAAAATACTAATATATGTAAAATTAAATCTATTATTTGAAACTGTTTTACAATTTTTCTAGAAATAGGTTTTAAAGTTCCTGAACATGCAAAACAAAGTTCAAGTTCAAACTATTTTTGCAACTTTACAGGTTATGTTGTTCCAAAAAAGAAAAATTACAATCAAATTTTTTTTTGAACTTTCAAATTATTTATGTGTTCTCCCTTTCTTGCGGACTTCTTGAGATTTTGTTACATTATTTATATCAAAATATAAAAGTATGAGTACTATAATGTGTTTGACATTTTATGTTTTAAGAACCCTCAACTTAGTACCTTACAATCATCCAAGAAAAAAGGCATAACTAAAAACATTTAAAAATTTTGAATATATGTGTTGTAAAATCAACATACCCAAAATATTAGAAAAGTCATTTTCTAAAGAACTAAATGTTTAATCTGGTTAAACTCATCTTACCTGAAATGGTAAAATGTATAAAATCGTAATTAAGCTTCAATAACACTCTAGCAAACATTAAACAAAAACAAAACATTAGAGTTAAAAAAAATTGTGTTCATCGAGTCTCAAAATTTTTTGATATGTTGGAATTGTATTTGATGTCTTGTTCTTTATTTTTTTGAGATAAAGTCTTTAATTTCAATAAGTAAAATATTGTAATCTTATTGTGAATTGGAATTTAATCCAGTTAAATTGCTGAGATGTAAAAGAAAATTTAATTGAACAATTTATTTCTTGTAAATCTATTATAGAAGATGTAAGTCTTCAAATTAGTGAAATTCTACTTTTGGGTTCATAAATGTTACATGTTGGGTAGTATTATATTATTTTATTTTGTAGAATGAAAACTTTAAATTAGCTAGAGGACAGATTTTTACTCTAGACCTATGGGAAAAAATCCATTTTCCCTTTTTTTTCCTCTTGGTTGTATTTGAAAAAATATTAATTGAAATGCATCATTTTTTACAAGAACAATCCACAAAATGAAGTCTTCTCATAAAATTCTGCATACTTGATAAAAAACAAGTTCATAACCTGTTAAAGAAATTCAACGACTTACAAATTAGTTTTCCCACAATAAACATTACATTTACATCTCATAATTATCAATCCATTGAAACAAATGATAGAGATATGCAAATATATAATTCTATAATAATCAAGACCACATAAATTTTTAATTAAGGAGGATGTGAAATCCACAAAATGTATGCCAAAATCAAAATTTATATGGACCTTTGGGGTTTTCTATAATCCATAAGAATAAACAAAATGTTACGGTCCCATTAGGGTACCAGCACCATTGTGCTTTGACAGTATAATAACATGTGCTTTGGATGTTGTATAATATAAGTTTTAAAGCATAATTGTATGGTACCCTAATGAGACCATATCTATGAATTCTCCTAAGAATAAATCAAATTTTATAGCTATTTTATTATCTTCTCGTAAGACTGATTATGCTAAACTCGGTACATGAAAAAATCAACTTAAAAATGTAAATTATGAATTGTAATCAAAATGAATTCATTAATATGATAGTTTCTATTTCTTTCTTTTTAAAAAGAATAACCAAATATAGATGAAAAAAATGCCCCATATGTCATGATATTGAAGAAAAATATGCACTCATGATTCGCAAAAAATATAAGTTAACACTAATTTAATAAAAAGTTACAACTTCTTAGTAAGCAGACAAGCAGCTAACTAAATGTATGTCGAAATTCAAAATTTCTATTGGGCATTTTTTTCTTTGTTTTTTATGTGACATGATGAAAGCAATTTCACCGAAGTAAAACGAAATAGAAAAAAAGGGAAAAATAAATTAATATAAAGTAAAAAATGCACATAAAATTTAGTATTTGAAAAATTTTAAAATATTAATGAGTTGAAAAAAAGTTATAATTAACATATTTCTTAGTAAACTTTACTAAATCAAAATATACTATTATTTCTTGAAGATATTTGCGTCATCAAACCTTATTGTTTTGCCAGTAAAACTTATTGGATTTTGCCTCCAAAATACACTTTGAATGAAATTTGATTTACCTCTATTTTTTTCCCTTTATTTGTGATAATTTTTGTCCCACACGAAAAACCAATGATGGATTTCTTCAACATATATGTGTTTAGCACTGTGCTTTTGAGCAATACTAGATGGGAAGCTAGACTAAGCATGGTTGGTAGTTTGGGAATTTTCCTCAAACAAACACACGTGTGCCAGCCCAGGCTAGCACGGCATGGTGTGGTGCATGTGTCTGATCTGTTAGTGTTTTACTCCTTTCACAAGTATTTTTTTTCCTATTTCTTTGTCTGTTATTATCCGAATTTGTTTACCCATTTCATGTTAAACTTCACTTGTTAATCTCTACCTGATTTTAGTATTCAAACTGGAATTGGAGGTTCATTTGTGTTATATATTGGATACTTATTTCTTCCTATATTTTCACCAAGGCAAACAAAATTCCATCAGTTTAACATGCCATAGCTATCTTTTCTATCAAGATAGTATTGTGACTTCCAAAATCTGGCCGGTTTGATCACTATAAATAAAGGCCTTGAGGTCTTCTTTGAAACACATTGAAAGATCTACTTTTCTACTTTCTCTTTGTTTCTCTTTCTTGGTACTGAGTAGTCTTGTGTTAAGTTCAAAGTTTTGTTTGTGAGTGCATGCAATCGAGCCTGCCATTGAATAAAGTAGAGTAACTGCCTAGTGATCCCATTTGCATCAATGGAGTATGATCCCATGGGCAGCAAAATCACTTTCAGAGATAGTGATTACATGCCTTGAAAATTCTATTATGGCTTTAATTATTGTTCTATCCAGATTTTTCAATAATCTTGGAAGTGATTTATCTATATGGCTGCAATGGCTAACATTGGTGTTGCTGACATGTTGAAATTATAACTGTTTGACGGCAAGAGAGCTGCGAACATTGATCTGAGAAGATTCTGTTTTATCTATAAATTCTCAAGTGAATTATGCTTTATTCGAAGATGATGCCCTTTCTAAATCCAATAGAGTTTATGCTGATGACTATCGAACCACTTGGGGTCACATACTAAATTTCATGATAGATGCCTTATTTGATTTGTACTACCCATATAATTCTGTCAAAGAAATATGAATGGCCCTAGAGAAGAAGTATGACTCTGAAGAACCTGGAAAGAAAAAGTAAATTGTTGCGAAGTTCTTGGATTTCAAGATAGTGGGCGACAAATCTATCACTGGACAAATCCATGCATACCAGAATATTATTTTGGACATTAATAAAGAGAGCATGAAAATTGATTGTCTTCGAAGCTGCTGCACTGATTGAGAAACTACCACCATCTTGGAAGGTGTACAAGAATACACTGAAATATTACAAAACTGCCATGATGCTTGATGAGGTGATATCTCACATCCAGATCGAGAAAATCAATCATAGCACTAAAGCATAAGTTTGATTTGGCTTATTGTCTTTGCAACCAAGGTGAACTTGGTGGGTAGCAAGCCCGAAGTAGTTTCTCAAAGGTTCAAAGATAAAAGCCATGGACCCAAGAAGGGCTAGAACAACAACGGTCAAAATCAAGACAACAAGTAGTATGGTAAGTTTTGAAAATTTGGTAAGATTAATAAAAAGTTGAAAGGACCTTGCTATGTCTGTGGAGTTGTAGGTCACAAAGCAAATAAATGCAGGTTTCACAAGGGACTATGGTTGCAACCAGCCAATCCAGTGAACCTTGCAAAAGGTGATGAGAAGGCAATTATTGTTGTTGTTTTCAAAGCAAACTTGGTCGATATAATTTGACTGAACGGATTGTGCACACTAGCACCAAGAAGTATTTGCTGCTGACAAAAGTCATTTCATTGAGTATGAAGGAGTGAGAGATGGGAACAAGTGTTCCTTGGAGATGCTTGTGCTGCTCCAGTTATAGGCAAGGGAAAATGTAATAGGGTGATAAGCTCATAAATGTCTTGAGTTTTAAGTATCATTTGCTACATTTTTTTTGTGTTGCAAGTAATATTTGAGTTAATTATGGGTTTAATTGGTTTATTCTTATATTTTGTAGGGTTGAATTGGAAAAGGAGATAAAAGGACAGAACAAAGTGAAGAAAATTCAAAAGGGTGAAGTGTGCTTAGCATTGACAAAGTTTGGACACTTTTTTGTATTTTGAGCATTGCTTTCTTGTCTGAGCTCCGATTAAGTAGATTCAATATGCATTGGAAAGGTAAGAGGAAGAGTTACAACTTTCAAGTTTTATATTTTTCCAAATTCTTTCGGCGTCAAGGTCAAAATAGGAGTTGAAATTGAAGTAGCTATTCTGGTTTTACCGCACGCGTGCTGAAGAATCTAGAGCATGTAGGCCGCTTCCAAAGAGTCGAATTTCAGGACTTATTCTAGCGCACATGCACTCAAGCCTACATGGTTGGCTAAATTTATTATTTTTCACAACTAGTTGTCTACCTGATTGGACTCTTTTTCGAGGGATTTTGCACGTTTCTTTTGGGATAAGAAACTTTAACCCAAGAATCCCTTATCAATAGCCCTTTTATAGTTAACTTGAGGGATACATAGTTTTTATCGTTCTTTGAGTCATAGTTTTTGTAACTTTGTATTTTGAGTTCTTCCTGGTCATTTGTACCTAAAAACTCAATTCTTGGTCAAGAGAACTGAAGTCATGGATACTATAAAGTTGTGAGACTTTTACATTCAATTATTCAATTCTTATTTCAAGTATTGGCAATTTTTCTACAATTAATTTCATGATTGTTTTGTTCTAATTCCTATGTTAGAAGCGTAGTAAATTAATTGGATAAATTGATAGCTAGATTAATATTGGCTGCATTTGTCTGTTTAATCTATGAAGCAACTATGTTTAATAATCAGTGGATTAGGGTTATTGAATATTGGGGAAATGACCAACTAATCGACATAACCGCGTTTGCTTATTATATAGTAAATTGCCTAATTGATCTTTGTAGTTCTCAATGCTTCTACTTGATTATTTTGTGGCATTTCTCTAGAATTAATTGGTAGTTATGATTAATTGGATTGCGTGTTGAGGATTAAGTAAAGGAAAGATACAAAAATGAGCTTTGAATTGGAATTCATGTAAGTTCTTCAATTAGTACTTCATATAGAATTGTTAAACCTTTTGTGTCGATGTTCAACTATCAAATTTTTATTGTGGATGTGACCAAGACCGAGAATATTTCTTCTACTGATTTCCTGCAATGCAATTCAATTTAATTCCATTATTGTTC
Organism: Cinchona pubescens; assembly: GCA_025175665.1. Taxonomy (NCBI): domain Eukaryota; kingdom Viridiplantae; phylum Streptophyta; class Magnoliopsida; order Gentianales; family Rubiaceae; genus Cinchona; species Cinchona pubescens. The sequence goes on from JANKKI010000152.1 coordinate 638,625, forward strand.
ATTAAATTGTATTTTAATTGAATTTTCTTCACAACCCCCTTATTGTTACAAATAGAATATAATTAATTACACTCTCTGTGGTAATGATCCTATACTTCTACAACTACCGTTAATTTTTAGAAACATAGGTTTTATTTTTGGGTGTAGGCAACATCGCGACCAAAATTTTGGTGTCGTTGTTGGGAAGTGTTGCTTTAATTGACTGTCTGTTTTGGTTTGATTTTTGTTATACTATTTTGTTTTGTTTTTGACTGTGCATGCCTGAAACTCGTTCTACTAACAAAGATTCTTTAAAGTTTGATCCCGAAACTGAAAAAACTTTGCAAAGGTTAACAAGAGAGGCACGTCAAGGATTACATGAGGATGCAAATTTGGCTAGAAATCAAACTCTTAAGGAGTTGGCTGCCCCGAATTTAAATCAACATCACCTTTGCATTACTTATCCTGCTTTAAAAGCTGATTTACTTTTGACTTAAAATCTAGACTAATCCATCTTTTGCTTTCTTTTCATGGATTGCCAGGTTAAGACCCTAATAAGCACATGGAGGAATTTCATGTGATCTGCATTAGGATGAAACCTGGCATATAAAGTTGAAAGCATTCCCATTCTTGTTGAAGAACGAAGTGAAGGATTGGCTATTTGATCTACCCCCAGGAAGGATAAGGCAATTCAACGAGGAATCCTTGTATGATTATTGGGAAAGATTCAACGAATCTCTGTGCCAAATGTCCTTATTATCAGATAAGTGATTCTTTATTAATTCCATATTTTATAAGAGTCTTTTTGTTCGTGAGAGGAACATGATCGACGCTGCAAGTTGAAGAGCTTTAGAGAATTTGACCGTAGAAGCTGCCCATAACTTTAAATCAAATATGGCAGCTCATCCTTAAAAATTTGGAACAAGGCTTGTTCCTACTCCCAACCATGTCAACGAGGTTAGTGTTTTTCTTCTTGAACAATAAATGGTTAGTTTAACCTCTTTTCTCTGTCAATTAGCTTCGGGAACTACAAAGTTAGTGCAAGCTTGTGACATCCAATGGATTTGTGTCCTATTTTGCAAGAAGATTCCTATGAAAAAGTAAATGCCTAGTTGAATTTCAAGGGCATCCTCGAAGAAACTATGATCCATACTCGAATACGTATGACCTTGGATGGAGAGATCATCCAAATTTGATCTACAGGAATCCCAAGTTCCACAACCGAAAGTGCAAAAATAGAAATAAGTTGCAGCCATATTGACCGCCCATTCTTCCAAGACAGCAATCGAACTCTACTCCTCAATCAGGTATGTCTTTAGAAGATATAGTGAGTTCTCTGGCCGCTAAAACTTTGCAATTTCAGCAAGAAACCAAGGCCAGTATTCAACAATTGATAGATCAAGTGGGTCAAATGGCGACAGTGATTAGCCATTTGGAATCCTTAAATTCTGAAAAGTTTCCATCTCAAACAATTGTGAATCCTAAAGAGAATGCCAGTACAATTGTGTTGACAAGTGGTAAGGAGGTTGAGGTACCTATTAGATGAGTTTCTGAACCCGCTAAAGCTGAGGAGAAGGAAGCCAAAGTTGAAAAAGAATTGGTTCACAATGACAGGGAGGTAAGTAAAGATAAGTCAATTCCCTGGAAAGAGTATAAGCCCAAACGCCCATTCCCTCAAGCATTAAAAGAGTTTGCAAAAGAAGATCCTAACAGAGAATTATATTAGACTTTTTGCAAGAATGCTAAGAAAGTATTCTATTATTAGATGCTATTAAACAAATACCTAGTTATGCTAAGTTTTTAAAAGAGTTGTGTACTCATAAGAGGAAGCAAAAAGATAAGAAACATGAGAAGATTCGATTAGGACAAAACGTTTCAGCAATGGTGCAAAAGAATCTTCGCACAAAATGCAAAGATCCAGGCTTGTGTACAATTCCTTGTACAATCAATAATAATAGGATTAAAGAGGGCATGTTAGATTTAAGAGCATCCATAAATGTTATGCCCTATTATGTTTATATTTCTTTACAACTTGCCCCTTTAATTGAAACTGGTACAGCGATCTAATTAGTTGATAGGTCTTTGGTCTATCCAAAGAATAGAGTTGAGCATATTTTGGTCCAAGTCAATGAACTAATATTTCTTACAGATTTTTATGTTCTTGACATGGAAAATTGTTGGTCCCAAAGAGCAGCCGAAGAGGGTGTGAATTAGGTTGTCTATAAAAGCAAACCCTTTAATAGATGTGCTTATTGAAAATGCAAACTTTGTGTAAAAAATAAACACTTAAGTACAAATGATCAAAGATAAATATTCAATCAATTGAAGCCCAAAGACAAATAATTGAGATAACGAATATCAAATGGAACTCCCAAGCTCATCAATTTTGGAGTACATCCACCAGTAGTGCCTCTTCAAAGAAGGTGAGGTAATAATCTTCTTGTACACAAAGTAGGTTCACCTTTGCACCAACTAAGTCCCTCTAGTTGAGCCAGAGGGTTTTACAAATAACTTCACTTTTGTACACTTGTTATCCTTCCGCTCTTACACTTGAAAATCACTCACTAGTCTACTCTTGCTTGCACTAATTCCATCTAGTTGAGCTAAGAGAACTATGCTACCCAAACCAATACAAACCCACAATATTTTAACCTATTTCTCCCCAAATAGCACTTACAAGTGTTTGTATTGAATGTAGTAGTTCCTTACATCATTTGGATGTTCTTGGGCTATTTATAGATGAAAGTCATGCTGGTACATTGTGCTGAAATTTGAGCTCCAACAGTTAGAAAACTAGCCATTAGGAGTTCGGACGGTGGTTCGGACATTCGATCATATATCCTGTAGCTTTATGAATAGTGCTTCGGACGGTCGTATGTGTCCAACAGCTAGACATAAACTTTTGCATTTTGAGCTCTTTTCTTCGGAAGGTCTTGTGCATCCTATAGCTTTTGGTTCGAACGGTCATGTACGTCCTACAGCTTCTTGTTCGGACGGTCATATGCGTACTAACCCACAGCTTCGGGTTTGAACAGTCATGTGCGTCCTAAAGCTTCTGGTCATGTTTCGGACACTCTCTTGTGTCCGAGGTACTTTCTTTTGGACGCTCTTCATCGTCTATAAGGTGTTGTTCAACTTTGGTTTTTTTTTTTTTTTTTTTGTTCGAATGATCATTTTTGTCCGAGCCTTCCTGTTTTTCTACACACTTGTTTTCAAGCCGTTAGTACGATTTGGTCATCATCAAAACATGATTATCATAACTGGGATAACAGTAATCCAACAATCTCTCACTTTTTGTTGGTGACAAATCAATTGGACAATTCTAAAAACAACCATAACATACGAAGCACAATACAAGAGGTTTTGTCTATTATTTTCTACCCCTTTTGGCATCATCAAAACATAAGAGTAAAAATAATTTATACACACAATCTCCGCCATAAACTATGCATGCAATTCAAGTAAGTATATCGAGGATAAGTGAAGTTCAAAACATTTCTTCTCTTATAAAATCAAGTACAAATGAGGAAATCTATGCGAAGGAATTAACATCAAGACATTTATCACTCATTTCTTACCAAAAAGCACCATCAAAACAATAAAGCATATGTGATGCAAATCAATTTCTAACAAATAAGCCATTTAGAAATGAGAATGCTCCCCCCTTTCTCTGGCAAGTAGTGACTTAATATAGATAAAATTTGGAAATACTTATACCCAAGCATTCTAAACAAATTCAATCACATAGTTGACTAATAGTTAAAAGATCATAGCTCACATTTAACACATTCTCAAAAAAATAATGTTACCCATTTCAATGTCATCTTAAGTTATATGCTTTGAACACCCTCCATGGATAATCCACCTAGAATCTCTTGGTGCTTTCCAAGTATACCTACATACAGAATTAGACAACAACTTTTGGTACCCAAACTTTTTCGGTCCACTTGTGTTAGTGAATTCACTTAATATCCACAAAGGTTTCATTCCCAAATTTTCATTTCTTTGAACATAACAATCTTTCTTCACATGACCATGTTGATGACAATAATAGCACATAATATTCTTACTGCCATACAAAGAAGATTTAGATTTAACAAAGAACAAATCGTCCTTTCTAAAAGTGGTAAAACTTTTATTGATGAGCATATTTCTAGTCCTTTTCCTTTCAAAAACATTTTCCCTTTTCTTTTGCAAAAGAACATCAAGATCATCTAATCTCTTCTTTAATGAAGATTGTACTTCCTTGATCTTGGTATTTACATCTAGTCTTCTCTTTAAACTGAAATTGCAACATTTTCTTTTGTCAAACTATTATTTTCATGCACAAGTTTGGAGTTAGCACTCAATAAAGCATTAACTTTAATTTTTAACTCTTTATTTCTAGCAAATGATTCTTTTAGACATTCATGCATTTTAAAAATAAATGATTAAACATCATCATCATCATCATTATCATCACAAGAATAATAACTAGAGGATACCGTATTATCTCCAAAGGCCATGAAAGCCATTTGAGTCGCCTCATGCTCTTCTTCAACTTCTCCATCCGAATTGCAATCATCCCATGTGATTTGGAAGTTGTTGAAGCAAGGATTCCTTGAGTCTTTTCTCCTTTTTATTGAACACTCATTTGCAAGGTGTCCTGATTTGCCATATTCATAACATTTTTCACTTGGCTTCTTGCTTGTATCTTTTTGCGAAGCCTTCAATGCTATGTCTCTTTTTTCCTTTGCCTCCTCATCATCTCGTACCTTATATTTTATCTTCAATTCAAAGGAGGTTAGTGAATACCTAATTAAAGACTCAATAGGCATAGAATTTAAATTTTTAGACCCTTCTATGGCAATGGATTTAGGTTCCCATTCCTTAGGTAAAGCATTCAAAATCTTTCTATTCTTTTCACCCAAGGAATATTCTTTACCTAAACTTTCCAAATCCTTTACAATATCATTTAACCTACAACACATCTTATCAATATTCTCATGAGGTTCCATTTTGAAGGATTCATATTTAGCCAAAAGCAGTGACTTCTTTTGCTCTCTTATATCTTCACTTCCTTTATGGATTTCTTTCAATTTGTCCCAGATCTCCTTGGCCGATTTGCAACCTTTCTCTTTCGTAGACTTATATGCATTCAAAGAATTATACAAAATATACATGGCTTTAGCATTTAAAGATAAATTTACTCAATCTTGTGAATTTAACTCATATATGGTCTTAGGCCTTAATCTATGTATCTTTTCGTCAAGAATATTAGCCTCAAAATGACCTTCATCAACAATATACCACAAATGCCAATATCAATAGATTGTATGAAAATTTTCATTCTTTCCCTCCAAATAACAAAATTAATGCCATTAAACATGGGAGGTCTAGTAATGGAAGGCCTCTCTAAAAATAAAGCATTATTAGTTGCCATAATGATCTTTACTCAAATGTGATAAACCAAAAGAAAAAGAGACCAAGCTCAAATACCAATTGTGGTCCCAAAGAGCAATCTAAGAGGGCGTGAATTAGGTTGTCTCTAAAAAGAAACCTTTTAATGTGCTTATTGAAAATTCAAACTTTGTGCAACAAATAAGCACTTAAGCGCAAATGATCTAAGATAAATATTCAATCAATTGAAGCTCAAAGAAAAATAATTGAGATAAAGAATATCAAACCAAACTCCCAACCTCATCAAGTTTGGAGTACATCCACTAGTAGTGCCTCATCAAAGAAAGTGAGTCAATAATCTTCTTGTACACAAAGTAGGCTTATCCTTGCACCAACTAAGTCCCTCTAGTCGAGTCAAAGAGACATGAGATTTTACAAACAACCACACTTCTGTACACTTGTTATCCTTCCACTCTTACACTTGAAAATCACTCATTATTCTACTATTGCTCACACTAATTCGCTCTAATTGAGCCAAGAGAACTATACTGCCCAAATCAATACAACCCACAATATTTTAGCCTATTTCTCCTCAAATATCTCTTACAAGTGTTTGTTTGAATGTAGTAGTTTCTTACATCATTTGGATGTCCTTGGGCTATTTATAGCTGAAAGATTTGATGAGTGGACACAAAATTCTTTGGTTTAAAAGAAACTTTGACTTGTTTACCAAATTGGCATGCATCACAAATTTTATTTTTCAAAAACTTTAGTTTTGGCAAACCTCTTACCAAATCCTTCTTAGCAAGTTTTTCAATCAAATCCATATTAAAATGACAAAGTCTTCTATGCCAAAGCCAAGGATCATCTATGGACGCGGTAAGACATTTGACATTGCTATTTCTAATTTTATCAAGATGAATCACATAATATTATCACATCATTGTGCCTAGTGCCCTTAAATAAAACAACATGATTTTTATCAAGGATAAGACATTCATGATTGGTAAAAAACACAAATAAATTTTTATCACAAAATTGACTTACACTTAAAAAATTATAGTTCAAATTATCAACAAGAAGCACATTCTTTATCAAGGTTTCACCATTTTTACCTACATCACCAATGCCGATTGATTTTGCTTTATTGTTATCTCCAAATGTTACTTTTCCACTATTTTTAGATACGAGATTTGTGAAGAGAGAAACATCACCTGTCATGGGCCTTGAACATCCACTATCTATGAACCTCTTAGCATTGATGATGTGTTAAGTAAGAATGTAGTTGATCAAAAGTAACTTTTGGTACCCACATTTTCTTGGGTCCATTTGATTTAGTGAAATTGCAATCAATCCATGCGACTTTCATTCCAAGTTTCTCATTTTTCTTGACATAACACATATTCTTGACATGTCCATGCTGTTGGCAATATCTACAAGATAGTATTTCTATTTCCATATAAAGAGGATTTTGATTTTACAAAACATAAGTCATGCCTTCTAAACATGATAAAATTTTTGTTGATTAATACATTTCTATTTCTTTTCAAATCAACAACATTTTCTTTCTTTCTAGTCAAGAGAGCATTCAAATCATCCAATCTTTTCTTCAAGGAGGCTTGTTCTTCCTTGACCTTTGATCTCACATGCATTCTTTTCTTCATGTCACAATTTTCTTGTGATAGCCTATTATTTTCATTCACAAGTTTAGAGTTAGCATTCAATAGAGCATTTGATTTCTTCACTAACTCCTTATTTCTAGCATATGATTCCTTTAAACTATTTCTTTAGCGGAAATGCATCCCTTTACACGAGTTGATTCATCTGCATCCAAGGCATTATATAGCACATTCATGGCTTTTGCATTTAACGTCAAGTTTGCCTTGTCTTGTGGAGTGAGCTCATCCCTTGTCTTTTCTCTTCTTCTATTTGTGTGATCAATCAATGATAGTAGCTTCAAAGGGACCTTCATTAACAACATACCACAAGTCAATATCAATAGATTGCATAAATATTTTCATTCTATCTCTCCAACTAATAAAATTTGCCCCAATGAACATAGGGGGCCTAGTAACGGATTGACCCTCAAAAAATAGAGCATTGTTGGTTGCCATAATAGTTCTTTTCTGAAAAGCAATTTAAGCAATAAAATGAGACGAAGCTATGATACCAATTGTTGGTCCCAAAGCAACCTAAGAAGGGGGTGAATTAGGTTTCTAAAAATACTTTTTAGAAATATTAAGCTTATTGAGATTTTTCAACTAATAATTAATATAATAGAATCAATGAAACTGTGAAGTAAGAAAGAGCAGAAATTAAACAACCAATACTTGCAAGCTAACAAGCTTGAAGTATTAATTCACTAGAATGCTTCATACACTTGGTGAGCCAATAATCTTTACAAAGTAGGGAAATTCTTGCTCACACTAAAACTCTTTTAGTTGAGGCCAAGAATTTTACTCACAACCTCACTTTCGTACAAGATTATCACTCCACTCAAAATTGAATTGCACTCTAAACTGTAAACTATTACAATATAGCACTATAGCCTATTTGTACTAAAATTGCTCTTTTCTAAGGCTTGTATTCAATGTATTAGATGATCTTTATAGAATATTAGAGCAGTTATTTATAGGAGCAATAAATGGTGGTTGCAACTACTTCCCAACTGCTAAATAATAAATGAACAGAAAGTACCCGTTGAGGTTTCGGACGTCTGAAATAAGTAGGATGCGTCCGACACAGCGTCCGATCTCCATGCAGTTGGTGAAGAACATCGTTCGAACGGCTGTGCATGCGTCTGTTCCATCATCTGATCCGAGCTTCGGACCGTCATGTTCGTCCGAAAGAGACTTTGTTCGGACAGTTGTGTGCGTCCGTATAGAAGCATTAAGATCCTTGCTTTCTGCCTGTTGGTTCGAACGGTGGAATGCGTCCGAGAAACTTGACGACATAGTTCAGACAGTGTACTGCGTCCGAACACCCTGTCTCCCGCAGAACAAGTAACAGACCTGCAAAGCTTGTTTATAGAGTTTAGTGCTTATGTCGTCAACAAAATAAGGTTTGGAAAACATCAATGTGGGGAAGGGTTATTATGTCTGCTTGTTATATTCTTAACCGAATACCTAATAAGAAAACTTTAAAGACACCTTGTGAACTATAGAAAGGTTATGCTGCTAACCTTGGGAATCTAAAAGTGTAGCTAAGGTAGGAATACCGCACATTAAAAGGAATAAAATTTAGTCTAAAACTGTTGGTAGTGTCTTTATTGGTTATGCATATCATAGTGCTACCTTTAGATTCTTAGTTTTGGAGCCCAATCATGTTTTGTAAACTACAGATTCTAAATTTTTTGCGGATATTTTTGCAATGAATAAAAATTATGTAAGAATGTTGGCTTAAGAAATTAAGGATTTAGAAGAACATGATAGTAAATAAACTCAATAATTGAGAAGAAGTAAATTAGGGCATGAGTGGAAACTAAATTTGGTTCTGATTTTACAACTACCTTCATAACTCAAGAAGATCTAAAAACATATAAAAAGATAATGAATTTGATTAATGCTAGTTTTTATAGAGTGCAGTTAAAAATGAACTTGAATCCATAATGAGTAATCATACTGTGAATTGGTAGATTTACCTAGGGGTGTAAACCCATTTGGTGTAAGTGCTTGTTCAAAAAAAATTAATGCCTGATGGTTTTATAGATAAATTTAAGGCATGTTTAGTGGCCAAAGGTTTTATATAAAGGAAGGCATTGATTACTTTAGCAGTTATTCACCTATCACTTGAATAACTACTATTAGGGTGCTTGTTGTTATTGCTTCCATATATAATTGTGAAAACTACTTTTTTGAATGGAGAATTGGAAGAGGAAATGTACATGCATAATCTAAGGATTTGTTGTTGAAGGACAAGAACAAAAAATGTATAGACTTGTTAAATCCTTGTATGATCTTAAACAAGCTGCCTAAACAATGGCATGAAAAAATTGATAAGACTCTTGTTTCTAATGACTTTAAAGTAAATGAATATGATACATGTATCTACAGCAAATTTCATTGAAATGTTGGAGTCTTGATATGCTTGTATGTTGATAACATGCTTATTTTTTAGAACTGATTGAACTATTGTTAAACAAACCAAGTCTTTCCTTCTAATTTTGATATGAAAGACATGGGTAAAGCTAACATTATTTTGACTCTTAAATTGACTAAAATTAACAATGGTTTAAAGCTTTCTTAGTCACACCATGTGGAAAAAATTCTTAAAAAGTTTAATCACTTTGATTTGGATATTATTAGTATACCTTATGATCCTAGTATGCATTTGAGAAAAACTATAGGTGATAGTGCCTCACAAATTCCATATGCCAAAATTATTAGGAATGTGATGTATTTGATGAATTGTACTCGTCCTGATATTGCTTATATTGTTGGCAGATTGAGTAGAAACAAACATAATCCTAATTTTAAGAGTCATTGGAATATATTATCTAGATTGCTTAGATATGTAAAGGAACTATGCATCTAGGACTTTGTTTCCCTAATCCTTCTATGCTAGAAGGTTACTGTGATACTGATTAGGTGTTTGATAAATCATGAGCTTAACTCCACAAGTGCTTATGTTTTTACACTTGTTGGAGGTGCTATTTGATGGAGTCATTCACGCAAACATGTAATGCTAAATCTACCATATAATGTGAGTTTTTTGCTTTGGAATTGACATGTTCAAAAGCATATTCGCTTCAAAATTTATTGACTGACATTTTTTTGTGGACAAAGCCTATGTCTTCTGTTTCTTTGCATTGTGATTTACAGGTAGTGATCTCTAGGGCCAAAAGCAAAATATACAATGGGAGAAGCAAACATATCTGTTTGAAACACAATATTATGAGGCAGTTCATGAGCAGTAGAGTTATAGCCATGGACTTTGTGAGCTCTGAAAAGAATTTGGCTGATTCTTTGACTAAGGGCTAAACCCAAAGTTAGTGCAAGACACATCAAGGGGGATGGGACTTAGACCCTTTAACAGGAATTAAATGTGACGGCAACACAACCTACATTAGTAGAGATCCCTTGAAGTAGGTTCAATAAGTAATAACAAGTCACAAAGATATTCCATTTGCACTATCATATGTGGTCCCTTCCTCTGGTGTAGATAGTACTTACTGTCTTTAAATTATGAGGTTGAGTCAATGACTCTGTTGCCAAAAAGCAACCTAAGAAGGGGTGAATTCGGTTGTTCAAAACTAATTGCAACTTTTGATCAATAAAAAACTCAAGTAAGATGGATGCAATGCAATCAATGATCAAAGCAATAAAGGCACAAACAAGAATAAATAAAAGACAATTATTGAGATTTAGAAATATCAATCCAAACTCCCGGGCTTCACAAGGTTGTAGTACAGTTCCACTACTTTGTGCCTTTTCAATATAGGTGAGACAATAATATTTTGTACACCAAGTAGGATTAGTCTTGCTGCACACTAATTATCTTTAGTTGAGCCAAGAGTTTACACCCAACTTCATTTTTGCACAATGGTTATCTCTCCACTCTTTACACTTGAAAATCACTCACTTTTACACTTTGTTGTGTCACCAATGCTGAGGTTGAGATCTGTGTTTGAACGGCTGAGGTTACGTTCGTTCTTTCATCCGAAGCTGATTATTTGTTGAGTTAGATCATCAAACAGTGCAATGCATCCGGAAGTTCTAATGCCTTATAAATATTGCTCTTCATTCGGATGGTTTGGTGTGTTCGATATAATTTATTTCAGACAATGCTGAATGTCCGTTGTCAACTCCTTAGAATCCTTGCTCTTTTTCTAACCATTTGGACGATGTACAGCATCTGAAATATTCTGTTCGGACGAATTCCTATATCTAAGAAAAATGGTCCTATTCAGATTCTCTTTTGCATCTGAAGCACCATCTTTTCGGACGATATACAATGTTCGAAAACACTATTGTGTCAAAGTCTGCAAGAACTCCTCCACAATTCCTTTACAAACTACTAGATTGTATTTTTCATCATCAAAACCAAGATTGTAGGTTTACAATCTCACCCTTTTTGATGATGAAAAATCACTGGGCAAACAAATCATAGCTCAGTCAATCAGTCCATAAACTCAATCAAACAAACAACCACAACCACATTCCTCTGCCTTTTGGCATCATCATACAAAACTTTTTAAAACTCCTCCTAACATGATGCTCCCTCTTAATCAAACCACCAAGAAACTATTCCAACCAAGAAAGTGCGGAAAGTAAGTGGAAAACCAATATTAGCCAAACATCGCAAGATTATCAACATGTCAATCAACCAAAACCAAATGTTACATCAACAAGTTGAACCAAACAAGTTCAAACTAAACAAGTTCAACAAAAAGTTACACAATCTAAGAGATAGAATCTAAATCATTATTCTTTTTTAAACATTCCTTGCATTTCTACTTTCTGGTGGGCAAATCATCATTTGTAGCTTCACTATCGTGCTCGCTGGCTTCTTATGTTTCACGGTGCTGGATGATATGATTGAATGTGTCGTCAACATCTTCATCATCATTAGCATCGGAGTGTGGGGTAGTAGTGTCTTTAGGATTTAGTGCACCAACTGGATCTTTTTGGGCTTCTTGCTCAGGGTGTGAATGTTCGGCATCTTCGTTTCCTTCATCATCACTGTTAGAGGAGGATTCAAATATGTATTGCGATAGAATGTTGTTAAACTGCACTTGGGCGGAGGAAGACATACCCAAGCTTAATGCTTCTTGATGGATTACTTGTTTAGTTTCCAACTCTTTAATTTCCTAAAGATTCGGCACTGAAATTTGGCTATTTGGTTGCCAAGATTGGTGACAAGGGTGTACAATTGTGAAAGAGAGGCTTCGGAGGTGGATATTTATGAAGAATGGGTCAGTAAAGGTGGATGAAGAGGGTTGAGTAGGAATAGGATGAGGAAGTGCAAGTTCGGAACATGGGCATGACCTTTTGATTGTTCAACTTCCCACTCATGTTTAGTAAGGAATTTTGATTAAAAAAATGCAAACCTTTTCTTTCAGTATAAGCTTTATTAAAATATGAGAGATATTGTTTTTCATGTAAATGGAACATCAAAATGACCATAAACTTTTGTTCAAAACTTTCCAAATGGGATGTTCCGCATAGTATCAGTCAAGAACAATTCCCCTAAGGAGCAAAATAAGTACCCAAAATTAATCTTCCATTCATTTTAAAACACATCTAATGTGTATAAAGCTACATTTTTCCTAGCACAGTATGATGTTTGTCAGTTGGTAAAATCAAGTTTGTAACTTAACGTATACAAAATATTGAGCTCAAGACTCAGTAATGTAGTTCTGGCTTCCAAGGCTTGTTTGAAATCAACAAGAAAATTTTGTTTGTCTTCCTCGACATCAAATCGAGTGTCAATATCAGGCCATTTATCCAAAGAAAAGAAGTATGAAATTTCATTAGGATGAGTAACATCACATTCAAAAATTGAGTTAATAACGTTAGAAGTAAATTCAATGTTAATGTGATTCACAGGGAAATTAAAGTTCGAATAGTTGTGATGTTTTCCAAACCTTATTTTGATAATGACATAAACACTTAACTCTATAAACAAGTTTTTGCAGGTCTGTTACTTGTTTTGCTAGAGACAGGGTTTTCGGACACACTGTACCGTCCGAACTATGTCAAGCTTCTCGGACGCATTCCTCCGTCCAAACCAACAGGCAGAAAGAAGGATCTTACTGCCTCTCAAAACGGACACACACAACTGTCCGAACAAAGCCTTCTTCGGACGAACATGACTGTCGAAAGCTTCTGTCGGACGCATGCACAGAATTCCGAACAAAGTTCTTCACCAACTGCATAGAGATCGGACGCTGTGTCGGACGCATCCTATCTATCTCGGACGTCCGAAACCCCAACGGCTACTTTTTGTGCATTTATTATTTAGCCGTTAGGAAGTCATTGCAACCACCATTTATTGCTCTTATAAATAACTACTTTAGACATTCTGTAAAATTAATCTAATACATTGAATACAAGCCTTAGAAAATAGCAATTTTAGTACAAATTGGCTATAGTGCTTTGTTGTATTAGTGTGCAGTTTAGAGTGCAATACAATTTTGAATAATCTTGTACGAAAGTGAGGTTGTGAGTAAAATTCTTGGCTCAACTAAAAGAGTTTTAGCGTCAGCAAGAATCTCCCTACTTTGTAAAGATCATTGGCTCACCAAGTGTGTGAAGCATTCTAGTGTGTTAATACTTCAAGCTAGTTAGCTTGGAAGTATTGGTTGTTTTATTCCATCTCTTTCTTGCTTAACTGTTTCATTATTTTTATCATATCAATTATTATTGGAAAAATCTTAGTAAGATTAATATTTCTTAAGTAATTTTTAGAAACCTAAATCACTCCCCCTCTTAGGTTGTTTTGGGACCAACAATTGGTATAAGAGCTTGGTCTCATTTTATTTCTTAAATTGCTTTTGAGAAAAGAACTGTTATGGCAACCAACAATACTGTATTTTTTGAGGGTCAATCCATTACTAGGCCCCCTATGTTTAATGGGGCAAATTTATTAGTTGGAGAGATAGGACGAAAATCTTTTTATAATCTACTGACATTGACTTGTGGTATGTTGTTAATGAAGGTCCTTTTGAAGCTACTATCATTGATGATCACACAAATAGAAGAAGAGAAAAGACAAGCGATGAGCTCACTCCACAAGACAAGGCAAACTTGACATTAAAGGCAAACTTGAATGTGCTATATAACGCCTTGGATGCAAATGAATCAACTCGCGTGAAGGGATGCATTTCAGCTAAAGAAATCTAGGATAAATTGAAGAAAATCCATGAACGGAGTTATGATGTTTGTGAGCAAAAGAAATCCTTACTTGTTGGCAAGTATGAGTCCTTCAAGATGGAACCACATGAAAATATTGACAAAATGTATTGTAGGTTCAATGACATCATTAAGGATCTTGAAGCCTTGGGTAAGGAGTATTCTTTGGGTGAAAAAAATAGAAAAATCCTAAATGCTTTATCCAAAGAATGGGATGCCAAAACAATTTCTATAGAGGAAGCCAAGAATTTAAATTGAATGCCTATTGAATCACTAATCAATTCTCTTACATCTTATGAATTGAAGTTGAATGCCAAAGTGGTGGATGATGAAGAAGCAAGGCCAAGAAGGAGCATTGCTCTAATGACCTCTCAAGAAGATGAGGAAAATAGCTCCATCAATCTAGAAGATGAAGATCTTGATGAAGGAGATCTTGCACTCATCACCAAAGGATTTCTTAAACATTTGATCAACAAACGAAGAATGAGAAGAGGAGGAGCTACAAATTCAAATAATTTTGAAGGAAAGACAAGGATTGAAATGAAGAAGCAAAACGAAAAATGTTTTGAATGTGGTCAACTCGGACACTTTGCAAATGAGTGCCCTTCCAAGAAAAAGAAGGAATGAAGAAAACCTAGATTCAATAACTTTCAAATCACATGGGATGAGGGATATTACAACTCCGAAGGAGAAGTTGAAGAAGAAATGGAGTCGGCACAAATGGCCTTTATGGCCATTGGAGATGATGAGGTAAATTCTAACTATGACTCTAATGATGAAAATAATGAAAGTGATCTTGAAGCTTTCATTTTGAAATTGCATGATAGTTTAAAGGAATCCTATGCTAGAAATAAGGAGTTAGTGAAGAAATCAAATGCTCTATTGAATGCTAACTCTAAACTTGTGAATGAAAATAATAGGCTATCACAAGAAAATTGTGACATGAAGAAAAGAATGCATGTGAGATCAAAGGTCAAGGAAGAACAAGCCTCCTTGAAGAAAAGATTGGATGATTTGAATGCTCTCTTGACTAGAAAGAAAGAAAATGTTGTTGATTTGAAAAGAAATAGAAATGTATTAATCAACAAAAATTTTATCATGTTTAGAAGGCATGACTTATGTTTTGTAAAATCAAAATCCTCTTTATATGGAAATAGAAATACTATTTGTAGATACATTGCCAACAGCATGGACATGTCAAGAATATGTGTTATGTCAAGAAAAATGAGAAACTTGGAATGAAAGTCGCATGGATTGATTGCAATTTCACTAAATCAAATGGACCCAAGAAAATGTGGGTACCAAAAGTTATCAATTGATCTACTGTGTAGGTACTTAACATCACCAACAATGCTAAGTGGTTCATAGATAGTGGATGTTCAAGGCCCATGACAGGTGATGTTTCTCTCTTCACAAATCTCGTATCTAAAAATAGTGGAAAAGTAACATTTGGAGATAACAATAAAGCAAAATCAATCGGCATTGGTGATGTAGGTAAAAATGGTGAAACCTTGATAAAGAATGTGCTTCTTGTTGATAATTTGAACTATAATTTTTTAAGTGTAAGTCAACTTTGTGATAAAAATTTATGTGTATTTTTTACCAAGCATGAATGTCTTAACCTTGATAAAAATCATGTTGTTTTATTCAAGGGCACTAGGCACAATGATGTTTATGTGTCAGATTCATCTTGATAAAATTAGCAATAGCAATGTAAAATGTCTTACCGCTTCCATAGATGATCCTTGGCTTTGGCATAGAAGACTTTGTCATTTTAACATGGATTTGACTGAAAAACTTGCTAAGAAAGATTTGGTAAGAGGTTTGCCAAAACTAAAATTTTTGAAAAATAAAATTTGCGATGCATGCCAATTTGGTAAACAAGTCAAAGTTTCTTTTAAGCCAAAGAATTTTGTGTCCACTCATAAACCTTTAGAATTGTTGCATTTAGACTTATTTGGACCTACTCAATAAGCTAGTCTTGGTGGTTGCAAATATGCCTTTGTCATCGTAGATGACTTTTCTAGGTACACTTGGGTATTATTTCTTGTTCACAAAAGTGAGGCATTTGAAAAATTTGTAAAATTGTTTTCCAAAATTCAAAATTTATTGAATTTAAAAATCATTCGTTTAAGAAGTGACAATAGTGCCGAATTTAAATTTGGAGGTTTTCCCGATTTTTGTGCATCACAACGGTATTTTTTAAGAGTTTTCGGTTGTTAGAATCCCTCAAAAAAATGGTGTTGTTGAAAGGAAAAATAGGACTCTTCAAGAAACCGCTAGAACTATGATTAGTGAATGCGACTTACCTCAATACTTTTGGGCCGAAACTGTTAACACGGTTTGTTATGTCAAGAATCGAGTTTTATTAAAATCCTCTTTAAACAAAACTCCTTATGAACTCCTTTTTGTAAAAAATCCGTTGTGAGCTATTTCAAAGTTTTTGGGTGCAAATGTTTTATTTTAAAAATCAAAGAAAATCTTGGAAAATTTGACAAGAAATTGGATGAAGGAATTTTTCTAGGATATTCTAGTGACAAGAAAGCATACCGAGTTTACTATAGTAGAACACTTTTGATTGAAGAAGTTGTGCTGTTACATTTGAGGAAGCTAATGATGTTATCTCAAAGAATTTGTGAGAAGATGAAGATGTAGGTATTCCAAAGGAGCTCGAAAAGCTCACTATTCACTCTTGAAGATCACATCAAGCAATGATGTCAACAATCGTCAAATAGATGATGAAAAAGAAAAGAATGAGGACTCTCCAAAAGATCTTCCGAAAGCTCAAAGATTCATCTCTAGTCACCCTCAAGATTTAATCATAGGTGATCTATCCGATGGGGTAACTACTCGTTCTCATATACCTTTGAATAATAATTGTGCATTACTTTCTCACATTGAACCTAAACATGTAGATGTTGCTTTGAATGATGAATCTTGGGTTAATTCCATGCAAGATGAACTTAGTCAATTTGAGAAAAATAACGTATGGACCTTGGTTGAAAGACCATCTTCTCATCTCGTAATTGGAACAAAATGCGTTTTTAAAAACAAATTAAATGACAAAGGTGAAATCATAAGAAACAAAGCTAGACTTGTTGCAAAAGGTTATGCTCAAGAAGAAGGTATTGACTTTGATGAAACCTTTGCACCCGTGGCTAGATTAGAATCCATTCGCATGTTTCTCGCATTTAGAGCATGTTTCAATAATTTCAAATTATTTCAAATGGATGTCAAAAGCGCATTTTTAAATGATTTTATAGATCAAGAAGTTTTCGTCGAACAACCTCCGGGCTTTGAAAATAAAATTCTCCCAAATCAAGTTTTCAAAGTCTCGAAAGCTTTATATGGTTTGAAACAAGCTCCAAGAGCTTGGTATGAAAGATTAAGCGATTTCATGATTGAAAATGGATTTAAAAGAGGTGTAGTTGACACCACTCTTTTTACAAAAATAGATTTAAATGGGCTGTTAATTGTTCAAATTTATGTTGATGATATTATTTTTGGAGCAACTAATGAGAGTTTGTGCAAGGACTTTTCACATTTAATGCAAAAAGAGTTTGAGATGAGTATGATGGGCAAGTTACAATTTTTCCTTGGACTACAAGTTCACCAAACAAAGGAAGGAACATTTATTACACAAATAAGTATACAAAGGAGCTACTCAAACGTTTTGGAATGGAAGATTGCAAACAAGGTATTTTGCTACGCCTATGTGCACTTCAACCAAATTTGATAAAGACGAAGGAGGTAATGGTGTTGATGAAAAACACTATAGAGGTATGATTCGAAGCCTACTTTACTTAACAGCCAGTAGACCAGATATTATGTTCGCTATCTGTTTATGTGCTAGATTTCAAGCTTGCCCCAAAGAATCGTACTTGATAGCTGTTAAAAGAATTTTTAGATATCTGAAGGGTACAATGAATTTTGGTTTGTGGTATCCAAAGTCCTCTACATTTGATTTAATTAGTTATTCTGACGCTGACTTTGCTGTGTGTAAAATTGATAGAAAAAGTACTAGTGGTATGTGTCATTTCCTAGGAAATTGTCTTGTGTCTTGGTTTAGCAAAAAATAAAATTCTATTTCTCTTTCTACGGCTAAAGCCGAATACATTGCTACTGGAAATTGTTGTGCTCAACTTCTTTGGATGAAACATACTCTGAAAGATTTTGGTGTAGTTTTTGATTGTGTGCCTATAAAGTGTGACATCAAACACTAGTGCAATTAATCTCACAAAAAATCCTGTTACGCACTCTAGAACCAAACACATTGATGTTAAGCATCATTTTATTAGAGACAAGAGTTTGTAAAAAGGAAATTTGTGTTGATTTCGTGCCTGCTTCAGATCAACTGGCTGATATTTTTACAAAACTCTTGGCTCTAGATCGCTTTGAATCTCTCAGAAAATGTTTGGGGATTTTACACATCAATTTGGCATAATGTCTTCGTTCGGACGCACTCGATCGTCCAAACAACACTTTCTTTCGGACGCTCTATATCGGCCAAAAACTTCCTCTCTGCCTCGGACGCTCATAATCGTCCGAATGATATTCATTTTCTTCACTCACTCTCTGGAATTCTTCTGGACGCGTACCATCATCCTAAAGAACATCGGACGCACTGGCTCTTCCATCGGCCGTTCGTTCATCAGCTTTTGGACGTTTCATCAGATGCACACCAAACATTCGGCCATCCAAAAGGTCTCCCTGTTTGATTAAAACCTTGTCCATTTTCCCCATTTCGGACTCACCCTAACCCCCGAAACCCTCTCGGGCAAAATTTTTCCCTCAAAATATCCTCCAAATTCCTTCATTCACTCCACAAATTGATTGGAAAATTATCATCTGCAACGTATTCCTCACAATTATTGTATCTAATTTCTCCTATCTACCATCTCATCTCATCAAATTCTCACCACTCTTTCAAAAAATTAAATTTTTTCTCCTCTTCCTTCCCTTCCTTCACAATGGTTAAATCCCGCGGAGGTTCTTCTACAGCAACTCGTGGACGAAAAACAAAAGGGAAAGCTCTAGTACGTGGAGAATCGTCTGCTACTCTTCAAGTCTCCTCAAATCCAACCTTACCAAAATTCATCGATGCCAAGGCATCCGAACGGTATACATCTCTTCTAAGCAAATCTATAATCATTCAACGTCCTGCAATCTAAGAGTCTTTTTTATGAATATAATCTTCCCATTATCAAATCATGCTTTAAAAAACAAAAATGGATGCATGGTCACCTAGTGCATATTGATTTACCCGTGTATCATGACATGGTGCTTCAAGTCACAGCCAATCTTCGGAAAGGCCCCACTGTTCGCACATTAATTTCTGGTGTAAACAGCATCAATCTTGAGTTTTCTTCCAACATCATCAACACTATTTTTGAATGTGAAGTCTCAAATCCAAATGATTTCTCTTATTTCTTTTCTTTAGATAAATGGCCAGCTATTATACTCTATTTGACATTGATGAGGTCAGGGCTATTTTTAACATCAATTTCAAACAGGTCTCGGAAGCCAAAACCACATTGCTAACTCCTGAACTAAACATTCTGTACACTCTTGTCACAAATTTGCTATTGCCAACCGATGGGCATCGCACTGAGCACGGAAAAATGCAGCTTTACTTATTTTTTTGTGTTTTCAAAGGCATTCCTCTTGACTTTGGGTATCTCTTCTGCTCTCGGTGGGAACTCTTTCTTACTGATACTCGAAGAAACATTCCTTTTGGAAAATTCCTCACCAAAGTTTTTGATTTCCTTGATGTTCCTTTCAGCTGCAACAAACAATTTCCCCCATATTTCAACAAATCTTATATTGAATGAAAAGGCCTCCGTTTTTTCAATGATCAATGGTTAACTAAGGCAGCTTTTGATATTGAATGTTCAAAATCCCAGGTCTCTATCTCTGGTTTGGCTATTCCACATTCTCTTCCTCCTCAAACACCCCCACCATTTTATGATCCTCATCCATCTACCTCTGAACCCTCACTTTCTCATATCTGTGGCCTTCTCACTTCCTTAAGCACTCAAGTCAGTTCATTTCAACGTCGCACTAATCGTAAGTTAAAGCGACTTGAAACTCGTCAGGTGATTCTCCAAGAGGCCCTTAGCCTAGGCATGTCTGCTTCGGCTCAGGATCAATTTGTCAACATTCAATCACAATATCCACTCGACTCATCTTTCGACAGTGATGACAGTGCTGAAGATGGGAATGTTCATGAGGACGATGAAGAGGACGTAAATAATCAAGGCTGCTGCCAATGAAGATGAAGGTGACGATGAGGATATTGACGACACGTTCAATTTCATCATGCAACGCCGTACTGGAGAAGAGGAAGACAGGGAGGCCACTGATGAAGATTCTCCTTCCAAATGCCAAAAGATTGAAAAGCGCTCCAAGAAGAAAAATGACTCGAATTAGTTCCTTTAACAATCTGTTTTTAGTTTTTGGCATTACTTTGTTTTTTTTCCTTTTTTGCTTAGTTAGGACTGCTCTCAGATTTACCATTCTATGTATTCCCTTGAACTAGTCCTGTTAAATATTTGAGTTTTTTTCTGTTGAATATTCGGTCTTTTTTATGCATTTTTGCGCTATTTCTGTTGAATATTTGCACGTTCTCAGGGGGAGCTTTGTTTGATGATGTCAAAAGGGGGAGTAGTAATCTATATTGCAAAATGATTGGTCATCACTCATATCTGATTCTTTTTACATTCCATGAATGTTTGTCATCATCAAAAATGGGGAGATTGATGTTTTCCAAACCTAGTCCGTATATTTTGATGATGACATAAACACTTAACTGTGTAAACAAGTTTTTACAGGTCTGTTACTTGTTTTGCTAGAGATAGGGTTTTCGGACGCACTGTACCGTCCGAACTATGTCAAGCTTCTCGGACGCATTCCTCCGTCCGAACCAACAGGCAGAAAGAAGGATCTTACTGCCTCTCCAAACGGACGCACACAACTGACGGAACAAAGCCTTTTTCGGACGAACATGTCCATCCGAAGCTATTGTCGGACGCATGCACGGACGTCCGAATAAAGTTCTTCACCAACTGCATAGAGATTATAAGAGACTGTGTCAGATGCATCCTATCTAAATCGGATGTCCGAAACCCCAACGGTTACATTTTGTGCATTTATTATTTAGCCGTTAGGAAGTAGTTGCAACCACCATTTATTGCTCTTATAATTAACTGCTTTGATATTCTGTAAAATTAATCTAATACATTGAATACAAACCTTAGAAAATAGTAATTTTAGTACAAATTGGCTATAGTGCTTTTGTTGTATTAGTGTGCAGTTTAGATTGCAATACAATTTTCAGTGAAGTAAATAATCTTGTACGAAAGTGAGGTTGTGAGTAAAATTCTTGGCTCAACTAAAAGAGTTTTAGTGTGAGCAAGAATCTCCCTACTTTGTAAAGATCATTGGCTCACCAAGTGTGTGAAGCATTCTAGTGTTTTAATACTTCAAGCTAGTTAGCTTGGAAGTATTGGCTGTTTTATTCCATCTCTTTCTTACAAATTATTATTGGAAAAATCTTAGTAAGATAAATATTTCTTAAAGTAATTTTTAGAAACCTAATTCATCCCCCCCCCTCTTAGGTTGCTTTGGGACCAACAAGTTGAACATTTGTGAAGATTCGCGGTGGATTCTAAAATCATGTCATGATATACAGGTAAGTCAATGTTAATTAAATTCCCCCATTTTTGTTGTTCATAACATTCTTTAATGAAAGATAAATTTAATGCATCAAACATGGCTTGAGAAATAGGACGTTGCACAATTATGAAATAGATTTATTTAAAAGAGATGTATAATGTTCAGATTCTTTTGCATCAATGAATTTGGGTAGAGTGAGTGGGTGAAGGATTTGTTGATGTTTGTCCTTGTGCTAGTGCTTTCCCCTTCGATTTCTTTCCTCGGGTGCCCATTAAGATCCTCTACACGATCGAACCATCTCAAAGTCAAGATAAGGATGAGAGAGTTTTGAAATTAAGGTGAAGTGATCTCTAGAAATTGTGATGAAAGAGGTATTAAAATGGTAGAAAAGCGGTTAATCAAAGGTACAGAAGAGATAACAAGAAGATTTATTCAAGCAATTTTTTAGTGGAGTTAGAGAATTTCAGAAGATTGAAATTACCTTCTTTTTCACCAAAACTAGGGTTCAGGGGCAAGGAATTGCCCGAAATGAGGAAAATAAAAGGTTTTAAGGGTATAAAACAGTTGTTTGAATGTCCGAACGATTGTCCGATCTCAAATGAATGGACAGCAGAAATTGTTGCCCAAGCATCCGAGATCATGGTTGTCGGACGGTTGTGATTCTCTGGTAGATTTTCCAGAGAGTTTGAGGTATTAAAGAGACAATTCGGACGAAAGTGATCATCCGATACCAAAAGTTCAAAAGCCAATGAGTTCGGACAAATATGTTTGTCCAAGACCAGAGAGCTTAGGACGCACATTTGCATCCAAAAACACAAAATTCACCTAATTTTAAAATCAGTAATATCCAAACAAGTTCTAAGATATTCAAAACGATTCAAAGGCAAAGGTTTACTAAAAATGTCAGACAATTGATCATTAGTGTAAACAAATTCAACACAATTTCCTTTTTGCAAACAAGATCTCTTATAAAATGGTGCCTGACATCAATATGTTTTGTTCTAGAATGCTAAATTGGATTTTTTATGAGATTAATTACACCAGTATTATAGCATCTAATGGGCACACAATCAAAAATAACACCAAAATCTTTTAAAGTATGTTTCATCCAAAGGAATTGAGCACAACAATTACCTGCGGCAATAGATTTTACTTGGCTCCACTATAGACAAAAAATAGAACTTTGTTTCTTACTAAACCAAGACACCAAGCAATTACCCAAAAAGTGACACATACCACTAGTACTTTGTCTATCAATTTTACAACTGGCAAAGTCGGCATCCTAGTAACTAATTTAATCAAAACTAGTGGATTTAGGATACCATAAGCCAGAGTTCAATATCCCTTTTAAGTATCTAAAAATTCTCTTAACGGCAATACGTGTGATTCCTTAGGATAAGATTGAAATCTAGCACACAAAAAAATGGCAAATGTAATATCCAATCTACTAGCTATTAAATAAAGAAGCTTCCGATAATATCTCTATAGTATTTTTCATCAACACTATTACCTTCTTCATCTTTGTCAAGCTAGGTTGAGGTGCATATTGGCGTTCCAACTTGTTTGCAATTCTCCATTCCAAAGAACATGAGTAACTCTTTTGTGTACCTGATCTGTGTGATGAAGGTTCCCTTCTTTGTTTGATGAGTTTGTAGTATCCAATGAAGAATTCTAACTCTCCCATCATACTCATTTCAAATTCCTTTTTCATCAAACATGGGAATTTCTTTCACAAACTTTCATTAGTGGCCAAAAGTGATATCATCAACATAAATTTGAACAACTAACAAATCTTTATGATTATTTTTGGTGAAAAGAGTAGTATGAACAAATCCCCTTTTAAAACCATTCTCAATCAAGAAACCACTTAATCTTTCATACCAAGCTCCAGGAGCTTGTTTCAAACCATACAAGCCTTTGATAAATTTAAAAACATGATTTGGAAAATCTTTATTTTCAAAACTCGGAGATTGTTAAACAAAAACTTCTTGATTAATAAAACCATTTAAAAAAGTACTTTTCACATCCATTTGAAATAATTTGAAATTGTTGAAGCATGCATATGCAAGAATCATATGGAAGGATTCTAATGAGCAACGAGTGCGAATGTCTCATCAATGTCAATTCTTTCTTCTTGTCCATAACCTTTCACAACTAATCTAGCTTTATTTCTAACTATTTCAGTTTTATCATTTAGTTTATTTATATAAACCCATTTTGTTTGTATTATCGGATGATTTGAGGATCTTTCAACTAAAGTCCACACATTGTTTTTATCAAATTGACTAAGTTTTTCTTTCATGGCAATAATCCAAGATTCATCTTTTGAATCATCATCCACACGTTTAGGTTCATTATGAGAAAGTAAGGGACAATTACTATTCAAAGGTTTACGAAAGCGAGTTTTTACCCTATCAGTTGGATCACCTATGATTAATTGTTCAGGATGACTCGAGATAAAACTCCATCCATTTGTAAGATCTTTAGAAGAATTTTCTTTTCTTTCTCCTTTTTCATCCAAATGATGAATAATGTCCTCATTGATTTCCTTGGTCTCTTGATGTTCCTCTTGAATGGTGAGCTTTTCAAGTTTCTTTTGCACATCTACATCTTCATCTTCACAAACATCTCTTGAAATAACATCATTAGTTTCATCAATAACATGTAGCATGCACAACTTCTTCAATCACAAGAGTTCTTCTATTGTATACTCGGTATGGTTTCTTGTCAGTAGAATATCCTAACAAAATCTCTTCATTCGATTTCTTGTCAAATTTTCCAAGATACTTTTAAATTTTGTAAACAATACATTTGCGACCAAAAACTTTGAAATGGTTCACAACGGGTTTTTTACAAAACAAGATTTCATAAGAAGTTTTGTTGATAATAGTCCTTGAAAGAACTCAAACGATAACATAACAAGCCATTTAACGGCTTCATCCCAAAAATATTTTGATAAATAACACTCATTTATCATGGTTCTAGCAGCCTCTTGAAGTGTTCAATTTTTCCTTTCAACAACACCATATTGTTGAGGCACTCTAGCAGCCAAAAATTCATGCAAAATACCGTTGTGATCGCAAAACTCAGGAAAATCGTTGAATTTGAATCTGGATCCATTATCACTTCTTAAATGAACAATTTTTAAATTCAACAAATTTTGTATCACTTTGAAAAACAATTTTAAGACATTTTCAAAGACTTCATTTTTGTGAAAAAAAATAGTACCCAAGTATACCTAGAATAATCATCAACAATTACAAAAGCATAGTTGCTACCACCGAGACTAGCATGTTGAGTTGGACTAAATAAATCTATATGCAATAATTCTAAAGGTTTAGAAGTAGACAACAATTCTTTGGTTTAAAAGAAACTTTAACTTGTTTACCAAATCGGCATGCATCACAAATTTTGTTTTTCTCAAACTTTAATCTGGGCAAACATTTTACCAATTCTTTCTTAGCAAGGTTATCAATCAAATCCTTGTTGAAATGACAAAGCCTTCTATACCAAAGTCAAGGATCATCTTTAGAAACGGTTAAACACTTTATATTACCACTATCAATATTATGAAGATAAATCACATAAATGTCATTATGCCTTCTACCTTTGAACAAAACAACAAAGTTCTTATCAAGAATTAAACATTCATGTTTAGTAAAGGAGAGGTATTGCAAATTTCTCTCACATAGTTGACTCACACTTGAAAGATGATAATTCAAATTGTCAACCAAAAGCACATTTTTAATCCAAGTCTCACCATGTTTACCTACATCACCAATGCCAATTAATTTTTCTTTCATGTTATCTCCGAAAGCCACCTTTTCACTATTTTTGGACCTGAGGTTGGTTAAAAGAGATGCATCACCGGTCATGTGTCTTGAACACCCACTATCAACGAACCACTTAGCGTTCTTGGTGTCGTTCATTACCTACACAAAGAGTTAAGCAATAACTTTTGGTACCCATATTTTCTTGGGTCCGTAAGAGTTAGGAAATTGACTGAAAATCCACATGGAATTCATTCCCAAATTTTCAATTTTCTTGACATAACAATTATTTTTCACATGTCCATGTTGTTGGCAATAATTGCAAATAATATTATTATTTCCATAAAAGAAGATTTTGATTTTAAAAAACATAAATCATTCTTTCTATAAGTGATAAAATTCTTACAGAGAAATTATTGATCAACATATTTTTATTACTTCTCATATCAACAATTTTTTCCACTTTTCTGCGCAAGAGTACGTCAAGATCATTTAATCTTTTCTTCAAATATTTTTTTCAAATCATCATTTTCTTGTGATAACCTATTATTTTCATTCACAAGTTTGGAGTGAGCATTTAACAAGGAATTTTTTTGTCTAACTAACTCTTTATTTCTAGCACATGATTCCTTTAATCTATCATGCAACTTTGTGATAAAAGCTTCAAGATCATCATTATAATCAATTTCATCACTTCAATCATATGTAGTTGTTACCTCATCATCACCAATAGCCATAAAGGCCATTTGTGCCTATTCCATCTCTTCTTGAACTTCTCCTTCGGAATTGCAATTATCCCAAGTGATTTGAAAATTGTTGAAGCAGGACTTTCTAGCTTCCTTCCTTTTTCTTGGATGGACACTCATTTTTCATAGTGTACAAGTTGACCACATTCGAAGCGTTTATCACTTTGTTTTTTGTTCAATCAACTTTGGTCTTCCCTTTGAAGTTATCGGAGTTGATTTCTCCTCCTTTCTTCATTTTTTATTTTGTTGATGTAATGTTTGAGAAATCCTTCGGTGATGTGTGCAAGATCTCGTCATCAAGATCTTCATTCTCTAAATTGATGGAGTCACTTTCATCTTTTTCTTGGGAAGTCTTCAAGGCAATTCTTTTTGGGAAGTCTTCAAGGCAATGCTTTTT
The DNA here is from genome assembly GCA_025175665.1 of Cinchona pubescens. Taxonomy (NCBI): domain Eukaryota; kingdom Viridiplantae; phylum Streptophyta; class Magnoliopsida; order Gentianales; family Rubiaceae; genus Cinchona; species Cinchona pubescens. The sequence continues at coordinate 665,422 of JANKKI010000152.1, forward strand.
TTTTGTCTTACTTCTTCATCATCCACAATTTTAGCCTTGAGCTTCAATTCATAAGTTGTAAGAGAGTCAATCAAAGATTGAATAGGCATGGAATTTAAATTCTTTGCCTCCTTTATAGCTGTAGATTTGGCTTCCCATTTTTTGAATAGAGCATTCAAGATTTTTCTATTCTTTTCATCCAAATAATATTTCTTTCCCAAAGCCTCAAGATCCTTAATGATATCATTGAATCAAAAATACATCTTATCAATATTCTCATAAGGTTCCATCTTGAATGATTCATACATACAAAGCAACAAGCAAAGATTTCTTTTGTTCTCTCACATCATCACTACCTTCATGAATCTCTTTCAATTTGTCCCAAATTTTCTTAGCCGAAACACAACCTTTAACACGAGTCGAATCATTAGCATCCAAAGCATTATAAAAAACATTCATGGCTAGCATTCAAAGTCAAATTGGCCTTATCTGGTGGGGTTAGTTCATCTATTAATGTGATCATCAATAATAGTGGCTTCAAAAGGATCTTTATTAACAGCATACCATAAATCAATGTCAATAGATTGCAAAAAGATTTTCATTCTTTCTGTCCAACTAAAAAAATTCACTCCATTAAACGTAGGTGTTTAGTAATAGATTGACCTTTGAGAAACAAAGCACTATTGGTTTCCATAGAGATCTTTACTCAAATGCAATTTAAGCAAAAGAAAGATACCAAGCTCTTTTACCAATTGTTGGCCCAAAAGCAACCTAAGAAGGTGGGTGAATTAGATTGTTAAAAGCTACATGCAACTTTTGATCAATAAAAAACTCAAGTAAGATGGATGCAAGGCAATTAATGCACAAGTAAGAATAAATAAAAGATAAGTATTGAGATTTAGAAAGATCCAACCAAACTCCCAAGCTTTACCGGCTTGGAGTACAATTCCACTCTTTTGTGTCTCTTTAATGTTAGTGAGATAATAATCTTTTGTACACCAAGTAGGATTACTCTTGCTCACACTAATTATCTTTAGCTGAGCCAAGAGTTTTACACACAACCTCACCTTTTGTACAATAGTTATCTCTCCACTCTTTACACTTGAAGATCACTCATTTTTACACTTTGTAATTTCATTAATACAACAGCATTGGAAGCCTATTTTCACTCAAATAACTTTTGTAGATGCATGTATTCAATGTGAAAGTTGTTGTTCATAAATTCAGATTGGTTGGTATTTATAGATGTAGCTGTTGGTCCCAAACAGCAACCTAAGAGGGGAGTGAATTATGTTGTATCTAAAACAAACCTTTTAATGGTGCTTAATAAGAAATGCAAACTTTATGCACCAAATAAACGCTTAAGCACAAATGAATACAATAAATATTCAACAATTTAAGCTTAAAGAACAAATAATAATATTGAGATTAAGAGAATCAAACCAAAGTCCCAAGCTTCTCAAGCTTGGAGCTTACAACTACAAAGAGCTTCTTACAAGGCAACTACCAAGTTCACAACTTGAAGTTTAGCCACTAAAAGTCTCTTCAAAGTAGGTGAGACAATAACCTCTTGTACACAAATGAGGATCACTCTTGCTCACACTAATTTCCTTTAGTTGAGCCAAGAGTTTTACACTCACAACCTCCCTTTGTTACAATTTTTATCTCTCCACTCTTACACTTCTAAGCTCTTTTCATAAAAACTATCTATACTATTACAACACTTGTACCCACTATTTCTCCCAAATAGCTCAAGAATTACTTGCAATAAATGTAGAAGTCTCTTATATTTAATTCAGGCTACGGGGTATTTATAGTTGATTCCAGAATCTGCTTCTAACAACTTTTCAACGTCTATTTTCTACTTACGGGAAAACTAGCCGTTGGACCATTTGGATGGCCGATGCAGCAAGTATGCATCCGAACGAACTAGCCGTTGGACAGTTCGGACGGCCGCTGCTAAACCCTGCGTCCGACGTTGCGTCCGTTCTCTGAGGGTACTAGTTCGGACGTCTGAGGATGCGTCCGAACCTGCTTCTGGTCGATGCAATATCTTCTAGAAATATGGTCGGACGCTGTTCTTTGTCCGAGAACGCTTTAGTTTCTTTTTTTCGGACGATTATCATCGTTCAAATTGTTTACCTTTCGAAACAATCATCAACGTACGTAACTCCCTATTTTTTTGCACACTTGTTTTCAAACTGTTAGTGCGATTTGGTCATCATCAAAACATGATTATCATAACTGGGGTTCAACAGTAGCATCCAAACACCTTCCAACGGCTAAGTAATCAATGCTGAGAAACGAGCCGTTATGCGATTTGGACATCCAAAAACCGCTTTTTGATGCGTTTGACAAATTGTATGAACATTAGAAACAGAGAGGTTGAGGTCTATGTTTGGACGACCAAGATTGCATCCGTTCCTTTGTCCAAAATTGATTGTTTGTAGAGTTAGATCCTCAGATAGTGCAGTGCGTCCAGAAGGTCTAATGCCTTACAAATATTGCTCTTCCTTCGGCTAGTCAAGTTTCTTCGATATAATTTCTTTCGGACGATGTTGAGCATCTGTTGTCAACTCCTCAGAATCCTTGCTCTCTGACTAATCATTCGGATGATGTATTCAATCCGAGACATTTTGTTTGGACGAACTCCTGCATCCGAGAAAAATGGTCCCGTTCGTACTCCCTTTTGCATCCGAAGCACCTCCTTTTCGGATGATATATAGCGTTCGAAAACCTTGTTATGTCAAAGTCTGGAAACTCCTACACAACTCATTTACGAACAATTAGATTGTATTTTTCATCATCGAAACCAAGATTGTAGGTTAACAGGCTCTTAATGAGCTCTATATCCTTTATAGGTAGTATATGGCAGTACATACTTGATAAGTTCACCTGTATGAGTGTGGAAGTGGGACTACTTCCTACGAGACTGACGGATATGTCTCTAGAGCACTCATGACATGAAGGTACTGTGCATGGCCCAAAAGGCACCAAACCGAGAAGTTAAAATGGATTGATGTCTAACATGTACTCAACTATAGAAGTGTGCATTAAGGAGGAAGGTTCAAGACCTTGGTCAACTATCTACTGTATACTTCTCCATTGAATGCACTAAGTGTAATTTATGTCCACAAGACATCATCATTTAAGTGTTAAATTTCTTTACATATTACTACTTTTGTATTTTCGAGTCATGTGGGGGATGGTTGGATTTTTTCTCCAAAATACACATTGAATGAAATTTGATTTCTCTTCATTTTTGTTCCTTTCTTTGTGATAATCTTTGTCCCTCATTGGAAACCAGTGATGGACTTCTTCAACATATATGTTTTTAATGGTTTACATTTCAATAACACAACACTATATGGGAGACTAGATGGAAAAGTATAAAAGACTGGAAATGCCTGCTTTTTAAAAACATAAATAGATAATTTTGACCAAAAACTAAGTTTGGAAAGGAAAAATTAATTTTGCATTAAGAAGAAAATAAAGTGTTTCCACACATGATTGAAATTCAAATTTTTTACCACAATAATAACAATAATGCAAAAAAATAAAGTAGAAAAGACACAGAAGAGAACAAATTAAAAATTCTATATCTAGAAACCTTGATAAGCTTCACATTGTATTAATTTAATTGATTAAAATTTTATTATTCTAAACTTAAATTTAGTGAAAATGCATTTATAGTGTCATATAGTTATGAAAATTATCTTAAGAAATTTGCAATTATTTATATGAAGAGTAATAACAAAAACTTCAAAAATACAGGAGCCGCACATTTAATATTTCTAGTGCTATATTATAAGTATGATTTTGAGGTGTTATATATTTTCGTTCAGAAGTTACCCAAACATGAATGTTCATTTTCTGCAATTGTTAAGCCTATTTGTGCAAAATACAATTAAAATAATGAAAAAATAAATAAATCAATTCTTTTGAGGCTTTATATTTAGGAATTAAATATGATTGAACTAATTTCCTTCCAGAATAAATGGACTTAAGGAATAAAAGACAAATAGGAAAGAAAATTCATTGGATGGCTTTTAGAAATTAAAGAAGAATAGGAAATAAATTTAATTGGAAAATGACTTTTACATAATTAATGACTATTTTTAACGTTGGGGTATGTTATATACATAATGTATAACTTCTCTATTTTCTATTTATTATAAGAAAAGATTTCCACAATAAGAAAATAAAAAATGATGATTATTATGTCCCAATCTTGATTGATCTTATACATTATGAAAACAACGCAATTAATACCAGCAAAAAATATATAATAATTTCGTGTGACAATTAGACTAGTGATTTTGATATTCCAATAAAAAACTTTAGATACAAATTTTGGCAAAAACACCCATGGACATAAATCTTAGAGGCTACAATGCCCTTAAACCTTTTATTTCTATATTTAAATTAGGGAAAATTTATTGTCTCCAACATTTTGTCCTTTTTTTTCCCCTCTAATTCCTTTGTTTCAAATACGTACACCTTTTATTAACTATTCTCCAAACTAAAACTCATAAAAATAAAAAGGTTTACCTTATCTCTATACTGATTTTTTTTATTCATCTTTTTAATTTTAAATTAGCATAAAACACCTTTTCTTTTCTTAGCTTATCAAATATCTCCTAGATGTTACGGAAATGAAAAAAAATCATAATTTATTGTAAACTCTATTTTTTTATAATAAGTTGTTAAACACTATAAAGTGGACTAAAATTAAAATCAAGCAAGTCACCCAACTGAAAGGACTACAAAAGAAAAGCCTTGAACATTAAAAGCAATCATTTCTAAACTATAAATTGGAAAGAGTTAAACTAGAAATCTAAATATTTTTGGATTTTTAATTGAAATTAAGAAAGCCCAAGTATAAGAATTAATGAGGAATTAAAGCAAGAAATTGAAAATTCTAACTAGAAATGCAAGAAATTATCAAAAACCCTAATTTACCTAAGAACCCTAAATTGCAAGTAAAGAAATTCTTACTAAATTAGACAACAAAGCGAATAAAAATTACAGCTACGCGAAGCTTGCGATTAACCCACTACGATTATCTAATCAAAATTTGAACTTGACAAGAAATTAGGAAAAAGATGTAAGAGGAAAATTAAAGAGAAATTTCTATTTAAGAAGTAAACTTGGAGTTCAAGCTATCCTAAACTATCCAAAAACTAACTAAAACTATCTACTTCTTCTTCTTACTAATTTTTAAGTAGCTTAAATAGTCTAATATTACACTAGGCAAAAAATCAGGAGTTACTGGCTGAAAGTTTACAAAATTGCCCTTACAACTTAACTCTCAGCGAGTTGAGATCACGGTCTGGAACATTTGAGACCGCGATCTCGACACTCCTCCCAACATTCTTCTTTTCACATTATCAATTTTTGCAATCTGGTCCCTTGAGCTTTGTTCCTTTGAGCTTCTAATCTTTAATTTTAACCTGCATAATATTAACATCATTAAGTACTTAATTAAACTAAAACTTTAACACAAACTTATCTTAATTTATTCAAGAACGAAAATACAAATACATATGAAAGAAATTAACTAAAATCCTCAATTACTTATCCAATTTCAGAATTCAAACTATCAAAATGCTATAATTTAGAGGAAAATAACACTAGTTTACTAGAGTTATGACACCCCCAAACTTGGCATTTTGCTAGTCCCGAGAAAAAAAAAGATTAACATTAAACGAAACCTACTAACATTCAAACATATAAACACCTCCAAAGTTGACGTGACACTTGATGAATCATGGATGTACTTAGAACAATTAAGCAATCTCTCAAAAAATGTTCAACAATACGTGATATGTGAAGTATATGAGTATATCAATCCAAAATTGCAATTTTGTTTTACAAAGAAGCACACATTTATATGTGATTAAATATCACTGCACAAGATTTCACATCACCAAGCTTTGCCATTCTCAAAAAGAGTTACCAAAAGTTTTAGTTTTTTTCATTTGAAACATCAGTACTTCTCAAATCACAAATATTATAAAGTTAATCAACTCTCTTGACTAGGCATCATGAAAATAGAAGTTCAATTAGGAATCAACTTAAATGCAATTGTCACACATTTCGGGAATAAACCTCTACAAGGAATAAGTAATATGAGATTAATGATAAGTATTACAAACATTTACTCCTTAACTTATTGGTATACTAAAAACGCAATTCCTAATGGCTTAATTCGGAGAAACAATATGGGTACAGGTCGGAGTACCGTACTGGCCTTATTACTACTCTAAGGGCTTATTTCGGAGAAACAACATGGGTACATGTCGGAATCCCATACTCATCTTATTCCTAAATTTTTTTTTTCATTTTTTTTCCACCCTAAGCCGAGGAAAAGGAGTGAAATGTGCCAAAAATTAATCTCGAATATCAATTATTGGCACAAATTAGAAGAACATTCCCTATGCAAACACACGAAATGTCCCAAAATTCCTTCTACTTCATTTAACTCATTTCTTTCCAAAAGATAGTTCATCAACCACATAATATAAGTGTTTTGATAAGAAACAACATGTCAAATAAATTTTTCAAACATTTCAGCACTTCTTTTTGAAAAATAGCAATGTTAAGTTTATGAATTCTTTATGTTGCAAATGAACTACTCACTCACACACAAAATTCTTGAAACGAATCAATCATATACTTCAATCACAAAGCATTAAACATCAAAATTTGTCATCATTGAGTACCTAATTGATCAATTTTCCATCATTAATCATCAAGTGGCAACAAAATGTATAAAATCACCATTTCCAACACAAAAAGATAAACACCCCCAAACTTGTCTCTTTTATTCTATTTGATGAATAAGTCATCCGTCCACTCACCCAAAATTAAACTTCAAGACATAACCACAAATAACAAAAACTACTTAAACTACGCTGCTCCTACTTTTAAGCCTAGAATTAAAATTGAGTAAAAATATCAAAAGCAATCGTTCCATGCATCTCACCATTCAAGCTTCAAACAAAATCATCATTCAATGCAACTCATCAACTAATGCAAAGATGGCATCAGCTTAGGGCCCTTAGCCACTCTACTTTTATTAAGCAATAACTAAACTTCACCAAGTGTCAACATGAGAATCCAAAAGAAATTCCATACATAAAGCATCAAAATGTCTTGGCATCAGCTTAAGGCCATTAGCCAACTAAAGAAAAACTAAAATACCTTAATTCCAAAGAGTGAAAGTAAAACAAAAGTAATCCAAAGTAATAAAAGGCTATGGTGTTCAATAAAAACAGAGATAATTATCATCTTCCGTTGAATCGATCCAATGATCAGGTTTGGTCTTCATCCATGCTCAAACAAATGGTGGCTTTATCTCTTCATTCCATCTCTTCTTGACCTTCCTCAGCGTCACTAGGTGGGGCCTCTTTATTATCATGACGGTCATCCATGTCCCCTCCAGTCGCACCCGCGTGGCTAGATCCCTCCTGATGTGCGGTAGCCACCGGTGGTGTTCAGTACTGTCCACGAGATGGACCCAAGTGCCATGTCAGAGGTGATGGTGGCTGGACCCAAATGCCTAATGAAGTAACTTTTAAAGCTTCTCCAATAACGGTCAAGTTGTTGCGCATCACCATTTGATTGTACGACCAGTACCCTTGTAGTTCATTCCTTTCTTCTTCAGTTACCGGGGCATTAAATACTAAACCTGGGTGTATCAGAATCATTGAAGTTCTCTGAGGTGGTGGCTGTGGCTGGGCAGGGTGTTACTCCTGGTGGTGCTTTTCATATTCTCTCACCATCCTGTAGACATATTTTTCCGATTGATCCTTCCTCTAGGATGTGTCGATGATTCCAATTGACCAATCGGGCAACCCGCTATGGTGCAAAGATGGTGAATTAGATTAGGGGCATAAAATCATCCCGACCTACCACTCTCTAAAAACCGCCGTCTAATAGAGGTGACCAACAGTCACCGGGACCCCAGTAATGATGGCATAGAATAAGTGTACTTTGTCCCTTTGGATAAAGCTCACAGCATTGAACCCCGAAATGCGGCTACTGATAAAATAAAACCACAACTTAGCCGCTAATGAGAGTCTTTGATGAGCAAATTTTAATTCAGTGGCTGACGAAGTACTCTTAATCCACTCTACCCTTCTATCACAAATGGCATATTTGATTGCATTCATATCCTTATTTTTATTGTTAAAAAATGCCAAATACTGACTAGAAGGTACGGGGGTATGTTGAAGTACGCATTAGATGTGTATCAGCTCTAAAATCTACCAAAACCCCCCGTATGCGCACCTTGCCATCTTCTAACTCACATAGATTACAATGAAACTCTTTGACTAACTAGGTAGCCCCGGGGTCAACCTGAGTGTTAAAACCCTCAAAATGCCTTGACCTAATTTGTTCTTCTATCGCTCTCCTAGCATCTTCATTTAAACCCCAATGCATGGACAGGTCAATAAATTTCTCTCTCTAATCATCTCATGCTTCTCGTTATTCTTGAATAATTGCTGAACCTTATCACTCGAGAATTGAGGTTCAATTTGCTCACCACCCTCAAATGGTTGTTCCAAGCCCCCTTCTCCGCTCGTACCTTCTCCGGATTTTCTCTTTCTAGAACTAGTCCCTCTCCCTCTCATTCTAACTTTTCTCTCAGCACTGCTATATACTCCACTCATCATTTTCTTTATCCAAATAGAATTCATTCACCAATTTCAAAAATCCAACCTTTAATCAAAAATCAACACCACAAAATCACAATCACAAATTTTCGAAAAAATTCCGAATATTCCAATTCAACTCAATTCACAATTCAAACCAATAATTTCGACAATTGGACAATTTAAAATCACAATTTTTCTAAAACAAATTAGCACCAATTACTTGTCCACAATTCAATAATTAAATACCACAAATTTGCCACAATTTAATCCACAAAACTCCAAAATTGCCTTCAAAAATTGCCATTCGGCTTAATTACAACTAATATTCTAAGGAAGGATATTACCTGTTCTTTTTCGATTGAAATTTTTCCAAGAATTGCTTGTGTGTCAATCCCCCCTTGAAGCCAAATTTCTTCCAAAAATCCTCAAAAAGATGGATGCTTTGATGTTCCTAGAGAAAAATAAGATGATATTAGTAGTGGGTGTGGAGTTTTAAGTGATTTTGGGTGAAGATGAGGGAAGAATTTGAGAAGTTGGGGTTAGAGCTTTCGGATAAGAGTAGAAGAATAGGGAAAATTTGTGAGAAGAAAAGAAGAGATCGAAGCTTTAAAAAAAATTTTTGGCAATCGAGATCGCAGCCTCAGTTTTGAGATTGCGATCTAGCGTAATGTCGAGATCGCGGTCTCAATTTTGAGACCACAGTCTCGAACATTTGAGATCACGGTCTCAATTTCGAGGCTGCGATCTCAACTCGGTGTAAAAATAGCCTTTGTTGAAGTTTAGAGTTGAGACCGCGATCTCAAATTTGAGATCGCGGTGGTGCCTCGACCAAATGACGTTTCTGCCTTCCAGAAGTTTGAGTTGGAGACCGCGATCTCAAATTTTTGAGATCGCGGTCTCAACCTCAATTTCTGCAAAGTGAATTTTCACACTTAGCTGAGATTGCTTCACTCTTGACCACATTTCTCCATTTGCAAGGGTAACTTACAAACAAAAAATTCACAAGTTTGGATGACAATTTTCACTCATTCTTTAGCACCATTTATTCAGCTCTTTTTTTTTTTTTTTAACAAAATTTCAAACCAATTTACTCAAAAACAAGCCAATTAAAAAAAATCACACCAAAAGATAGCAATAACAACTAAATTAAAGACTTGGGTTGCTTCCCAAGAAGCGCTCTTTTATAGTCACTAGCATGACTATGGCATGACCCTCATTCCAAGTAATCGAGGATGATTGATCCTTCTTTTCCTTTTGGTTTCCATGAAAAAAGTTTGATCCCCTTTTTCTTCATGATTAAAGCTTGATTTTTCCATGCACAAGTCCTTTGTTGTGTCTTAATGTCTAGCCTTAGCCATCGCTAGTGCCCCAATTAACATCTCCAATTGTTTCTCAAACCATTTCCTTTTCTTCTTGTGCCTTCTCAATTTCTTGACATCACCATTTTGCATATTCTTTTCAAACCTCTCTTCATCAACACACATCCCTTATCGGGTGGTTTTTCATTCAATTCATTTATCAGAATTCCCTTCATTTCCAACACTTGCTTGAACGAATTGCCTTGGCTCACATCATTTTGTTCTTCATTTGACCTACCGAGGATAGAATTAAGAGATTGATTAGCACATTTCTCTTCAACAATGGGAATATTGTCATTATATTCAAACACATCAAATTCGATTGATTCATTTTCAACTAGTAAGATCAACTTCCCTTTGTGCACGTCAATTAATGCATGAGTGACCGACAAGAAAGGCCTCCCTAGAATCAATGGAATATTACTTTCTTCTCCCGTATCCAGCACAAGGAAATCAACGGGAAATACCAACTTTTCAACTTGTACATCAAAGCGCATCTTCCAACAAGCCATATTATTTCCTCTCGGATAAATCCGCCAATTAGAGTCTGATATTAGTTGGCTTGACATTGTTGATCCCTAACTTGTCATAGATGGCCTTTGGCATGATATTTATTCTTGCTCCCAAGTCACAAAGTGATCGATGCCACTACATTTGAACAATGGCACTACATTTGGCATCAAGACATACTTTTTCATCGTCATACCACTTTTTCTTCCTTGCCAAAAGAGCATTCATGAAACGAGCACAGTTGGGCATCTTGGTGAGAACATCAATCAAAGGAATGTTGACATTAATCTTTTTCAACAAATCCAAGAAATGGGTGAATTGCTTCTCTTTGTCCTCCTTTCTTGGATCAATGAGTCTTTCAGGGTTTTGCACTTTTATTGATGGATCTATCTTCAAAAGTTCTTCCATATGCTTCTTCTTGGATACCTTGATCTCATTCTTTTGTTTCTTCTTGGCTTCATCATCAACCACTTCCCATTCATATATTCTCAACTACCTTGGGCTTTTGTTCCGTGCTTCCTTCCTCCACCTTTTTCTTCTCCTTAGATTCAACCAATTCTTTTCCACTCCTTAGGGTTATGGCATTGCATTGCTCCTTGGGGTTTGGAATAGTATCACTCGAAAATGCCTCAATAGGTTTGTCATTATTCAACCTTGCCCATTGCCTCAATTGAATGTCCAAATATCTTGTCGAAACCTTTAAATTCTCATAATCTCTTTTATGCTCTTCCGCTTTCCTATCCAATTCTCTTCTCAAATACTCAGCTTCTTTTTTCCAACCTTCTTCACCCAAATTCTCTCTAGGAGCATATAGATCATGATACATGGGTTGGGAAGAATTTGCATAATGGAAAGGAGGCTTTTTTTTTGGTTTTGAAACGAAAGGTTGGGGAAATTTTGATATAAGTTGGGTTGGACATTTCTTTGATGTGGGGGTTGATAAGGTCTGGATGAGGATTTTGGTAAGTGTGTTGGGCATTTTGAGGTGGGGCAATGATTTGGTTGGTAAGGAAGGTTGGATTGGTTGTTTGTGTTACTCCATGAGAAATTTGGGTGATTCCTCCAAAAAGGATTGTAAGTGTTCCCATAAGCTCCTGATTGGTTCCTTGGAAATCAAGATTGATTAGCCACATAATTGATTTGCTCATTAGCTCCATATGGCATCTCACAATTCGCATTGGCATGGCCGCCTCCACAAAAATCACATGTCATGCTTGGTTGAGTTGGAGAAGAAGTCATAGCATTTACACTACTAGGTTTCCCTAGATTCTCCAACGCTTTTGCCATGTTGTTCTTCACAATAATGAACATGCCTTGTTGAGCCAAAAGGGCAGCTTGCATGTTTAGATTCAACGCTCCACTACTTGCATTGGCTAGATTAGCTTGGTGTTGAACCACCGGTGGAGTTATTGGTCCATGATGGTAGTGGTTGTATGCCATCCTATTCAACAACTCTTGAGCTTCTTCCGGAGTTTTATATGAGATATAGCCGTCGATGGAGGCATCTACAATGGATTTCGTCTGTTGAAGTAAACCATTATAAAAGGTTTGGACTTGAAGCCACAAAGGAATGGCATGATGCGGGCATTTTCTTAGCAACTCTTTGAATCTTTCCCAAGCTTCCCTTAGGCTTTCACCAACATCTTGTTTGAATGATGTAATCTCATTCCTTAATTTAGCTGTTCTTGCGGGAGAAAAGTACTTCACCAAGAACTCTTGAGCAAGTTGGTTCCAAGTGGTGAATATTCCTTGGGTGTGGGATTGCAACCATGACTTTGCCCTATCACGAAGAGAAAAAGGAAACACCCTCATCCGCACACAATCTGGGAACAATCCATTAAACTTAAATGTGTTAAAGACTTGTTCAAAATTCTTGACGTGTGTGTAGGGGTCCTCATTTTGTCCACCTTGGAACATGGCATGGGCTTGAAACATTTGGATTAGGGCGGGCTTGATTTCAAAATTGTTGGCTTGCACGGACATCCGTGCAATGCTTGAGGATCTTAGCCCCATCAAAATTAGGTAAAGCATACTCCCTCAATGGCCTTCCATTCCAATTCATGCCATTTCCATTCCTATAGCCACCCATTCCATTATTTCAAACTACTTCTTCTTCTTCGTTTTTCATGTTCACATTCCCTTGGTGAGCTTAGCAATTGTCATTTCTATCCTTTCTTGCTCTTGTTGTACCCTTCTCAATCTTCTAAATTCTCTTAGCTCTTTCTCCTTTTCCTTGTCTAAGCAAATGAATGGCTCTTGAGCTCTTCTTACCATGCACTACACAACCAAGGCAAATAGTCAATTGAAATTCCAAGTCAATTCCGCAAGACAACCTATCAAAAGTAAAAATAAACAAAATTAACAACTAAACTAAACTGAAGAGCTTAATCTACAGGACCCATAAAGCGCTTGATATTGCCGAAAACCGAAGACAATCCCCAGCAATGGCCCTAAAAACTTGATGCCTTAACACACCTAGATATAAATTAATGAAACACCTAAATCCTAGCTACTAACTAGATGGCATCCCGCAAGTTACGGTTGTCAAGTAGTAGTAAAGGGAAGTTGGGATCGTTCCCACGAGGATTGTTGGAAAGCAATTACCAAGATTTATGGGTGCTTGTGTAGTTAAGTAAAATCAAACTATGAGTGATAGAACTATTCTAATAAAAACCAAAATCTTAATTCTAACCTAAATTAACCAAATTAAGACTAAAATTAAAAACAAGCAAATCACCCAACTAAAAGGACTACAAAAGAAAAGCCTTGAACATTAAAAGCAATCATTTCTAAACTATAAATTGGAAAGAGTTAAACCAGAAATCTAAATATTTTTGGATATTTGAGAGAAATTAAGAAATCCCACTAAGAATTAACTAGGAATTAAACCAAGAAATTGAAAATTCTAACTAGAAATGCAAAAAAATTATCAAAAACCCCAATTTACCTAAGAACCCTAAATTGTAATTAAAGAGAAATTTCTATTCAAGAAGTGAACTTGGAGTTCAAGCTAGTATCCTAAACTATCTAAAACTAACTAAAATTATCTACTACTTCTTCTTACTAATTTTTAAGTAGCTTAAATAGTGTAATAGTATACTAGATAAAAAATCAGGAGTTACTGGCAGAAAGTTTACAAAATTGCCCCGACAACTTAACTCTCAGCGAGTTGAGATCGCGGTCTGGACCATTTGAGACCGCGATCTCGACTCTCCTCCCAGCATTCTTCCTTTCATCCATTTTTACAATCTGGTCCTTTTTTTTGACCTGCATAATATTAACATCATTAAGTACTTAATTAAACTAAAAATTTAACACAAACTTATCATAATTAATTCAAGAACAAAAATACAAATACATATTAAAGAAATTAACTAAAATCCTCAATTACTTATCCAATTTCAGAATTTTAACTGTCAAAATGCTATAATTTAGAGGACAATAGCTCTAGTTTACTAGAGTCATCAGTTGTCACACCTGCTATTTTGGTACGCCTCAAAATAATGTCACCTTTCCAGTTTGTAAAACTAGTTATTACTTTATCATATCGTTTCCAATTCCACTCTTATTAATGACTTAAAAACTGTAACTTTTTGATTTATTTTATCTCAACGCTGCAAGATAACATTGATACACTACCATAAAGTTAAATTTTCTAAAAAAGCATTCCCATCTCATGGGTGAAATTAAAATTGGGATGGAAGTAGTATTATTTTAGCTTTCAAGAGTATATAAATATCTTAAGTCCTTGCATTTTTAATATATCTTATGTGTATGTATTGGTATGTAGATGTATCTAGAACCTAGATTGAAAAATACTTGATAGTTCGATATATATGTTTATAATATTTATAACCTAAAATGTAAATTAAGAAATAAAATCTTGATGGAATGAATTTTCAAATTCAACAATGTTGCGCACAAAATAATTTGGGCATCAATTGAAAACCTTTATTGTCAGATATGAAATTAAGTTCGAGACAATTTTTCAATTTGTTTCAAAATTATCTTGGGTTCATGCTGGAGAACCATAGCAATATGATACGCTAGCATCTAAGACCAATTTCTTGATTGAAACATCAAATTTTAGCATATTTTTTCAGTCCTTTTGTGGTTTAACTCTAAGCCATGACTTTGAAATGCCACTAAAATTCAGCTTGGCTCTATTACTATTAACTAAATAACTTGGACCTTTGAAACAAAAGAATATCGTTCCTAACATTTGATACTCATAATTAGGCTCAGAAACTATAATACTGGCTATCCAAAAAAAAAAAAAAAGAACTTCTTGTACATTGAATGAAATAAGAGAAAACTAGTTAGGTAATAGATTGATGACACTCTTCCTAACATGTAAATAGTAAATGTAATCTAGATGATCAAGCTCTGCTATCAATGATTTTGAGTTGATGAACAATAAATCTTAAATCATTTTGTCCCTAAATCCTACTATTTAGAAATCAATCCTGCTTAATTAACATAGTTAATACATAATTCTAACTTATGATTCACTTACATTCAAATTTAAACTTTATAAACGACAAAACTTTCAACGCCAATTTGGTTAAAAGATAAAGATATTTCAAGAAACTTATTTGAAAAATATAGATGATTTTCAAGAACCTAAATAGTGGTGTCAACATAAATATTCTTTTAAGCTAAATATGCTTTTAACTAATATTATCCATACAAAGTTTGACATCTAAAAACTAATGAGTAAAAGAACATTCATTGACATATTAAGTCCATTTGAGTGAAAAATGAAAATACAAAAAAAAAAAGAAAAAGAATTTGACACCAATACATAAAATTTTTAAAGTAAAGAAATGTTATGAAAATGAGAATTTTTTTCTTGTCATTTTTAATATGTTTTTACACCTTTTATGTATTCTAAAATAATTCCAGGTTTTATTTCAAAATAGTTCCACGTAAAATTAAGTTTATTTTTTTGTTGTATTGTAAAAATATCACATTAATTAAAACAATTACCAATCAACTCAATTTGTGTTAATTTGTGAATATTTTTTATTCTTATTAACTCATTTGAAAGAAATAATTTATTAAAATCATTTAATAGAGCAATGTGTTACATGCTACATACGTATTCCCGACATGTCGACAAAAAATAGTTCCACCTCTAAACTTCAGTCAAGCATCAATCTCAAAGATGAATAAGCTTAATTTTAGCCATTTTTTAAACTAGTTTTATTAGCATTTTAGGGTTAAATTTACAGTTTCAGTATTTTTCCGGTATCATCTAAATGAATTCCTTTTGTATTGTATAATTTAGAGTCATACTAGACTAGTTCTGATATGAAATGCCTTGCACATATTATAATGTTAACATAACAATCAGTTTCAATATGAATCAATGTAAATTGAAATTTTATATTTCCAAGACTCACAACCCTCAAGCGTAGTAGCAAGCAGTACAGCTAGTTATATTGGTGATAAGTTCATAATTGTGCTATATTTTATGTTTCATTGACCATGTTTTATGTGTTGTAATCAAGGTTTGAGTTATTAGTGAGCTTGATTTGATTATTTATAGTTTTTTAATGTGGGTTTCAACTAAAAAAGAGCTGAAAAAGATGGAAAAGATGAAGGGAAATGCTAAGGGCGGAACATGCACGAATATGAAGTCATTCTGGATACAGTTTCATATTCAATCTGTAACTTTCAATTCCAAGCTCCAATTGAGGTGATTCAAGATGGATTGGAATGAGAACAGAGAGAGCTACAACTTTTTTGTTTTACACTTTCCCAAATTCCAAATGCATCAAGGTAAAAAATGAAGCCAAAGGCGAAGTACAGTGTTGAAAGCCAGAGCACATGCGTTGGGAATGTTTAGCGCATGTGTGTTGAGTCCGGAGGAGAAATTCCCAGAATGTGTTCGCGCACTCATGTACGGAAACAGGCAGTGCATGTGAGCCCAAATAGAAAGTTTATGTATTTTTGAGATTTTCGGCAAATTTCTTCACCTGGTTGGATTCTTTTCCATACAATTTCACGTTCTAATTCTTAGACAATTATTGTAACCCTAGTATTCATTATAAATACCCCAAGTATGATATAATTAAAAGAGAGTTGACACTTTATTTTCTTATTTTATCTAGCATTTTTCAGTAGAGAAAATTCTTGTTTATTGTTTCATGGCTCTTAATGACTAAACCCCTTTTCCGTGGCGAGGAATTTGAAGCTGTAGTCAATTCTACTATATTGTGAGACTCTTTGTTCTTGAATTTATTCAATATCATATCAAGTATTGATTATTTTTCTGCGAATAATTTTATGATTGTTCATTTTTACTTTTATTGCTCTAGAATAATTGAGTTATTGGAATTAATTTAGTGCTAGATTATTTTAACCACGTGTGCTTAATTCAATCTGTGAAACAAGTAACTTTGATAATTGCTCGATTAGTGTTATGAATTTAGGGAAATTAATCAACTAATTGGCATAACCGCGTGTGTTTATGTTTAATTAGCCTAATTGTTCTTGTTAATTTTAATGCTTCTATTAATTAATATTTGGCGCGTGTCTAGATTAAATAAATGGTTATGGTTAATTGAATCGCGTGTTGAAAATTAGCCAATTTTAGAAAGAAACAAGAATCAACTTTGAATCAAAATTTGGGTTAATTCTTCAATTAGTGCTTGGTATAGAAATTGAATTATCTTTGGTGTCAATGATCAACTAGTAAAATTTCCATGGTGGATATGACCAAAACTAAGATTCTTCTTAAATCGGATTCTTTCCAATTTATTTTGTTGTTTTAGTTTTTATTTAAAAGCATTCAAAAACCCTCCATTTTCGTTTAAGCACACGAATAAACTCTGTTCTATGTGGGATGACTTGTACTCACAACTATTACATTTCTATTGAGAGTTGTTAATTTTGGGTGCCTACGACTTTTGGCCAAAAATTTTAGCGACGTTGCTGGAGAACTGTTTTTAAGGGTGGAATGGGAGAGTTACTTGGATTTTTAAGTTGTTTGGTATATTTTGCTCAATTTTTCTGTAATATTTTGACTTTTCTTTTGATCTGAGAGCTTGTCAAAATTTTTAAAAATTTTTGCCATTTTGGATTATTTGACCATTTTTTGAAAATTTTTGACATTTTTGCTCAACGTATTTCCCTATTTTTCTGCAGAATAATCTTTAATTGAACCATGGATGAATGAGTAGTCAGTATTAATATTTTTCATTCATGATTTTCAAGACTTTTGAGCACTAAGCCATACATTAATTGTTGATTTGGGATATATTTAGAGAAATTTGTGTAGATTCAATTATGTTGCATACCAAAAACATAGTTTATTACATTTTTAGAGCTAATTATTAGACAACCTGATTAGTTTAAATATGAGGGTAGTGCCGTTTTCCTTTGTTGAGCCTTTCTAGCCAACCATTTTAACAATTTATTTCTAATTTCCTTGTTTGAACCTTATTCTTGTGAAGCGCAACATCAGTCTACTTCTTTCACTTAAACTTAATTTAGATACCCTTATTGACTTTAATATTTCTTTTAATTATTTTATCCTAAGTGTTCCCTTTAAGAGATTTATGGTGCACATTACATGTTTAAAGGAGGTGGAAGTTTGTGTGAAGTGGGTGGTGTACATTTATGGAGTAAAATGGGGTATTGGAAAGAATTGTTGAAGAGAAAAATAATAATGGAAGTTTTTTATATTTACAGATATTACCTATCACTGGTACCTGTATTTGTAGGTAGTGCCCATTACTAGTACCTGCTTAATTATATGTTGCGGACGGTGCCTACTCCTAGTACTTTCATTGTAAGAGGACATAAAAAAATAATAAAATGATGATGTGATGTATATATGTCCAGAAGAATGTTGGCATGTTTGGCTAATTCGTGGAAGAGGAACTTATATGCTTATTGGTTTTCAGAATTTTTCGTGGGTTTTCATTACTCAAGAGTAGGGTTGCGGATACATGATGTTTTGCAAGTGAAGAGATATTTTATTTTAATGTGTGGCCACTATTACTATAAAGCTCATGTTCTTATTTGTTATATCCCCTCCCTTCTTTGGCTAACTAATATCCTAACTTGTAGTTTGAATTAAAAGTCCCTACCTAATTTAAATAAAATCAGTTGTCTAGATTACTGGAGGGGTGTAAGAAGAGTGAGCTATGGGTGTTTAGAAAAATTTTGAGGGGTCTTCATGATTTAATCTAAATATTTTGAAACCTAAGTATTTGAATGGCTATACACACATACACACAAATTTCATGTTTTGGCTTTTATTAGCATTTGATCTCTTGGGTTCTTAGACTACTCTGACTGGTGGAATAATTATTAATCATTTTTGTGGATATTTGAGGGAATATGTCGAATGGAATTTTTTTATGCTTAACTATTTTAATTTTATGTTTGCTCGAGGACGACCAAAAGCTAAATGTGAGGTAATTTGCTAAGTTCATAATTGTTCTATATTTTACGTGTCATTTACCCCTTTTTATGTGTTGTAAGCAAGATTTGAGTTATTAATGAGGTTAATTTGGTTATTTTAGTTTTTTTTAGGATTAAAGTGAAAAAGAGCTGAAAAGGATGGAAAAGAAGAAAGAAAATGCTAGCAAAGGCCGGAACATGCACGAGTATGAAGCTATTCTAGATACTATTTTGCATTTTAAGTGTAACTTTTGATTCCACGCTCCGATTGTGCTTACTCTAGATGCGTTGGAAAGCTAAGAGAAAGAGCTACAACTTTTGTGTTTTACACTTTACAAAATTCGAAACACATCAAGGTCAAAACTGAAGTCAAATGGGTAGCATAGTGTTGAAGCCCAACGCATGTGCGCTAAGTCCAGATGAGAAATTCGCTAAGTCCAGATGAATGTAGGGTGATTAGAAGAGAGTTGACACTTTATTTTCTTGTTTTAACTAGGGTTTTTCAGCAGAGAAAATTCTTGTTATTCTTTCATGACTCTTAGTGCCTAAATCCCTTTTTCTTGGTCGAGAAATTTAAAGCCATGATCAATTCTACTATGTTGTGAGACTCTTTGTTCTTGAATTTTTTCAATTTCATATCAATTATTGATTATTTTTCTAGAATTAATTTTATGATTGTTTTTTTAACTTAGTCTCACAATAGTCTGTCTCTTATTGTTGTAGAACAATTGAGTTATTGGAATTAACCTACTGCTTGATTGTTTTAACCGCGTGTACTTAATTCAATCTGTGAAGCAACTAAATTTGATAATTGATCAATTAGTATTATCGAATTTAGGGAAAATGATCAAATAATTGGCATAACCGCGTGTGTTTATGTTTAATTAGCCTAATTGTTCTTATTAATTTTAGTGCTTCTATTAATTAATTTTGGCGTGTGTCTAGATTAAATTAATGGTTTCTCGTTTGTTGAAAATTAGCCAACTTTAGAAAGAAACAAGAATCAACTTTGAATTTGAATTCGAGTTAATTCTTCAATTAGTGCTTGGTATAGAAATTGAATTATCTTTGGTGTCAATGATCAACTAGAAAAATTTCCATGGTGGAGATGACCAAAACCAAGATTCTTCTTAAATCGAAGTATGTCCAATTTACTTTGTTGTTTTTGTTTTTATTTAAAAACATTCAAAAACTCCCATTTTCGCTTAAGCACCAAGAATAAACTCTGTTCTCTGTGGGACGACCTATACTCACCACTATTACATTGCTTTTGAGAGTTGTTAATTTTGGATGCCTACGACACTATTTGACCAATTGGCATGAATGAACAAGGATTAAATGTACTAAAATTCTCACCCGAAACAAATAAGAGTACAAATGAATAACCAATGCCAAGATGGTAGGGTAGTTATTAGCCACCCTATGTAGTGTGGGTTAGGTTAGGTGGCAAAACAGTAGACGGAACTAAGCTGGCTTGTACCTAACATGAGTTCCATAGATCCATAGCATGACAAATTCATTATGTCTATTTGTTAGAACAATATGTGTACACATGCGTGTAGACATGTTTATCATCAACAAGAATGTGCCCATTTATTCGTCTAGATGTGTACCTGACTAATAGAAAAGAAATGTACATTTTCTATGTATTATCTAGATATGATTTGTTTCCCCATTATAAATTTATGATAGGATCAATCTAGTGCATGAATTAAACATCCTGAACCATAATTGGATGTGCCTCAATCTAAATTCTTCCTATAAATACATATGTAACAATCACGTTTTCCTTGCTATATATGTTAGGGATAGGATAACCATAAATTTGTATAGCGAATACGAAGATTGCAGTACTTTCAAGTTTCATCATTTCATTTTTCCTTTTTTATTTTCTTTGGATAAATTTAGAAAGTTTACCCAATTTAATCTCCCTCCAAGAACCACTAGTCCTCAATCCTTCGGTTTATCCCGAAACCATCTAGGACCTTATATTGGTGGTGTAAGTGATGCTAAAATTCTCTAGTGCAAGGGACCAAATGTTGGTATCTTAGTTTTTTCTTATACTTCACTTAAATAGGTAGAATTTTATATTTTAGCCCAAACAAAAATTGTGCAACATTTACTGCATTGGTTCACCTAAAAGGTCATTCATCCAATATCTTACCAAGTAAATATGGATGAGAGAGCTTCATCAACTTTGTGTTGGCAATGATTTTCCCCAGCTGTGTCTAATTTAGATGATCAGAAGAAAAACCTAACATAAAAGAAAGTTTGTGATCTAGCAAATTGAAAGGAACTCCAAAACGAGTAGTTCATGCACTTCATACAACAATATACCTTTCGTTAAATAGAATAAGTAAACAATAGACGTTGATCATGGGCAAATATCTATTAAATCTTTTGTGCTTAAGAAACCAACTATGCACGTCATTAGTTCATATGCCATGCAAATGCATCCAATGGTATTACTAGGGCAATACTTGACAATAAAGCAATCTAAAATTTTGTGGTAAGAGATGTCTATGATTGAAGAAATTGCCTATATATTTCACTACAAAATAAACGAAAACAGGTAGGTAAATAAATTTCCATTAACTGCTCTTGCACCTTATGTCTATTACGTATTCCAGATGCCATTCCATTTTCCACTTACAAATTATACACATCGATTTATTGTCCACTTGAATCTTGATTTGGACCAAGCAACTATGTGATGGTGGCATATTAGGTAAGAACCAAATTGGGAACATCTAGAAGGCCTAAAACATTTTACTGTAATCTTCTAATTGGAGCGCTCTATATTTGCGGTGCAGGTATTGGTGCTTTTAAAGTAGGACACAATGCTGGCCCTACAACATTAGTTGTTAACAGTGGAGGTGATGTACCATTCCACTTCCTTAATGGTACTCGTGTCAATCCATGAATGAGGCCATTGGTGCTACTCAAGCGCCAAGGTACTGATATTTCTGAGCTTTTGAATGTATGAACTTGTATAATCATTTTGTTCTCAACGTAGTTTGTAAAACTTATCTAAACTAAGTGTAAGAAGGATTATCACATAATAATCTAATAGATATTGTCAGTGTTAATGTATATATGTCTAGATTCATTATACTTATATATATCTAAATTTATTGTATAGTTACATTATTCATTAGTGTCTAAATTTATGTATAGTTACCTTATTAGTTAGTGTCTAGATTTATTGTACAGTCTAAATTCATTGTACCTAGTCTAAACCTACAAATATAGGCTATTGTATCATTCATCCATACATACAAATTTTCTATCAGAGCCATATCTTGGTACTTGAATTTTTAGTTTTTCAGCGGTCTTCTTCCAATACCCAGTTGGTATTACAAGCCTTGTTTCTTGTTTCTAGGTATTCCACACCTTTAGCCTTCACCATCTCACTGGCACGTATACACACGTCATCATCCAGTCAGCAACAATTCGTCCATGTCATCAATACACATCAGTTGTAAAAAAGGGTCAATTATTTGCCACGTCATCAAACAATCATCTGCCACGTGGACCTCTCTACCATGTCATCACCTGTGTTGGGTTCTTACTTTTTGATAAGTTCATAATTGTGTTGTATTTTATATGTCAATTACCACGTTTTTATGTGTTGTAAGCAAGATTTGATTCATTATTGAGCTTAATTTGGTTATTCTTAGTTTTTGTAGGGTTAAAGTGAAAAAGAACTGAAAATGATGAAAAATATGAAAGAAAATGCTACAGGATGATACATGCACAAGTATGAAGCCATTTCGGATGCTTTTTCGTATTTCATGCATAACTTTGGAGTCAGAGCTCCAATTGAAATGATTTGAGATGCATTAGAAAGCTAAGGGATAGAGCTACAACTTTCGTCTTTTACACTTTCTCAAATTCCAAAAGCATCAATGTGAAAATTGAAGACGAAGGCAGAGCACAATTATAAAGCCAGCAGACATGCGCTGGAGCCATGCAGCACACATGCGCTGGAGCTATGCAGCGCATGTGTGCTTCATCTAGAAGCGAGATTCCCAGGTTAAGTTCACGTGCACATGCGCACTAAGAACTCTGCGCATGTGCGCGGAAGACAAAAGAGCACAAGGATGTTCTGCCTCGCACGCACATGTGCGCCTGAGGTGGTGGGATGGCGTGAGTTAGATTTTTGGCATGTTTCTTCGCCCGGTTGGACTCTTTTTCACCCGATTTCATGTTCTTATCCATAGAACTTAATTCTAACCCTAAGTATCACTCATTATAAATACCCCAATTAGGGTGCGAAAAAGGAGATCGACACTTTATTTTCTAGTTTAGCTAGAGTTTTTAGCAGTAGAAATTCTTCTTTATTCTTTTATGGCACTTTGTGCCTAAACCCTTTTCTTGGTTGATGGATTTGAAGCCATGGTCAATTCTACAAAGTTATGAGAGTTCTTGTGTGCTTGAATTTATTCAATTATATGTCAAGTATTGATTATTTTTCTGTGATTAATTTTATGATTGTTCTTTTTAACTTATTATTGCAGCAGAATACTAAGTTATTAGAATTAATCTACTGCTACATTGTTTTAACCGCGTGTGCTTAATTCAATCTGTAAAGCAACTAAATTTCATAATTACTCGATTAGTGTTATTAAATTTAGGGAAATTAATCATTTAATTGGCATAACTGCGTGAGTTTATGTTTAATTAGCCTAATTATTCTTACTGATTTTAAAGCTTGTATTAATTAATCTTTAGCGGGTCTATGAGTTAAATTGAGAAATAGTTAGCGTTAATTGAATAGCGTGTTGAAATTAACCAGCTTTAGAAGAAAACAAGAAATCAACTTTGAATTGGTTTTCATTCGGGTTAATTCTTCACTTAGTTCTTGATATAAATTGAATTATCTTGTGTGTCAAGGATCGATTAGTGAAATTGCCATGGTGGATATGACCAAAACCCAGACCTTTCTTAATTGAATTCTCTTTAGTATTTTATTGTTTTAATTTTGAGTTCAAAAGCATTCAAAAACCCCCTTTTCCATTTAGCACGAGAATAAACTCCGTTCTCTGTGGGACGACCTGTGCTCACTGCTACTACATATTGAGAGTTGTTAATTTTTGGTGCCGACGATAGCATTTCAACTCAGCAGCACATTATTTTCACACCAAAATTTTGGCGCCGTTGCTGGGGAACGGTTTGATTTATTTTTGTGCTTGGAATTTTTATTTTTTTTAATTTAGTAGTGTAGACTTATTACTTGATCTCTTTTTTATCTCTATCATGTTTGTTACCAATTCACATGAGGTTTATTGTTCCGATTTCATTATCGATCAATTACCACCACAACCTTGGTATGACCCCTACACGTATAAGTACAATCAAGGATGGTTAGATTATCCTGAGTTGGGTTATCCATCACAAGATCTTCCGTCCATACATCCAGTATTGCCACAACAACCTTACACCCAAAGTAGTAAGTCTTTGGAAGAATTAATTTATTTTCTTGCTGCTAATACTTTGTAATGTTCAACAGGAAACAAGAGCCAGTCTACAAAGTTTGGAGCATCAACTAAGTCAACTGAATTCTTCCATAAGTAGATTAGAATCTCAAGTGACTGAGGGTAGAGAAGATGAAGAAAGGAGAAAGAACTAGAGAAGGGATTAATAGATGTTAAACCTATTGAGGATAACTCTAGTTCATTGCCTCTGATATCAGTGCCTCAAGATCTTCCAGAGCAAGAGCCAATGAATGTTTTAGGCTTAGCTATGGACGAAACACAAGAGATTCTAATAACTATTGTGAAAGATACCCACTTGGCTGTTAATAGCGATTTTATTGTGGTGCCATTATACCCCCACATTCTCTTATGGATCGATCTTAAAAGTTGAAGACTATGAACTGGCTTGTAAAGAGTTCAATGTCTTCGAGTTTCCCAAGGACCATGAGGAAGGGATTAAGTTGGATTACAAAAATGACAATGGGGTCAGAGTTGAATTTATAATTGATGGAGTCAAGAAGGAGATTGAGGATAAGTATATGGCGAGCAATTACAAGGAGAGCACCTATGCACGATCGCTAACAATTATTGAGCTCTCTTTCCTCTGGTATAGAGATGGTTATTCCGACCATCTTGTTCAAAGTCGAGCCAACAACAGTAGACAAAGGCGCTACATGGGAGACAACCCAATTTCATTTTAATCTTGTTTTGTTATTTAATTTTTGCAACTCTATTTTTGTTTATTTTAGTCTTATAGGTTAGTATAGTTTACTTTCATGCCTAAGATGATAATGGACCACAACATTTGAAGATTTTGTGTGCTTTAGGGTAGGCAATTTTTATGTTTTGAAAATTTTTTTTTTTTGATTTTTTGTTCTGCCTTTAGCGCACATGCGCGCTGAACGTGCAGCGCATTGCGCTGATCATGTTTTGGGAAATAAAGATTTTGCCTCGCGCGTACGTGCGCTGCTTCCTTAGCGCGCATGTGTGCTGTTTCCTCAGCGCGCATGTGCGTGCGAAGGGAAATAAGGAACATAACCGTTCCAAATCCCTTTTATTTCTTCACATTCCTCTTCTCTTTCCAATTCCTCTCAAACCCTCACATCCCCCCACTCCAAGTTTTCCAAAACTCACCCCAATTCCATTAATCTTACACCCAAATTTCTTCTTCCTTAATGGAAAATTGAATCAAGTTATGAATTTTTGTCTTTTTCTCCAATTTTTCCTTATGGGTTTCAATTAATTTTCAAAAATATTTTGAGTCTTTTTATGCTTTGATTGATGAAATCTCATATGGAATGAATTTAAAACACGTCTAATTGGAGTGATTATTGTATGGATTATTGATTGAGGATGAATTACATCTTCATAATATACACAAAAAGTTCCTCTTTCTTTAGGCATGTCATTTGTTCAATAAAATGTCTCAATGAATAAAAATGTTCAAACATAAGGCATTGATGCACGAATTTATTTCCTATCTTTCTAATTAGTTTTCATGCATAGGAATGTTCATGCATTGTATATAAGCCTTAGTTTTAGGCATTATTTTACTTGGATTTTCATGTATAATCTAAGGCTTATGATTTAGGGGAATGGCCTTTTATTTAAGTGTGGGGAAAACTACTATTGTTTGTTTGGGAGTCATGACGCATGTTTATGTGTTATAGGAATGGGAAGAACAGCAAAGAAAATAGCCACAGGCAAGGGTACCGGAGAATCCTCATCATCCGGGTCTCCAAAACCAAGAGTCGGTGGCGGGTTACAGTTTTTAACTACGGCAGCCCAACAGAAATATGACAATGATATCTGAAAACGGGCTGCAATTAAGGAAAGGGGCATACAAGTTCCATTGGTAGGGGTTCCAGAAATCAAGTTAGCAATTCACAATCGTGGATGGAAGCTTTTCACCTCAACCCCCATAGATGCCGCCCTTCTGGTGATGTGTGAGTTTTATTCTAATTTTGATTATTATAGCTCCACCAGAGTATATGTACGGGAAAAAGAAGTGGATGTCTCTGCCAATGAAATCAATAGAGTTTTGAAGGTCACTCATGTTCGTAACGATGAATGGCCTGACACCTTTATTGCCAATGTAGAGATTCAACAGATTACCAGTGTTCTTTGTGACGGAGACATGGACTGGACTTTTACAGCAGATGGCATGACGGCTCGGCATTTCCACGCGAATAAACTTAAACCAGCATGGTTTGTCTATTTTAAATTCCTTTGTGGCCGCCTTCTACTGGTAAACCATCTCACCCATGCACTATGGAAAGGGAAAAATTGTTGTATTTTATTGCTATCGGGAAAGCCATAGATGTCAATGCGGTCAACTCATACGTCAACAAATCTGCTACTGCATTACCAGTAGGCAACCGGGATTATGGTTTCCCCATCTGATTACGACTCTATGTTTGGAAAGTGGTGTGGTGATTGAGCCTTCTGAAGAAAAATTGAGGCCAGGCCAGATGATTGCAATAGAGGATATACGAGCTCCGGTTAAACGCACTCAGTCCCAAGCTTCTACGTCACACGTAGAGGAAGCTGATGATTCAGATGATGAGCTGGTACCTACTCCACAGCAATCGCAGGATGAGCTTCTACATCAAATCTTGGCGGACCAACAGCGGATGGGCCAACGTTTTGATTCGTTTATGCAATATCAGTTTACGTGGCAGCAGACCACGGAGGCTCGTCAAATGGCCAGAGAGTGAGGAGAGAACCCTTCTACATTTCCTCCCTTTCCTCCTTTTCCGCAGGATTTGGGGCCCCATGCTCCTTGAGTTTTTATGCCCTATGTGTTGGGCCGTTTTCTTTATTTGATATTCATGGCAGCTGATATCAATAACTTCCTAGACGTTTTGAGCAGTTATTTTTTTTAGACATTTTCGATATTTAGGTTTCATTTTAGTTAGTTTATTTCATATTACTTAGGTTTATTTTTGTAATCGTGTGTTTTGTTCATTTTTGTTATGTATTCCCTTTAGGGAGTAAGTTTTTTCTTGATTATTGTAGGATTATTTTCTATAATTTTCTTGTTTTTCTTATTGTCTCAAGGGAATTAATTATTTGTTTTGTTTTGTTTTGTTTTGTTTTGTTTTGTTTTGTGTCTACTCCAGCTTTCATTAGTGACAAGGGGATATTTATAATAGATACTGCTCCAAACACGACTTAAATCCAGAGAAGCTTTTCATTTTCCCATTTTATGTTTTTATTTTTGCATTGAGGACAATGCTTATTTTAAAGTATGGGGTGGGAGTTATTTGGATTGTTTAGTTGTTTGGTTATTTTGCTCGAATTTTGCTACAATATTTTAACTTTTCCTTTGATCTGAGAGCTTGTCGAAATTTTCCATGAAAATTTTTGTGGATTAATTGACCATTTTTTGACAATTTTTGAAAGTTTTTGCTTAATGCATATTTCTCCATTTTTCTGCATGACAAATCATTAATTGAACCATGCATGAATGAGTAATCAGTGTTAATATTTTCCATTCATGATTTTCAAGACTTTTGACCACTAAGCCATGCTTTAATTTTTTGATTTGGGAAATTTAGAGAAATTTATGTAGACTCAATTATGTTGCATCCCAAAAACTCACTTTATTACATTTTTGAACTAATTCTTAGACGACCCTATTTAGTTTAAATATGAGGGTAGTGCCTTTTTCGTTTGTTGACCCTTTCTAGCCAACCATTTTAACAATTTATTTCAATGTACCCTATTTGAGCCTTATTCTTGTGAAGAGAAATATCATTCACCTTCTTTCACATAAACTCAATTTACCTACCCTTATTGAGCTTAATATTCTATTCATTGTTTTATCCTATGTTTTCCCTTTAAGAGCTTATGGTGCACATACACATTAAAATTATTTGTTAAGGGGATATAAGGGTGAAAGTTTGTAAGAAGTGAGTATGTACATTTTTGTAGTAAAATGGGGTATTGGAAAAAAAAATTTGTTGAAAAAAATGAATATGGAAGCTTTTTTATTTGGAGGTAGTACCCATCACTGGTACCTGCTTATTTTTTATATTTATAGGTAGTGCCTATTACTGGTACCTGTATTTGCAAATAGTGCCCATCTCTGGTACCTGTGTGTTTATATGTTGAGGGTAGTGCCTACCATTGGTACCCGTCTAGATGTGAGCGGACATAGAAAAATAAAATGATGACTTGATGTAGATGTGTCCGAGGGAGGTAGGCATGTTTGGTTGCTCAGAATTCTTCCTAGGTGTTTGTTACTCAAGTGTGGGGTTGTGGATGTATGATATTTTGATTGTGAAGAGAAGTTTTATTTTAATGTGTGGCCACCATTATTATAAAGCTCTTGTTCTTATTTGTTATATCCTCTCCCTTCTTTGGCTAACTAATATCCTAACCTACAATAGTTCGAGCTAAAAGTTCTACCTAAATTTGAATTGAATCAGTTGTCTAGATTAATAGAGGGGTGTAAGAAGAGTGAGGTATGGGGTGTTTAGAAAAAATTTTGAGGGTCTTCATGATTTAATCTATATATTTTCAAATCTGAATTTTTGAATGGCTATACACACATACACACGAATTTCATGTTTTGGTTTTTATTAACATTTGAGCTCTTGGGTTCTTAGACAACTCTGATTGCTGGATTGATTGTTGATTATTTATGTGGATATTTGAAGGAATATGTTGAGCTTAAATGTTTTAATTTTATGTCTGATCGAGGACGATCAAAGGCTAAGTATGGGGTAATTTGATGAGTTCATAATTATGCTCTATTTTATATGTCAATTACCACGTTATTATGTGTTGTAAGCAAGATTTGAGTATTTATTAAGCTTAATTTGGTTATTCTTAGTTTTTGTAGGGTTAAGGTGAAAAAGAGATGAAAATGATGAAAGAAAATGCTAAGTCTCTGGGGACGGGACATGCACAAGTATGAAGCCATTTCGGATATTTTTTCGTATTTCAAGCATAACTTTTGAGCCCAAGATCCAATTGAAGTGAATTTAGATGAATTGGAAAGCTCAGGCAAAGAGCTACAACTTTTGTATTTTACACTTTCCCAAATTCCAAAATCATCAAGGTGAAAATTGAAGCCGAAGGCGGAGCACAATTATAAAGCCAGCGCACATGCGCTGGAGCTGTGTAGCGCATGTGCGCTGCGTCCAGAAGCGAGATTCCTTGGTTAAGTTCGCACCCCCATGCACGCTAAGAACTCCGCGCTTGTGCGCGGATGACAAAAGAGTACAGGGATCTTCTGCCTCGCACGCACATGCGCGCAAAGCTTCCAGAGCATGTGCGCCCGAGGCGGTTGGACTCTCTTTCACCCGATTGCACGTTCTTATCCGTAGACTTTAATTGTAACCCTAAGTACTAGTTATAAATACCCCAATTAGGGTGAGAAAAAGGAGATCATCGCTATATTCCTCTAGTTTAGCTAGTGTTTTTAACAGTAGAAATTCTTCTTTATTCTTTTATGGCACTTTGTGCCTAAACCCTTTTCTTGGTCGAGGAATTTGAAGCCATGGTCAATTCTACAAAGTCGTGAGACTTCTTGTGCTTGAATTTATTCAATTATATGTCAATTATTGATTATTTTTCTGTGATTAATTTTATGATTGTTCTTTTTAACTTATTATTGCTGCAGAGTACTAAGTTATTAGAATTAATCTACTGCTAGATTGTTTCAACCGCGTGTGCTTAATTCAATCTGTGAAGCAATTGAATTTGATAATTGCTCGATTAGTGTTATTGAATTTAGAGAAATTAATCATCTAATTGGCATAACCGCGTGTGTTTATGTCTAATATGCCTAATTGTTCTTGTTGATTTTAAAGCTTGCATTAATTAATCTTTGGCGTGTGTCTGAGTTAATTAATAGTTAGGATTAATTGGATCGCGTGTTGAAAATTAACAAAATTTAGAAAGTAAAATAAGAATCAATTTTGAATTGGTATTCGTTCGGGTTAATTTTTCAATTAGTACTTGATATAGAATTGAATTATCCTGTGTGTCATGGATCGACTAGTGAAATTGCCATGGTGAATATGACCAAAACCAAGACCTTTCTTAATTGAATTCTCTTTAGTATTTAGTTGTTTTAATTTTGAGTTCAAAAGAATTTAAAAACCCCCTTTTCCATTTAGCACGAGAATAAAATCCGTTCTCTGTGGGACGACCTGTACTCACCGCTACTACATATTAAGAGTTGTTAATTTTGGGTGCCTACGACAGCATTTCAACTCAGTAGCACATTATTTTCACACCACTTTCTGGTTTATTCTTGGGTTGTCCAGTCTGATTTTCCTGGTCTGAATTCTTTTTCATTCGGTTCAGTTTGGTTTGATTTTATCCGATTTTCTCTCGTTCTTGTTCGGTTCTTTACTGTTTTCAACCTTCTGAATTCAACTTGGGCTCTGTTCATCTTCCTTTGAGGTGTACTGTTTCTTTATAATTTTTATCCTGGTACTCTAGTTTTCTTCATTATTTATCTCATTACTTCTTCTAGTTCCATACTCTATCTTATATCTCCTCACACCCCAATAACTCTAGATAATCTCTATCTAGCCATCAAACAATTACTCTCTAAACTCCTTCCATCTTATGGAAATGGAAATTCTATTATATCAAGTTCTAGTTGGTATCTTGATTCTGCATGTTCCAATCACATGACATCTGACTCTACTATTTTTTCTTCCAAACAACCGTCACACACACCATATATTCAAACAGCTGCTGGATATCTCACGTCTATTAACTACATGGACACTGTATCTACATTTTCTCTCTCTCTCGACCAGAATCTTTTTATGTTCTAAAATTGACTTTAAATCCTGTCTCTATTGGGCAATTAGTTGAACTTGGTATTGATATTTCTTTCTCTATAACTGGTTGTCGTTTATAGGACCGTCAAAATGGACAGGTCCTCGAAACGGGTCGTAAAATTGGACGTCTTTTTGAGTTAACTGACCTCATACTTCCATCATCTTCTCAGGTGCAATCTACTGCTTTTATATATCATATTCCTTCTTTAAGTCTCTAGCACACCCGTCTAGGTCATGCATCTTTAGGTGGTGTTAAATCATTACTTTTCAGTGGTCAATTGGGATTTGTGCAAAACGATTCGGTTGATTGTGTGTCTTGTCAACTTGCTAAAAATCATGCCCTTCCATTTCCTATCATTGAGTCTGTCTCAACTGCACCATTTGATTTAATACACCCAGATGTGTGAGGTCCTTCTCCAACACCTACTATGGCTGGTTCTAAATATTTTGTTATCTTTTGTAGATGATTTTACTCGATTTACCCAGATTTTTCTCATGAAAAATAAATCCGAATTACCTCAAATTTATCACGATTTTGCTACAATGGTAAAAACTCAATTTTCATGTCCTATCAAAATTCTTCGCACAGATAATGCCATGGAATACAAAGAAACATCTCTTCTTACATCTAGATGTGTAAATTTTCTTCACCAAGAGGGCACCATTTTTCATCGTTCATGTCTAGCTACTTCCCAACAGAATGGTCGTGCTGAGCGTAAACACCGACACATTCTTGACACAACTTGTGCTCTCTTACTTTCATCTTCTTGCCCAGAGCATTTTTGGGGTGAAGCTGCCCTTACTACTGTCTACACTATCAATAGAATTCCCTCTCCCATTACCAATAACCAGTCTCACTATGAATGTTTATATGGATCCCCTCCAAACTATAAGGATCTAAGAGTCTTTGGTTGTGCCTGTTTTGTTCTTCTCCAACCCCATGAGTATACTAAATTAGAATCTTGAGCTAGGTTATATTGTTTTATTGGCTATAGTATTGAGCACAAAGGCTATCATTGTTGGGATCCCTAATCTAAACGTTTACGAATTTCCCATCATGTTATCTTCTGGGAAAACAATATATTCTTTTCAATGTCCAAGTTTAATCTGTCACCATCCTCCTCACCACTTCTATTTACCTCCTGTCTGTACTAGATCTTTTTCTACATACTGTCCCTGTAATTGATTTTCCTAGCTCAGTTCATGAGGTATCCACCTCTGACTACCACCAGCTAACGTCTTCCGAGGATCAACGTCCAGCTGACGGCCCTAACACGTACTCCTCTTGAGTCATCCATTCTTCCTGAGTCCTCTATTGAATTACCTCTGCCTCCTCGTAGGTCTACTAGGGTAAGGGAACACTCTAATATTCCTCATGATTTTCATTGTTTTTCCACTGTTCTTTCCTTACATGAGCCTACATCCTGCAAAGAAACTTGTCTTAATTCTTTATGGCAACAAGCTATGTCTAATGAGTTGCAGGCCCTTGAAAAAACTCACACATGAGACTTGGTTGATCTTCCTCCAAATAAATCTCTTGTTGGCTGTAAGTGGGTGTACAAAATTAAAACCCACTCTGATGGTAGTGTGGATCGTTATAAAGCCTGTCTTGTTGCTAAGGGTTTTACGCAAGAATATGGTATTGACTATGTTAATAACAGAGGAAACTTTTGCACCCGTTGCTCAGCTTACTTCTGTTAAAAGTTTACTTGCCATTGCTGCTATACGACACTGGGAATTGTTTCAAATGGATGTGAAGAATGCTTTTCTCAATGGAGATATTTCAGAAGAAATTTATATACAGCTACCGCCAGGATATACTAGCGATTCTGGAAAGGTTTGTAAACTTTGTAAGGCTTTCTATGGTATCAAATAAGCTCAAGATCCTGGTTCTCTAAATTCAGTAACATGGTTGAACAGTTTGGCTTCAAATCTAGTTCTTATTATTCTGCTCTATTTGTTCGCCGTTCTGATCAGGTTATCATTCTTTTGCTTTTATATGTTGATGATATGATTATACATAAGATGATCTAACTCGTATTACTAAACTCAAGCAGTATTTGAATTGTCATTTCAAGATGAAAGATCTTGGTTTTCTTAATTACTTCCTACGTTTCGAAGTATCTTCTACATCTGATAGTTACTATCTTACACAGGCCAAGTATGCATCGAGCTCTTCTTTCTCATGCTGGGTTAATTGATAGTAAGATTGCATCTATCCCTATTGAGACCAATATTCATCTCACTCCTAGTGATGGTTCACTTTTTCCTAATCCAATCCTTTATCGACAGTTGGTTGGTAGCTTGGTATATCTTACTATTACTCGTCCAGATATTGCTTATGCTGTTCATATCGTTAGTCAGTTTATGGCTAGTCCCCGGAGTTCTCAGTTCGCAGCTGTTCTTCGTATTCTGCACTATGTCAAAGGCACTTTGTATCATGGTCTCTTTTTTTTCTTCCCAATCTTCTATTGTACTATATGCTTTTTCTGTTGCTGATTGGACAGGAGATCCTACTGATAGGCATTCTACCACAGGTTTCTGTTTCTCAGTGACTCTCTTATGTTGTGGCGAAGTAAGAAGCAAACTGTTGTCTCTCGCTCTAGTATTGAGGCCAAATATCATGCTCTTGCTTATGCCACTTAAGAGATTATTTGACTCCGTTGGTTGCTATCTGATATGGGAACTGACTATTTCACATTACTTGCCCACTATTCTCCTTGTTGACAATCGAAATGCTATCCAAATTGCTCACAATTATGTTTTCCATGAGAGAACCAAGCACATTGAAACTGATTGTCAATTTGTGCGCTATCACATTTTAAAAGGGACTGTCAAACTTCTCTCAACTTCGTCTTCTAATTAGACTGCTGACATTTTCGCCAAGGCACATCTTCCTGGGTGTTTCCTTCATTTAGTTTCCAAACTCAAGTTGGTCTGTGCAAAACCACCTTGAGTTTGAGGAGGAATGTTAATGTATATATGTCTAGATTCATTGTATAGTTAAATTATTCATTAGTGCCTAAATTTGTGTATAGTTACTTTATTAGTTAGTGTCTAAATTTATTGTACAGTCTAAATTCATTGTACCTATAGGCCTATAAATATAGGCTATTGTATCATCATCAATACATACAAATTTTCTCCAATATTTCTGTTAGTCGGAATGAGTTAAAGGACACCAAACCATATGCAAATTTATTACTTTTTCATGTAAGCATAGAATGTTTTCAAGTTTTTCAAACTTTAAAAGTTGTATATATTCAATTAAAGCATGTTAAACCGTGTTAAGAGGATTTGACATCTTTTAAATACTAAAAGTGTGTGAATACGAATCAAAGTTGGCATCTCTTCATGTAATGTATATATGTAGAAGCCATGAACCTTTAGTAGAAAGGGTGCAAGTTGACTAAGGTTGCCATCCAAGCGAGATGACCCTTTATCAAAGATTTTTTGTTATGTTTATTCATAATGAATTGTTCAAGACAATTAAAACTCAACCATAACACCATATTTTTGTTCTTTTTCTTCTTATTTCATACTTGATCTTGAGATATCTAAGGGTAGAATAGTAGTACTACTGAACAACTATTTTTGGTTGACTTTGGTGCTTTTTGGAAGTCTTGTTTGCCTATAACCTTCAACAAACTTTTATATTTGGGCAACCAACGCTCGAAGGCCAAAGATCAATTGCATCAAAGTCATTACATTCTTGTATTCCTCCAAACAATTTTAGTTATCTTGTATTCTTCCTTGATACATTTTGATCTCCAACGGGAAAAATGTTTTCTTACCGGTGTTAGTCATATTTTTGACACAAGGTTTATCATTAATTTTAAGGGTGAATTGGGTTTGAGATCTCTAGATTTTACGGTAAAATAAGCACGAAATGGAATTTATACAATTAGTACTTTATAATGGAACAAAAATGGATAAATTGAAAAACCTTGCCGAAGGCTTTTTGATAATTCACTTAGAACACTTAGGTTTCTAGGAAATTTTTGGTCTAATAATTTGCTAAAATTTGTGAGTGTATTAATGTGCTCATCTCTATCTATTTTCATTTTAAATTGAAATACACATATATACAAGACAAATTAGAATAAAATAAATATGATTTGTATTTTTATGGAGATAACAAATTCATAAATGCTAAAATTTTAAACATAATTTTTTTATAAAATTTCTTTTGTCAACATAACACGCATAATTGCGTGTTAACTTACTTATGCAAGTCAATTTTACTAAAATCTTAGAACAGTAGAGATATACTGTATATTATACTAAAATAAATGTGGTTAGTATTTTATTTGGGGAATCACAAATACTTAAACTAAAAAAGAAAAAGAAAAAGTATTCTCTAATTGGATTTCTTTTACGAAAATGTGTGCACATTAATGTGGTGTGTCAAATTGAACAACAATCTGCAACACTTAGAAACACACTACATAGTATTCTAAAATAAATATAATGGATAATTTTTATCGGGAACCACAAACTTGTCACCGAAAAAAAAAAAACAAGTATTTTTTCAATACTAACTAGCTAGTAAATAGCATGAAAAATTACATCATAATGTTATTTGCTAATAATTTCATTTAACCCCTAAAATTATCTAATTCTTTTTTCATCCATTTTAATAAATTAATTTTTTTACTAGGGCTAGTGATACATAACTTTTCTTCTCTCTCTTCTTAATTAATATTTTAGTTCTTTAGTATTTGGGTTGACATTACAACAAATATACAAGGGATGAATTCATTTCTCCCCCGAGGTTTATCACAATTACGAGCACCTTCCCTGCTGTTTGGCAACACATACTTCCCTTGATTAAACAAAATAACAAAAATACCTTGAGCATAAAACTTAAAGCCAAATTCAAATATGTAAGGAAAACCCACCTTCCAGCACCAAGTAGAGGAACGCCCATGTCTTAACCTTATGCCTCCATGTCTCTCTGGCTATCACTTCGAAAGAGTCTCCACCATAAACTCTAATCAACACCACCACCTTAACCACTAGTATGATCTAAGCAATTAGCTCACCAAACAACCATTTTATTCTGGCTTCCTATCACCGTACTTTCCCCTTAACAGCATCCTTAATAACTTCGACTTCTGATTCCCACAACTGAGGGTTAAAGCTTGAATATTAGTTCAAAAATTCTCTACCTTTTTTATCTTAATTTTATGTCTTGCTAACAAATATGACCACATTTTGTTTATTGGCATCTGTGGTTGATTATACTTATTAATACGACATTATTATTGTTTGGGGTTGTTTATACTGATCATTGTCTTTATATTCACTATTATGTCTATGCTTTTGATTGTAAATTGCTTAACTTTGTTTGCGTGTGTTCGTTCTATGCTATTGATGGTTGAAAACTTAGTTTGTAGTTTGTTCTCTTTTTTTTGGTAATGTTTGTTCTGATTTATTGCATATTTTCTTGGTTGCTTGCTACCTCACGTGTGTTATAAATCAGGAAGTTACATTGTAGAATCAGGCTATGATGAAGCAAAAAGATGGTATGTTCATCTAAAAAGTTAAAGGGCACATGGAGAGTCAAGTAAGTACAATCGACAAGAAGGTCTATGGAAATTCATCTTGGAGTCTTGAGGTAAAACCAAAGACTAAATATTTTTCTCTGGAAAGCCTTGACAAAAAATCCTTCCTACTAATGAAGCCTTCTATAAGAGAAAAAGAATAGGGAATCCAACTATTCTATGGGCAAGAAGGAATTAATAGAGCACATGTTCATGAAGTACAGGAAAGCTACTGAAGTTAAGAAATTTTTTCCCATCAAATGGGATGGTTTAGCACATATAGAGGAGGATATCTAGCATTGGTGGGAATTTATAAATGAAGATAAGAAAAGAAGAAGGAATAAGATGGTGCTACATTAATTGCCAACATTTTGTGGCAAAAGTAAAATTCAATGGTGAAACCCAAAAACATGAAGTCTTGACATTGGCAACAATTTTCTCTCTATAGTTAATTTTCTCTCTACCCTCTCCCTACGTTTTATTCTTTTCAATTTTTATGGCAGTCTTTCAGCAATTGGCTGAAGGGCTAAAATCTTCCACTTTTGCTGATGTTCTGCAAGGAAAGAAGGTGACTGAGGAAGCTAACATTTTCAATGAAGGGATGATGCTCAAGAAACTACAGTCATACAAAAGAGAAGAGGAGATTGAGTCTTTATCAAAACCTCTCAAATTTGCTTTGGTGATGTCAAATTTCCAATTGGGAAGCCATTAGTGGAAGTTCTACACAAAATCTTTCATACGATTAGATTCATTGGTGAGTTCACAATTGGCTTAATGGATTTCAAGCACGTCTTAATCCATATTACTTTCGAAGAAGATTTTATGCGTTGCTGGTTGAAATCTTCATGCATCAATGGCTATCATATGAATGTGCTGAAATGGCATCATGGTTTAGAATAGGTGCTGAACCATACATTTCTCCAATCTTGATTATGTTGGAGGAATTGCTACTTTGTTTCTTTAACAAACACTCTATTCTCTCCATTGCCCAATCGGTTGGAAAGCCATTAAAAATTGATATGGGCATAGCGACAATGTTTAGGCCAAGCCTTGCTAAGGTTTATGTGGAGGCTAATTTGAAGAAGCACTTACCGCATTGAATTCACTTGACAATAGATGATGAGAACCATTGGTAGAAGATCACATACTTGGACGTGCCATTATTCTGCCAATTTTTTATGACTATGTATTAACAAAAGTAACGGATATTAGGTATTTTAGGAATGTATTGTTACAATAGAGGTAAATCCAGTTTGTACCTTCTAACTTATGATTTATTCCAACTTTGCAACCCCAATTATGAATTTTGCTCAAATTGTACCCCTAACTATTAGATACTTCCTTCTCTGGTATAATTTTTATGGCTTATTATACTTTGCCCCTTTCACTTGCCTGTCTCTTTACATTTTGTAGCCGATACTTATTTTTTGGATATATTGCATCCTAAAATATTTGATTTATCCATTTTAGTCTAATTTTTAATACTGTTACCAAAGTTAATGGATGTTTCAATCGTGCACACCTAGAACCTAAAGTTGAACATTCATCAAGTTTTTTAGTACTATCAAAAATTGAATCAAAGTGGGATGAATTTAGGATTTAGGGTTGCAATGTCTTGAAAATTTAGACTTGGGTGTGCAGAGTGAGAATTGATCATAAGTCAGGGGTACAAAAGTGGAATTAGTGATGACGACTGTTCCATTAGTGCAATATACCCCTAAATAAGTACATGACATACGCTTAACATCTGTTACCTTTGGTAACAATGCTAAAAATTAAGCTAAAACAAGATAATTCTGAGAGTTCAGGGTACTATATATCCGAAAAATAAGTATAGACTGTAAAGGCCAATGTTTAATAATGTTAAAAAATTAATTTGACAAACGTTCCACTTCAGCTGCATGGTGTTAGAATTAAGAATTTTAATAATATCCAAGATAAGGGCTTACCAACGCTAGAAGGTGACGCCTAAAATTTATCAGGAGTTCTTGGAATAGGAACCTGATTTTGTACTGCTCCTATATAGGAAGCTGGTTCTTTATAATGACTTGGGGACATAATTAATCCTTTTGAAGAAGAGGGTTGAATAGCTAAATTTAAAGGTCTTGGTAAAGATGAAGTAGAAGGGGCAGGTAAAGCCAGAGGAGGATAATTTTGATTAATGAAATCAATGGCTGGAGTATTAGGCATTAAAGCCCTTGGCCTATAGGAGGCCTTTGTCGTATCCGTTTGGAATCCATTTCCCTGTAAAAATTCTCTTGTAAGAAAGTCTGGAAGGGAATTTGTTTCTCCTTTAATAAATTCTATTTGAAAATCAAAGTTTGAAAGTAATGCTTGCCATCTGGCAAAAATTTGATAGATCTAAGACTATCTTAATGGAAATTGATATAAGTTTAACAAATATAAAAATGATTAAGTTCATAATGATATTTGAATATCATTATCCTGTAATAATTTATAGCTTTTTGGTGATAATATATCCTTGTTATTAATGATTCTAAGAAGGCTGTATTATCTTTTGGAGTTTCTAAAATTCTTAATTCTAACAACTCTATTAATTCTAATCTTGAATTTATGTTCTTCCAATTTTGTGTTTCTTGAAAAATTGCAGAGTCATAGTAGGATCATTAATTTCTCTGCTATTTTGCTGACAGAATTTGATAAACTCTTTGTAGTAATTCGGTGGCAAAATTTGTGCATTTGCTCCGAAATCATTCCCACCAATCGTAAAACCATCTTGGAATCATTGATAAGTCCTTGTCAAATTGGATAAACCATGAATGATTAAAGGGTCTGCATAAAAGTGCAAACTGCCATGCTTTGATATAGTCATAATAATTGTAAGTCGGGGGAGTCCACTGAACGGTGAAAGCAACTTGAGTATTGTAATTTGAGTTAGGCCAATCAGAAGGTCTGAGTACCTTTTTTATTTTAATTTTTGAATAATTATAGAAAACATTGGAGTCTCCTCCTTTGGAGAGTCTTTGTTTTCTTCTTTCTTCTTCCTCTGGAATATGTTCAATATTCACACTTTTAGTATCAATCAGTATAAATTCATAATACTGCCTAGTCTTTCTTGGTACTTCTTGAATAAATCAATTTTTTGAAGGGGCAAAAATATCTGTGACTGGACTGAAATAGATGTCAAATAATTCTTTAAAAGAAGAATTAGTATGACCTTGTTCAAGAAAAATAAGGGGTTTGACATAGTCTTTTAGGACATAATTGGCTTTGAGAAGATGATGTAGGAGAGGATGAAGGAGAATTAATAGAAGGATTTTGAGTAGAAGGTGACGCCTGAAATTTATCAGGAGTTCTTGGAATAGGGACCTGATTTTGTACTGCTCCTATATAGGAAGCTGGTTCTTTATAATGACTTGGGGACATAATTAATCCTTTTGAAGAAGAGGGTTGAATAGCTAAATTTAAAGGTCTTGGTAAAGATGAAGTAGAAGGGGCAGGTAAAGCCAGAGGAGGATAATTTTGATTAATGAAATCAATGGCTGGAGTATTAGGCATTAAAGCCCTTGGCCTAGGAGGCCTTTGTCGTATCCGTTTGGAATCCATTTCCCTGTAAAAATTCTCTTGTAAGAAAGTCTGGAAGGGAATTTGTTTCTCCTTTAATAAATTCTATTTGAAAATCAAAGTTTGAAATAATGCTTGCCATCTGGCAAAAATTTGTTTTGAAACTATATTTTGACATGTTCTTATAAAATGTAGACTGTGCTGCGTTTGCAATCGATGCGTAGTAAAAAAGATTTTATTTATCCAATCGTCTTGAAATTTCGAAATACATAATACTATAGATAAAATTTCTTTTTTAATAGTAGAGTAGTTTTTCTGAGAACTTATCCAAATCCCAGAATGAAATCTTATTAGTTGTTCATTTTTATCTAAGTATTTTTGTTTGAGTATACCTCCATATCCTAGATCAGAGGCGTCTGTTTCAACTATCGCAATTTCCTTCTG
The DNA here is from genome assembly GCA_025175665.1 of Cinchona pubescens. Taxonomy (NCBI): domain Eukaryota; kingdom Viridiplantae; phylum Streptophyta; class Magnoliopsida; order Gentianales; family Rubiaceae; genus Cinchona; species Cinchona pubescens. The sequence goes on from JANKKI010000152.1 coordinate 706,148, forward strand.
GATCAGGGAAACCTAAACAAGGTAGACTTGTAACAAGCTTTTTGAGCCTTTTGACTACTTCTGTATGCTCTTGACTACTCTAATATTAAAAAATTTTTTCTTAGTCTCTTATAAAGAGGTTCACAAATTTGTCTAAGATTTGGAATAAAATCTGCAATATAATTGAGACATCCTAAAAATCTTTGTAATTGAGTTTTATCTTTAATCTCATTAGGAAACTTAGAGGAAAACTCTAAGGCTCTATGAATAGGTTTATAACTTCCTTGATATAATTCGTGTTCCTAAAAATCTTATTTTAGTTTGAAATAATTTCATTTTTGATTTAGATAAAACTAATCCATTCTTCTTAATAATATTTAAGAATATGTATAAATGCCTAAAATGCTGATCTAGATTTTCTGAAAATACTAGAACATCATCAATATAAACTATAGTAAAGGTTGAATAAGGATTAAAAATTTCATTCATAATATTTTGAAATTCTGAAGGGGCATTTTTTAATCCAAAGGGCATTACGTTCCATTCGTAATGACCAAAGGGTACTGTAAAGGCAGTCTTATATTTATCTTTTTCATCTATCTGGACTTGCCAGAAACCACTTTTCATGTCAAATTTTGAATAAATAACTGACTTAAAAGTTCTTTTTAATAAATCTCTTTTATTAGGAATAGGATATCTAATCCATTCTAGAACTTTGTTTAAAGGTTTATAATTAATAACTAATCTTGGGGCTCCTCTTTCTATCTCAGCTTGATTGTTTACATAGAAAGCTGAACAACTCCAAGCTAAAATATAAGACTTAGATGTCCTTATTAGTTTTTTCTGTAATAAATCATTTATTTCTTTTTTACAATATTCCATTAACTCATGATTCATTTGAATAGGTCTAGCTTTAGTAGGAATATTTTTCTCATTAAACTCTTTAATATAGGGTAAATTTATAATATGTTGTTTTCTATTAAAAGCATTTGGAATATCTGAACATACTTGTGCTTCTAATAACTTGTTTAAATCTAATATTTTTACCTTGATTTTATCATCTTGTAATTGCTTACTTATTCTTTCATAATTTATCTCTTCTTTGAGATAACTAAGTTGTTTTTGTAATTTATTAATAGAATATGTTTTTATTAATTTTATATCGTCTTTCTTATCTTGGATATTATTAATCTGTGATATAGTATATTGTTTTAATAAACTTATATCTTCCATAGTAGGTGAATGAATGAATGGAAAGTGAAGTATTTGACTATATATCTCCGTAGTAATGCCATTTTCATTAGTTAGAAAGGGATCATATTTGAGTAATAAAAGGAGTACCTAATATAATATCTTGAGCAAGATTATTAATTAATATAAAGGTATTTTTAAAACATATATTTTGATTACAAATATGAGCACTTGATAATTTGTATTTAATATTTAGTGGTTCACCATTTGCTGAATATAGTTTTTGAGAAGTTTTTTCATAATATTTAATTGGAATAACTCCTTCACTAATACAATTTTGATCAGCTCCAGAATCAATTAAAGCAATTAAATTTACTGAAAATTCTTTATTAATATTTAAATTAATAGGAACATACCATTTTGAAATTTAATTCTAGAAATAGTTGCAATAAATTCTTTATCTTCTTCTTGTTCTTCTTGTTTTGAAGAAGAAGGATTATTAGTTTCATTTTGTAATTTAACAGATAAAATTGAGAATTTTATCTCGGTATTATCTTGTTGTAGTAATTTTATATCTTTTTTAATTTGATTCTATTTCTTGCTCATAAATCACTTATTGTAATATTAGCTGGTGTTTTCAATCTATTGAATGTTATCCAACCAGATTAAATGGTTCAACTTTAGGTTTTTCAGTTTGAATAACAATATCTCTTAATTTTAAAAGATATTCTCTCTTCGTATCTGAATCTTCAATCTTGTCTAAAAGATCAAAGAAAAATTGTTTATTTTGGTTTGAGATAACATTAATAGATTGATAAGAGCAGGTACATATTCCTATACAACCACAATCTGAATGATCAGATTCAAAATCTTCTTTATCAGAAGATTCTTGAATAGCATGAATATTTTCTATTTCTTCTTCAGAAGAAGAAATACTATCTTCTGATAATTCTTCATTAAGAATATTTAATATTTTTTCTTTTGTATTTTGTTCTAATTCTAACAAAGAAACTTTCTTTCTAATATCACAGGTTCTTGCTGTATGAGAGTACCACACTTATAACATATAATGTTAGAAGCGGCTGAAGAATTGGTTTTCTTAGAATAAGATGGTTTTTTAAAACTTTTAGAATAAGATGTAGTGTTTTTTATTAAAACTTCTAGTTTTAGACTGATTTGTATAGGTTGGTTTAGAATAAGTTTTTCTAGACTTAGAATATTTCTTAGAATGTTTAATTTTAACCATGGTGCAGTTAAAGATTTCAAAGCAGGTCTATTACAAACTGATCCTAACTTTTTTCTTGAATTTGATACTTTCTTAAGCTGAAAAAACTTTACAATCTGTACAAAGAGCTAAAGCTTCTATATTGACATAATTTATTATATCGCCATAAGTAAGTTTTGCATAAGGATTTTCTCCATAAATCCTTTATCTTTTATTCTTCTTCTAAGTTTTTCTGCAAAAAGTTTTGGTATGCAATAAATCTTTCTTTCCAATAGGCATGGATACAGTCTGCTCTAAGGAATAAAGATATTAGGAAGACATCTTTATACCATTCTAAAATCATGTAATTTTGGACAAGTAAGATTTGCTAGAATCTCCGAAATTATTTCTTGAAAGTTTTGAGGTTCTCCAATAAAATGTAAAATAATAGAATCTAGATAAGAATTTTTTCTAAAAGGAATAAGATAAGGCAATAGTATGTCTTTCCTCATATTGCATATCAGGAAAAGACGGTCTAGAGTAATAATTTTTTCTAAAAGGAATTCTTTCTGTTCTTACAGATCCTTTTGCTATCTTATTAATTTGATTATCTTCTTTTAATTCTTCTAGAGTAATTGTTAAGCAATTTGTCCTTTTTGTTTATTTTCTTTCTTTTTATCCATGTCTAAGTTTTTTAACTTATCAACAATTTCATCAATTAATTTCTTATCATTATTAGAACCTATGGTACTATTTTCTAATAATTCATAATGTTTAAATAAAGGTTGATTTGGTGCTGGATTTGGAGGCTTATGAAAAGGAGATTGAAGACTAACAGGAGTCTTGATCTCTTTTTCAATATCTAAAAGATGGGAAGACATAGTATTTAAAATTTGATTAGTATAATTGTTTTGTTTAACAATTTTATATAAATCTTTAATAGTTGGAGTTTTATCTAGTTCATTTGGATTATTAACCTTAAAAGGTGAAGCTGTAATAGGATTTCCTCTATGAATAATTTTTATTTCTTCTACCGGAGGGTAAGGTGAATTAACCTTTTGTGAACTTGAAGTAGTATAATTCTTTAGAAGTAACTCTTAAATATTGTTTAATAAATGGATTCTTAATATCTTTGTTTGAACAATAAAATTTCAAACCATTTGAAAAAATCTATATTTAATTTAATTCTTAAAGATATCTTTGTAATAAACTTCTATAATTTTAATCTTAAAGATGATAAAATCAAGGTAAAAATGATTTTCTTTGTTCATATTTTTTATATCATTAAAATATTTTCTTAGTAATTCTTTATCTAATTTAAACTCTGTGGAGATCATCATAACTTGATCATCAAAATTCATTTGTGATCTAGTTGGAGATGAATTAGGGCTATTAATAGTTTCTATTTTTTGATAAAGAGGTTTAGGAATATTTGGATTAAAATCCACACTTTGTATTTCTATTTTATTTTTTGTATTCCTAGAATACCCAGTAATATTTCAAATATTATTGAGTTTACAGATGGTTCTGTTCAACTACCTGTCTCTTATACACATCTAGATGTGTATAAGAGACAGACCATACAAGAAGAAGATAAAGAATTTATTGCATCTAGCTAATGGTCTAGAATTATCTGTAAATTCTATATTTTTTGTTTGAATATTTAATGTTAAAGCATTTATAATATTTGGATCATTTAAATCCAGAGAAAAATTCGGATAACAATTGAAATAAATTGGACCATTTTCTAAATTGGATTCTAATATTGCTAAAAGAGAGTTTGAAAAGTTAAGATGCCTAGCATCTCTTAAACATAAAAGAATTGGAATATGTAATCCAAGTCTCATAAGTGGTTTTATAGCCACTTGAACACATCCAATATGTAAAAATTTATAATTATTTCTTTTATGTAGTATTAAAGCTTGAGAAGATAATAAATTTATTGAATAACAAGCTGTTTTGAAATAGGAATCGTAGATTCAGATGTTTTTATTGAATAATCTTGAAGGAATTCAAAAGATCCTTTTTTATAAAAAGTAGATATATTTTGTCTAGGAATAGACCAATTATTAAGCTTTTGTTCTATTTGTGCTATATTAATTTCCATTTCATTAGTAGTAGAACTACTTTCTGAGTTTGATATATTATCAGTTAATTTCATTGAACCTAATTTGTTTAACAAATTAGCCATATTAAATTTAATTCTCCCTTACTTATCTAGATGTATCGGGAACACCCTACACGGGACCACCCACGGGAACACCCTTCTCTCGGGCTTACCAACGCTTAAATGGGCTGACCAACGCTATTCAGGGCTTACCAACGCTACACTTAGACTTGTAGTAAGACCTTAAACTTAATACAGTTTATCGTTGTTAACCAAACAAGAGCTCAATCAAATGGCTCTGATACCAATACTTACCCAGGTCGATAGATCTAAGACTATCTTAATGGAAATCTGATATATTTTAACAAATATAAAAATGATTAAGTTCATAATGATATTTGAATATCATTATCCTGTAATAATTTATAGCTTTTTGGTGATAATATATCCTTGTTATTAATGATTCTAAGAAGGCTGTATTATCTTTTGGAGTTTCTAAAATTCTTAATTCTAACAACTCTATTAATTCTAATCTTGAATTTATGTTCTTCCAATTTTGTGTAATAGCAGATTTAATAACCTTAATTTCAGTAAAATAAGGATGCATAAAAGAAAAATCTGAAATAACTCTTTTAAATAAAATAAACTTGAAATATAACAATTTTACAATGTTTGGAACTAGAGTTCTTACTTGTAAGTAAAGCAGAGATAGGCTTGAGGTATGAAAATTCTCACACTTGATCTCACTCTAGAATTCTTTGAGAGTTTTGTCTAATGTTTTCTTGATTGAATCAAAGTGGGATGAATTTAGGATTTAGGGTTGCAATGTCTTGAAAATTTAGACTTGGGTGTGTGCAGAGTGAGAATTGATCATAAGTCAGGGGTACAAAAGTGGAATTAGTGATGACGACTTCCATTAGTGCAATATACCCCTAAATAAGTACATGACATACGCTTAACATCTGTTACCTTTGGTAACAATGCTAAAAATTAAGCTAAAACAAGATAATTCTGAGAGTTCAGGGTACTATATATCCGAAAAATAAGTATAGACTGTAAAGGCCAATGTTTAATAATGTTAAAAAATTAATTTGACAAACGTTCCACTTCAGCTGCATGGTGTGCACGTTTGAATATCTACTAGTTTTGGTAATGGCTTTAAAGTTTTGATTGAAGTGGCATAAATCCGAGAGTTTGGGGCAAAATGTGTCAAAAAATAAAGTATGGAGTACAAAGTAAGAATTGACTACAAGGTATGAGTGCAAAATGAAGCTAGGCCGAAGTTTTATCCAAATCAGAACATAGGTAGTTTAGGCTATTTTTAACCTCTAAAAGAGAGTTATTTTTCGGCATTTAAAGTTGGTGTTTTAATCAATTTTTGAGGTGTCTTGTTTCATCAGTAGGGGTATTTTGGTCAATTTAAGATTTTTTCCAAAAGATTTATTTTTTCTATTTTTACTGTTTAATTACAATTATCTATGTGGTTAAATGTGTTTTTATAGTTTAGGGTTTAATCGAGGTCAAACGGATGAAAACGGTGCAAAATGGAGAGAAACCGAGACTCGATTGACAAAGTTGTATGCATACCCGCACCCAAAGGGCTGGGAGCCTCACCCAAGGATTTTCTCTAGGCATAAGGTTGCTCAGGAAGCTTCGAGGGATGCCAAGGTCTGATCAGCAACAGGCCAAAACGTGCTTTGGCAAGTTTAAGAGGTTTCGGGGGTATTTTCGACCCTTGACTTCTTGAAACCCTAATGACCCCTATAAATACATGTATTAGGTCATTCTAAACATATGTTAGTCATAGATAGGGTAGATTAGTCATGAGTTTTAGTGAAGGGAGTAGTCATAAACATAAGGTGCCTCAACTCAATCTTGAAGGAGCTGAACCATCAATGCAGAGGATGAAGAATGCAATTACATCTTGTTTTCCTTCTCTTTTCTGTCCTTCATGATTATTTACTCCTGCATGTTTGTAAAACATTACCTTGATGTGATTATGACAATGATAATGCAATCATTCTAAGCAAGGATTTTATTCAAAATTTACGATCAAGATTTTAAGTTAAGGTTTTGATTACTATATATGATTTCTTATAGTTATTTGCTTATTTGAATTGTTTTTTATGACTAAAGATTCCTAATCACCTTGTAAAGTGAATTGTAAACCTCAATAGGAATCGACATAGGAAACGTAGGGTTAGGATGGCTTCAAATAGTCTTTGTTTTGAACCATTTAGTAGGTAGGGATAAACAAAAACCTATTCACTTTAGGCAATTCATTAGGATTATTTTCTATACACTAATCCAGACTTTAACCCATATGAACATATAGCGGACTAATCGGGAGTAATAGATTTCATTGACTTCAACTGTACACTTGAAATTACAACAAAAACCCTAGATTAGTAAATAACATAAGGAATTGACTGACAATGAAGAGAGGAATATTCAATTTGATTGGTAAAGGAAGAATAAACCCTTGACCTTTAATCATCTGAACTCTACTCTATTTACTTAATTTGGATTTGTTAAATAGTTATTTATTTACTTTTATTGATAATTTCATTGTTGTTAGTTTAAATAGAACATTGTTTGTGTCATTTTGGTAATTAGAAGCAATTAATATAATTAAGCATAGTATGCATGGGGACGATTTCCACTTACTCTATGTTACTTGTTCAATCCATATACTTTTGGACGCGAATTCATATATTTGCGCCGCCTGCACAAACGGATAGCTATGAAAAAGAACACTTTGCTAATGTCATGCTTTTGGACTGTTTTTACTACTTAAAAAGTTCAAATAGGGGAAGTAAGTATAATTTTTAACACTTGAGAGAGGTTTCACAATTATGATAAACCTCAATAAGGTATTTGTAATATATTAATCAACACAAAATCAAGTTACATTTACCTCTCCTGAGATTTGACCAAATAACCAAGAGTACTTTGGAAAAATTACAAATACCCTTCTATCACTAGAATCTGTTAATATAACTACTGAAAAGAATAAATCACTCTTATTACATATAGCTTAATGCTAGTCTCAAAAACTCATTATAAAATCACACCTAAATCAACTAACTTAACTAGACGACAATTTGCAAGTATACGGTATCAAATAGTAATTAGCAAAAGTAGGGATTATTTTCACAAGAAATGGTTGGAAATTATCAATTATTTGGTTGGAATTCTATTTGAAGGATTGATTAAAGAAAGGAAATTAACTAAACTAGGTTTAAAACTAAGATAAAATTAAAAGGGGATTAGAGTTTATGCTAGTTAATTTCCCGAATTTTGGTTAACTAGGACAATCAAATGATTATATGTGCCAAATTAGAGACTGATCCCCAATTGTACAATAATCCTAATCCCATAGAGATTGTCTTAAGTCTATCAATCTAATTAACTTATGTGTGGATCCCACCTACTACTTAACCTAACCAAAATTTGATTATCTACTCATAGAATTCTAACAACAAACTAGGTAAATTAGACTATCACAATCTAATTCTACCCCTAATTTAATACTAATCTATGTCTGTATGAGAGGTCCAATTCTCGTATCCCCTTAATTAACCCAAACTAACTAAGGCAACAACTAATTTTCCTAAATAACCCTTAAACCCATTAATATTTACTAATTAGTCTATTTTACAACCTAATCAACTTATTAAGCTCTACCCATTAGAACTTCATTTTACACCCCTTAACTAATTAGCACATAGTTAAATACATTAAAGCAAATAAAATCATGTGAAACCAATTAAATTAAGGAAAGTAAGAAATCTAGAAAACTAGTATAAGAAAGTAAAGTGTATTGACGGTTATCAAATGAAAGCATTAAATAGGGCTAGACACCTTAAATAGGTATGAAAATAAATGCTTCAAAAGAAGTAGATTAAACACAAAGAAGATCTTACAAAGTTGTAGAACAAGTTACACAACAAGGGAAGAAAAGTCGTCTAGGAAAATGAAGAAGAAGCTGAAAATTCCTCTCTCTCCAAGTGGGTCGAAGAAAAGAAGGAAGAAAACTAGGGTTGAATTTGTTGAATTTTAGCTCCAAAAAAATGCATTTATAGTGACTTTTAGTGTTGGGGTCAAATTACAGTAATAAGCCTTCAAAGCAACCCAAAAACGTTCAATTTTAACACATATTGTCAAGGTTCGTTGACTGCTAAGGAGAAGCTTGTCGATAGCGAGCTACTCACAACCATTGCTTTCTGGCAGTGAGCCATTTGCCCTTTGTTAGCTTGCCATCGACGATGATAATTCTCAAACCTTATTTTGATGATGACATATGTACTAAACTCTAAAATCAAGATGTGCAGGTCTGCTGGAAACAGCGCTTTCGGATGCAGTACACCATCCGAACTGTACTACATTTCTAGGACGCAAACGGAGCGTCCGATAAAGGTTTCCATGGACGCATTTCACCGTCTGAACGGATAGGCAGAGAAGAATTTTTTTATGTCCCTCAACAGATGCATACAACCGTCTGAACGAAGTCTGCTTCAGTTGAACAAGACTGTCTAAAACAATTATTCCCTGATATAGCATTAAAACCACTCTGACGAAATATACTGTCTGAAGTGTGAAACTCTCACATACATTTAGTTCAGACGATGGAATGGAGGCATACTCGGCCATCCGAAAGGCATCACCACACACACTTAACTAAGATTGGACACTGGGTCGAACGCACAATTATAATATCGGACGTCCGAAAGTCATAACGGCTAGTTTTTGTACATTTATTATTGAGCCGTTGGGATGTAGTTACAACCAAATTTATTGCTCCTATCAATACCACCAATATTGATATTGTAAAAAGACTTAAACACATTGAATACAAGCTAGTAAAAAAGCAATTTGAAAGCAAATTAGCAATTGAGAAATATTGTATAAATTAGTATGTACATTGAAGTACAATTCAAAAATATTGAGTAGAGTGATAATCTTGTACTAAAGTGAGGTTAAGAGTAAAATTATTGGCTGAAATAAAGTGAATTAGTGTGAGGAAGGATTGTCCTACTTTCTGTGCATTAGAAGATTATTGACTCACTAATTTTGTGAAGTATTCTAGTGGATTAACACTTCAAGCTTGGTATCTTAGAAGTGTTGCTTGTTTAATTTCTCTCTTTACCCTTTTTATATTCCATAAGCTTAATTTTCTTTATATCTATCTATCCAATTTATAGATAAAAGATTTTATTGGTGATTATTTTGCAAAGTAAATTTTAGGAAACCTAATTCACCCCCCATCCCCCTTAGGTTGCTTTGGGGCCAACAATTGGTATCGGGGCTTGGTCTCTTATCTTGAGCTTAACTAGCTTTTGAGAAAAGATCGTGGCAAGCAATAATGCATTATTTTTTTAGGGTCAATCTATAACAAGACTCCCTATGTTTAATATAAAGGGTAAATTTTATTAGTTGGAGAGACACAATGAAAATATTTTTGCAATCTATTGATATTGACTTATGGTATGTTGTAAATGAAAGTCCTTTTGAAGCTACCATCATTGATGATCATACAAATAGAAGAAGAGAAAAGACAAGGAATGAGCTCACTCCACAAGATAAGGCACACTTGACCTTAGACGCAAAAGCTATGAACATGCTATACAACGCCTTGGATGCAAATGAATCAACTCGTGTCAAAGGATGTGCTTCCGCTAAAGAAATTTGGGACAAATTAAAAGAGATTCATGATGGGAGCGATGACGTTCGAGAGCAAAAGAAATCCTTACTTGTTGCCAAGTACGAGTCCTTTAAGATGGAACCACATGAAAATATTGACAAAATGTATTGTAGGTTCAATGACATCATTAAGGATCTTGAAGTCTTGGGTAAGGAATATTCTTTGGGAGAAAAGAATAGAAAATCTTGAATTCTCTATCCAAAGAATGGGAGGCTAAAACTATCGCTATAGAGGAAGCTAAGAATTTAAATTCCATGCCTATTGAATCTCTAATTAACTCTCTTACATCCTATGAGTTGAAGCTAAAGGCTAAAGTGGTGGATGATGAAGAAGCGAGACCAAAAAGAAGCATTGCATTAAAGACTTCTCAAGAAGAAGATGAAAATGCTTCCATCAACCTAGAAGATGATCAGATCTGGATTAAGGAGATCTTGCACTCATCACCAAAGGATTTCTTAAAGACTACATCAAAAAATAGAGAATGAGAAGAAGTGGAGCAATCATCTCAAATAACTTCAAAGGAAAGACCAAGCTAGAAATAAAAAAGCAAAATAAAAAGTGCTTTGAATGCGGTCAACCCAGACACTTTGCAAATGAGTGTCCTTTCAAGAAGAAAAAAGAAGGAAGAAAGTCCCGCTTCAATAATTTCCAAATCACATGGGATAATTGCAATTCCGAAGAAGAAGCTGAAGAAGAAATGGAGACGGCACAAATGGCATTTACCATTGGCCATTGGTGATGATGAGGTAACTTCGAATTATGATTCTAATGATGAAAATGATGGCAATGATCTTGAAGCTTTCATTTTAAAATTACATGATAGCTTGAAGAAGTCATATGCTGGAAATAAAGAGTTAGTTAAGAAATCAAATGCTCTATTAAATGCTAACTCTAAACTTGTGAATGAAAATAATAGGTTATCACAAAAAAATAATGATTTGAAGAAAATAATGCATGTGAAAACAAGGATCAAAGAAGATCAAACCTCCTTGAAGAAAAGATTGGATGACTTGAATATTCTTTTGCATAGAAAGAAGGAAAATATTGTTGATTTGAAAAGAAATAGAAATGTATTGATCAACAAGAATTTTGTCACCTTTAGAAGGAATGGTTTATGCTTTGTAAAATCAAAATCATCTTATACGGAAATAAAAATGTTATTTGCAATTATTGTCAACAACATGGTCATGTGAAAAATAATTGTTATGTCAAGAGAAATGAAAAACTTGGTATGAATTCCATATGGATTTGTAGTCATTTTACTAACTCTTATGGACCCAAGAAAATATGGGTACCAAAAGTTATCAATTATTTTCTTGTGTAGAAAATGAATATCACCAAGGATGCAAAATGGTTCATAGATAGTGAGTACTCAAAACGTATGACCGGTGATGCATCTATCTCCACAAACCTCAAATCCAAAAATAGTGGAAAAGTAACATTTGGGGATAACATGAAAGCAAAATCAATCGGCATTGGTGATGTAGGTAAAAATGGTTAGACCCTGATTAAAAATGTGCTTCTTGTTGATAATTTGAATTACAATCTATTAAGTGTAAGTCAACTATGTGATAAAAATCTGTAAGTGTTATTTACCAAACATGAATGTCTAATTCTTAATAAAAATTATGTTGTTTTGTTTAAAGGTACTAGGCACAATGATGTTTATGTGATCTATCTTGACAATATTAGTAGTAACAATGTAAAATGTCTAACTGCCTCTACACATGTATGATCCTTGGCTTTGGCATAGAACGCTTTGTCATTTTAACATGGATTTAATTGAAAAACTTGCCAAGAAGGAACTGATAAGAGGCTTACCAAAATTGAAGTTTTTGAAAAATAAAATTTGTGATGCATGTCAATTTGGGAAACAAGTTAAAGTGTCTTTTAAACCGAAAAATTGTGTGTCTACTTCTAAACCCTTAGAATTATTGCATTTAGACTTGTTTGGTCCAACTCAATATGCTAGTCTCGATGGTAGTAAATATGTATTTGTGATTGTTGATGATTATTCTAGGTATACTTGGGTACTATTTCTAGTTCACAAAAATGAAACTTTCGAAAATTTTGTGAAATTGTTTTCCAAAATTCAAAATTTGTTGAATTTAAAAATCAACCATTTGAGAAGTGATAATGGAGCTGAATTTAAATTCGGAGGTTTTCCCAAATTTTGTGATCACAACAGTATTTCACATGAATTTTCCGTTGTTTGAGTGCCTCAACAAAATGGTTTTTGTTGAAATAAAAAATAGAACACTTCAAGAGGCCGCTAGAACTATGATTAGTGAATGTGACTTACTAAAATATTTTTGGGCCGAAGCCATTCATATGGCTTGCTACGTTATGAATCGATTTTTGTTAGGACCTATTTTAAATAAAACAGCTTATGAACTCTTGTTTTGTAAAAAACGCGTTGTGAGCTATTTCAAAGTTTTTGGTTGTAAATGTTTTATTTTAAAAATCAAACAAAATCTTGGAAAATTTGACAAAAAATCGGATGAATGAATTTTTCTTGGATATTCTAGTGACAATGAAGCATATCGAGTATACAATAGAAGAACACTTTTGATTGAAAAAGTTGTGCATGTTACATTCGATGGAACTGATGATATTATTTCAAAAAATGTGTGTGAAGATGCAGATGTAGGTATTCAAAAGGAGCTTCAAAAGCTCACTATTCATGAAGAACATCAAGGGATCTCTCCAAACAATGTGGGCAATACAAATCACTTGGGTGAAGAAGAAGAAAAGGACGAAGATACTCCAAAAGACCTTCCTAAAGCATGGAGATTTGTTTCTAGTCAGCCTCAAGATTTGATCATAGGTGATCCATCCGATGGGGTAAAAACTCGACCTCGTAAACCTTTAAATAGTAATTGTGCACGACTTTCTCTTATTGAACCTAAATATGTGGATGATGCATTAAATGATGAATCTTGGGTCTTTGCTATGCAAGATGAACTTTGCCAATTTGAGAAAAACAATGTATGGACTTTGGTTGAAAGACTATCAACTCAACCCGTAATCGGAACAAAATGGGTTTTTAGAAATAAATTAAATGATAAAGGTGAAATTATTAGGAACAAAGCTAGACTTGTTGCAAAAGGTTATGCTCAAGAAGAAGTATTGATTTTGATGAAACCTTTGCACCCGTTGCTCGTTTAGAATCTATTCGCATGTTTCTTGCATATGCATGTTTTAACAAATTCAAATTATTCCAAATGGATGTTAAAAGTGCCTCATTTCTAAATGGTTTTACTGATCAAGAAGTTTTCGTTGAACATCCTCCTGGTTTTGAAAACAAAAATTTTCCAAAGCTTTGTATGGTTTGAAACAGGCTCCTAGAGCTTGGTATGAAAAACTAAGTGGTTTTTTGATTGAAAATAGTTCCAAAAGAGGTGTTGTTGATACCACTCTCTTCACCAAAACTGATTTTAATGGAATGATAATTGTCCAAATTTATGTTGATGATATTATCTTTGGAGCAACTAATGAAAGCTTGTGCAAGGAATTCTCGTACTTGATGCAAAAAGAATTTGAAATCAGTATGATGGGAGAATTATAATTTTTTCTCGGACTCCAAATTCACCAAAAGAAGGAAGGAACGTTCATTACTCAAATCAAATACACAGATACTCAAGCGATTCTGAATGGAAGACTGTAAACTGGTCGGGACACCAATATGCACCTCAACTAAACTTGACAAAGATGAAAAAGGTAATAGTGTTGATGGAAAACACTACCACTATATAGAGATATTATCGGAAGCCTACTTTACTAAACAGCTAGCAGACCGGATATTATGTTTTCTGTTTGTCTATGTGCTAGATTTCAATCTTGTCCTAAAGAGTTACACTTAATTGCTGTAAAAAGAATTTTCAGATACCTAAAAGGTACAATGAATTTTGGTCTTTGGTATCCAAAATCCTCCACTTTTGATTTAATTAGTTGTTCTGATGCTGACTTCGCTGGTTGTAAAATTGATAGAAAGAGTACTAGTGGTATGTGTCATTTCTTGGGTAACTGTCTAGTGTCTTGGTTTAACAAAAAGCAAAATTCTATTTCACTTTCTATGGCAGAAGCCGAATATATTGTTGCTGGAAACTGTTGTGCTCAACTTCTGTGGATAAAACATACATTAAAAGACTTTGGTGCTATTTTTTATTGTGTGCCAATAAAATGTGATAACACTAGTGCAATTCATGTCACAAAAAATCCTATCATGCATTCTAGAACCAAACACATAGATATCAAGCACCATAAAAGTGTTTATTAGAGATCTTGTACGCAAAAAGGAAATTTGTGTTGAATTTGTGTGTTCAAAAGATCAACTTGCTAATATTTTTACTGAACCTAAGGCTTTAGATCACTTTGAATCTCTCAGAATTCGTTTGGGCATATTAATTTCACATCTATATAAAATATGTGCTCGGACACACATGATCGTCCGAACCACATACTCTGTCAGATGCCCTTACATGTCTGAAACCCTCCTCTTACTCTCACCCATTTCTTCTCAACTCTTTGGAATTCCCAACAGACGCTCTTCATCGTCCGAGACATTCTCAGACGCACTGCCACAGAGGTTCAGCCATCCGTTAATTGTGGTTCGGACGCACGGTCGGAAACATGTACATCATTCGGACGTCCAAACGATTGCTCTACTCGTTTAAGACTGTTCATTTTCCTTCTTCCGGACTTACTCAACCCACCGAACCCTACTCTGGTGAAAATTTTCCTCTTCAAAATTCTTTCATCTTCTTCCCCCTCCTGCAAACATTGATTGAAGAATTTTCATTCCCAAATTGTTAATCATCTCTATTGTACTCCATTTCACCACTTTACCATCAAACTTCTTCGAATTTCGACCAAATTTCCTCAAAACAACTTTTTTCTTTTTCTCTCAAGTTTCAAAAATAACAATGGTTCGATCTCGTGGCTGTTCTTCAACAGCAACCCTGGGACGAAAATCAAAAGGAAGGCTCCGATGCAAGGGGAAACGTCCACAAATCCTCAAACTTCTACCACTTCTCCTCTTCCCAAATTTATTGATGCCAAGGCATCTGAACGATACACATCTCTTCTGAGTAAATCCATCATTGTTCAAAGACCTGTTTCCCAAAGTCTTTTTGATGAGTTTAATCTGCCGATTGTCAAATCCTGCTTTGAAAAACAAAATTGGGGTCACCTAGTACATATTGATCTACCTATATATCATGACATGGTACTCCAATTCACATCTAATCTTAGGAAAGGTCCACTGTTCGCACATTAACATCTCAGTCAGTGAACAACAAAGATCTTGAAATTTCATCAAATGTCATAAACACCATTTTGAATGTGAGGTTCCTTCACCCAATGATTTTTCCTATTTTTTCTCACTAGATAAATGACCTGCCTTGGATACTCATTTTGACATTGAAGAGGTTTGAGCAATTTTCAATGTCAATTTCAAATAGGTTTCGGAAGCCAAAACTACTTTACTTACTCCTGAACTGAACATTTTGTATTCTCTGGTCACAAATTTGATATTACCAACGGACGGGCATCACACTGAGTCTAGAAAAATGCAGCTTTACTTATTTTACTGTGTTTTCAAGGGAATTCCACTTGATTTGGGTTATCTCTTTTGTTCTCTGTGGGAACTCTTTCTAACTAACACTCGCCGAAACATTCCCTTCGACAAATTCCTTACAAGTGTTTTTGATTATCTTGACAACCCATTCACTGGAAAAAAACAATACCCTCCCTACTTCAACAAAGCATATATTGAGCGAAAGGGATTGAGTTTATTTTTTAATGACCAATGGTTTACAAAAGCTACTTATGAGATTGAACAGTCTAAAACTCAAGCTCTTTTCAGCGTCGCACTACTCGCAAGTTGAAGCGTCTTGAAACTCGTCAGACAATCCTGCAAGAGGCACTTAGCTTGGGCATGTCTGCTTCCGCTCAAGTTCAATTCACCAACATCCAGTCACAGTACACTCTTGAATCATCCTCCGACAGTGATGCCAATGAAACAAATGACAATGAGGGTGAGGAGGCTGATCATGAGGACACTACAGCTCAAGGTGTTGCTGACAAAACTACCACTCAAGGCACTGATGATGACGAAGACGAGTACGTCGACGACACATTCAACTATATCATGCAACGACGCGATTCGGGTGATCCTGACAGTGAAGCTACTAATGACACTACACCCACGAAAAAGTACAAGCTCAAAAAACGTTCCAAGAAGAAAAACGACCTCACTTAGATTTTCTATTCTTCTTTGGATATCTCGTTTGTATTTATAATTGCTAATAGATTGACACTTGTGTGTAATTATTGACATTATTCTCATTAATTGACTATTGGGATTATGAAACTGTTGTTGATCTGCTTATTAAACTATTGATGATTTGCTTATGGAACTATTAAAAGTGCACCTTCTCAGGGGAAGGTAATTTTGATGATGTCAAAATGGGGAATAGGATTGGATTTATCTATTAATTGATCATATCTGTTAATTACAATAGAAATTGGTTGTATCTATTTAATCATAGTTTGTCATCATCAAAAAGGGAGAGATTGATGATTCCCAAACCTTATTTTGATGATGACATATGTACTAAAATCTGAAATCACATGTACATGTCTGCTGGAAACAGGGCTTTCGGACGTAGTACACCGTCTGAACTGTACAACATTTCTCGAACAAACAAGAGCATCAGATAAAGGTTTCAACGGACGCATTTCTCCGTCCAAACGGATAGGTAAAGAAGAAATTTTTCAGGCTTCTCAACAGATGCATACAACCGTCTAAAGTTAGAACGAAGTCTACTTCAGATGAACAAGACTGTCTGAAACAATTATTCCCTCATATAGCATTAAAACCATTCGGACAAAATATACTGTCCAAAGTGAGAAACTCTCACATACATCTAGTTCGGACGATGGAATGGAGGCATACTCGGCCTTCCGAATGGCATCACCACACACACTTAATTGAGATCGGGTGTTGGATCGGACGCACAATTATAATATCAGACGTCCGAAACTCATAACGGCTAGTTTTTGTACATTTATTATTGAGCCGTTGGGATGTAGTTACAACCAAATTTATTGCTCCTATCAATACCACCAGTATTGACATTGTAAAAAGACTTAAACACATTGAATACAAGCTAGTAAAAAAGCAATTTGAAAGCAAATTAGCAATTGAGCAATATTGTATTAGTATGTACATTGAAGTGCAAGTCAAAAATATTGAGTGGAGTGATAATACTATACTAAAGTGAGGTTAAGAGTAAAATTCTTGGTTCAACTAAAGTGACCTTCTTTCAGGCAATTAGTGTGAGGAAGGATTGTCCTACTTTGTGTACATTAGAAGATTATTGACTCACCAATTTTGTGAAGCATTCTAGTGGATTAACACTTCAAGCTTGGTATCTTGGAAGTGTTGCTTGTTTAATTTCCCTCTTTACCCTTTTTATATTCCATAAGCTTAATTGTCTTTATATCTATCTATCCATTTTATAGATAAAAGATTTTATTGGTGATTATTTGCAAAGTAAATTTTAAGAAACCTAATTCACCCCCTCCCCCCCCCTTAGGTTGCTTTGGGGCCAACAGACGAGTTGCTAGATGGCATCCTTGAGCTATTGGTCCGCTTGTTGCAAGTTCCACACTTTGCCACATTTGGTGTGCATCCATCTATCCAAAACCCTAATCCAACATGAAAACACATTGTTAGTGGTTGAAATTAGCTTGAACAAATTGAAATAAACACACAAAAAAGCACATAACAAGTTATTACAAAATCTGGAAAATGATTGACAACCTAGAACACAAGAGATTGGTCCATAATTCCAATAGGAATTTGGTAAACACTAATTAATAAACCCTAAATGTAAAGCATATAATTATCATGTAATTAATACTAAATACACACTAAAACATTGTAGTAAACACACAAAAATAAAAATACACAAAAGAACATACACATTAACATTACATGAAACCAGAGCAAAAACCATTCAAATTTGTTATAGAAAACCCTAGTTTCCTAGGATTATAACTTAGTTTGCCCCTCAACTTTTTTGTAATTCCAAAATAGTCCCAAAACTTTCATTTTTTTAATTTATTCCTAAATAACAAATGTTATAGCAAATTGATCATTTGGACATTCTCCAACAATAACTACCACCTATTTCTTCTCTATGAACCGGTGCCTGGCCATCTCTGTCCAAAATGCTGATCCAACTGCAATCTTAAAACAAAAATATCCAGTATTATTTAAAATACATAATAATCTATGATTTTCCACCTTTTCAACCGTTTAGAGATCATCATCACCTGTCCATAAGACCATTTTTTTTTGTTAAGTTTAAGAATAGCATAACAAAAATGATGGAAAAAACACAAGGAGTTTTCTTTGAAGAGATTTTTCTTCATGATTTTTTATATTGATTTGGTCCCGTTGGTCCTTAAATTGAATAAAAGTTCAACCATTAGAATTGGTAGGGAACTGGCTATTAGGAAATGGCAAGGTATGGGGTTGGTTGGGGAAAGAGGAGAGAAAAAGCAAATAGGAAATAGCAGTGGGCTAGGGGATGGAAGAAATGGGTTGGGGAAGGAAGAAAAGAAGGATTTAGAGACAGAGTGAGTGGAATGAAGGAAGGAATGAAGGAAGGATGGAGAAAGGGGGAAGGGAAAAGGATAGGAGTAGGGTAAAGAGAGGGATATGAATAGGAGATGAAGGAGAAAGGCATAGGAGATGGGAGATAAAGGGTTAGCTAGGAAAGAGGTGGTGGGAAAATGGGAGGTAGTGGGGAAAGGAGAAAGGAGAAAGGAGAAAGAAAAGAGAAGGAGTGGAGGGAGATAGGAACGGGCAAGAATATATGGTGGGGAGAAAGGGGGGATGATCTAGATAGATATTAGGGAATTTCATTTTAATTAAAGGCCAAACTTAATAGAAAGGTATTTCGGGATTTTTAAAAGAAAAAAATTTGCTGATGTCATCAATTTTTCCATCGACTACTATTTGTAGGGAAACAATGGTTAAATTTTTGGATATTTAAGATGGTAGACTGTAATTTTTGCCAAACTACAGGAAAGTTTTAGTAATTTGATCAAAACTCATGGCAGTAAAATTAATTATGCCTATATTCCATCATCTTCAAATATATAGCAGATACTTCAAATGAAAATTCTGAAGTTGTAGTCATGGTGTATCACTAAATGCACTATTTATATTACGCCGCTTTTTAACTCAACTAAAACTATTTTCAGTCAAATAAGGTTGTTTGAGTGTTGACAGAGTCTTCAAGTTTGTTTTGTTTGTTTCCTTATTTTCTATTGTTTACCTATGTCTTTAATGCATTTGGTTATTTTTTAGTTATTTGGAGTCTGTAATGCCTATAAAAGGCACAACAATATCATTAAATAAGATATCAAGCTCCAGCAGTGTTTATGAGTGCATATTCTCTATTTCTTTTATCTATAACATTGTGGTATCAGAGTCATTACTTCGATCAATTTTACTGGGCGATTGAGAAAGTGTGTGAGTGAGAGTGCAAACAAGTGAAGAGGGAAACACAAAGGGTGATAGTGTTTAGTGATGGCAGTAGCACTGCAATTTCATCTTTTGCAATTCATCAACTTCATCACCACTCATACCCATCTTCAATAGAGACAGGTATGAATTTTGAAGTATCAAGATGAAACCCCTATTCAAGTCTCCAGATTTGTGGGACTTGATTGAGTTTGAGTTTGTTGATTAGATTGACCCAGATCGAGAGGAAGAAGAGAGGCTGCGGGAAACCTGAAAGAAGGACTTCAAGGCTTTGTTCTACATTCAACAATCGGTGCATGAGTCACTTCTCTATCTTTTCCCATATTATCACAGCAAGCACTTGAAAAAGGGCATGGGACACTTTGAAGAAGGAATCTGAAGGTACTTCGAAGGTAATTACTATGAAATTACAAACTCTTCATCCGGATTTTGAAACTTCATCCATGAAAAATAATGAATTGGTGCAAGAATATTTATCACGAGTTACTAAAATTGTGAGTTAAATGTGGTAATATGGAGAAGATGTTACTAATCAACTTGTTGTTGCTAAAGCATTAAGGAGTCTGTCCCCCAAATTTGATCATGTTGTAGATGCCATTGAAGAGTCAAAGATTTTTCTGTGTTTTCATTTCATGAATTAATGGGTTCCTTGCAAGCTCATGAGACAAGAATCAGTAAGTCACTAGATACCAACGAAGAAAAAGCCTTCCAAGTCATTTAGAGTAAGAAGCAATCAAGGCACGGAGCACAAGGATTTGGCAGAGGAACTTTCCAAGGTAGAGGACACGGTAGAGGGAGAGGAAGTGGACGAGGCAGTAAGTGAAGTACAATGCCATTATTGTCAAAGGTTTGGCCATATAGAAGCAAGTTGCTGGAACAAAGACAGTCAAGCTGGATATGCAGAGGAAAAAGAAGAAGACGGTATACTTTTTATGGCTTGGTCTGTAGATGCCAAAAGAGCTGCTAATGTATGGTTCATGGACAGTGGTTGCTCTCATCATATGACTGGAGACAAGTCAATTTTTAAGGATCTAGATGAGACCGAAAAGAAGAAAATTTGGCTTGGGGATAGCAACCAAAGACAAGTAGAAGGCGAAGGTACCATTGCTGTCCATACTAGTCAAGGAAAAATAAAACACATTCAAAATGTTTATTTTGCCCCTAGTTTGGCACATAACTTGCTGAGTGTTGGACAATTGCTTGATAGTGGATTCTCTATCTTGTTTGATGATGGGATGTGTGTTGTTAAGAACAAAAAAATAGGTCATGTTTTAGTTAATATTCGTATGACACCAAACAAAATGTTTCCTCTTGAAACTTCAAATATTGAACATGATTTGGTTGTTAGTCAAAATAATGTTGATGAGTCTAAGTTGTGGCATTTACGCTATGGGCATTTGAACATGTCTGGAGTAAGATTGTTAAGTCAAAATGAGATGGTTGTTGGTTTGCCAAAACTAGAGTTAGTTGACAAGGTGTGTGAAGGTTGTATATATGGAAAGTTACATAGAAGATCTTTTGCTGTAGGAAAGTGTTGGAGAGCCTCTAGTTGTCTTGAGCTTATTCATGTAGACTTGTGCGGTCCTATGCATATAGAATCACTTGGTGGGAGTCGATATTTTCTACTATTTACTGATGATTATAGCCATATGAGTTGGGTGTATTTTCTTAAGTTCAAATTGGAAACTTTTGAAAATTTTAAAAAATTCAAAGGTTTGGCAGAAAATCAAAGTGGTAATAAAATAAAAGTTTTTCACACAGACAGAGGTGGAGAATTTTTATCTCAAGAGTTTAATATATTTTATGAAGCAAATGGTATTCAGGAGGGAGTTAACAACACCTCACACTCTAGAGCAAAATGGGATTGCAAAATAGAAGAATCGGACTGTAGTAGAAATGGCCAAAAGCATGTTAAGGAGTCAAAATCTTCCAAATCAATTTTGGACTGAGGCAACTAGTACTGCAGCCTATTTGTTGAATATCTCTCAAACTAGAGCCGTTATATATCAGACACCTTTTATAGCTTGGAAAGGTAGAAAGCCATCGGTAAGTCATTTAAGAGTTTTTGGTTGTATGGCTTATGAACTGATAAATTCTCAACAGCTTCATAAGCTTTATGGAAAGGCTGAAAATTATATATTTATTGGTTATTGCTCACAATCCAAGGAATTTTTTTGTATAATCCCAAAACTGTGAAGATCATTGTTAGGAGAGATGTGGAATTTGAAGAAGGCTCATGTTGGAAGTGGGAGAGCGGCAGCAGATCAACGAAATTATTGGAGGAAGAAGCTCCAGATGAAGCAACGAATCAGCCATATTGTGTTGTAATGACAAATCTTTCAAATGTCAGCAACACAAATGGTAGTAGAAGCCCAAATAGTAGCTGTAACGTTGATAGTACCTGACTCAGAAGATTCAGAGAGACTCCTTCACGCAAATTTAGATCTCTTGTAGAAATTTATGAAACTTGTACTTTTGCTCCATTTGGTGCAGATCCAATGTGCTTTAAGGAGGCTGCAAAAAAAAGGAATGGCGAGATGCAATGGAAGATGAGATAGCAGGAATAAGGAAAAATGAAACATGGAACTTGGTGGATTTACCAAAAGGTAAAAATGTTATTGGCTTGAAACGGGTGTTTAAGACTAAATACAATGTGGATGGTAGTGTGCATAAACACAAAGCTAGATTAGTAGCAAGAGGATATCCACAACAACAGGGTATTGACTTTGACAAGACTTTCTCTCCAGTTGCATGTTTTGAAATAGTGAGAACTATATTAGCAATGGCTGCGAAATTGAGGTGGAAAGTTTATTAGTTTGACGCAAAGTCATCTCATTCTTTCTATATAGTGACCTGGAAGATGAAGTATACATCAGTCAACCAGATGGTTTTGTGGTGAAAGGAGCAGAAGAAAAAGTGTACAAGTTGAACAAAGCACTCTATGGGCTCAAACAAGCTCTGCGAGCATGGTACAACAAGGTAGACTCGTATTTCAGGGAAAATGACTTCGAAAGAAGTAAGAATGAATCTACTATGTATGTAAAAAAGCATCAACATGATTTATTAATTGTTTGTTTGTATCTTAATGATACGATATACATGGGTTCCTCTTACTCATTTGTATGTGAGTTTAGATCTTACATGATGACCAAGTTTGAAATTACAAACTTAGGTTTACTCCACTCCTTTCTTGGAATAGAAGTGCAGCAATGAGAAGATGGAATTTTCATTTCGGAAAAAAAAATATGTTGTCGATCTTCTTAAAAGATTTAACATGCTTAATTGCAGAGCAGTTGGACCTCCTATGAATGTGAATGAGAAGTTACAGGTTACTGATGGTACTGTTAAAAACAGATGGGAGTTATTTTCGAAGCATAATTGGAGGTCTAATCTATTTGGTACAGACTCATTCAGACATAGCTTTCTCTGTTGGAGTTGTTTCAAGGTTCATGCATAGCCCTACAAAGCATCACCTTGGATCAGCCAAGAGAATCTTGCGCTATGTTGCTAGAACTACAACTTTTGGGCTATGGTATTCTCATAAATGTCAATTTGGGCTATGGTATTCTCATAAATGTAAGTTCACTTTATTTGTGTTGGTCCCAAAGCAACCTAAGAGGGGGGGTGAATTAGGTTTCTTAAAAATTATACTTTCAGAAAATAGTGAGCTTTTTAATTAAATGCAGGTATAACAAAATCAATAGAACAGTAAAGTAAAGAGAGAATAAATTAAATAAACAATACTTCCAAGCTAGCAAGCTTGAAGTATCAAATCTCTTGAATGCTTCACACACTTGGTGAGCCAATAATCTTTACAAAGTTGAGAAGTTCTTGCTCACACTAAAACTCTTTGGGAATAATTTAGTTGAGCCAAGAATCTTACTTATAACCACACTTTCATACAAGATTATCACTCCACTCAAAGTTGAATTACCCTCACAATTGCACACTAATACAACAAAGCACTATAGTCAATTTGCACTCAAATTACACTTTTCTAAGGCTTGTATTCAATGTATTAGATGAGATTTTCAGGTTCTTAAAGCACCTATTTATAAGAGCAATAAATATTGGT
The DNA here is from genome assembly GCA_025175665.1 of Cinchona pubescens. Taxonomy (NCBI): domain Eukaryota; kingdom Viridiplantae; phylum Streptophyta; class Magnoliopsida; order Gentianales; family Rubiaceae; genus Cinchona; species Cinchona pubescens. The sequence continues at coordinate 729,970 of JANKKI010000152.1, forward strand.
TTCAACTACTTCCTAACGGCTAAGTAATAAATGCACAAAAAATAGCCGTTGGGGTTTCGGACGTTCGAGAAGGATTGAATGCGTCCGAGGCAGCGTCCGATCTTCTTTCAATTTTGTTGAGAGGCTTCGTTTGGACGTCCGTGCATGCGTCCGGTCCTTCGTCCGACAGAGGTTTCGGACGGTCCTGAGAATCTGAAAGAAAGGCAGTAGGATCCCATTCTTTCTGCCAGTTCGTTCGGACGATGCAATGCATCCTAGGAGTTTTGACCTAGTTCGGACGGTTTTGTGCGTCCGAAGAGAGATCTGTTCCTGCAAAAGCTTGTTTTACAGAGTTAAGTGTTCATGTCATCATCAAAATAAGGTTTGGAAAACATCAATTTGGTTTTTCAGATAGTGATTGGACAGGTTCCTTGGATGATAGGAAGAGTGTCTTTGGACATTTTTTTCTCTCGGCTCTGCCGCTATTACTTGGAGCTCAAAAAAATAGTCGATTGTTGCTATGTCATCATCTAAAGCAGAGTATGTAGTAGCAGCATCTTCAGCATGTCAAGCATTATGGCTGAGAAAATTGCTTGTTGATATTTACCAAGACCAAAATAGAGCAACTAGAATTTTCTGTGATAATTTTTCAGCTATAGCAATGGCTATAAATCAAGTGTTTCATGGAAAATCAAAACACATAAACATACGCCGTCATTTTATCCGTGAGCTTGTTGCAAGAGAGTTGATTAAGCTGGAGCAGTGTAGCACTAAAGAACAGGTTGCAGATATTCTCACCAAGGCACTTCCACAAGCAAAGCACAATATACTTTATGAGTCAACTTGGTGTCTGTGATTTTGAATCAAGGAGAAGTGTTGGAAATTGATTTAAAATGTTATTTTTAGCTGTTGGAGTCAAATAAGGTTGTTTAAGTGTTAACAGAGTCTTCAAGTTTGCTATGTTTATTTCCTTATTTTCTGTTGTTTACCTAGTCTTTAGTGCATTTGGTTATTTTTTAGTTATTTGGAGTCTGTAAAGCCTATAAAAGGCACAACAATATCATTGAATAAGATATCAAGATCCAGCAGTGTTTATGAGTGCATATTCTCTGTTTCTTTTATCTATAAGACAAATGTCAATAAAGTCCAAACTTTTTGTATCAAACTTGAATTAAATTTATTCACAAAATAATATTCAAAACCAGAAAGAAAAATATAGTTCTGAACAAAACACATTTACAAATTAGGATAACTAAAAATAGACCTAAGAGTTTTAAGAGCTTCATAAGTTTGATCTTCCACTTAATACAAACAGGTGACATAGTAACTGTGGACACACTTCATCTTTTAGCGAATTCCTTCTGCAAGCAATAGTTCATGAAGTTTCGAAAATTCTCTGATGCATGATTTGTTAAGCTTGGAGGCTCTTCCATGCATATCTCAAACATGAGGGCTATTTTTTTTGCTTTCTGTCCATGCTTCAAGTATGGATAATACCCGATGTAAAGCTCCATTAGTGTCAATCCCAAGCTCCATACATCGCAAGCAAATGGGTTAAAATCGTAGGTATAGGGCCCAAACCTATCAGGACTTATATAAGCACAGGTACCGGCGTATGTCTTGCATTGATCTTCAGAACCTGTAACTTTACTACTAGCTCCAAAGTCTGCAATTTTCACGTTCATCTCCTTATCAACTAATAGATTTTCCGGCTTGATGTCACAGTGAATGATTTTTCTTGCGTGAAGATGATCGAGTCCTGTGAGAACTTGGAACCTATCCTCCCTATAATTTCTTCCAAGGGTTACCCACTAGTTGTCAACAAATTGTCTAGTGAACCAAAGATTCTTTACAGCCACAATCCATGTACTCCAAAAGAATCCCAACTTCATCAAAACTCTCCTGGAAGATGCCCCGGCAGTCGACAATGAAAGGAGATTGAACTGACTGAAGGATATCAATCTCTTGATCTGGATGACCACCCGGACAACTTTTAGTGCATAGATGGCTGATGTCTGCGTGTGGCGTACTTTGTAAACGGTACCACCGCTGCTGGAGCCAAGAAACATGATTGTAGACAATGAAATTTTATTTTAATTAAAATTATCATTTGTCTATAAATAAATTTAATTGGATATTTATGGTCCAATTAAATAATGCCATATGTCATATATATTTTGGAATATTGGTTAATTTAAAACCAATTATATTATTCCACATGTCAAGATGAGGTGGTTCGACCAATCAAATGAATTTGTGTCGCTCTTCCAATTAAATTGTGTCATGTCACATGTCTACAAGACTTGCCCAATAAGGATATATGCACTCTAGTATTTATCTCTTTATTAATAAATTAAAATAAGGTGAGATAATATCAAAGTAGTACAGTCCTTATGTATTAATATCTCTTATGTGTGTAAAGAGATAAGAATTTGTTTCTTGGTATGCAAGTAAGAAGTTACACATGTACTACAAGTCTTCTACCTTGCTCCCTTCCATACATGTATAAATAAGGGTCATCCCTCAGAGGTTCAAGACACAGACACACATATACATATTCACACATATTTCTGAAGTCTGAAAGCTGTGGAAGCTCTGAATCTTCAAATTTTCTCTTCAAATCTTCCATATATCAAGGTTCGAAGATCTTCATCAAGTGTTCTTCAGGTCTCCCATATCAAGACTTGAAGAATTCAATATTTGGTTCGAGAATAAGCTGTGAAGCCCTCGAATCGTGTCTGAAGTAAAGAATCGAAGGAATTTTCTTCACATATTGAAAATATCCTAGAGATTGTAATCCTTTATTTCATATATTCATATATTCATATTTTTATCACTATATTTCTTGTTTGTTCAATTTTTTACAGACTCGAAAGTTATTTTGTTGTGCACAATGATGTTTTTCAAGATCAGATTGGCATGCAATTGCAATGTCTTGAGTACTAGTAGTGATGTTGGTGATCAAAGGGTTACTAAAAGCATTGGGAAATATTTTCTCTTTTATGATTGGTTGATGATCGGGCAGTTCGATGTGAAGGTCTAGTTTTAGGCTTAGACCTTTTTTCCGTGTCGCTCTCCCTACTTTTGTGTGCTGCTGCTGTTGACCGTAAGAATGCAAATGATGCGAAGAAAAAAGCAACAAATGAATGTTGAGGGTGTAATTAGGGTTATAGGGCAGATTGGCTGCTTTTATGGGTGAAAAAATTATGTCCCAGTTTTGAAAGGATTATTATCAAATAATGCGTGAGCGAAAGGGATTATGTTTCCAAAACCAGAGTTAGTTTTTTGTTTCCAAAATCGAGCGATGAGAATGAAGCTAAAAGTAATATTTTTGTTTCCAAATTAAGGTTCTAACAAGACCAATTTAGTTATAGATATTTCATCACACTGTTTATTCTATCAAGCCTTCCGTTTAGCTGCTTTTGGAACCGCGAAAAATGATTATGGGAATTTTAAGCTCGGTGCTTGCCATATTTATGAAAGAAAGGATTTAGTGTTTTGCTCATTAAAACATGTCTACGAAGAGAGAAATTTACCTAATCAAAATCTCAAGAAAAATTACTACGATTTTGTTTGTAATTTTGGCAGGCTACTATAAAGTTCAGCTGGTTGCTGTTCCTCCTTTCTCTTTTTTACCTTGTACCAGTTTCTAGGATTAATATGAATATCACATAAATTCCCGTTATTGATATTATTATATAGCAGTGGTAAGTTCACAGACAGTGTGATTTTCAGAGTTATAGACATGTAATAATTTTCTCTATCACATGAGTTTTTATTTTAATCAGTTTGACCGGATAATGTATAGAAAATAGAAAGTGATTATACTTATTTTTTAGATGGGGAAAGGGTGAGAATAAGGAGGATTGTGAAGAATTTGATTGATGGAAACTATGGTCTAATGGATATGTACTCGAGAGAGTCTGTGGGCTACAGTAATTCACCTCCCTATTTTCCTTTACTAGTAAGGTGCACGTGTTGCGTGTACATGTTGATCCATATATCTCTTTTCTTATATTTGTAAACAATCTACTATATGAACAATAAATTCGTTTATGGTATGCAAAAAAAGTATTTATTCTTTATTTTTTTTCTTTTATTTGTTTGTAGCAACATTATGAAGAGACTATATTGCTCATTTTTTTGTAAGTTGTTAATTTTTTATTTTTTTATGTTCTTTTTTAGGTGTTTTAATCATTAAAATTTATTTTCTTATGAAGGTTTTCGAAAGTCAACTTATTTTTTGTGCTTTTGTCATTTTCAAAAACTATTGTGTAGTCATGTTTCAAACAATTATTAATAACTCTTTATCATCATAATCAACCTATATTTTATTTTATTATGTTCTATTATGGAGAGTTAATCTCAAAAACCTACTTGTCTTAGCTTAATTCTCCATTTTATCATAAATAGGACACCATAAATGAAGTTTCTTTTTCCTTCGTGTTATTATCATTTTCGAAATCTATTGGTTGTTCTAGCTTCAAAAACAAATCTATATACTTTTCCAAATTTTATAATTTTTAAAAACACTATTTAGCTTACCTTAATAATTAATTTGATTCATCAATTATGTTTTCCATTACCTTGCTTGTATATTCATATACTTATTAAACAATGAAGTAAATGTAAGAGGTAAGATGTATTACCAATAACCTATTGATCATAATACAGAGAAAGATAGGTTAATAAAAACCTCTTATTTACCAGTGAAATCGTATGTCTATAAGTAATCACATAAAGTTTGGTAACTATTTTTTTTAAGCAAAAAATGAGGAAATGGATAGCATTTTAGGTTAGTTTTAGATTTCCACATTTAAGATAAAAATGATTAGTAGAGCTGTGATTTAAAAGAGCATACAAACTATTGCATGAATATGTATCTTTAACTTTTTGTTCTGTTTTTTTTTTTTAATTTGCATTCATTCTAGCAATTAATTGAAAGAGAATTTTTCTACTCAGAAGTTTACATTTATTCATTTCCGTCCTACCTTTTAACTTTATCTCATTACAACCACAGTATAAATTTCAAGTTACAAGTCAAGATTAAATCTCCTATTATTTTATTTCCTACATTTTTAAGACAATTCTATTTATTTGTACATGTACATATTACCAAATGTTAACTGGTCATATATTAGGTTGAAAGATAAATAGATTTTTATAATATTATTAGACTATAATTTTTGCATATGTTAACCATTTCAATAAAAAGACAATATATTATGTACTTATGATGTTATAATTATGGTTTATAGAACTACATTTTACTATTTGAAAATATTCGTATCAAGAATGCAAATTTGGTTACTTTTTATCTACCTTCGCAAATTCTTTTGGTTTTTTAACTACCCCTATCTCGATTATATTTGCAAATTTAGCGACTAAATGAAGGAATACTTATATACTTATTTGAATAAAGAATTAATGCTATTTTTGTTTTGCAAAAGACAAACAATCCTAAGATATTAATATTTATGATTATTTGAACTTTTCTGGAATCATTTTCTCCAATTAACTTCAAATATGATTATAGCAACTGTTAGTTTATCTATCATTACATTACTCTTTATTGCTATGATAACATGCCTACCTACCTTAACAAAATCATTAAAGCAATATATCTCCCATATACAAGTTCAATGAACCAATCTATTTAAAAAATTCATTAAACTACAGTAAAGAAATGAAAACAAATGTATGAATATAAGAAAAATTTACCTTTCGTTTGATCTTTTGCGATAGAAGAAGAATTGTTGTTTGATCATTTTGTTAAGAAAAATCAATCAATCATTTGTTTTTTTCTTTTAATGGCTGATCATTTCTCGAAAAGAAACTCAACAAAGGTTTTCAGTTTCTAATGGCTTATTTAATATTTCCTAACCTTACCATCATAAAGTAGAGTCCATGGTTACTTGAATTGTGATATTCTGTATTACATGATAATCTAAGTCCAATATACTTAATCATTTAGAATTGGACATGGTTAAGAATTCATGTTTTGAATATAAAGAAAGAGTAGTAGTAGCTCTTTAGCCATTATTCTCTATCAAATTTTGATGTTGTGAATTCTTTAGCATTAAAGAAAGTAGTTACAATATGATTTCGATTTAATTCTTATTCATCCGAAAGGGTCTAAAAATTACTTACATGTCGGACTCTTACATAGTGTTATGATTGTTGGATAGATGGAAGAAATCAGGAGAATAATTATGCTTGCTCATTTTATTTTGAGCTCCTTTTACAAAGGTATTATAGGTATATATAGTGACCTCTCATATCTAGTGATATGAATCCAATTAATAACACATACATAAACTACAATAAATTCAATTACATGACCTGCCACATTCAAAGCATATACAAACACATTGAATTTGTTCATATATAAAAACACATAAATCTAGATATATAGAAAAACTCTAAACATGAAAATTATTATGTGTGTTTTCAACATGGATAAAACTCAGACACAATGATTAATTTGTCCATTTGTTATGGTAGTATATCATCATTTTATTATGAAAAATTGAGGTAGATCAGAAAACGAAGAAACATCTTAAGAAAAAAACACCACTCATATTTTTATAAGAGCATAAATTATATTCGGAGTTGAGGATTAAGATGACTATCCCATACACGTTCTATAAAGTTATATTTGTCTAGAAAATGATTAAAGAAGCACATGTTGTTCACGTGATGGCAAATTGTTAGTTTTATGGATGGAATTAGATTTTAAACTTAAATGGGACAAATTAGAGAGTTCAAGGTGCAATTTATCTAAAAAAAAGTATAAGATGGAAAGTGAAAATCATGTAAATGTTATTATTACAAAGTGAAGTTAGGTCTATTACATTTGTTGTTTATTTCATTTTCTGCTCACAGCATATTTTATTAAGCCTTCATTATTTGCTAGATTGTCATAGTTTTGAAGCCTCCCTCTCCAAGCTGTAAAATTGGTTTGTTTCTCGGACTTACACCACTTTTGACCCTCTAAATTTCGACTTATTGCACTTTGTATTTTATATTTTAATTTTGGACTGTTGCATTCTAAACTCTCAAATTTATGTCATTCAGTCAATTTTTAAAATCATTACCAAAATTAACGGATGGTAGGTATGTACATAGCACACTCTTATTTAGGAAAGTATAGGTAATCATAACTAATTCCACTTTGCATTCCCTAACTAAGATCAAGTTTCATTTTGTACCCTCAATTCTAAATTTTATAATACATTGCAACTCTAGCTATTACATCCGTGACTTTGGTTCAATTTTTAATATGTTAAAAACGTGACAAATCTTCTACTTTAGGAGCTTGGTTTGCACGGTTGGAACATCTGTTATTGGCTAAATATGAGAGTTTGAGATTCGATATGTTAAAAATTGAAGTATGGGATGCAAAGTAAGAATCGACTATAAGTTAGAAGGTGAAAAGTGTAGTAAACGCTTTTAGAAAGTTTTTCTTAATTTTTAGCATTCTTGTATTAAACCACACACAAAATTCCTAAAAAAAACCAAGAAGGGAAGTGTAAAAAATTGCATTAACCTCTCATTATATGGAAATATTGCCTGAAAAAAAGAAAATCGTCTTTCAAAGTCTTTGATCACTAGCATAGAGTAATCAAGAAATTGAATGCCAATGTAAGAACAAATTATACAAATGGCCCCCAAACTTTTTTCTTAATTCATTATTGGTCCCTCAATCTTAAATTGAGAGAATTTGATCCTCGAAGATTTTTATTAAGCTAATCTGGTCCATACCAGGAAACACCACTACAATTATTAAAATCTCCACCCAAATGATTGCTCATATAAAGGTATCTCGGTTAATTTAATAACTTTGAGAAGGCAACACTAGTTTTTGTCATATTAAAATAGGTAAAAAATAAGGAAAAAACAGGAAAACCAAATCGAGGCAAATTGGAGGAACAGATTTAGTAAAATGGATACTCCAAATCAAGAGATTGCTTGACAATAGTGAAAAAGATTTACAAGAAAGTAATTGGACAGTTAGCCATTTGTTTATTAGGAATCACCTTGTAATGTTCTTCATTTCATTTGTTGGGGCTATTACGAGGTTTTTTCATTGATAGTTATCATGACTAATTATAGATGATTTTTTGTTTCTTTGTAGGGGTAAATGAGTTACTAAATAAAGAAATCAGATCTATATTATCTTTCCAATTTCAGTAGTCTATGATGTGATTACATTTTGAATATGTGTTTGGTTGAATTTAGCAGTATTTTCTGCAGTAAATGTTCTGCAAATAGTCGTTACTGTTGTCCATATTTGTCAATTTCTTATGCTATTTCCATGTTTTTATTTTTATTTTTATTTTGCATGGGTTCCATTTTAACTTCTTTTGGCATTTAGCCATAGAAATTCATCATGCATATTGTGCACTTTACAGTATAATAGTTGCGTCTTTAATTAACAAAGATACCTTTCAATTGTTTCATATTATCATGTTGTTTATTTCTTTTCTTGATGTTGGTTGGGGAAGGAGTGTTGCGCTAACTGGTGGTTATCGTAGTTACTCTTATGATATACTTCTTGTTCTGAATAAGGTCTTTTAAAGCAAACAAATAAATCCACCAACCCACACACAAGCATTACAAAAGGACTATATCTTCAAAGAAAGCTTGATGGAGAAACACATAGACACCACAAAAAATGCACATACACTTACAGAAAGGGATGGGGAAGAGCTCTTTGTCGTGGTAAGGAAAATGTGAAGAAAGGGCATTAGCTCCTTGAAGAAGATGCAAAACTGAAGGAGTACATGGACAAGTTTGGCATTAGAGGGAGTTGGATTGATCTTCCACAAAAGGCCTGTAAGCCTAATTTCCATTTGAATTGGTTTTCTTCTTTTCAATTTGATTTTGGTCATTCATACTGATGGAAAAGTGATCATCAACAGGGCTCAGAAGACATGGAAAAACTTTTAGATTGATATGGCTTAATCATATCCTTAGGCCCAACATTAAACATGAAGGCTTGACAAACAAACTACGAGTATAGGATAATTTATATAGCCTCTTTCCAAGTATAGGTGGCTGGCATGACCACCGTTTCAGAATTGTCGGTTCCAGTTTCATGAAGAGTTGGAACCGGAACCAAAACCTTGGAGCCGGTTCAGGTTTTGGTTCTGGAACCGACAGTTCCAGCTGGTTTCCCAGTTCCGTCCGATTCCGATTCCGATTCCGGTCGCGATTTCGATTTTGAATTTTTTTAAAGTAAATATATATTTTGGATAATACTAAAAAAATCAATAAAAGTCAATATGAGAAACAAAAAATTACATTTTATTTATATTTCAATTATAGACTTTATTTTTGGAAAATATATATATATATATTATTACATCATTTATCGAATCATCAAAAATTAAAGTAAAGATACATTTTAGAAAATCTATACTAAAAGATAATCTAAATAAAAATTAAATGCATCAATTACATTAGTTTATATATATATGTGCATATATATATATATATACATATTTTTTCCCGGTTCCAGTTCCGATTCAAAAAAATGGAGAAGTATAATCGAAACTTTGTCCACGGTTCCGAATCCGATTCCAGAAACCGTCAACCATGGTTTCGTTTCAAGTCCCGGAACCGGAACCGTGGCAATCCCGTGGCAGGAAGAATTTCATTCTTGTTTTATGCCACTTTTTTGTTCAAAATTGCATACAATTTCCTTTATCCTTCCTTCTGCTTTTATCAAACAGAGAAGTTCATTAGAGAATTAATCAATCCTACTCAATCAATCTTGTGTTCATTAACTAATTCCAAACTGGAAAAGCAATTGTGCAGATCGTCAATAATAGCAGCTCAATTACCGGCAGGATAATGACATTAAAACTATTGAAGCATCAACCTCAAAAAAGAAATCAACGGTTATGGCCCTTCAAGATCTATTGGCAAAGTCCGATGTATTGTTAAGTGCATAATCAGTGATTACAAGTTTGCGATGTACTCCCTCCATCCCAGTTTATTAGTCATTTTTTTTATTTTTGTTTGTCCCAAATTATTTGTCACTCTTTAAAAAGGCAATTAAAGAAAGGCTAATTTACCTATTTTACCCTTCATACAAATCCCTAAAAATGACATTAAAGTCATGCTAGAGCATTAATTACTTTCACAAACCATTTCAAATTTTGAAACTCCAACACCAACTCACAAATTTTGAATTTGAATATAGGGACAATAATAGAAATATTATGTTATTAGTTGGTCAAATATCAACCTCTCTTAAACTGTATACCGGATTGATCATGTCAAACAAAATGGGACAGAGGAAGTATATAATTACAAGTGATATGTTGGAAGTTAGATGATAAGTTTGTATTAGTAAATGTTTATTTGCATAACCAAGAGAACACTCAAACGTCCTAACCAGCGGTTCAATGCTATAAAATAATTTAGATGTTATTTAAATTTTGTTGGTTATTTTACATTTAGTTAGAATGATAGGAATCCTTTTTCTTGTTGTTATCAGCTTTCTTTTTAGAAATATTTAGATCCAACTTTATTCTAATCTCCCTTGCACTTCTCTTACCATAAAGTCATTCACAAGTTTTTAATGGGTAGGCATTATTGGATGTTATGTTGATTTATTGATGATTTGTTAAACTAAATTATTGTTTCTTATACACTTCAATAAATTTTATTAGTAAAGAAATAATTGTTCTTTTTTTACAAAATTTTGGGGATGTGGCTATGTTATTATTGCAAGATTTCAATGTCAAGTTCATTATGATTGTATGTGTAATAGCATTTTTCTGAATCCTACTGAGATATCCAAAATTTGATTTAGATGCTATAAATAAGCATATACGGGATTTTCCTAATGCGTTATTCGTTTAATGGAAATAATGGTTGGATATTCTACTCATAAAATTCTAAACCCTAGGCATAGAAAAACCATATCCTGAACTTGGTAGTTAAACTGTATTGCGATGATGATAATAAAAATAGTGGATGCCAATCATCCTATTATTACACAACCAGATTTGCTAGTTATTGTTGGAATAAATGGATAGAACAACAATTGAAATTAGAACAAGAAAAGTTGAGGCATGTTATCACTATACTTGAAGGTGATATCGTAGCCTACGGGATCATAATCCACTAATGCAAATGAGATCACCGGGCGGTCACTCTCCAAAATTCAACGCCAGTCTCGATCGCATGCACTTGCAAGTAAGGTTTCGAGCTACTAAAGGACAACTTGGTACCAAGAATATAGGAGAAACTACATATCTGAGAAGAGATTTCATGTGTTTAAAAGAGGACTCCAAAACATGTATTTACAGGGAAGAGTTTGAAAATAACCAGTCTGACTTGGGAGAAAAGAATGGAAAGGAACAGTTACCTATAAGGAAGTGAACACCAAAATAGTAGTATGAACTCCAGTGTGAATACTTAAATATAGTAGAGTTCTACAAGAAACTCAATATGGTAGAAGTATTCCACAAGCAACTGAAAACACATAATAAGATCACATGTTAGTCTAGAGTTTGGCAAAGAACTGGTCACCAAAGTCGATGCAACATCATAGTGCTAGAAACATTTTTTAACAAAGCTCTGCAACATTCTGTCTCCCAATTCTCTAAAATACAATGAAGAAATGGCTCTAGATCCCATTTTATTGTATAACACCGTGATGTTTATCCTCAAGATAGCTAGAAACCAAAATATCAAACGATGAGAATTTTTTGGGCACAAAATTCTAAAAATCGCCCACATGACTCAATAATACGAAATTGATACTGAATAAAGAAATCCAACAATGTCTTGTATACTTGAATTGCACTTATTGATTTAATAGAGAAGTGTATAGAAGATAGGTGACCAAGGTCTTGAACCTTCTTTCTCAATGCACACTTCTATAGCTAAGCACATGTTAGATTTCAATCCATTGTAAACTCTTAGTTTTGTGCCTTCCGGGCCATGCACATTACCTGCATATTCATGAGTGATATAGAGATATAACTGTTAATCTCATAGCTGAAGCTACCCTTTTTCCACATTCACAAAGGTGAATTTATGAAGTGTGTAATGTCACATACCACCTATAAAACATATAAGTTCATTAATAGTGCTATCTATACCATACCATAGGGAGGGACAACATATGATACTGCTAATGGCATATCTTTGTGACTTGTTACTACCCATTAAACCTACTTCATAGGATCTCTACTGCTATAGGTTGGGTTGTCATCACATTCAATTTTCATCAATGTGTCTAAGTCATCCTCTCTATGTATCTTAGACCAAATTTCTATTTAGTCATTTTGTCAAAGGGCCAGTCAAATTCTTTTCAGACCTTACAAAGTCCATGGTAATAACTCCATTTCTTATGAGCTGTCTTGCAATATTGTGTCTCAAACGGATATGCCAGCTCTTGCATTATGTATTTTGCTTTTGGCCCTAACAATCACTGCATATGAATCACAATGTAAAGAAATAGAAGATACAAGCTTTGACAACAAAGAAATGGCAGTCAAATAAATTTCACTCTACTTTTGAACATGCCAATTCTAAAGTAATAAGCTCAGATTCTATGGCAAATTTAGCATTACATGATTGCTTAGAAGATTTCCAAGAAACAACAACTCTAGCTAGAGAAAAATTGTAACTACTTGTAGAGTTAGTCTCATCATTATCAGACACCCAATTAACATCACAATAAGCTTGTAGCATAGAAGAACTACAAGGAAAATAAATTCTAAATCCAAGTGACTTTGAAATATCTAAACAATCCAGATAATGCAATCAGTGACTACTATCAGGATTTTATGTGTACCTACTCAATCTACAAACATTATATGCAATATCAAGACGAATACAATTAATCAAATACATAATACTCACAATAATTTTGGCATATTCAGTTTGTGAGACACTATCATCTTTATTCTTTTTGAAGTGCACCCTAGTATCATAAGGTGTACTAACAAAACCTAAATCAAAATGGTTAAACTTTATTAGCATTTTTTTCCAAATAGTATGTTAAAAGACTAAGAAAGTATGAGAACAATGTTAATTTTAGTCAATTCAAGACCTAAAATAATAGCAACTCTACCTATGTCTTCCATATATAGTTAGAAGCAAGGACAGACTTGATTTGTTTAACAACAATTTCATCATTTCTAAAAATAAACATGTCATCAACATAAAAGCATATAAGACTTCAACATTTCCTTCAAATTTACTACAGACAGATCTATCATATTCATGTACTTTAAACCATTAGAAGTTAGAGTCTTACCAAATATTTCATGCCATGGTTCGGACTTGTTTTTGAACCATACAAAGATTTAAGAAGTTTGCACACTTTATGTTCTTGTCCTTCAACAACAAACCCCTCATGCATGTAAATTTCCTTATTGAAATCTCCATTAGAAAAGTAGTTTTCACATCCATTTGGTGCAAAACCAAATTATATATGAAAATAACAGCAACAAGCACCTTAATAGTGGTGATTCTTGCGATAAATGAATAAGTGTCAAAATAAGAAAACAATGCCTTCTTTTGGGTGATTCTTGTGATAAGTGAATAAGTGTCAAAATAATCAATGCCTTCTTTTTGTGTAAATCTCTTGGTCACTAAATGTTCCTTAAATTTATCAATAGAACCCTCAAGTGTTAATTTATTTCTAAATACCCATTTGCACTAATGGATTTACACCCTTTAAGTAAATCTATCAATTTCTAGATGTAATTATTCATTATGGACTCAAGTTCATTTCTAAAAGCGTCTTTCCAAAAACTAGCATCAATTAAATTTGTTGCCTCTTTATATATTTTTGGATGTTCTCTAGTTATGAAAGAAGTTGCAAAAATCTGGCCCAAAGTTAGATTCAACCATTTCCCTCTTACTCCTTCTCAATTCTTGAGTTTCTTGATTTTCATACTCTTCTAAATCTTGAATTTGTTGAGACTATTTTTACATAATTCTTGTTATCATTCTCAGAATAAAAAAAGAAAACCACAATTTTATTTTTTATAACATGACTAGATTCTGCCAAAACCAAGAACTTGTATGCAACACTATGGTGTACATACCTACCGAAGACTTATCAACAGCTTTAGGCCCAGTTTTATTATTATTTTTTAAAAGTCCTGTATTCCTACCTTAACTAGAAATCCACACACTTTGAGATAGCCATGGTTTAGAAGCATTATCTTTCTACAGTTCATAATGTGTCTTTAAATTTTCTTGTGAGGTATTCTATAATATGATAAGTAGAAAGAATGGTCACCCTTCAAAGGTTAATAGGTAACTTAGAACTTATTAATATTACATTCATCATGTCGTTAAGGGTCCTATTTTTCCTTTTTACGACCCCATTAAATTGAGCGAGTAGGTAGAAATATTCTCATGAATTATTCTATTTTATTCACAAAAATTCTTGAGCAATTTGAAATCATATTCACCTTCTCTATCAAATCTAAGTCTTTTAATCTTCTTCTTTAGTTAATTTTCAACTTCATTTTTTAATTTAATAATGCTGGCCCCAAAGAAAGCTACAACTCTTAAAAATTACTTTGCAAAATAATCACCAATAAAATCTTTTAAACTATCATATGGATAAATAGATATAAAGACAATAAAGCTTATGGAATATAAAAAGGGGTAAAGAGAGAAATTAAACAAGCAACACTTCCAAACTACCAAACTACCAAACTTGAAGTGTTAATCCACTAGAATGCTTCACAAAATTTGTGAGTCAATAATCTTCTAATGTACACAAAGTAGGAAAATCCTTGCTCACACTAATTCACTTTAGTTGAGCCAAGGATTTTACTATTAACCTCACTTTAGTACAGGATGATCACTCCACTCAATATTTTTTAATTGCACTTCAATCTACACACTAATACAATATTGCTCAATTACTAATTTGCACTCAAATTGTTTTTTTTTACTAGCTTGTATTCAATGTGTAAGATATATATACAAGAACAATAGAGCAGGTATTTATAGGAGCAATGAATTCTGGTTGTAACTACTTCCCTACGGCTCAATAATAAAGATAATTATGCACAAAAACTAGCCGTTAAGGATTTCGGACGTCCACTATATTAGTTGTGTGTCCAACCAAGCTTCAGGTCTCAGTACACAGTGTGTGATGAATGCCGTTCAGACGGCCGATCATGCGTCCGTTCCATCGTCCGAACTAGGTTTTGGACAATCTTGTTCATCCGAAGTAGACTTTATTTGGACAGTTGTATGCGTCCATTGTGAAGCTTAGGAGATTTGATTCTACCTCATCTATCGGACGAAATATGCATCCGAGGGATATTTCCCCGGATGCGCTTGTGTGTCCGTTGCAGGTACATGAAAAATTTTCCTTCTGCTTATCCGTTCGGACAATGAATTGCGTCCGTGAGAGTCTGCATCAGATGTTCCTGTTTGTCTGAAAGATGTAGTACAGTTCGGACGGTGTACTGCGTCCGAAAACCCGTTCCAGTAGACAAGATAGTAGACCTGCACAACTTTAATTCAGAGTTTAGTGCATATGTCATCATCAAAATAAGTTTTGGGAAATGTTATATCAATCTCCCCCTTTTTGATGTTAACAAACTTTGAATAAATGAATACAACCAACAATCAACAAATATGATCATATTCAACAATCAACAGATATGATTATTCCTAAACCATATTTCTACTCCCCCCTTTTGACATCGTCAAAATAGACAAGTAAGCTCCCCCTGAGAAGGTGCACAGTTAAAAATGTCAAAATAAGCCAACAATCACATACCAAAAAAGACAAGTACATCAAAATATGAACACCAATATCAACACCAATAATGTCATTTATGTCATTGCACACCAATAACAACAACTGTCATCCGAAATACAGACTAGAGTCCTAAGAAGAGCAGAAAGTCTAAGTTGAGTCATTTTTCTTCTTGGAACACCTTTCGAGCTTGCATTTTTTGGGGATGCATTATCATCAGTAGCTTCAATATCATCGTCTCCTGTGTCGCGGCGCTGCATGATATAATTATATGTGTCATCAACGTCCTCATCATCACCCTCATCAACATCACCTTGCAGCGGTAGGGTATTCACAATCACCCTCCTCTTCATCATTGTCATGCGTGTCATTGTCATCACTTTCGGAGGAGGATTCAAGAGTGTGTTGCAACTGAATATTAGCAAATTAAACTTGAGCAGAAGTAGACCTGCCCAAGCTAAGTGCTTCTTGAAGAATTTGTTGACGAGTTTCAAGGCGCTTCAGCTTGCGATTGGTGCGACACTGGAAGGAGCTCATCTGAGTGCTCAAAGAACTAAGAAGGCTACATATGTGTGAAAGGGAAGGTTCGGAGGAAGAAGGATGGGGATCATGGGATGGTAGAGGTGTTTGAGGAGAAGGGGAATGGGGAAGTGCGAAACCGGAGAAAGAGGCTTGAGTTTTGGCTCTTTCAAAATCATAAGCAGCTTTGGTAAACCATTGGTCATTAAAAAAACGTAAGCCCTTTCTCTCAATGTAGGCTTTGTTAAAGTAGGGAGGGAATTATTTTTGCCAGTGAATGGGATATCAAGATAATCAAAAACTTTTAAATTGTGAGGAATTTGGCGAAGGGAATGTTTCAGCGAGTATCGGTTAGAAAGAGTTCCCACAAATAACAGAAAATATATCCAAAATCAAGTGGAATTCCCTTGAAAACATAGTAGAATAAGTAAAGCTGCATTTTTCCTAGCTCAGTGCGATGCCCGTCAGTGGGTGACAACAAATTCGTGACCAAAGTGTATAAAATGTTCAATTCAAGAGTAAGTAAAGTAGTTTTGGCTTCCGAAGCCTGTTTGAAGTGGGCATTGAAAAGTGCTCGGACCTCATCAATATCAAAACGAGTATCCAAAACAGGCTATTTATCCATAGAAAAGAAATAGGAAAAATCATTACGCGACGAAACCTCACATTCAAAAATGGTGTTAATGATGAAATTTCAAGATTTTTGTTGTTCACACGAGATATTAATGTGCAAACAGTGGGACCCTTCCTAAGATTAGCTGTGAACTGGAGTACCATGTCATGATAAATAGGTAGATCAATATGAACTAGGTGACGCCCCAATTTTGTTTTCCAAAATAGGATTTTACTAATGGCTAATTAAACTCATCAAAAAGACCTTGGGAAGCAGGTCTTTGAACAATGATGAATTTACTAAGGAGAGAGGTGTACCGTTCAGATGCCTTTGCATCTATGAATTTTGGTAGAGGTGGATTTGTGGAAGTTTGAGGATTTGCTGATGATTCCCCTTGCACAGGAGATTTCGCTTTCGATTTACGTCCACGGGTTTCCGAAGAACCTCCACGAGATCGAACCATTGTGAATTTTTGAAAATATGAGAAAAAGAGAAAAAATGTAATTTTTGGGGAGGTTGGCAAAAATATCAAGAAGTTGGATGGTAAGTTGGTGAATTGGAGTGCAATAGAGGTAATTAACAATTTGGGAATGAAAATCCCTCAAACAATTTTGCAGGAGAGGGAAGAAATTGGAGGAATTTTGAGGAGGAAAATAAATTTCCAGAGCGGGGTTCGGTGGGTAGTGTGAGTCCAAAAGAAGGAAAATGATCTCTGTAACTGTTTTAAACAAGTAGAGGAATCATTCAGACATCTGAACAATTTGTCTGCATCCGATTATGCGTCTGAATGCTAAAGAGCATATGGCCGAACTTTCGTGCCAGTGCGTCCGAGAATGTCTCGGACGATGAAGAGCGTCCGTTGGGAATTCCAGAGAGTTTGAGAAGAAAGGGGTGAGAGTATGGATGATTAAAAGCGTCCGAGACATAGATGAGGGTTTCGGACGTGTAAGAGCATCCGACAGAGTATGTGGTTCGGACGATCATGTGTGTCCGAACACAGAAATTATACAGATATGAAATTAATGATGCCCAAACGAGTTCTGAGAGATTCAAAAGGATCTAAAGCCAAAGGTTTAGTAAAAATATCAGCAAGTTGATCATTTGAACACACAAATTTCCTTTTTGCATACAAGATCTCTAATAAAATGATGCTTGACATCTATGTGTTTGGTTCTAGAATGCATGACATGATTTTTTGTGACATTAATTGCACTAGTGTTATCAGTGAGACATTTTATAGGCACACAATCAAAAATAACACCAGAATCTTTTAATATATGTTTCATCCACAAAAGTTGAGCACAACAGTTTCCAGCAGCAATATATTCGGCTTCTGCCGTAGAAAGTGAAATAGAATTTTCCTTTTTGCTAAACCAAGACACTAGACAGTTACCCAAGAAATGACACATACCACTAGTACTTCTTCTATCAATTTTACAACCAACAAAATCAGCATCAGAATAACTAATTAAATCAAAAGTGGAGGATTTTGGATACCAAAGACCAAAATTCATTGTACCTTTTAGGTATCTGAAAATTCTTTTTATAGCAATTAAGTGTGACTCTTTAGGACAAGATTGAAATCTAGCACATAGACAAACAGCAAACATAATATCCAGTCTGCTAGATGTTAAGTAAAGTAGGCTTCTGATCATACCGCTATAGTGTTTTTCATCAACACTATTACCTTCTTCATCTTTGTCACGTTTAGTTGAGGTGCATATTGGTGTCCTGACCTGTTTGCAGTCTTCCATTCCAAATCACTTGAGTAGCTCCTTTGTATACTTGATTTGAGTAATGAATGTTCCTTCCCTTGTTTGGTGAACTTGGAGTCCGAGAAAAAATTGTAATTCTCCAATCATACTCATTTCAAATTCTTTTTGCATCAAGTACGAGAATTCCTTGCACAAGCTTTCATTAGTTGCTGCAAAGATAATATCATCAACATAAATTTGAACAATTAGCAAACCATTAAAATCAGTTTTGGTGAAGACAGTGGTATCAAGTTTTTACCTCATCGGACGGATCACCTATGATCAAATCTTGAGGGTGACTAGAAACAAATCTCCATGCTTTAGGAAGATCTTTTGGAGTATCTTCGTCCTTTTCTCCTTATTCACCCAAGTGATTTGTATTGCCCACATTGTTTGGAGAGATCCCTTGATGTTCTTCATGAATAGTGAGCTTTCCAAGCTCTTTTTGAATACCTACATCTTCATCTTCACACAAATTCTTTGAAATAATCATTCCATCATTAGTTTCATCGAATGTAACATGCACAACTTCTTCAATCAAAAGTGTTCTTCGATTGTATACTCGATATGCTTTCTTGTCACTAGAATATCCAAGAAAAATTCATTCATCCAATTTTTTGTCAAATTTTCCAAGATTTTCTTTGATTTTTAAAATAAAACATTTACAACCAAAAACTTTGAAATAGTTCACAACGGGTTTTTTTACAAAACAAGAGTTCATAAAGTGTTTTATTTAAAATAGGTCTTAACAAAACTTGATTCATAACGTAACAAGCCGTATTAACGGCTTTGGCCCAAAAATATTTCGATAAGTCACATTCACTAATCATAGTTCTAGCAGGCTTTGGAAGTGTTCTATTTTTTCTTTCAATAACACCATTTTGTTAAGGCACTTGAACAATGGAAAATTCATGTGAAATACCGTTGTGATCACAAAATTCGGGAAAACCTCCGAATTTAAATTCGGCTCCATTATCACTTCTCAAACGGATGATTTTTAGGGAAAATTCAAAAAATTTTGAATTTTGGAAAACAATTTCACAAAATTTTCAAAAGCTTCATTTTTGTGAACAAGAAATAGTACCCAATTATACCTAGAATAATCATCAACAATCACAAATGCATATTTACTACCACCGAGACTAGCATATTGAGTTGGACCAAACATGTCTAAATGCAATAATTATAGGGGTTTAGAAGTAGACTCACAATTTTTCAGTTTAAAAGACACTTTAACTTGTTTCCCAAATTGACATGCATCACAAATTTTATTTTTCAAAAACTTAAGCCTCTTACGAATTCCTTCTTGGAGAGTTTTTCAATTAAATCCATGTTAAAATGACAAAGCCTTATGTGCCAAAGCCAAGGATCATCTATAGAGGCGGTTAGACATTTTACATTGTTACTACTAATATTGTCAAGATAGATCACATGAACATCATTGTGCCTAGTACCTTTAAACAAAACAACATAATTTTAATAAAGAATTAGACATTCATGTTTGGTTAAATAACACTTACAGATTTTTATCACATAGTTGACTTACACTTAATAGATTGTAATTCAAATTATCAACAAGAAGCACATTTTTAATCAATGTCTCACCATTTTTACCTACATCACCAATGCCGATTGATTTTTCTTTCATGTTATCCCCAAATGTTACTTTTTCACTATTTTTGGATTTGAGGTTTGTGAAGATAGATGCATCACCGGTCATATGTCTTGAACACCCACTATCGATGAACCATTTTACATCCTTGGTGATATTCAATTCCTACACAAGAAATTAATTGATAACTTTTGGTACCCATATTTTCTTGGGTCCATAAGAGTTAGTAAAATGACTACAAATCCATATGGAATTCATACCAAGTCTTTCATTGCTCTTGACATAGCAATTATTCTTCAAATGACCATGTTGTTGACAATAATTGCAAATAACATTTTTATTTCCATATAAGGATGATTTTGATTTTACAAAGCATAAACCATTCCTTCTAAAGTAATGTGACAAAATTCTTGTTGATCAATACATTTCTATTCCTTTTCAAATCAACAATATTTTCCTTCTTTCTATGCCAAAGAATATTCAAGTCATCCAATCTTTTCTTCAAGGAGGGTTGATCTTCTTTGATCCTTGTTTTCACATGCATTCTTTTCTTCAAATCATTGTTTTTTTGTGATAACCTATTATTCACAAGTTTTGAGTTAGCATTTAATAGAGCATTTGATTTTGAAATTAACTCCTTATTTCTAGCATATGACTTCTTCAAGCTATCATGTAATTTTAAAATGAAAGCTTCAAGATCATTGTCATCATTTTCATCATTAGAATCACAATTAGAAGTTACCTCATCATCACCAATGGCCATAAATGCCATTTGTGCCGTCTCCATTTCTTCTTCAACTTCTCCTTCATAATTGCAATCATCCCATGTGATTGGGAAGTTATTGAAGCGGGGCTTTCTTCCTTCTTTTTTCTTCTTGGAAGGACACTCATTTGCAAAGTCAGTCCGGGTTGACCGCATTCAAAGCACTTTTCATTTTGCTTTTTTATTTCTAGCTTGGTCTTTCCTTTGAAGTTATTTGAGTTGATTGCTCCACTTCTTCTCATTC
Organism: Cinchona pubescens; assembly: GCA_025175665.1. NCBI lineage: Eukaryota > Viridiplantae > Streptophyta > Magnoliopsida > Gentianales > Rubiaceae > Cinchona > Cinchona pubescens. The sequence continues at coordinate 751,217 of JANKKI010000152.1, forward strand.
TCCGTTTGTTGATGTAGTGTTTGAGAAATCCTTTGGTGATGAGTGCAAGATCTCCTTCATCAAGATCTTCATCTTCTAGGTTGATGGAAGCATTTTCATCTTCTTCTTGAGAAGTCTTTAATGCAATGCTCCTTTTTGGCCTTGCTTCTTCATCATTCACCACTTTAGCCTTTTGCTTCAACTCATAGGCATGTTATTTAAGAGCGTTAATTAGAGATTCAACTGGCATGTCATTTAAATTCTTAGCCTCCTCTGTAGCGATTGTTTTGGCCTCCCATTCTTTGGATAGAGCATTCAAGATTTTTCTATTCTTTTCACCCAAAGAATACTCCTTACCCAAGGCTTCATGATCCTTAATGATGTCATTGAACCTACAATACATTTTGTCAATATTTTCTCAAACCATTTGTGGTTCCATCTTGAAGGATTCATACTTGGCAACAAGTAAGAATTTCTTTTGCTCTCGAACTTCATCGCTCCCTTCATGGATTTCTTTCAATTTATCCCAAATTTGTTTAGCGGAAATGCATCCCTTTACACGAGTTGATTCGTTAGCATCCAAGGCATTGTATAGCACATTCATAGCTTTCGCATTTAAAGTCAATTTTGCCTTGTCTTGTAGAGTGAGCTCATCCTTTGTCTTTTCTCATCTTGTATTTGTATGATCATCAGTGATGGTAGCTTCAAAGGGACCTTCATTTACAACATACCATAAGTCAATATTAATAGATTGCAAAAATATTTTTTCATTCTATCTCTCCAACTAATAAAATTTGCCCCATTAAACAAAGGGGGGTCTTGTTATAGATTGATCCTAAAAAAATAATGCATTATTCGTTGCCACGATCTTTTCTCAAAAGCTAGTCAAGCTCAAGATAAGAGACCAAGCTCTGATACCAATTGTTTGCCCCATGTTGTAGAAACAACCTAAGAGGGGGGGTGAATTAGGTTTCTTAAAATTACTTTGCAAAATAATCACCAATAAAATTTTTAAACTATCAGATGGATAAATAGATATAAAGACAATAAATCTTATGGAATATAAAAAGGGGTAAAGAGAGAAATTAAACAAGCAACACTTCCAAGCTACCAAGCTTGAAGTGTTAATTCACTATAATGCTTCACAAAGTTTGTGAATCAATAATCTTCTAATGTACACAAAGTAGGACAATCCTTGCTCACACTAATTCACTTTAGTTGAGCCAACGATTTTACTCTTAACCTCACTTTAGCATAAGATTATCACTCCACTCAATATTTTTTAATTGCACTTCAATCTACACACTAATACAATATTGCTCAATTGCTAATTTGCACTCAAATTGCTTTTTTTTACAAGCTTGTATTCAATGTGTAAGATATATATACAAAAACAATATAGCAAGTATTTATAGGAGCAATGAATTCTAGTTGAAACTACTTCCCAGACCGGCTCAATAATAAATGCACAAAAACTAGCCGTTAAGGGTTTCAGACGTCCAATGTATTAGTTGTGCGTCTGATCTCAGTACAGAGTGTGTGATGAATGCTGTTCGGATGGACGAGCATGCGTCCGTTCCATCGTATGAACTAGGTTTCGGACAGTCTTGTTCGTCCGATTTAGACTTTGTTCGGACAGTTGTATGTGTCCGTTGTGAAGCTTAGGAGATTTGATTCTACCTCATCTATCGGACGGAAATATGCGTCCGAGGGATATTTCCCCGGATGTTCCTGTTCGTCCGTTGTAGGTACTTGAAAAAGTTTCCTTTCTGCCTTTCCGTTCGGATAGTGAACTGCGTCTGTGGGAGTCTGTGTCGGACGTTCCTGTTCATCTGAAAGATGTAGTACAGTTCGGACGGTGTACTGTGTCCGAAAATTCTGTTTCCAGTAGACAAGATAGTAGACCTACATAGCTTGAATTCAGAGTTTAGTACATATGTCATCATCAAAATAAGGTTACATATGGGAAACATCAAATAAACATTTCTTCAACTTCATCGTTTTTACTTAGAAAATATAATTTAGTATATCTTAAGTAATAATCAATGAATGTGATATAGAATTTTTTTTTCTCCTTTACTCATATTATTTTTAAAGTTCCCAAGATCACTGTGAATTAATTCTAAAAGCCCAGTAGTTTTTTCAACAAATTTAAAAGGTTTTTTATGATGTTTAGCTTCCACACAAATGTTACATTTTGTGAGCTTGTGATCACCTAGAATAAGGAATTGAGTTTTTTATTTTCATTCTCCTTATGGAATCAGCATTTACATGTCTTAATCTTGCATGCCACATATCAATAGAATCAACGACATAAGTAAAAGTAGCATTCTTATTCATTCCATTATAAGAAACCCTTTCCTACAAAATCCCTATTCCTAGTCAAAATTAACTTATCACCCACAAAAACAAGTTTAATAGAAACCTTATTAAGCAAAGAATCAGAAACTAAATTTCTTCTCATGGATAGGGGAATATGCAACACATTGGTCAAAATAGTTGACTTTCTAGAGATAAGCGTCAAAAGAACTTTTTCCTTGTCTAGACTAGATCCCCATGGCTCTCTCCTTCATACTCAAAGAAGTGACTTTATCAATGGCAATATGTTTCAAGGCTCCTGTATCCATAATCCACTCGGTGACATTGTGAGCTAAGTTTGCTTCTAAAACAACAACAACAATCGCCTCATCGCCTTCAGAAAGTTTCATTTTGGCTAGTTGCTGCTCTTGTCCCTTGTTAAATTTGCATTTGTTTCCCTTGTAGCCCACAACTCCACAGACATAGCAGGGTCCTTTAGATTTTTATTAATCTTACAAAACTTTTCAAATTATCTATACAACTGGTTAAATTGTTGTCTTGGTTCTAACTATTGTTGTGATTCTAATTCTTCTTAAATCTATGATGTTTGCCTTTGAACCTATGAGAAATTTCATCGGCCTTGCTATACACCATGTTTATTCCTTGGTTCCAAATACAGAATACATAGGCTAGATCAAATTTGTCATTCTAAAGATTTCTTTCTTTGATCTGGATGTGAGATATCACATTGACCAGTGTCAAGGCTATTTTGTCTTGTTTCGGCATGATCTAGTATTCCTTCCAAGATGGTGGCAGTTTCTCGAACAAAGCAGTAGCTTGGAAGGCATCATCGATTATGCTTTACTCACTGATGTCCAAAATAATATTATGGTACATAGATTTGCCCAATGAAAGGTTTTTTGTCCACCATCTTGAAATCTAGGAACTTTTTGACTACGTACTTCTTTTTCCACCATTTTTAGAGTTGTATTTTTCTATGGCCACCCATATTTCCTTGGCAAACTTATATAGGTAGTACAAATCCTCATGATATGATCCATAGCAGTTTGGTTATCATTAACATAAACCCTAATAGATTCTATGGGTGCTTGATCACCAAACAAAATGTAATCCACTTTGAGGGTCTGTAGATAAAAAAGAACCTTTTCAACCAGAATTTGTAGTTTTGCACTGACAAATAACAGTTGTAGTACATGTCAGGAACACTAATGTTAGCCATCACAACAACAATGAGCAATCACTTTCAAGATTGTTGGAATAAATGTACAGAGCAACAATTGAAACTAGAACCAATAAAAGTCGAGGCATGTAACCACTGTCTTTAAAAATGATTTCGCCCCATCTCCTGATACATAAAATATCTAGTTACAAAATTTATAAACACCTAATTCTACTATTAACTAGATAATGTACCACAAGTATACATGGTCAAATAGTATATAGTGAAAGTAGGAATTGAACCCACAAGGACTGCTTTAACAAATACCAGTTCTTTGACTCAAACTCTATTTGAAGAATCGACAACACAGAAGAGAGAGTCAAATAAACTAGAATTAAAAATTTTAACTAGAAAAATAATGGATTAGGGTTAGAAGGCCAATCCCGGATTTTAATTAATCCATTCAATTAATTGGTCCCATTATAATGCATAGAAGTTCAATTTTCAATTATCAACCCAACCCTAATTCCTTGCACAACTGGGTCCTATGAAATTAATTAACTAGGAGTAAATTTCTCTGTGTTCTAGATTAATAACTCAAGTCCTATCTATAGTGAATTATCATGAACTAACTACTTAATACGGCTATTTTGATTATGAATTATATTAATTTAACAGTTAACACGGGTCTATGATGGGGGGGTTAACTTCCGCATCTCCTTGGCCAACCTAACTAAGTCTAGAGTTAATTACTCTTTAAAATTATCGATTTGTGCCAAGTTTTACCCAACAGAAAATGATAAAACAAACAGAAAAAAAGAACTAAATAACATAAGAAATATCTAAGGAAGTTTAAGAACATTTTTATAATGAAGAATCGCAAGTTTTTTGTCCAAGGTTGTTAATCTTGGATCTCCTCTTCAACTCTTCTAGAAAATGAAAGAAAACCCTAGTCTAATCTTTTAGCCCCTGAAGAGAAGCAGAAAGAGAACTTCTTCTGTGGTCTTAAAGACCTTTTATATTTTTATAGGTTTTAAGATTACAAAATGCAGGGCTCTAAGTAATCTTTGAAATGCACTAAAACGGGCGCAAAACTGACACCCGAAACTCTAAAAATTATCAGGCCGATCCAGTTGAACCAATCAACAAGGGCGATTGGTCTCCCTTTGTTCAAGCGCTGAGAGCGTTTGACCTTCTAATGGAAGCATTAAGAGCAGCCGAATTACCTTAGTCCAAATGTTGTGGTGATTGGACTTCTGACAACTTTGCTCAGTTCTGTCGTTTTGCCTCTAAAATCTTTCTCCAACGTCCGATTGATGCACTGTATGCTCCTAGACAATCCTAGAACAAAAACACATATTAATAACTATAATATAAATCCAAAATAACACTTAAAAACTTACTAAAACTATAAGAAAAAGACAACTAAGACCGCACAAAAAATTCTAATTTCGGAAGGAATTATTTAAACAACCTAAAAAAACCCTAAGCACATACACACATAAATGCAAGTTAAATAACATTAAAGCAAACAGCATACCACTACATTAAACATATTTTAATACAAGAAATGGAATTGAACAAAAACAAACATATAACCCTAAAATCATTGAAACTAGTGCAAAAGTCGTATGAAATAGAGTAGGAATTACCTTAATTTCTAGGGATGAGCTCACTGCACAAGACAAAACAAACTTGACCTTAAATGTGAAAGCTATGGATGTGCTATACAATGCCTTGGATGCTAACGAATGAACTCGTGTCAAATGATGCATCTCCGCTAAAGAAATTGGGGACAAATTGAAGAAAATTCATGAAGGGAGCGATGACGTTCGAGAGTAAAAGAAATACTTATTTGTTGCCAAGTATGAGTCCTTCACAATGGAACCACACGAAAATATTGACAAAATGTGTTGTAGGTTCAATGACATCATTAAGGATCTCAAAGCCTTGGGTAAGGAGTATTCATTGGGCAGAAAGAATGGAAAAATCTTGAATGCCCTATCCAAAGATTGGGAGGCCAAAACAATATCGCTATAGAGGAGGCTAACAATTTAAATTCTATGCCTATTGAATCTCTCTTACATCCTATTAGTTGAAGCTAAAGGCTAAAGTGGTGGATGATGAAGAAGCAAGGCCAAAAAGGAGCATTGCATTAAAGACTTCTCAAGAAGAAGATGAAAATGCTTCCATCAACCTAGAAGATGAAGATCTTGATGAAGGAGATCTTGCACTCATCACCAAAGGATTTCTCAACCACTACATCAACAAACGGAGAATGAGAAGAAGTGGAGCAATCAACTCAAATAACTTCAAAGGAAAGACCAAGCTAGAAATGAAAAAGCAAAATGAAAAGTGCTTTGAATGCGGTCAACCCGGACACTTTGCAAATGAGTGTCCTTCCAAGAAGAAAAAAGAAGGAAGAAATCCCCGCTTCAACAATTTCCAAATCACATGGAATGATTGCAACTCCGAAGGAGAAGTTGAAGAAGAAATGGAGTCGGCACAAATGGCCTTTATGGCCATTGGTGATGAAAGACGAGGTAACTTCTAATTATGATTCTAATGATGAAAATGATGACAAAATTGCATGATAGCTTAAAGGAATCATATGCTAGAAATAAGGAATTAGTAAAAAAATCAAATGCTTTGTTGAATGCTAACTCTGAACTTGTGAATGAAAATAATAGTTTATCACAAGAAAATAGTTATTTGAAGAAAAAAATGCACGTGGGTTAGGATCAAGGAAAAACAAGCCTCCTTGAAGAAAAGATTGGATGACTTGATTATTCTCTTGCATAGAAAAAAGGAAAATATTGTTGATTTGAAAAAGAATAGAAATGTATTGATCAACAAGAACTTTGTCCCCTTTAGAAGGATTGATTTATGCTTTGTAAAATTAAAATCATCTTTATATGGAAATAAAAATGTTATTTGCAATTATTGTCAACAACATGGACATGTGAAAAATAATTGCTATGTCAAGAGAAATGAAAAACTTGGTATGAATACCGTACGGATTTATAGTCATTTTACTAACTCTAGAGGGGCTGTATGGACCCAAGAAAATGTGGGTAACCAAAAGTTATCACTTAACTTCTTGTGTAGAAAATGAATATCACTAAGGATACCAAATGGTTCATAGATCTCTTATGCTTAAGTCATATGACGGGTGATGCATCTCTCTTCACCAAACTCAAATCCAAAAGTAATGGAAATGTGACTTTTGGGGATAATATGAAAGCAAAATCAATTGTTCTTGGTGACGTAGGTAAACATGGTGAGACCTTGATTAAGAATGTGCTTCTTGTTGATAATTTGAATTACAATCTATTAAGTGTGAGTCAACAATGTGATAAAAATCAATATGTGTTATTTAGCAAACGTGAATGTCTATTTTTTGATAAAAATTATGCTGTTTTATTTAAAGGTATTAGGCACAATGATGTTTATGTGATTTATCTGGACAATATTGGTATTAGCCATGGAAAGTGTCTAACCTCTTCTATAGATGATCCTTGGCTTTGGCATAGAAAGCTGTATCATTTTAACATATGGCTTGGATTTAATTGAAAAAATTGCCAAGAAGGAATTAGTAAGAGGCTTGCCAAAATTGAAATTTTTGAAAAACAAAATTTGTGATGCATGCCAATTTGGTCAACAAGTTAAATTATCTTTTAAACCAAAGGATTGTGTATCTACTTCTAAACCGTTGGAAATATTGCACTTGGACTTGTTTGGTCCAACTCAACATGCTAGTCTTGGTGGTAGTAAATATGCGTTTGTGATTGTTGATGACTATTCTAGGTATACTTTGGTACTATTTCTTGTTCACAAAAACGAACCTTTTGAAAATTTCATAAAATTGTTTTACAAAATTCAAAATTTGTTGAATTTGAAAATCAGCTGTTTGAGAAGTGATAATGGAGCCGAATTTAAATTAACCGCTAGAACTGTGATTAGTGAATGTGATTTACCGAAATATTTTTGGGCCGAAGCCGTTTTACGGCTTGCTATGTTATGAATCGTGTTTTGTTAAGGCCTATTTTAAATAAAACACCTCTAATAATTATATGAACTCTTGTTTTGTAAAAAACCCGGTTTGAGCTATTTCAAAATTTTTTATTGTGAATGCTTTATTTTAAAAATCAAAGAAAATATTGGAAAATTTGACAAAAAATCGGATGAAGGAGTTTTTCTAGGATATTCTAGTGACAATAAAGCACATCGAGTATAAAATAGAAGAACACTTTTGATTAAAGAAGTTGTGCATGTTACATTCGATGAAACTAATGATGTTATTTCAAAGAATGTATATCAAGATGAAGATGTAGGTATTCAAAAGGAGCTTGGAAAGCTCACTATTCATGAAGAACATCAAGAGATCAAGTCAAACAACGAAGACTACTCTTATCACTCGGATAAAGAAGGAGAAAAGAAAGAAGATACTCCAAAAGATCTTCCAAAAGCATGGAGATTTGTCTCTAGTCATCCTCAAGATTTGATTATCGGTGATCCATCCGATGGGGTAAAAACTCGATCTCATAAACCTTTGAATAGTAATTGTGCATTGCTCTACAAACCTTCTCATATTGAACCTAAACATGTGGATGATGCATTGAATGATGAATCTTGGGTCTTTGCTATGCAAGATGAACTTAGCGAATTTGAGAAAAACAATCTATGGACCTTAGTAGAAAGACCATCAATTCATCCTGTTATCGAAACAAAATGGGTTTTTAGAAACAAATTAAATGATAAAGGTGAAATCATTAGGGACAAAGCTAAACTTGTTGCAAAAGGTTATACTCAAGAAGCAGGCATTGATTTTGATGAAACCTTTGCACCCGTTGCTCGTTTAGAATCCATTCGCATGATTCTTACATATGCATCTTTTAACAATTTCAAATTGTTCCAAATGGACATCAAAAGTTCATTTTTAAATGGTTTTATTGATCAAGAAGTTTTCATTGAACAACCCCCTGGTTTTGAAAAAAAAAATTTCCAAATCATTTTTTCAAACTTTCTAAAACTTTGTATGGTTTGAAACAAGGCCCTAGAGCTTGGTATGAAAGGCTAAGTGGTTTTTCAGAGAAAGATTGAAAATAGAATTAAAAGAGGTGTTGTTGACACCACTCTCTTTACCAAACTAATCCCAATAGTTTGTTAATTGTTCAAATTTATGTCGATGATATCATTTTTGGAGCAACTAATGAAAGCTTGTGCAAGGAGTTCTCGTGCTTGATGCAAAAAGAATTGGAAATGAGTATGATGGGAGAATTTCAATTTTTCCTTGGACTTCAAGTTCACCAAACTAAGGAAGGAACATTCATTACACAAATCAAGTAAACAAAAGAGCTACTCAAGCGATTTGGAATACAAGATAGCAAACAGGTCAGGACACCAATGTGCACCTCAACCAAATTTGACAAAGATGAAGAAGGTAATAGTGTTGATGAAAAACACTATAGAGGTATGATCGGAAGCCTATTTTGCTTAACTGCTAGCAGACCGGATATTATGTTTGTTGTTTGTTTGTATGCTATATTTTAGTCTTGTCCTAAAGAATCACACTTAATTGCTGTAAAAAGAATTTTCAGTCATACTTAAAAGGTACGATGGATTTTGGTCTTTGGTATCCAAAATCCTCCACTTTTGATCTAATTAGTTATTCTGATGTTAACTTTGCTGGCTTTAAAATTGATAGAAAAAGTACTAGTGGTATGTGTCACTTCTTGGGTAACTGTCTAGTATCATGGTTTAGCAAAAAGCAAAAATCTATTTCACTTTCTACGGCAGAAACCGAATACATTGCTGCTAGAAACTATTGTGCTCAACTTTCTGTGGATGAAACATACATTAAAAGACTTTGGTGCTATTTTTGATTGTGTGCCTATAAGATGTGATAACACTAGTGCAATTAATCTTACAAAAAATCCTATCATGCATTCTAGAACAAAACACATAGATGTCAAGCACCATTTTATTAGAGATCTTGTTTGCAAAAAGGAAATTTGTGTTGAATTTGTGTGAACAAAAGATCAACTTGCTGATATTTTTACTAAACCTTTGGCTTTAGATCGCTTTGAATCTCTCAAAACTCGTTTAGAAAGCAACATTAATTTCACTTCTGTATAAACTCTGAGTTCGGACACACATGATCGTCCGAACCATACATTCTATCGGACGCTCTTAGACGTCCGAAATCCTCTTCTCTGTCTCTGACGCTTATATTCGTCTGAATTCTCCCTCCTTTTTCATTAACTCTCCAGAATTCCTAACGAACGCTTATCATCGTCCGAAACTTCCTCGGACGTACAGCGTAGAGCTTCGACCGTCCGTTCATCTGCAATCGGACACACGATCGAACGCATACAAATCGTTCGGATGTTCGAACGATTGCTTATCTCATTTAAAACTCTTCATTTTCGTCCTATAAGCCAATTCCTGTCCTCCAAACCCTATCTCTGGCGATTTTTTTTCCTTCTCAAAATTTTCTCAATCTATCCCTTCTCCTGTCAAATTGGTTTGCAAATCTTCATTTCAGAGCCCTCCATCATCTCTATTGACCCTCATTTCACATTCCTACCATCTCCTTTCTTACAATTTCCCCCAAATCTCCTCTAATTACACTTTTTCCTCTTCTTCTTCTTCTTCTTCTTCAAAATTACAATGGTTCGATCTCGTGGCAGATCTTCAACAGCTACCCATGGACAAAAGTCAAAGGGCAAGGCACCGGTGCAAGGTCAATCATCCACAAATCCTCAAACCTCTACCGAACCTTCTCTACCCAAATTCATTGATGCCAAGACATCTTACCGGTATACTTCTCTTCTTAACACATCCATCATTGTTCAAAGACCTATTTCTTAAGGTATTTTTGATGTATTTAACTTACCTATTGTGAAAACTTGCATTGAAAAACAAAATTGGGGTTATTTGGTACATATAGATTTGCCTGTCTATCATGATATGGTACTCCAATTCACTGCTAATCTTAGGAAAGGTCCCACTATTCGTACGTTGATATCTCGTGTGAATAACAAAAATCTTGAGATTTTATCCAATGTCATAAACTCTATTTTTTAATGTGAGGTTCCCTCGCCTAACGATTTTTCCTACTTTGACGATATTCGTTTTGACATCGAAGAGGTTTGAACAATTTTTAATGTCAATTTTAAACAGGCTTCGGAAGCCAAAACTACTTTGCTTACTCCTGAACTCAACATTTTATACACTTTAATCACTAATTTATTGTTACCCTTGATGGGCATCGCACTAAACCCGGTAAAATGCAGCTCTATTTATTTTACTGTGTTTTTAAAGGCATTCCATTGGATTTTGGTTATCTCTTCTGCTCTTTATGGGAAATTTGGTTAACTGATACTTGCCACAACATCCCTTTTGGAAAATTCCTTACTAAAATTTTCAATCATTTTGACATTCCATTCACTAGAAAAAAACAATTTCCTCCTTACTTTAACAAACTATACATTGAGCGTAAGAGTTTGCAATTTTTCAATGACCAATGGTTCACAAAAGCAGCTTATGAAATTGAAAAATCTAAATCTCAAGCTTCTTCCCCCGGACTTGTACTTCCTTATTCCCCTCATCCTCAAACACCTCCACCATCCCATGATCCCCATACCTCTTCTTCCAAACCTTCACTCTCTCATATTTGCAGCCTTCTTACTTCTTTGAGCGACCAAATGAGCCCCTTTCAGCGTCGCACTAATAGCAAATTGAAACGCCATGAAACTCGTCAAATAATTCTTCAAGAGACACTTAGCTTGAGCATGTCTGCTTCCGCTCAAGTCCAGTTCGCCAATATCCAGTCCCAATACACTCTCGAATCCTCTTCTGAAACTGATGACGATGGCACCCATCATAATGATCATTCCATTTCTGAGGATGACGATCGCGAGGACCCTACTGGCACCACCAATCTTGACAGATCTACTGCTCCTAGTGCTGAGGATGACGAGGATGAGGACGTTGATGACATTTTCAACTACATCATGCAATGACGAGACACTAATGCTCATGACAATGAAGCTACCGATGATGATGCACCCACCAAGAAGCGCAAACTTGAAGTGCGCTCCAAGAAAAAAAATGACATGACTTAGATTTTTTTTCTTTTTTTTTTGTTCTTGTTTAGAAATATTCTGCTTAGTTTGGTTGACTTCATTGTTCATGTAATTATTCCCTACTCTACTTGATTTAGTTTAGTTTGAGTATATTCTATTTTTCTTACATTGCTTTTGTAAGGGGGAGCACCCTCTAAGAGGGAGCTTATTTTGATGATGTCAAAAGGGGGAGTTACAGCATGTCTTTTTATTGATAGTATCTATCTATTAGTCAATTGTGTTGAAATTGGTTGTACTTCTTGATTCATAGTTTTTCATCATCAAAAAGGGGGAGATTGACAATCCACAAACCTTATTTTGATGATGACAAGTGCATTTTACTTCTTAAAGCAAACTGTACAGGTCTATGATTTTGTTTGCGGGAAATAGACATTTCGGGCGTAATACACCGTCTGAACAGTACTAAATGTCTAGGACGTATAGGATTGTCCAACCCAGATGATCACGGACCCAATTCACCGTCCGGACTGTCAGATGAAGAGCAATTTTTCTATGCATCTACAACGGACGCACAGGGGCGTCCAAAGAAATATCTCTCAGACATATTTCTCTGTTCGAAAGAGTGAGGCAGAATCAAGAATCTAAAGCACTGCAATGGATGCATCCAACCATCCGAAAAAAAGTTTATATCGGATGAAGCTGACTGTCCGAAAGAAAAAATTCTCCAAAAGGCACTAAACCTCTCTGATGTGATATACCATCCGAAGCGTCAACCTTTCAAATACACCTAGTTCGGATGATGGAACGGATGCAGCCATTTGAACGACATCAACTACTCACTTATATTTGAGATCGGATGTAGGGTCGGACGCAGAACAATAACTTCGGACGTTCGAAATCTATAACGACTAATTTTTGAGCATTTATTATTGAGCTGTTGGAAAGTGATTGCAACCCAAATTATTGCACCTATAAATACCAACTCTGATAATAATAAAAAATTAGGTTTACACATTGAATACATGCAAGAAGAAAAGCAATTTGAGTGCAAATTAGCTGTTGAGCAAAATTGTATTAATGGCGATGTACTTTAGAAGTGCTATTCAAAAATATAGAGCGGAGTGATAATCTTGTACAAAAGTGAGGTTGACAGTAAAATCCTTGGCTCAACTAAAAGAATTTGTGTAAGCAAGGATTGTCCTACTTTCTGTACATTTGAGATTATTGGCTCACCATATTTGAGGAGCATTCTAGTGGATCAACACTTCAAGCTTGGTAGCTTGGAAGTGTTATTTGTTTAATTTTATTTTCCTTTTCTACACTTCATAAGCTTAATTGTTTTTATCCCTATCAATCTACTTGTTACTGCAAAAGATTTTATAAGTGCATATTTTGCGAAGTAATTTCTAAGAAACCTAATTCACCCCTCCCTCTTAGGTTGCTTTGGGGCCAACAACTTTATGTTTCATTTTGGGTGAGTGGAAGGATGATTTATTCATCAATTGGAATAAAAGAGACAAGTTTGGGGGTGTTTATTTTCTTTTGTGTTGGGAGTGGTTGTTTTCTACATAGTTTTGTCACTTGATAGAATTGTATAATGGATGGAAATTGATCAATTGGGTACTCAATGATGATGAATTTTGACATTCAATACTCTATGATTGAAATATTTGATTGAGTCATTCCACAGATTTTTGTGTGAGTAGTTCGTTTGCAACATAAAGATTTCATAAACTTGGCATCACTATTTTTCAAAAAGAAGTGTTGAAAATTTAGGAAATTTTATTTGAAATGTTGTTTCTGATCAAATCACTTGTATTATTTTCTTAGATGATCTATCTTTGGGAAAGAAATGAGTTAAATGAAATAGAAGGAATTTTGGGACATTTCGTGTGTTTGCATAGGGAATGTTCTTCTAACTTATGAATAATTGATATTCGAAATTAATTTTAGGTACATTTCACTCCATTTCCTTGGTTTAGGACCGATTGAAAAAAAAATGTAGGAATAAGGCGAGTACAGGATTCCGACATGTATCCATGTTATTTCTCCGAAATAAGCCATTAGAGTAGAAATAAGGCGAGTACAGGATTCTGACATGTATCCATGTTGTTTCTCCAAATTAAGCCATTAGGAATTGCTTTTTAATATACCAATAAGTTTAGGAGTAAATGTTTGTAATAGATATCATCGAGCTCATATTGCTTATTCCTTGTTAGAGGTCTATTCCCGAAATGTGTGACATTTGCATTTAACTTGATTCCTAAATGAACTTCTATTTTCATGATGCCAAGTCGAGATAATTGACTAACTTCATAATATTTGTGATTTGAGAAGCAATGATGTTTTAAATAAATAGAACTAAAATATTTGGTAACTCTTTTTGAGAATAGTAATTCTTAGTAATCTGAAATCTTGTGTAGGGAATGAACGTGTGCTTCTTTGTAGAACAAAATTGCAATTTTGGATTGACTCACATAAATACTTCAAATATCATTTAGTAATTAACGTTTTTGGAGAGACTTCTTAATTGTTCTAAGTACATCCACGATTCATCAAGTTCTCGCCAATTTTGGTGGTGTTTATGTGTTTATGTCCCTGTTAGTAGGTTTCCTTTAATTTTTATTTTGCTCGGGACTAGCTAAGTTTAGGGGTGTGATAACTCTAGTAAACTAGAGTTATTTTCCTTTAAATTGTGGCATTTTGATAGCTTAAATCCCTAACTTTAGGTAGGTAATTGAAAGTTTAAGTTAATTTCTTTTATGTGTGTTTATATTTTTGTTCCTATTAAATATGATAAGTTTTTATTAAAATTTTAGCTTAATTAATGGCTTCATTGTACTAATATTATGCAACTTAAAAATCAGAGGTTGCAAGCTGGGATGGACAAAGCTCAGACGACCGAATTGCAATTATCAAAGAATAGAACGATTGCTAGGAGGAGAATCCAGATGGCGATCTGGAATTCTCCATATCGCGATCTGGACTCGATAATAGGACTTAAGTAACCAGTAAGTTGAGATCGCGATCTCAAACTTTCGATATCGTGATCTCGACTCGAGAAATTGCTCTAAATGTATTAGAGTCAAGATCGCGATCTCATGCAAATTCCCATATCGCGATCTCGACTCGAGAATTGCTCTAAATGTATTAGAGTCAAGATCGCGATCTCAAAATTCCCATATCGCGATCTCGACTCGCTGAGGGATAAGTTGTAAGGGCAATTTTGTAAACTTTCAGCAAACAACTGCTGGTTTTTGCCTTGTGTAATGTTATACTATTTAAGCCACTTTCAACAACAATTGTAAGAGTAAGTAGGATTAGAATTAGATAGTCAGTAAGTGTTAGAATAGTTTAAGATATCTTGAACCTCAACCTTCTTCTTTAATAGAAATCTCCCTTTAATTGTCTCTTAGATTTAGTTTCATTTCTTAGAAAATTTAAATTTTGATTAGATAATTGTAGTGGGCTTTTCATTAGCTTCAAGTAGATATAATTTTTACTTGCTTTCTAGTTTAATTTAGTAGAAATCTCTTTGCTTGCAATCTAGGTTTTCGTAGAAAAATTAGGGTTCTTGCTTATTTCTTACTTTCTAGTTAAAAATCCGTTGTTAATTCCTTGCATTAATTTCTACTTAATTTTTAGTGGGCTTTCTTTATTTTTACCAAAAATTCAAAAATATTTTGATTTCAAATTTAACTCCTTCAATTTCTAGTTTAGAATTGGTAATTTCTAGCTTTGCAATGTCTTTTTATAGTGTTTTCATTGGGTTAATTTAATTGCTCTTTAATTTTAGTTCTATTTCAATTAGTTTAGATTAGAATTAATTGCTTTCTTTACTTTCTTTTACTAGAATAAATTAAGTAGTTTCTCAATTTCGTAATTATTCAGTTCACTTACTTGCTTTAGTAGATAATCTAGCTTAAAATTAGGTTTTAATTGCATGCATTGAATTACGATTTGAGTAGAGTAATTTTACCATCCATTGATTGATCTTGCTTAATTGTACAAATACCCGTAAAACTTGGTAATTGCCTTTCAACAATCCTTGTGGAAACGATACTCACTCATCCTATACTACTACCAACTCTGTATACTTGCGGAAGTGAGGAAATAGAGTGTACTGGTTTTAAGTGGTTCCTTATTACATGTTTACTTTAAATTGATCTCTACCTAAGTACATAGACACCACCCCAACAAATAACGCAAGAGTAGTGACCGATTTTCTTACAAAAAATATCTTTTCTCGATTTGGAGTCCCTAGAACTATTATTAGTGATGGGGGAACATATTTCAAAAAATTTCATTTTGAATCTTTGATAATGTAGTGTAGTGTGAAGCATAAAATCGCCTTAGCCTACCATCCTCAAATTTCGAGTCAAGTTGAGGTTTCAAATCGAGAGTTGAAGAGTATCTTGGAGAAATGGTGAATAGTGCAAGGATTGGGCATTTAAATTGTAAGATGCTGCACTATGGGCCTACCAGAAGGCATTTAAAACTCCTATTGGCATGTCTCCCTATCATATTGTCTACCAAAAAGTATGTCATTTTTTAGTGGAACTTGAGCACCGGGCATATTGGAAAATAAAGAGTCCAAATTTTGATATGAAAGGGGCATGTGAAAAGAGACTTCTTGATTTGAATGAGATAGATGAATTCTGAAGAGAAGCAAATGAGAATTCTTTGATTTACAAAGAAAAGACCAAGGTATGGCATGATAAGCTCATTTCGAGAAAGGAGTTCAAGACTGGTGACTTGGTATTGCTTTTGAACTCAGGGATTAAACTATTTCCGGGAAACTCAAATTGATATGGAGTGGCCCGTTTGTAGTTGTTCAAGTTTTTCTCATGGAGCTATGGAAATTAAAGGGAAAGAAGGCACTTTCAAAGTCAATAGTCATCGACTCAAACATTATGTGGGAACAACTATCAATGAAAGACGAGAAACCGTCCAATTTGCACAAGAATGATCAACATTGCCATAATCAAGCTAATGACTATAAAAAAGAGATTCTTGGGAGGCAACCTAAGCTTTAAATTCATGTTTTTTCTTAATTTTAGTGTTAATTTGTGTTTAATTTCAATTAAGTGTGATTGAGGTTAATTTAGGTTAAAATAGGTTTTACGAAGTTCTGCTTTAATTTCAACAATTGCAGCTTTAAAAATGGATGGAAATTCTCTCTAGTATTTACGTTTTTAATGTTTTCAAGTGATGAGAAGATGTATTTGAATCAGAAGGAAAAAGTTGGAAAAATTGGCTAAGTGTTGAAATTGATCTTTACAGATGTTTGGTTCCATGTCACAACATCAACCTCAAACTTTTGCACACGCAGAAAATTGAACCCGTTTCCATGTTGCAACATCAAATTTGATGTTGCAACACTGAGGCACGTGTGGAGCACATGACACATGGCATGTCGCAACATCGAAGTGCTGATTCAAATTTCAAATTTAGCTCTATGTTGCAACGCCAAAAGCAATGCAACGGCTTCGGGCAAAATCAAAATAAGTCAATTTCTTCTTCTTCTTCTTCTTCAATTCTTCCCCAAATTGCAAACCCTAACTGTACAAGCTCCTCCCCTAACTCCAAAATTTCTTAAATTCTTTCATCAATACACTCTCCAACACTTATATCTTTAATTCATCTCTCTCATATATTATCTTCATCAATTACTCACAAATTGTAGGTTTTTCAAGGGATTTACCAAGGATTCAACCAAAGGTTCTTCACCAACAATTCAAGGATTTTTTTCACAACATGGGTAAAATCTTCCAATTCTTATGTCCTTAGGCCCATGAGGATTTAAATTGTGTAAAATTTAGTTGAATTATTGGTGATTATTTAGATATTTGATATTTTGAATTTTTGGCCATTTTTGAACAATTTGTGGAAATTTTGGAGCAAAATTTTGTGGCAATTTCCTATTAATCTAATTATGAATCATAGCTTGAGAATTTTATTAATTATGAATCATAGCTTGAGAATTTTATTGTGTTGAGATTTTTTTTTTTATTTTTTTTTTTTTAGCAAATTTTGGTAATTGTTGATTGTGTTGGGCGATAAAATGACAATAGGAGTTTATGGAAGTGCTGAGAGGAGAGCTAGAATGAGACGTAAGGGTAGAGGTGATGGTTCAAGCAATGAAGAAAGGCATGTGAGGGAACTAGTAGTGAAGGAATGATTGGTGAACTGAGTGAGAGTGGTGAAAGGATTGTAGAACCCCAATTCACCAGGAGCCAGCCAAGATTTTATTTCAAAATAATGAGAAACATGAAATCATAAGGAAGCGTGGATTCGATTTGTCTCTGCATTGGGGGGTACATGATGAGGTAAGAAAAGAAATAAAAACCTAAATTAAAGCAAAGCATTGGGAGAGTTTTGGTAGGGCAATTGAGCCCGGTTATACCCAATTAGTCAAAGAATTCCATTACAACTTATGTGATTTAAAGAATGCCAAGGTGAGAGTCCAAGGAATTCTAGTTGATTTTAGTGCCAATGCTATAAATGCATATTTTAATGTGCCTTCTGTTCTATATGATGAGTATCATGAACTTGTGCACAAACAAGAACAAGGATCTGAATGAAATTAAAATAACGTTGTGTGATGTTGATTTTGCTTAGGTGATGAATATATCAAGAATAGTTGAACTTGAAATTCCCTCGCCATGGCCTATTACTTGCAGCAAAATTTTAGTTTTATTTTATAAGTTATCGAATTCGAGGATCTAATTCATTGAGTTTCAGTCAAAGGGATGAGGTGGTATTGGTTTATGCTATTATGATGATGATGCCAATGAATATCGATGGTTTGATTAGACAGGGATTTCTCAATAGTGGGAGGTCTGAGAGACCCATTTTTTATGCCTCTAGTTTAATCACTCATCTGTGTATTGCCGCAGGGTGTCCTTATTCTGTTGATGAACCAATGATGCATTAAAGAGTAGGATTAATAAGGAGTACGTATACAAGATGGTGCGTGAATATGAAAAACATCATCCCGTAGAAGATCAAATGCCTCCACCACTGCCCCCAATAACTTTGTTCCTTCCTTTGCTGCCAGGGTATGTAAGCAATGCAGCAGTTTCAGAAGAGGAGCGAAATAATTTACAAGACTACTGGACTTACAGTCAATTGGTGATGCAAAACATTGTGGTAGTAATAAGGGAGGCGCTCCAGACTACATTTCTCATTACATGGATTCAGCCACCGCAGCCTCCATTGTGGCATTACAAACCACCTTGTGAGTAGCATTACATACCAACAATCCCTGTACATTAAGGTAAAGCACAATAGACAGATGAACTTGTTGAAACCAAGGACGAGGACTTTAAGAAGATTCAATAAGGCGGTGATGAGGATAACCAAGAGGACATGGATGACACACTACTAGAAAAAAATTATTTAGCAACAGATTTAGCGACCAATTTTGATCAAAAATCGGTTGCTAAGAGGTTTACTAATGGATTTTCCGACGGAAATTATTTAATGGAAAATCGTACGTTGGTAAAATATAACAACAGAATTATCGACAAAAATTTAGCAATGGATATTTTTGTAGGAAAATCAGTTGCTAAATTTGGTTTTGAGAGTTTTCATTCACCTATGATAGCAACGGATTTTCCGGTTGCCGAATTTAGTGGCCAAAAAATCCGTTGCTGATTGTATTAATAACATTATCAACAAACAAATCGGTTGCTGAATTTAGCAACCACAAAATCCGTTGTTAAGGATACCAGTAGCAACGTAAAAATCAATCGGTAATTAAATTTTGAAAAATGAAAAAATAGTAGCAACGAAAAAATTGGTTACTAATTAAAAAATATAATATAATATGCTATTCAATCCCAAACCTTTCAATAGCAAAATCATTATAATAACATCAAATTCCCAATCTACTAATAACTAAATAAGCAAAATATGCATTCAATACGCAACCACCACATGTCATGAACAATGCTAATAGGAAATTTGATATATATTTAATCTACCACCCAACAACAAAAATAAAATAAAAGTAACAATATAAATAAATAAATAAAAAGTTTATCAACTAACTAATATCCAATCATAATGTCATTCATTATCACTCTTTTCTCTCCATCGTCACCATCACCATTACCATTACAACCATCTTCCTCTTCAACTTCATGTATAGGATGCAACTTTGGTTGCTCCTTTTTCAACACCACTTCCACTAGCATAAGAATCCAGAGGCATTGTAACAAACTGAGAAAACCCTGAAAAGGGATAATACAGTTGGAAATGTGTCGAACCTTAACTAGGATGCTGAAAAACTGTAGAATTCACCCCTTGAGATATCATTCTTTCACATACCTCCATTTTAGACTTTAAGCTGCTAACTGCATCTTTAAGTTCATTATTACTTGTTCGTAAGGATACAATTGTACTTTGGAGGCTTTGGATATGCTTGTTTTGTTCCTGAACCGTGATCTCCAATTTGATAGGCATCCTATATGTGTCACAAGAGGTACCGCCATAATAAAATCTACCAAAACCTACCAGCCGAATCACTCGTCCTTTCTTCAACCCACCAATAGTTTCTGTCCACACTTCAATTTCACTAGGCAAGGAATGTTGTGATGGATCACCCTCAACATTAGAACTCTGATAAAATTGAATCTCAGACCATTTAGCATTCAAATATTTTTGTTCATGCAATCAATCAATAATTGCATACGTAAATTTTCATCAAAGTAATTATATATGTTTGTGAACAACAAAACATTAGTACTTATTTACATGAATATCTTGTTCTCGTTGGCTTATCCATGGCCTATGGCCCTCCTTGAGTGCCTTCTTTTTATGGGTGTATTAAAAAGTAGCAGTGACACCAGGATTACGACCACTATTTTATTTAATCTAGAAATTTTGAAATATGCAAGATAATGCAATAGCAAAAAGGAAAAATTATAACCTACGTCATAATATATATCAATTTCTCTATGTGAACCAATGTAAAACATAATCTTTAAATATGTACCAATTTATCTCAATCTGTTAAGTGACTAAGGCTGGCACCAGTACGGAGCGGAAATCCTTTATCATCACAAGTGGATGCACGATTTTGCTTATTTGTTTTATCAAGGATTTGAACTTATCTCCATCCCATATCTTTAGGAATTAAGGCCATATGGACTCTCCAATCCAGCCTGGTCGATGATTGTACTCTTATTACTTTTCCTAAAACCTTCACGAATGTCGTGCATTAGATTCTAGTTTCTGTCTACGGAGGCCAATTAAAAAAAATTCTACATACCAAGACGACAACACAAATTAATTATAATGTTAAAATTATAAATAAAAAAATTAAAAATTGACCAATGAAAAAAAATATAGTATCTCACTCCAAAGTCTCTAAAAATGAAGTCTCGCAGCTCTTTTGCTATTTTTCTTCCAAGTATGGTAAGGACCAGTTAAATTAGTTTTGATGAGGTGATTAGTATGCGAAGCGTACTTGTGCTGATGAAATTCAAACCTAATCAATGAAAAATGTAAATCATAAATATATGAACCGAAAATAATCATAACATTACAATTAAATCATATTATCAATTAATGAAATTAAATAAAATGCAATATAAATTCAATACTCAGGACCACGTGGCCATATAAATTTCTTCGTAGTATTCCTTCCATTTTGAGCATCGGTTGAACCATCATTTGAAGCACCTCATAATTTTAAGAGTGTTAAGGGGTGTACCCCCCCCAACTGTTTCAGCCGCTCTAGTATTTCCTAAAACCAAATAATTGAAGAGTTCTTGCATGCCATGTAAAGGAGGCTGGCTCGTAGAAGGAGGCATGATAGGTGACTGGCTCGTAGGAGGAGGCATGCTAAAAGGCATAGATGAAGGTAGGTGGCTCATAGGAGGAGGCAGATAGGTGACTGGCTCGTAGGAGGAGGCATGCTAAAAGGCATAGATGTAGGTAGGTGGCTCATAGGAGGAGGCATGATAGGTGACTGGCTCGTAGGAGGAGGCATGCTAAAAGGCACAGATGTAGGTAGTTGGCTCCTAGGAAGAGGCATGCTAAAAGGCATAGATGTAGATAGGTGGCTCGTAAGAGGAGGCATGTCAAAAGACTTAGATCTAAGTGGCTGACTAGTAGGAGGAGACATAGTAAAAGGAATAGATGTATGTGGCTAACTCAAAGAAGGAGGCATACTAAAACACATAGGTGGCGGTCCTGTTAACATGCGATGTTCAACAAAATTAAGGGTATTTGAATTAAGTTTTTGTTAATCATACATGTTCTTAAACATTCTAGATACAAAGATTGTCAATTAGACAATCTAGATGTTATTGAAAAAGCCACATACAAAGATTCTCAAGCCTGAGATCACTACAGATATCATAATAGTATAAATGAGAAGATAACGCAAAGAAGCAAAATGGGCCACACACTTTGAAACATAAGAGAACTATATATTATATTTTTACACCACAAGATAGAGATAATTTATAAATATAAGAGGAAAAATAATTAACTCATCTTTAGAATAGCATTAAGAAAAGAATTACTTTTTAATCATATGTACACAACATCTTATATAGATTAAAAATCTCAATAATATATAATGTATATTTAAGTACAAATAGTGTATTGAATAAAAGTAAGTTGAAATGGTGCATATTGGTGCAATGATTGGTGTAATTTAAGGATGACATACCCCATCGGAGTATGGGACTATATTAAGTTTACTTGACTACAACATTCACTACCTACCAATTAGAAAAGGATAGATAAAAATATACTATTCTACAACAAAACATGCTTCAAGTGGTGAAAACAAAGAACAATTACTTTAAAAATGAAATAGAAAAGAAAACCAAGCATTCTCAACCATGAATACAAGAAAAGAAACCCTGTAATAAAACTTCAAAAGAACATATGTTATTACAAAATTTGTAAATATCTATTCATTATCAGATTCATTGTCATATTAATCTTCTTCATCTTCTTCTTCATTGTCATACCAACCATAGTAGACCTACGCAAATCATCATCATCAATTTCTTTGTATGCCCCATTAGTGTCTACCAGAAGTCCTATAGGGTCATTATCTAGAACTGTGACGACAATCGAATGATTTTCATCCTGGTATGGATTTTCTATGGTATGATCTTTGTCAATTATGCCTCTAGGCATTATCTTTATCACAACCAGCCAATCCAATTCATCTCTGATTCGTCCTAGATATGGAGCCTTTACACATAACATAACTGACATACATGTTCTGCAAGTATAAAGGGATCAAATTTTGTATATCTTCCTTTTTTTTAACTTCAACTAGTCTATATTGGTTATGAACTCTAATGCACTGACTACTAACCGAATCATACCAATCACAATTGAACAAAACAATCTTTTGTTGACCTAGATATTGTAACTAAACTACCTCCTTAAGTATACCATAAAAGTCACTTGAACTTTCACTTTTGACATAGACTCCACTATTAATAGTTTTTCTACCTTCTGCCCATTCGTTAGTGTGAAAAATGTATCCGTTGATTCATCCATGTTTCAACCTCTCTACTAGGGCCCACGTGAGATCACATGTGTACTCATTATGTACCTTGTTTTGTGGATGTGCACCTAGCATAACAATTAAAATTTTAGATAATGTTACTACTTTTAGAATTATATAATACTATATAGCTTTAGTATTATTACTTACATATTGATGGAACCACGTTCCAAAATTTTTCTCCACAATGGATAGTTCAACTTCTTTGTCACTAAGATGAGGCCAGTATGGTAGGAAAGCTTGCTCATACATCATAGAAATCTATTTTTATTTTAAGGACATTATTTTTATTTTAAAGACATTAAAGTTATGTTACAGTATCATCATTTATTAAATATATTATACTTATGTCAAGAAAGGCTTTACTTCATCACAATTTAAGAGCACGTGCAATGCAGCTATAGCCATCTCCTAATCTATCAAAAATCTCCGTTTACACTTTCTTTTCGGCCGGCCTAGTTGACTGAAAACCGACAAGGTAGGTGGCATGGTTGCATCAAATCCATCACTTTCATTGTGTCCAATTCTTTTGGACTTGCATTGAACATAAGATTTGAAATAGTAAGAACAAAAGTAGGAAGTCTCTAAAAACAAGTATGTCTCACATATGGAGCCTTCTGGACTGGCTCTATTTTTAACCACGCCTTACAAGTCATGTAAAAACTTGAATGTCATTCAAATATACATATTAGAGAGTTTCTTCACAATAATAGATTGTTAGCCATGAATAACAAATTTAGTATAAATTTATTTTTGTACCATGTTTTAATGATAAGTTCATAACATAAGTTCATAACTGTGTTATATTTTATGTGTCATTTATCACATTTTTATGTGTTGTAAGCAAGATTTGAGTTATTATTGAGTTTAATTTGGTTATTCGTAGTTTCTGTAGGGTTGAAGTGAAAAAGAGCTGAAAAAGATGGAAAAAGATGAAAGGAAATGCTAATGGCAGAACATGCAGGTGTATGAAGCCATTTTGGATGCTATTTGTATTTTAAGCATAACTTTTGATTCCAGACTCCAATTGAGTTGATTAAAATGCGTTAGAAATCTAAGAAGGAGAGCTACAACTTTTGTGTTGTACACTTTCCCAAATTCCAAACACATCAAAGTCAAAAGCGAAGCCGAAGGCAAACAACAATGTTGAAGCCCAGCACATAAGCGTTGTGGAGGTACAGCGCATGCGTGCTGAGTCCAGTTAGCAAAATTACCAGAGTGTGCTAGGGCGTACATGCACCCAAAATAGGTAGCACATATGTGGCCGAAGTAGCAGGCATGCGTGATTTTCTGGTTTTTGGTAGATTTTTGCGGCTAGTTAGACTCTTTTTCAGCTGATTCACGTTCTTATCCTTAGACAATTATTATAACCTTAGTAATCAATATAAATACCCATGTAGGGAGAGAAAATGGAAGAGGACACTTTTATTTTCACATTTAGCTAGGATTTTCAGTAGAGAAATTATTGTTCATTCTTTCATGGCACTTAATGCCTAAACCCTTTTCTTATTCATGGGATTTGAAGCCATGGTCAATTATGCTTTATTGTGAGACTCTTCATTCTTTAATTTATTCAATTTTATAGCAAGTATTGATTATTTTCTGTGATTAATTTGACGATTTTTCTTTTTAACTTATATTGCTGCAGAATAATAAAGTTATTGGAATTAATCTACTACTAGATTGTTTTAACCGCATGTGTTTAATTCAACTTATGATATGAAGCAACTAAATTTGATAATTGCTCGATTAGAGTTGTTGAATTTAGGAAAAATAATCAACCAATTGGCATAACCAAGTGTGTTTGTATTTAATTAGCCTAATTATTCTTATTGATTTTAATGCCCCTATTAATTAATCTTTGGCGCGTGTATGAATTAAATTAATAGTTGGGATTAATTGCATTGCGGGTTAAAAATTAACTAACTTTTGAAAGAAATAAGAGTCAACTTTGAATTGGAATTCGGGTTAATTCTTCAATTAATGCTTGGTATGGAAATTGAATTATCTCGTGTGTCAAGGATCGATTAGTAAAATTTTTACAGTGGATATGACCGAAACTAAGATTTTTCTTACATCGAATTCCCTTTAGTTATTTTATTGTTTTGGTTTTTAGTTTAAAAGTATTTAAAAACTCCTTTTTTTGTTTAGCACAAGAATAAACTCCGTTCTCTGTGGGACGAACCTGACTCACCACTACTACATTGTTCTTGAGAGATTGAACTTTAATTTTGGGTGCCTACGACAGCATTCTATCATTTAAGTTTTATTTTTACCACTCAAATGGATATAGACATCTATATTGAACTGATCCTCCAACTAGTGCTTCATATGGAAGATGTATGGTATATGCTTCATCACGTCAAAAAATCTCAATGGAAATGTTCGTTCCAATTTACACAAGATTATAGGAATACTTTTTTCTATTTGAAGGAGCAAGTCTTCCCATACCTCAGTGCAACATAAGTCCCAAAAAAAAGACTCTACTCGGCGATAAGCTTGCGTATTGATTCAGGCAATTTACTAAATGCAATAGGAAGTAGTCGCTCCATAAACACATGATAGTCATGACTTTTCAGCTCAAGTAACTTACCTCCATCCCGATCTACACATCTGGATAAATTTGAAACATATCCTTCTGGCATCTTTAATCCTGCAACCCAACAATAGATTTCTCGTCGCTAGTCCAATGAGAACATGAAGCTATTTTCTGGTTTTGCAAGTTTCCCAAAGAGAGTTATTTAAGGTTCTCAACTCCAAATCACGTCGCTTGCAATAAACACTCAAATCCCTTCGTGCCTTTGCATTGTCTTTGGTCGTATCTCTGTTATCCATCATGTATGGAACACATTGCCAAAAACATTTCTCATGATATGCATGACATCCAAGTTGTGATGAATTAAGTTCTCCTTCCAATAAGGCAATGATAACTCTAGTAAACTAGAGTTATTTTCCTCTAGATTATAGCATTTTGATAGTTTAAATTCCGAAATTAGATAAGTAATTGAAGATTTTAGTTAATTTCTTTCATATGTATTTGTATTTTCGTTCTTGAATTAATTATGATAAATTTGTGTTAAATGTTTAGTTTAATTAAGTGCTTAATGGTGTTAATATTATGCAGGTTAAAAATTAAAGGTTAGAAGCTGGTAGAAACAAAACTCAAGGGACCAGATTACAAAATGGATGAAATGAAGATTGCCAGAAGGAGAGTCGAGATCGCGGTCTCGACTATTCCAGCCACCGCGATCTCGACTCGGGAATTGGTTTTACTGTTTTAGAGTTGAGATCGTGGTTCAAATGTTCCAGACTGCGATCTCAACTCGCTAAATGTTAAGTTGTAAGGGCAATTTTGTAAACTTCCAGCCAGAAAATCCCTAATTTTGCCTTGTGTAATGCTGCACTATTTAAGCTAAGTAGAATGAGTTTTAGGTAGTAGATAGTTTTTAGAGTAAATAGTTTTAGTTAGTTCTAGATAGACTAGGATAGCTTGAAGTACAAGTTACTTTTTCTAATAGAAATTTCTCTTTACTTTCATCTTAGATCTTCTTTAAATTTCTTGTCAAGTTCAAATTTTTATTAGATAGTTATAGTGGGTTAATCGCAAGCTTCACATAGATATAATTTATATTTGCTTTCTTGTCCAACTTAGTAAGAATTTCTTTACTTTCAAATTAGGGTTTTTAGGAAAATTAGGGTTTTTGGTAATTTCTTGCTTTCTATTTAAGAATTTTCAATTTCTAGCTTTAAAATATAATTTCTAGTTAATTCTTAGTGGGTTTTCTTAATCTCAATCGAAAATCCAAAAAAAAAAATTAGATTTCCAGTTTAACTCTTTCTAATTTATAGTTTAGAAATGAATGATTTTAATATTCAAAGTTTCTCTTTTGTAGTCTTTTTAGTTGAGTGATTTACTTGTTTTAAACTTTAGTCTTAATTTGATTAAATTAGGTTAAAATTAAAATTAGAGTTTTCATTAGAATAGTTCTATCATCTTCCAATTGATTTTGCTTCACTACACAAGCACTCTTAAACCTTGGTAATTGCAATCAACAATCCTTGTGGGAACTATCCCTTCTTCCCTTTGCCTAGTTGACAACCGTATACTTGCGGGATGCCATCTAGTTAGTAGTAGGATTTAGGTGTTTCATTGAATAATAACTAGATGTGTTAAAAAGGCATCAGGCAACTCCCAAAAAATGCTCTGTTTGGACCAATTGTGTGTCACCCCATATCCATCCAATTTTTTGTGTTAAACCTTCGGAAATCCTTTATTTTTGGTAGGTTACTCACTCGTTCCTACAAATCTTCACCACTTAACCTACTTGGAGGAAGTGACCTCTCAACACGATTCTTGTAAAAAGCATCTCTATTCCTCCTAAAGACATGATCCTTGGGCAAGAATTGGCGATGACATCAAACAAAGAATTCTTTCCTCCAAACTTCAACCTAAATTCTTTGGTTTGCCCCATGAAAATAAAGCGCACTAATTTTCAAGCTGTACTCCACCCTGATAGCATGCAGTATGAAGGATTATGACTAATAGTCCACATCAATGCTGCTCTCATCTTAAAGTTTTGTTTCATGGAATTGTCATATGTAGGGACTCCCTCTAACCATAACTGTCTTAACTAGTCAATCAATGGTTGCAAATATACATCAATTCAGCTTTTCGGGTTATATGGACCGAGAATCAAACAAGTTAAAAACATATAAGGAGCAGACGTGCACATTTGATGTGGAAGATTATATGGAGTTATAATAACATCTACTTGCCAACTTGAGTAAGGTTTGTCATTATTCTTGAAAGGATCAAAACCATCTCCACACAAAACAAGTCTTACATTTCTTGGATCTAATGCAAAATCTAGGTGTTTACGATCAAAGTGTTTCTATGCTTCGTCATCCAAGAGGTGGCATAAGATACCAGGATCTCTCCTATTTCAGCATGCCATCTTATGTATTCAGCTAATTTACTAGAGGCATATAGCCTCTTAAGTCGTGATATGAGTGGCAAGTAATGGATCCTCTTGTAAAGAACAAGTTTACTCCTTCCACCCCTTTTTTTGGGTGGTTTATATCGAGGATGCTTACAGTGCATGCAATAAGTTCTGGTACTTTTTTAATAAAGCATGCACCCATTTATGAAACAATCATACTTAATAGCAGATAAACTAAGTTTCTTCACTAACTTCTTTGTCTCGTTAAAATTACTAGTAACATAATTACCAGGAGGAGTTGCTCGTTTAACAATATCACACATTCTGTCAACATAACCCTGTTATTATCATATGACAAGTTATATTCTGATTTCAACCTCATCAATTGAACAGTTATGGACAGCTCAGTAAATGTTTCACAAGTATAGTACAATTGTTGTTGAGCAGATTTTAACATATCATAAAATTCAGTGGTTTCAATATTAGGAGGCTCCTCGACACTTAATCAACGTTGTTCGTCCTGACGGTATTCAGATCCAAAATTACTTGGACCAACCACATCAAACACCATACTTTGATATCTATTCTGATGTTCATTATAGAATAATTTAGAATTACTTGCATCTGACCCATGAGCATCAAACTCTACTGGTTTAGACTCACCATGTGAAGTTCAATACCAATAATCTTCCATAAAACCATATTTATAAATGTGTTCAACTACATGATCTGTATCCATTAGTTTCCTATTCTGGTCTTTAGAACGAGGATACCTAATTTCTTTATCATTAGTATATTGTTTTCATGCAAATTGGACAAGCTCATTAACCGCTTCTAAAAATGTGGTGTTAAACCAGTACGTGGTTAGGTAAGAACCTATCATACATCCAACGAATAAGATCGAATATCCATAATCAGTGGTAAATAAAATCTCAAACGTTTAGGGGATGATTATAATAGTAAAACATCGTATACTAGTTGGAATTATAAGTTATTGTATCTATAGTTGCAAAACAATGAAACTAGTACTTTATTAGTGTTATTATTACTTTGTAGTCTGATAATCAATCATGTGAAATAAAGTAAATACTAAGGCATACTTAATAAATATACTACTAATATGCATGCATATATGTGTGTGTGTATCTATATATATATACACACACACACACATATATTAAAGTCACTAATTTTTTGTAGTACCCCATTACGACTATTTTGTATTATTATTAGTATTAATACTTATTGATGTTATTACTTCAGCTTTTTTAGTATACATTCTTGTAGAAATTTCAGCATTGTTTCTCTTCATTTTGAACATTATCTTAATTACAAAACAATTAAAATAAATAAGCATAAGTAGAATAAGAAAAGTTCAACTTGACCTGGCAAGGGTCGAAACAAATAATCAATCTATTATGATCCTACAAGGATTGATACAAATAATCAATCATGACCCCACAAGGGTTGATAAAAATAATCAATCATGAAATCAATGACAATAACATAAACTAAACAAATCCAATAGCTCAGTCCCTATAATTAGCTTATGTATGTCGAATGAGAACCCTTATAATCACCAACTAAACTTGACTGATTTTCTATACTTACCAATCCATTTATCATCATCGTTTTAACATATAGTCGTCTCTCAAGATTACCCATCATATCTCCCAAAAACTTTGTAATTATTCTTCTAATTTGTAGTATTACTAATATTAATACTCACACGTCTTATTACTTGAATATTCTTAAGATAAATTCATGGAGAAATTTCGGCATAGTTTCTCCAAATTTCGAACATTTCCCTAATTACAAACCAATTAAAACAATCAATCATGATAATTATCACTAAAAATCAATAAAACATAATTGGATAAAAGTTGATTAATAATAAGTAAAAAAATAACTAATTAAGATTAATAAATAGGCATTAATGAGAAAAGCCCAACTTCACTTTTCAAAGGTCGATGCAAATAATCAATCATGACCTGACAAGGGTCAATACAAATAATCAATCATGACCCGGCAAGAATAGAATCAAATACTCATTCTTAAACCGGCAACGTAGACACAAATAATCAATCATGATCCGGAAAGGGTCGATACAAATAATCAATCATATCATGACTCGGCAAGGATCCATTCAAAAACTCATTCATGACCCAAAAAAGGTAGACACAAGTAATCAATCATAACCCGGCAAGGCTCGATACGACCCGGCATAGGTCGATACAATTAATCAAGCATGACCTGGCAAGCGTCGATATGAAAGATGTACAATTGACAAATTTCTAGATAAGTATAATGTTCATAGTGCTAAGTTTTAAGGTGAATTACCTTTTGTGGATAATTTTCAACAAAATTCTGGGACTGGGAGTCGCAAGTTTAAACACAAGAAAGAAATCAAAAGGAGAAAGTAAGAAAAAAGATTAAGGTTAGAAATAGAAGGTCGACGACAAGCAATTATTAACTCAAGGGTGAAATGAACAAATATAGCAATTAAAGATGATATGCAGTTTTTTACAAAATTGGATAATATGAAGGGATAATGTAATGGAACTTTAGGAAATAATTTTGATACTAATCTTCGAGACTCCCTAAAACTAAGCATGACTATGTATTTCTACTTGTATTAATATGTATTATATTTGACAAAATAGAACAACAAATTCCCAAGGTAAACATTGTATTTAATTTCTTTGGATTATTTATCCATCTTTTTTTTTATTAAGATTTAGATGTTGCATATATGTTGGAGTTTATTGATTAGTGCAGGAGGTTTTCCACGGTCTTCTTAATTTCTTTTTTTAAATGGCTTGGTGGATTAAAGACGAGTTAAACCAATTACAAAAAAAAAAAAAAAAGTAATAATAATTATAACAATAATAATAATAATAATAATAATAATAATGCAGATGAGTTTAGCACTAGAAATATTGTGAGATTTAGAAAAATATTTCTTTTCCACTTTTTTCTTTTAACACTAATAATGGTGAAAATTTTGGATTTGTTAACCACTAGAACCTAATTATAATGAGGAAAAAAATCTAAGATGTCTCTTAAAACATTGAATTGGGACATAACTCTAATTAAGTCTTACCTATATAAAAAAAAAAAAAATAGGCTGATATTAATCAAAGTCGTGAATCTACCATCAAACCCTAATTCTTGTTAAAGGTATGATCTTCCATCATCGAACCCTTGCTTTCATCATCAAAAAAAAATTTAAAAATATACAAATTAATGTGATAAAGGGTCTATTTGGTAAGGTGTAAAATATTTTCCCAAAGAAAATATTTTCCTAAAAAATAAATTCTAAGAAATTATTTTTTCCTTGTGATTTACTGTGTTTGGTTAATCCTTTAGGAAAAACATTTTAACCCTCATCCCCTGTAATTTAATTAAACTTATTCTTGAACTTGAGAGTTGAGAGTCCCACACTATCACAAATTTTCCCATAGCCCACTTCCCAAAGCCACCATACCGTTAATTTTCCCACAGCCCTACCACCATTACCCCTACCACCACCACAACAACAACAATCACCACCATTAACTTTCTCACAACCCCACAACTATCAACATTACCTCCAGTACCACCACCGTCAACTTCCCACAGCCTCACCACCACCACTGTCAACTTCTCCAAAATCACACAATCACCACCACAGTCAGCCTCGATCTGCTAAACTCTCCTCAAATCTTCTCTTAGTTGATTAGTGTCCTTTCTTCACTTTTCCCCTCCACCAATCGATCTAGGCAGGTCTTCCATTCTTTAGATCTAGATTTATCCTCACCAACTTGGATCAAATTTTATGGTTGTTTCTCATGATTTGTCAGGATCGTCTTTCATGTAGAAAACCAATCTAGGTGGAACAAGAAGTTATCATGACTCACCAGGGAAGTATTTGTCAGCAAAGTTGGCCAGAAATTTTTGGCAAAAAATTTTCGTCAGCACTACGGTTCATAGTGTGGAAAATGACAGATATGGTATATGGTTGAATAGGTAATTAAATAAGTAACTGAAGATTTTAGTTAATTTCTTTCATATGTATTTGTATTTTTGTTTTTGAATTAATTATGATAATTTTGTGTTAAATTTTTAGTTTAATTAAGTGCTTAATGGTGTTAATATTATGCAGGTTAAAAATTAAAGGTTAGAAGCTGGAAGGAACAAAGCTCAAGGGACCAAATTACAAAATGGAGGAAATGAGGATTGCTGGAAGGAGAGTCGAGATCGCGGTCCCGACTATTCCAAACCGCGATCTCGACTCGGTAAATGCTAAGTTGTAAGGGCAATTTTGTAAACTTCCAGCCCAAAAACCCTGATTTTGTCTTGTATAATGCTGCACTATTTAAGCTGAGTAGAATTAGTTTTTTAGCACGTAGAAAGTAGAGTAAGAGTAGATAGTTTATGAGTGGAGAGTTTTAGATAATTCTAGATAGATTAGGATAGCTTAAACTACAAGATAGTTTTTTTTTTCTAATAGAAATTTCTCTTTATCTTCATCTTAGATCTTCTTTAAATTTATTGTCAAGTTTACATTTTTATTAGATAATCATAGTGGGTTTTCGTAAGCTTCAAGTAGATATAATTTTTAATTGCTTTCTTATCTAATTTAGTAAAAATTTCTTTTCTTCCAAATTAGGGTTTTTAGTAAAATTAGGGTTCTTATCAATTTCTTGCATTCTATTTAAGAATTTTTAATTTCTAGCTTTAATTTCTAGTCAATTCTTAGTGCGTTTCTTTAATTATAATCCAAAAATCCAAAAATATTTAATTTCCTAGTTTATCTTTATCAAATTTTCACTTTAAGAAATGAATGCTTTCAATATTCAATTTTTTTTCTTCTTTAGTCTTTTTAGTTGATTGACTCACTTGTTCTAAGTTTTAGTCTTAATTAGATTAAATTAGGTTAGAATTTAAATTGTAGTTTTCATTAGAATAGTTCTATCATCTACCAATTGATTTAGCTTAACTACAAAAATACCTTTAAACCTTGGTAATTGCAGATGTGACAATCCTCGTGGGAACGATCCCTACTTCCCTTTGCTCCTAGTTGACAACCGTATACTTGCGGGATGCCATCTAGTTAGTAGTAAGATTTAGGTGTTTAATTGAATTATAACTAGATGTGTTAAAGAGGCATCATATTTTTGGCGCCGTTGCCGGGGATTGTCTTCGGTTTTAGTAATATCAAGCGTTTTATGGGTCGTGTAGATTAAGCACTTTAGATTAGTTTAATTTAGTTTTTAATTTTGTTGATTTTTATGTTTGATTTGGTTGTCTTGTGGAATTGACTTGGAATTTCAATTGACTATTTTGGTTTTGTGTAGTGCTTGGTAAGAGGAGCTCAAGAGCCATTCATTTGCTTAGACAAGGAAAGGGAGTAAGTGCTAAGACAAATTCGAAGGTTGAGAAGGTTGTGCAACAAGAGCAAGAAAGGACAGAAATGGCACATGCTAATGGTCATCAAGAGAATGTGAATATGGAGAACGAAGAAGAAGAGGTAGGTGGAAATAATGGAATGGGTGGCTATAGGAACGGAAATGACATAAATGGGAATGGAAGGCCATTGAGGGACTATGCTTTACCTAATTTGATGGGGCGAACTCAAGCATTGCACGGATGCCCGTGCAAGCCAACAATTACGAAATCAAACTCGACCTAATCCAAATGCTCCAAGCCCATGCCATGTTCGGAGGTGGACCAAATGAGGACCCTTATACACATCTCATGAATTTTGATGAAGTCTTGGACACATTTAAATTTAATGGAGTACACCTGGATTGTGTTCGGATGAGAGTGTTTCCTTTTTCTCTTCGTGATAGGGCAAAGTCATGGTTGCAATCTCATGCCCAAGGAACATTCACCACTTGGAACCAACTTGCTCAAGAGTTCTAGGCAAAGTACTTTCCTCCCGCAATGAACCGTTAAATTAAGGAATGAGATTACATCGTTCAAACAACATGTTGGTGAAAGCCTAGGGGAAGCTTGGGAAAGATTTAAAGAGTTGCTAAGAAAATGCCCACATCACGCTATACCTTTGTGGCTTCAAGTTCAAACTTTTTATAATGGTTTACTTCAAGAGACGAAATCCATCGTAGATGCCTCCACCGACGGTTCTATGTCATATAAGACTCCGGAAGAAGCTCAAGAGTTGTTAAATAGGATGGCATACAACCACTACCATCATAGACCGATAACTCCACTGGTGGTTCAACACCAAGCTAATCAAGCCAATGCAAGTAGTGGAACGTTGAATCGAAACATGCAAGATGCCCTTTTAGCTCAACAAATCATGTTCATGAATGTGATGAATAACTTGGCAAAGGCGTTGGAGAATCTAGGGAAACCTCCTAGTAGTGTGAATGCTATGACTTCTTCTCCAGCTCAACCAAGCATGACATGTGATTTTTGTGGAGGCGGCCGAATGCCAATGGGAATTGTGAGATGCCATATGGATCCAATGAGCAAATCAATTATGTGGCTAATCA
Organism: Cinchona pubescens; assembly: GCA_025175665.1. Taxonomy (NCBI): domain Eukaryota; kingdom Viridiplantae; phylum Streptophyta; class Magnoliopsida; order Gentianales; family Rubiaceae; genus Cinchona; species Cinchona pubescens. The sequence continues at coordinate 785,749 of JANKKI010000152.1, forward strand.
ACCTTCATTTCCAAGGAACCAATCCGGAGCTTATGGGAATAATTACAATCCGTCTTGGAGGAATCACCCAAATTTCTCATGGAGTAATACCAACAACCAATCCAACCCTCCTTACCAACCAAATCCCCCTCCTCAAAATGCCCAACACACTCAAGCCCTGAATTCTTCATCTGCACCACATCAGCCGCCACATCAAAGAAATGTCCACCCAACTCATATCAAAATTTCCCCAATCCTTCTTTTCAAAACCAACAACGAAGACCTCCTTTCCATTATGCAAATTCTTCCCAACCCATGTACCATGATCAATATGCTCCTAGAGAGAATTTGGGTGAAGAAGGATGGAAAAGAGAAGCCGAATATTTGAGAAGGGAATTGGATACAAAAGCGGATGAGCATAAAAGAGATTATGAGAATTTGAAGGCTTCAACAAGAAATATTGGAGATTCAATTGGGGCAATGGGCAAGGTTGAATAATGACAAACCTATTGGGGCATTTTCGAGTGATACTATTCCAAACCCCAAGGAGCAATGCAATGCCATAACCTTAAGGAGTGGAAAAGAATTGGTTGAATCTAAGGAGAGGAAAAAGGTAGAGGAAAGAAGCAAGGAACAAAAGTCCAAGGTAGTTGAAAATGAAAGGGAAGTGGTTGATGATGAAGCCAAGAAGGAGCAAAAGAATGAGATCAAGGTATCCAAGAAGAAGCATGTGGAGGAATCTTTGAAGATAGATCCATCAATAAAAGTGTCATACCCTCAAAGACTCATTTATCCAAGAAATGAGGAAAAAGAGAAGCAATTCACCCATTTCTTGGATATGTTGAAAATGATTAATGTCAACATTTCTTTGATTGATGTCCTCACCAAGATGCCCAACTATGCTCGTTTCATGAATGATCTTTTGGCAAGGAAGCGAAAGTGGGATGATGATGAGAAAGTATGCCAATGCCTTGATGCCCAATGTAGTGCCATTGTACAAAGGCGGTTATCCCCTAAACTCAAGGATCCTGGTAGTTTTATGGTACCGGTGAATGTTGGAGAAAAAACGTGGCATCGATCACTTTGTGATTTGGGGGCAAGCATAAATATCATGCCAAAGGCCATCTATGACAAGTTTGGGATCAACAATGTCAAACCAACTAATATCACACTCCAATTGGCAGATTTATCCGAGAGGAAACCATATGGCTTGTTGGAAGATGTGCTTGTACAAGTTGAAAAGTTGGTATTTCCCGCTGATTTCTTTGTGCTAGATACGGGTGAAGAGAGTGAGATTCCATTAATTTTAGGGAGGCCTTTCTTGTCGACCGCTCATGCATTAATTGATGTGCACAAAGGGACGTTGATCTTACGAGTTGCAAATGAATCAATTGAATTTGATGTGTTTGAATATAATGACAATATTCCCATTGTTGAAGAGAAATGTATCAATCTCTTAATTCTATCCTTCAAATGCTAGGTCAAGAGCAAAATGAAGTGAGCCAAGGCAATTCGTTCAAGCAAGTGTTCGAAATAAAGGAAAATCCGAGAAATGAATTGAAAGAAAAACTACCCGATAAAGGATGTGTGTTGATGAAGAATGAAGAGAGTTTTATAAAGATTAAGCACAATAGTGATATCAAGAAATTGAGAAAGCATAAAAAGAAAAGAAAATGGTTTGAGAAACAATTGGAAATGTTAATTGGGGCACTAGCGATGGCAAAGCCTAGAAAGAAAGGACTTGTGCATGGAAAAACCGAAAATCAAGCTTTAATCATGAAGAAAAAGAGGATCAAATTTTTTCTGTGAAAACCAAAAGGGAAGGGAGGATCATTCATCCTCAATTACTTAGAATGAGGGTCATGCCATAGTCAAGCTAGTGACTATAAAAGAGCGCTTCTTTGGAGGCAACCCAAGTCTTTAATTTAGTTTTTATTGCTTTCTTTTGGTGTGATTTTTAATTGTCTTGATTTTGAGAATTAAATTGGTTTGAATTAGGTTAAAAATTTACTTTAAAAAAAGATTATTTTGAGTTTTTGAGTTGAATAAATGGTGCTGAAGAATGAGTGAAAATTGTCATCCTAACTTGTGAATTTTTTTGTTTGTAGGTTACCCGTATAAATGGAGAAAAGTGGTCAAGAGTCAAGCAATTTCGGCTAAGTGTAAAAATTCACTTTGCAGAAAATGAGCTTGAGATCGAGATCTCAAAGATTTGAGATCGTGGTCTCAACCTCAAACTTCTGGAGTGCAGAAGCATCATTTGGTCGAGACCGCGGTCTCAACTCTAAACCTCTGCAAAGGCTTATTTTGCACCGAGTTGAGACATCGGTCTCAAAATTGAGACCACGATCTCAACATCAGTCCAAACCGCGATCTCAAAACTTCCATATTGTGATCTCGACTACCAGAAAGTATTATAATGATCGAATCTTCTCTTTTTCTCCTCACAAACTCTCTATTCCTCTTCCCTCTTTCAAAAACCCTAACGGTCCCAAATCCCCCAATTCTTCTTTCATCTTCACCAGAAACTCCACAACCACCACTAATTTCACTTTGTTTTTCCATAGGAACATCAAAGCAACCACCTTTTTGAAGATTTGTGGAAGAAATTTGGCTTCAAGGGAGATTGAAATAAAGGCAATTTTTGGAGAATTTCAACACGAAAAAAAAATAAAACGTGTAATATCTTTCCTTGAATTATTAGCAATTTTTGAACATAATTGTGGAAATTGGTGGATTAATTTGTGGAAAATTTGTGGTATTGAATTAGTGAATTGTGGACAAGTAATTTGTGCTAATTTGTGCTAGAAGAATTTTGAATTACCCAATTGTTGAAATTCTTGGTTTGAATTGTGATTGAGTTGAATTGAATTATTTCAACAATTGTTGGGAATTTGGATTGTGATTTGTTGGTGTTGAATTTTGCTGGAAAGTTGGCTTTTTGAAATGGTGATTGAATTCTTTTGAGAATATGATGAGAGGAGTTTATGGTAGTGCTCCAAGAGAAGGGTGAGAATGAGAGAGAGAGGTACTAGTTCAAGAAAAGGAAATCCGGAGAGGGGACAAGCGGAGAAGGGGGATCGGAACAACCATTTGAGAGTGGTGATCAAATTGAACCTCAATTCTCGAGTGATAGAACTCAACAGTTATTCAAAAGTAACGAGAAGCATGAGGTAGTTAGAGAGAGGAACTTTGACCTAACCATGAATTGGGGAGTATACGAAGATTCTAGGAGAGCGATAGAAGAACAAATTAGGTCAAGGCATTGGGAGGGTTTTAATACTCAGGTTGACCCCGGGGCTACCCAGTTAGTCAAAGAATTTCATTGCAATTTATGTTAGTTAGAAGATGGCAAGGTACGCATACGGGGAGTTTTGGTGGATTTTGGTGCTGATGTGACTAACGCATATTTTAACATACCCCCCTCCTCCCTCCCGGCCGGTACCTTCTAGTCAATACTTGGCATTTTTTAACAATAAAAATAAGGAAATGGATGCAATCAAAGTGGCTAACCATTTGTGATAGGAAGGTAGAATGGATTAAGAGTACTTCTTCTGCCATGGAATTAAAATTTCCTCGTCAGGGACTCTCATTAGTGTCTAAGTTATGGTTTTATTTCATTATTAGCCACATTTGGGGGTTCAATGCAGTGAGCTTTATACAGAGGGATAAGGTACTCTTAGTCTATGCCATCATGACAGGGATCCCGGTGAATATGGGTCACCTAATTAGACAGGGGTTTTTAGAGAGTGGTAGGTCGGGACGACCTATATTTTACGCTCCTAATCTAATTCACCATCTTTGCACCATAGTTGGTTGCCCAATTGGTCCTTTGGAGTCATTGACACATCCTAGAGGTATGATCAATCGGGAATATGTCTATATGATGGTGAGAGAATATGAGAAGCACCACCAAGAGGAGCACCCTGCCCAGCCACAGCCTCAACCTCCACCACCTCAGAGAACTTCAATGATTCCGATACCCCCAGGTGTAGTATTCAATGCTCCGGTAAGTGAAAAGAAGAAAGGAACGATCTATAGGGGTACTGGTCGTACAGTCAATTAGTGATGCACAACAACTTGACTATTATTGGGGAAGCTTTAAGGGTGACTTCATTAGGTACTTGGGTCCAGCCACCATCTCCTCCGGCATAGCACTTTGGTCCACCTCGTGGACGGTAGCTACCACACATCATGTGGGATCTAGCCACGCGGGTGCGACTGGAGGAGACGTAGATGATGATAACGAGAAGGCCCAACCTAGTGACACAGAAGAAGGTCAAGATGAGATAAAATGAAGAGAAGAAGCCACCATTTGTTTGTGCATTAAAGAAAACCAGCCTTGATCATTGAACTACTTTGATGTATGATGATGATTTTTCCTTGCTTTCGTTGGACACCATAGTTGTTAATTACTTTAGATTATGTTTGTTTTAATTCTCAGTTTTTGGAATTGAAGAATTTCAGTTTTTCTTTCTTTTAAGTAGTTTGGCTAATGGCCTTAAGCTGATGCCAAGTCATACAATTTTGATGTTTTATGGATGAATTTTCTTTTGGATTATTAAACTGACATGTGGTGAAGTTTGGTTATTGCCTAATAAGAGTAATATGGCTAAGGGCCCTAAGCTGATGCCATCTTTGCAGTCGTTGATGAGTTGAATGGAATATTGATTTTGTTTTAAGCTACTTGGTGAGATGCATAGTATGGTTGCCCTTAACATTTTTTACTCAATTTCATTCTAGGGTCAAAAGTAGGACATAGTTTAAGTAGTTTTCATTATTTTTGGGTTTTTGTCTTGATGTTTAATTTTGGGTTGGTGGAAGGATGATTTATTCATCAACTTGAATAAAAGAGACAAGTTTGGGGGTGTTTATCCTTTTGTGTTGGAAATGGTCATTTTATATATTTTGTTGCCACTTGATGATTAATGGATGGGAAGTTGATCAATTAGGTACTCAATGATGATAATTTTGATGTTCAATGCCTTGTAAGTGAAGTATATGATTGATTCTTTTCAAAAAAAATTTGGAATCTATATGTGAGTGAGTAGTTCATTTGCAATATGAAGAATTCATAAACTTAGCATTGCTATTTTTCGAAAAGAAGTGCTGAAATTTTAGGAAAATTTATTTGAAATGTTATTTCTTATCAAATCACTTATATTATGTGGCTGATGAACTCTCTTTTGGAAAGAAATGAGTTAAATGAGGTAGAAGGAATTTTGGGACATTTCGTGTGTTTGCATAGGGAATGTTCTTCTAACTTGTGAATAATTGATATTCGAGATTAATTTTTGGTACATTTCACTCATTTTCCTTGGTTTAGGGCCGGAAAAAAAATATAAATATAAATATAAATAAATAAATAAATTTTAGGAATAAGGCGAGTACGGGATTCCGACATGTACCCATGTTGTTTCTCCAAATTAAGCCATTAGAATAGTAATAAGGCGAGTACGGGATTTCGACATTTACCCATGTTGTTTCTCTGAATTAAGCCATTAGGAATTGCATTTTTCGTATACCAATAAGTTAAGGAGAACTATTCTAATGTAAATGTTTGTAATACTTATCATTAATCTCATATTACTTATTCCTTGCTAGAGGTTTATTCCCGAAATGTGTGACAATTGCATTTAAATTACTTCCTAATTGAACTTCTATTTTCATGATGTTTAGTCGAGAGAGTTGATTAACTTTATAATATTTGTGATTTGAGAAGTCATGATGTTTCGAATGAAAAGAACTAAAACTTTTGGTGACTCTTTTCGAGAATGGTAATGCTTGGTGATGTGAAATCTTGTGTAGTGAATGAATGTGTGCTTCTTTGTAAAACGAAATTTCAATTTTGGATTGATTTGCTCATATTTTTCGCATGTCACGTAGTGTTGAACATTTCTTGAGAAATCGCTTAATTGTTCTAAGTACATCGATTCATCAAGGGTCACGTCAACTTGGAGGTGTTTAAATAGTTGAATGTTAGTAGGTTTCATTTATTTTTAATCTTTGTTTTGCTCGGGACTAGCAAAACACTAAGTTTGGGGGTGTGATAACTCCTCCTAGTAAACTAGAGTTATTTTCCTCTAAATTATAGCATTTTGATAGTTTAAATTCTAAAATTAGATAAGTAACTGAAGATTTTAGTTAATTTCTTTCATATGTATTTGTATTTTTTTTTTTGAATTAATTATGATAATTTTGTGTTAAATTTTTAGTTTAATTAAGTGCTTAATGGTGTTAATATTATGCAGGTTAAAAATTACTGTCTGGAAGGAACAAAGCTCAAGGGACCAAATTGCAAAATGGAAGAAATGAGGATTGCTGGAAGGAGAGTCGAGATCGCGGTCCCGACTATTCCAGACCGCGATCTCGACTCGGGAATTAGTGTTACTATTTTAGAGTCGAGATCGCGGTCTCAAAACTTCCAGACCGTGATCTCGACTCGGTAAATGCTAAGTTGTAAGGGCAATTTTGTAAACTTCCAGCCCAAAAACCCTGATTTTGTCTTGTATAATGCTGCACTATTTAAGCTGAGTAGAATTAGTTTTTTAGCACGTAAGAAAGTAGAGTAAGAGTAGATAGTTTAGAGTGGAGAGTTTTAGATAATTCTAGACAGATTAGGATAGCTTAAACTACAAGTTAGTTTTTTTTTTCTAATAGAAATTTCTCTTTATCTTCATCTTAGATCTTCTTTAAATTTATTGTCAAGTTTACATTTTTATTAGATAATTGTAGTGGGTTTTTCGTAAGTTTCAAGTAGATATAATTTTTTATTGCTTTCTTATCTAATTTAGTAAAAATTTCTTTGCTTCCAAATTAGGGTTTTTAGTAAAATTAGGGTTCTTATCAATTTCTTGCATTCTATTTAAGAATTTTTAATTTCTAGCTTTAATTTCTAGTCAATTCTTAGTGGGTTTCTTTAATTCTAATCCAAAAATATTTAATTTCCTAGTTTATCTTTATCAAATTTTCACTTTAAGAAATGAATGCTTTTAGTATTGAATTTTTTTTCTTCTTTAGTCTTTTTAGTTGATTGACTCACTTGTTCTAAGTTTTAGTCTTATGATTAGATTAAATTAGGTTAGAATTTAAATTGTAGTTTTCATTAGAATAGTTCTATCATCTACCAATTGATTTAGCTTAACTACACAAATACCTTTAAACCTTGGTAATTGCATCAGAAATCCTTGTGGGAACGATACCTACTTCCCTTTGCTACTAGTTGACAACCGTATACTTGCGGGATGCCATCTAGTTAGTGTCGCGCCCCCCCTTTTACCGCCCGCCTACCGACCGGTGCCTGCCAGCACCGGTGGGACCGGCACCGTCGCCAACGTGTGGTGCTCGTGAAATAGGTGATTGAATGCAAAAATCCTACTTACAATTTACAAACATAAATTACCTACTTACTATTACAAATAAAATGAATCACCTATTTACTATTACATAACAGGGCCTTCAATGCGACTATGAATTGTATAAAAACAATCTAAACTAGGGAAAACCAGACTAGAGTCGCCACCCGGTGTGTTGGTGCGCCGGGACACAAAAAATACATCAAAAATTAAAAAAAGAAAAGTTATTAGATTGACTCCTGGTCCACGTAACTCAAGAAAATGAGTTCGGGAATCCTGTTGTAAAATGGGAATGTTTGGGATTGATTTGAATTCCCTCGGCACCCACTCATTTATTGGACCGGTTGCGTGATTTTATCGCGTTTCCCTTTTCAATTTTAGTATTCATTATTGCCGGCTTTGTAGCATACGTGTGCTTTGAGATAGTTTAAAAGTAATAAAATATGTACATGTTAATGAGGAAACGAAAATAAATAGTAAATATTAACATTGACAGTAGATTTAGCTTGGTCCAATTAAAACATGCGGTGGGCCTGTCTCTTATACACATCTAGATGTGTATAAGAGACAGTATGAGTATTAAATTGTAAATAGAGTTTGATCAGTAGCCCAATTTTATATTATTGATACAATTATTAAGTCCTAGGCTAAATTGAATTTTATTCAAATATTTAACTTCTAGTTGTTCAACTAATCCAAAATTTGAGGGCAAAAGAGTAAATTCACCTACATTTAACAAATAAGATAAGGCATAAATATTATAATGAGACCAATAAACATTAAAATAAAGCACCAATCATCACAAAATCAATTAATAAAAAATGTGCAAAGATCAAAGTCTATTTACAATTTAATACTTATAAGGGCAAAACAGTAATTTCACAATCAAGGGTAATTAAAACGTATTAAAATGCCAAACAGAAAATCAAAGTAAAAACTTGGTGGTTATTGACATAAAACATGTAAATTAGAAGAAATTTGAAGAGAAAAAATAGTAATATTAAAGAAAAGTCCTTAAGGGCCTAAATGTAATTTTAAAAAATTATTTGAGGGATAAAAATGCAGAAATCCGAAATCTGGAGGGCCAAAAGCAAATAAAATTTTTTCTGAAATTTTGGATTTTTTTTTAAAAATGCCACGTCATCGAAGACGTGGCGCAACCTGGTGGTGCCACGTCATCGAAGACGTGGCGCAATCTGGTGGTGCCACATCACCGATGACGTGACGCAATCTGGTGGCGCCACGTCACGGATGACGTGGCGCAATCTGGGTTGCCACGTCATCGATGACGTGGCACCAAGTGGGCCCTATCATAAGGGCCTAAATGTAATTTAAGAAAATATTCTCGGGCTAAACTAAAAGAAAACTGAAATATGGGGGAGTAAAATGGAAAAATTTTCTAACCTTTCTTTTTTTTTGTGCAGATTTTTATGGGCTAACAGCCTTTTTCCACCACGATTTTGACCCAAAATGTGAACGATTTTGCTTCGGGTTTGAAAAGAAAAGTTGTAGCTTCAGGAACGGTCTACAACTTTTATTCTTTGAGTTTAATCCAGTTCCTCTTCCATCGCTTGAAATCTTGGCTCAAAGTTGGTTGTCTGGAAAATTTTCCAGACTTAGAAATTTTTCTGGAAAATCCTCTGGACCAACATCTTTTTCTACCCCCTCGAAATGGAAGATTTTGCTTTGGATTTCAAAAGATAAATTGTAGTTCCAGGGACCCTCTACAACTTTTGTTGCTTTGAGTTTAGTCTAATTTCTCTCTGATCGTATGGAATTGTGGCTCAAAGTTGGCTGTTTTGGCAGATTTCTTTTGCTTAAGAAAATTTTTCTGCAGAAAATTTTTTTTCTCCACTCTTTAGACTGATTTTTTGTGCTTTTAACCCCACAAGATTGTCTCTTATAAATGGTCTTTGACCAGAGACTACACTCAATGTGGGGAGTTAATGGCCAGCTGAAATTTCTTATAAAATCTAACTGAAAAACAAGGAGAAAACGTGGCCAAAACACTCAATCCCATTCGTTAAAAGCACAAAACTTTTCAGTTTTTTTTTTTTTTTTTTAAATCTAAAAATTCAATAATATTAGAACTTATTCTTAGTATTTCAAAAACATAAAATGCATAAGAATAATTAAACATCACAACATAAATTAAGAAGGAATTAAAGGGTAAATTAAAAGAAAATCAAAGTGCAGGTTAAAAAGACATTGAAAAGCAAAAATTAAAAGAAAATTGAGAGACAAATTAAAACGAAAATAGGGGACAGTAACTTAAGGGACAAAAATAGGTGTCTACAGTTAGTAGTAGGATTTAGGTGTTTAATTGAATTATAACCAGATGTGTTAATGAGGCACCAATATGCAACTCTACCTACTAGCAACGGATATTTTCGTTGCGAAGAGGCCACTTATCATCAACTGATCTTCTTAGCAACGGATTTATCCGTTGCTAAAGGATATTTTTTTTAAATTTAAGTTCTTTACCAGCGGATTTATTCGTTGTTAACAATTGCCCAAAAAAAATTTTAAAAATGTTGCAATGGATAAATCCGTTAGTAAATTCCTTTAAATGTTATTGAAAAAAAATAAAGAATTCGATTGCTAATTCTGTTGCTAATAGTGACCGATAAATCAGTTGCTAATTTCCATCGCTATTTTATGTTTTTCTAGTAGTGACAGTTGATGAGACATTAAGAAGAAAAGAATATTCTTGATAGAATTTTGTGACATTTTCAGACATTTCTTACTCTTATTTCTTAGTACTTTAATAATTTATTAATATATATTTTATGTTTTTAGATATGTTTATTTGGATAAATTGCTTTTGATTAGATTGGCTAAGAGTCTTAGGCTAATGCCAAGTCACTTGTGTTGATATTAGATTTGAGATTTATCTATTTGAATTTCATGGTTCAATATTTGGTTTGATGCATATTGTGTTCTTAGTTGATTTATGTGTTTGAGTAGTGATAATAGTTGAGGACCTTAAGTTGACTCCATGTAGATTATTATTGATACTTAAAAGGTTGGAAATGGTGAGTGTGATCTTAATTGTTGGTTATATGGCATGGCTTGATTTGTTCTTGATGGTATCACTTAGTGATCTTCTTTTTATTAAGAGTGTGTCGTGGTTTAGGTTATTTCTGTCTCACATTTGTTTTTATTCGATATGCTGGAATTTTGGATGAGTGATAGGATGAGTTTACTCATCAATCAGAATAAAACAGTGAAGTCTGGAGTGTTTACTTTTTTAATCGGGAATGGTTATTTGTTATTTATATGTGTTGTTTGATGACAATTGAATAGAAAAATTAATCAATTTGGTACTTGATGATAATATTCGATTTGCAATATTATATGATTGAATTATTTGAATTGTCCATTTCACGAATTTAAGTGTGTGTGAGTGGTTCTATTATAACATAAGAATTTCTAGATTTGGTATTACTATTTCCTAAAAGAGGTACTAAAATTTTCGGCAAAATTTACTTGAAATACCATTGTTGATCAAATCAATAATATCATTTTGTCAGTCAATTTATCTTTTGAAAAAAATAGGTTAAATGGAATAGAAGGAATTTAGGACATTTTATATGATTGCATAGGGAATGTTGACCTAATTCATGAATATTTGGTATTAGATATTAATCTTAGGTACGTTTTACTCCTCTTCCTTTGTTTAGAACCGCATAAAAAAAATTCTTTTTACATTTGATAATAAGGCGAGTACGGGATTCCAGTATGTACCTATATTGTTTTTCTGAATTAAGCCATTAGAAGTTACGATTTTAGAATACCAACAAGTCAAACTAGGAATGTTTGTAATACTTATCATTGATATCATACTACTCATTCCTTAATACGTTAATGTTCCTAACTTGTGTGACATCTGCACATAATTAGATTCCTAATGAACTTCTATTTCCATGCGACCTCGTAGGGATAGTTGACCAACTTTATAATGTTTGTGATTTGAGAAAAAATGATGTTTTGAATGAATAGAATTCAATTTTTTAGAATATTTTTGAGAATAATTAATGCTTAGTGACTTGAAGTCTTGTGTATTAATTGAACTTTTGATTTTTGAGCAAATTCAAAAAATTGGATTGACTAATTAAAATAGTTTAATGGCCATATAATATTTGAGGTCTCTTGAGAGAGTTCCTTATTGATCATAAGTACATCTATTGTTCATCAGTTGTTTTGTTATTTTGGTAGTGTACTTGTTAAGTGGTTAGTGAGGTTCTTTTTATTTCTTTGTTTTGTTCGAGACTAGTAAAACACTAACTTTAGGGGTTTGATAACTTTACCAAACTAAAGTTATTTATGACTAAATCATAGTATTTTGTTGGTTTAAATTTCAAATTTTGGTGTTTATTCAAGTATTCTAGTTAATTTTTACATTATGTGTTTGCATTTTTATTTTTAGTGAATGTTATAAATTTTTATTTAATTTTAGTCAATTTAGTTACTTATTTAGTTTAATATTATGCAGGTTAATAGTTGGAAGCGGAAGTCAAAATGAGCAAAGTTTGAGGGTTAAAAAGATATTAGAGAAGAATTAAAGACCTTTGCTAAAACAATGTCGATGTCGCGACATCGCAGCAGAAATTAACTTATATAACTTCAGTTCTATATTGCAATATCGAGGCACATTCAACAATTGTATTAATGGCATTTCTTGTATATCTTGGCTACCAAATTTTAAGTATTGACTTGTGTAATATTCTAATTATATATATATATATTCTTAGTAGATGTTAGTACACACACTAGAGTAGACTAGTTAGTAGACGTCAGTATAATTTCACATAGTTAGTACTGTAGTTAGTGTAGTCTAAACTTTTATCTTTAATTTAACACAAACTCTCTTTCAATTTTCTTTAGATCTTGTCTTTAATTTCTTGCAAATTTTAATTTTGATTAGATAGTTTTAATGGGTTAATATTTAGCTATAAGTAAATATAATTTTTACTTGCTTTCTAGTTTAATTCTTGAAAATATTTTTACTTCTATTTCAAACTTTCTTAGTAAGTTATAAGTTTCTTCCAATTTTAGTGATCCTTAGCTAAAATTTTCAATTACTTGCTTTAATTGTCAGTGATTTTCATTGGCCTTTCTTTTTTTAATCTAAAAATTCAAAAATACTTAGTTTCAACTTGGTTTTAATTACTAATTTCATTAGTTCAATAGTAGTAGAAAATGGAGTTTACTAATTTTGCATGCTTTCTAATTGCTTTCCTTAGTTAAATTAGGTTTATTTTCCTTTCAATTCCAGTTCATTTTTAGTTATTCTATTTACTTTATGAGTAATTTTACTTGTTTTCTTTTACTTCCAATTAGTCCTTTAATAAGCATGTTTAGTTGCTTCTTTTGATCACTTTAGTAGATAAATTAGTCGTTTATTTTAATTTGCTTATTTATTCCAATCATGGTTTTGAGTAGAGTTAGTATTTGCTCACTTTATAGATTGCCTAACTATACAATGACTTCTAAATCTTGCCAATTACCAACCAACAATTCTCGTAGGAACGATCCCTCTTACCACTATCTACTACCTCCCTCGTATACTTGTAGTAGTGGATAAACTGTAGTGAAAAAGTGAGATTTATAACTTGTTTGGGTTCTTAATTGATTTTACTCTACCTAACGTACGAACACAAAGATGCACATTAATATCTACAATATAACTTTAAAATAACACTTAAATACTTACTAAAACTATAGATAAAAGACAAATAAGAATGCACAAAAAACTCTAATTCTGGGGGGAATTAGGTAAACATTCTAAACAAAACCCTAAACACATAACAAAATACATAAATATAAATTAAACAATATTAAATAAATGCTAAACACTACATTAAAAATATATTAATACAATAAATGAAAATGCCTGAAAACAAACACAAAAACCCTAATATCGTCGAAACTACTGCAAAAGTCATACAAAAAATAGTATGAATGACCTTAATTTTCATAGGATTATAATCACCACGGTATCGTAATTCACTGAAGGTAATTGAATCACTGGGCGATCACTTTTGAAAATACAACGGTAGTTTCGGTCGCGTGCACTCGCAACCAAGACTTAGCGCTACGACACGATTAATCAGTACTAGGAATATAAGGAAAATTGTATACCTGAGAAGAAATGTCAGTGTGTTTAAAAATGGACCCCAAGGCATGTATTGATAGGGAAAAGTTTTCAAACCGATTTGATTTGGGAGAAAATAAAGGAAAGAACCAGTTACCTATGAAGAAGTGAACACCAACATAGCACTGTGAACACCAATGTGAACACTTAAAAATAGCAAATTCATTCTACAAGCAAGTCAACACAATAAAAGCATTCCACAAGCCACCGAAGAACAAGTTAAGTCTAGAATTAGACAAAGAATCGGTCATCAAAATTAGTGCAACGCCGTAGCACTAGAAATATCTTGAACAGATCCGCGGCATTCTGGTACCGAATTCTATAAAATACAGCAATGAACGTCACAATATTGGATCCAAGTTTATTATATAACACCACGCGTTTATCTTCCAAATAGCCAAAAACCGAAATTTCAAACAACGAGAATTTTTTAGGCACAAAATTCCAACAGTTATGGACATAAAGATAGAAATGTGTAGAAATGTACGAAGCAAATATTGATTCTTAAATGAAATTGCACTATACAATAGAAGGAAGAGAAAAATAATTACCTTTGGTAACAGCACTGAATTACATAGCAAAAACCATCACACCAATCTCTTGATGGATGATATATTATTGAACTAGTCTCATCCACAAATACAATGAAAAGGATCTTAATTGGTACACAGCTACAACTCATCTTTGATTTCAGAAAATCCTCTAAATACACCAACAAAATTTGTATACCCTCCCCCTATGTACAACGAGCCTAGATGTTCGTTCACTTCACTAATCAATTCATTTTCATACTCCGAATCAAGCCTCACTGAATCCAAAATTTGTCCATCGGCATTTATCTTTCGACCAAAGGGAACAGAAGGAAGAGTTTCCGCCACCCAAAAATCTCCGGATTCGGTCCTCTTAACATTATGTGGGTGGCCCGGGAGCTTTACCAATACTTCTGATGTATTAGCTTTAGGACCCTTTAGCCAAAATTTTCTAATGGTTCGGGTTATGTACTCAGGAATGAGTACAAAGCTGCCATCTTTACTTGCTGAAACACCAATTGGCCCGGACAGTCCATCAAGTGCCAATGTCACCTTTTTTGTATCTGGATTGAATTTCATTAACCTTCCACTGGTATCTCCACTCTCTAGGATCTTTGTAATGTCACTAGTAAAAACAAATCAATGAAATGTCACTGCCTTTAGTCCCTGTTTGTAATTCGTATAAATACTAGTACAGATCATTTAATTAAGGGTTAATTTCACTTACCCATTAACATTTAACGTTACTATCAATTTAGTCACAAACATTATATTTTACACAATAAAGTCCCTAAATTAACCACCAAATATAATGTTAATTGATTTTTCAGCTAAAATGTCATTTTTATCCTAAAATTATTGATGCGTAGAGAATTTTTTCCATAACACCCAAAATATCTTTTTTTTTTTTCATAAATATAGGTTCATGAATTTTGAGAAATCTGATTAAAGATGAAAAAATTGTCGAATCATGTTAATAAAATAAGAGAAAAACGAGGCAAAAATGAGAAGAAAAAAGAAAGAATGAGAATTGTGAAAATATATTATTTTATTTAGACAAAGTTCTAAAGGTAATCTATACTATTATAAAAGTGTAAGTTACGTTTTTTCCTCCAAGTGTTTCTTCCTTTTTCGAACTACCTAATTTGCCCATAACACAAGTATTTATATGTTTCTTCTTTTTTTAAACTACCTAATTTGCCCATAATTAGGACTGTCAATTGGATCTGTGAGTCGAGTTTTGCAAAACCCAAACTCTGTTCACAAAATTATTCTGGCCATGAGGCTTAATCGGGTTGAACTAAACTCACAAATATGCAGCTCATATTCAACTCACAAATATGCAGCTCATATTCAACTCACAAAATTATTCAAATTTCGAGTCTTAATCGGATTGGCCTAAGCTTATACTACATACATTACTGAAAGTTAAGAAATTATGAGACAAAATATAAAAAGAGTATCTCAAGTCTCAACACTAACAACAAAAGCATAAAAAACATAACTTTCTCAAGAATTAGTATATGTGCACATTCAAAAGTGTGTTTATAATTTAGTATAGAGTATATATATATATACTTATTAGGGTTAGATTTTATTCGGGATGAGTCTTGTGAAGCCCATCTCACATTTAAATCGTACATAATATTTAGACCCACACTCACAGCTCAGCTAATGTAAGGCTCGTCTCGCTATTTGTCGGGCCGAGCGAGTCGAGTTGGAGCCGGCCCATCCCATTAACAGTCCTGCCCATAAGACAATGTCATGTACTACAATATCACGTAGAAGTTGTATAGTCATATATAAATTAATATCAAATTTAAATTTAAAGTTGTGAAATTTTAGTTTTATGGGAATTAATGTAGAAGTTATATAGCCATATATGAATTACTAATTATAACCAATTGAACTACATTACAACTCTACTGAACAAATTACATTAGGATTCTTCTCAGTAATTTCAACTGAAACAAAACTTATATATAATGTACATCACTACATGTAGAATTACATGTGGACTCTATAATATATTGACTTAATATCATAATTTCAATTAACTTTGGATGGGGACTATATCAAAATTGAAGTCCTATAACGACTTACCATTTGCATCTTAAAGGAGTATTTATTTTCTATTCTTTCACAAAAAATAAGGAAAGGGACTTTTGGAGTCTATTTTCAAGGAGTGGAGAAAAAAATTGTGTTATCTGTATACATTTAAAAGATTCAGATATTGCTTCATGCATGATATATTTTTTGGAAAAAACATTCTTGTACTTCTGAAAAGTACTTTGCTCCATTTGACTTATAATATGAAATTTTTGTTAATTATTCATGGATGCTATATAATAGATTGTTTTCCTTTTTCGTATGTTTTTCTATAATGAAGATGGGTATATAATTGATTGGAGTCCCTTTCCAAAAGGAACTCCATATCCTTAATGGAGATGATAAGAACCTGGAAATACTAATCAGGGTGTTATTTATCTTTGGAATTAATTGCATCTGTCCTGTTTGACCTTAGGCATTTCTGGTGTCTAATATACAACAAAATTTGATGTATAATGTCGACGATGCAACTATTGATGATCTACAATTATCGCCGACTGTTCTTTCACTATGATTATGGTTATTTTTTTATTTTTTATTTTTATAACTATTTTTTAAGATGTCTAAGTAGAAGAGTTTACTGCTTAGTTCAAAGTACTAAACCTCTATCTTCGTGTATCTATTTATACATATTGCTTGATACATAGGATTAATTTCACTTTTCCATCATTGTTTAGAGTCACCATTACTTTAATTCTTAAGTTTTAGGATAATGAATGTTTACCTAAAAATATTACTCCTACCAAATCCAACTCAACATTCATTGAAAATTTGTTCACATATCAATAATTTGAGGATAAAAATATTATTTTAAGTTAAAAAAATTTAACACGGTTAACTTTGATAGTTAGTTCAAGAACTTAAGTATGACTAAAGTGATACTAACCTTAAAAATTAAGGGTAAAATGAAATTAACCCTTATACATATCACTTTAGTTAGTGAGGCTTTTGACTTTGACTCAAGGACCTTTCAGTCTTTCACGGAACCACCGAAACTCTACAAACTGAGTTTAGAAAGGCCGAGATCTTTAAAAAAATTTAAAATTCTTTAGGCTATTTTCTGATTTTTTTTATTTTTCAAAGTTGCCCACCCTCAAATGTATGGCTCCACCATTGACCAAGATTATTTCCTTTATTTATTTTCTTATTTTGTTGGTTGCAATAAATTACTCAATACAAGTGAACTATGCTTTCTCTTTTCCTGATGTTATGTAAATTGATGCAAACTTTCTTGCAAGGAATGTAAGATGGATTCTCAATGGGATCCTTTTTTTCTTTTCCCCTTCTCATCCTATTCAATCCATATATTCCTAAAACATATATAAAGCATGAAAATGCAAAGAAAAAATATTAAAATTGTACATAACTTTTAAAAATTCTAAAGTTTCGTAAGGGAACCATCCCATTGTACTTTAAAGACTTATAGTACAATATCATGTATTTTAAAAACTTGTACTGCATAAGTCTTTAAGCCAACAGGATGGTTCACTCAACAGAACTATAAAATTCTCTATAACTTCAGTATGACTTGTGAAACTCAAAGTAAGGTCAACAACCGCCGTGCAACAAAGAAAATTGGTTTGTTCTCCTCAAATAAGGATTACAACAATTCCAAAAAGTTAATCCTTTATTTCTTTTATGGTTTTTGTACTTGTAATAGATGTTAGCGCTTATTCCACTTTGTATTTCTTAACTTGTATTTGATTCTTACTTTGCAGTTTGCACCATATACTTATTTTTTTTAGACATATTGTATCCTTAAACTCTCAAATTTATCCATTTCAATCCAATTTTTAACACCATTACCAAAATCAACAGATGTTCCAACCATGCATACCACGTGCCTAAAGTGAAACATTCATCAAATTTTTTAATACTATTAAAAATTAGATCAAAATAGGACGAATCTAAAAGTTAAGAATGTAATGTGTCCAAAATTTAAAATTAGAAGTGAAAAGTAAAAAATGATCATAAGTTAAGGAGCGTAAAGTGATATAAGGCCTAGATGTTATGCTTGGTGATTTTTTAATGCTATTCATTGGACAACTACTAAGTAGCAAGACTTACAGAAGTAGAACATTAAATTGTAATTATTTTTAGATTCAAGTTCATCTTAGTTACAATATTTATAATAGATATAAGACTAATGATGATATTTCCAAACAGTGAGAGTAGAACTTGGAAAAAAAAAAAAAAAACTAAAAGTTGATTCCTCTGTCATTACTTATATAAAATCCCATATATAGTTAAGAACTAAGAAAATAACAATTATAAGCCATCAAGATACAGATACCTTAGTCAAGAGCTTAACAAAGTGGACTATGAGGGAAATGTTTAACAACCTCAATAGTAAATGGTCTAAAATGTAAAATGATTTACCTTGATATGACCTTTAAATACATGCACAAATTTTTGAATTATTAGATCATCTGACAAGTATCTAGTTCCAACATCACTAGTTCCAAATTATTTTAATTACCATGGCTTAAGATGAACTCTACATTTAAATTGTTCAGAAAGTGTTTATTTGTAATCCAAAACCGTTTCCTTTTGTATATATTCTTTTTACTATATGTTTTCTACCAGCAATAGAAAACCTAGGTACAATTAATAATACTCATTCCACATGATTTATAGTGATTGGGAGTGATATTAGTGAAGGTTAAAAACCTTTCACTATTATATTGATGTCGGTGCTTGATACAAGACAACATAAAATGTGAGATTACCTAAATTTGCACTATTTAGTCAACCACATAGAATTAATTCAAAAAGAAATATAATCTATAAAATTTACAACAAGCATAATTACTATCTGATTGAACTTTAGGCAATTTAGACATTTATGCTCTGAATATATTGAGAAAATGCAGATGATTGGCTAGGCAACTATAACATGTTTTATGCAAGTCTTTCCAATCTTTACTACTGCAAGTTCGAATAGTTTCCAGACATTTTATGCTTAATCCAATAAGTCAAATTCATAGAATATGTTACTTCAGTGATGTGCCATCAAACTCAGAGAATATTGTGTACTATTGAAAATGTATTATAAGACTTTTCTCTAAATTCAGGCAAAAGTAAATTTTATTTTATTCGCTATAATGACTTAAAAGAAGTGGGGTTTATAAATTTCCTCCAATGGCTAGCAAGATTAGGATCAAAGTTTATTTTGTATAGTATTTATTTTCCAAGAAAATGGTATGTCATGTAGCATGTTGAAATTAACTATATACCACTTATATCTTAAAACATCATATTCAAGTAAATAAAACTTATAACTTCAAAAATCAAAATAATTAATGTACTTTAAAATCTTTATATGAGAGAATTTAATATGCATATTTATCTTATTTTATGGTAATCTACATTAAAGAAAAATAACCTTTCAATTTAGGGAAAAAAATAAAGATTAAAGGTGATAACTTGGCCAGCACCAAATAAGAATCATATATAAATCATTATTATTTAGGAGCAAATTTTTGTTTTTTGGTTTTTTTTTTTTTTTGTAAGAAAAGTGAGGCCAGGGATTATGAGAAATAAATAAAAGATACAACATGTTTGTAAATGTGTCTCACGGGTGAACAATTATATACCATATAGCAAAAACGAATAAATGGTGCTAATTTACTTACGGCCTTTTAACTATTGTTTTGAGTCAATCACATTTTAGTTCATAAATAAGAAGCATTTATTGGTCTTGAGAGAATATTATTTACAAGTTTTAAATCTATGATTAAAAAAATATAAATAATTCATAAAATTCAAAGTGCGAGAACGGGGAGAAAGAAAATCAGTTTTGCTTAAAAGAACAAAGAGAATAAATATAAATTTAGACTAGGTTTCAATTTACTAGCTAATATTTCATTAATGTTCAACAATATTAGATATAGTATTTTTAGATAAATACTAAAAATTACAGACTTTAATTATCACATTAATACACGTGCAAAATACATGCACTTTCCTAGTACTATTATAAAAGTGTGAGTGTTTTTTTCTTTAGATGTTTCTTCCTTTTTTGATTTACCTAGATTATCCATAAATAAAAGATGATTAATTACATAACTATTGGACAAATAGGTTACTATATTTATGTTTATCCAAACACGTAATGATAAAGAGTACAACATGAAAACATTAATAAAGAGTCCACATGTAACTAATTTTAATGCACTTAGAATTTGACTTGAGCGGAATTTGTGCTTTTATATAAGTATATTCACAATTTACCATATAATTGAATTTTGCATATAACATAACGAACCATTACATCTCCTTTTTTCCTACTTATTCCATCCAGCCGGTGCTCCAACTAGGAATAATTATATGCTATATATGCTAACTAATGAAACCATTTACTGATGTTCTTCATTTTTGTATATGCTTATCTAAAGAGCTTTGATTCAAATGTATTATATTCGATAAATTGCTATAGTATTTTGGAGAAATCATTAAATGGTTATTTTAATTAGATGAGAATAAGGATCATTTAAAGGGATGAACTTTAAACTCTTGTACATCTTGATATAATATTATACACAATCACATCTTAAATTTGAAAGTGGTCTATAATCAGGAACTTAAATCACTCATAACATTAGGCCTTGCATTGAGCACAATTTTTTATGTTTTAATCAAGTTGTATGATTAAAAAGTACAGCCGAGCATCCAAGATACTTTCGGATAAGGTGATTATAAAAAATTTATATAGTCAAATTCGGTAAAGTCTCACATCTAGAAAGGCTAAATAGGAACCTTTTGATATTAGAACTTTTTTATATTTCAATTTAATTTCTGCAAGAGCTTTTTAATAATAATTCACAAGTGGACAAGAAATTTTGTGAATGAACGTATTAACCGAATACATTCGGCAAAAGAGGGTAGGACAACTAAAGAAATTAGGGGAACAAGAATCTAATTTACTTATTTCAACTTCACAAGAATTTTTGTACTTACCAGATTTTTGATTGTCCTAAAATTTTGATCTTTTCTAAGATATATAAGAACGTAACTTTAACGTGTTTAATTTACTGATCTGGCACATTTAATTTTGGTTTATATTCCCTCACATAGATGATATCTTTTATGTTAAGTTTAGCACCTTTATTATATTCTCAAATGTGTTCTCATTCACTAAAAGAAAGTATCAAATAGGTCACTTATCTGCTGCCTTTTTATTCTTTCCTATTGTACGATTTTGAACCAAATTTGATATGCTTTACAGTAAACTAGATAGTAATTTGATGCACAACTAAACGCATTTGATTTATTTTACTACGTCCAGATTAATATAATTATTTAAAATTTTGAAATATTAAAATTTAATAATATTTTAAGAACAAGTGCAAAAGATGGATATTTCTAATAAACCTAGAGCTTACGGACAAATGACCTTACTGGATTATTCCAGAAAATTGTGTTTTTCTATTTCATATGCAGGATTTCAAATCTTTAAAATTAACAAATTTTTGATATCTTATCATCAGAGGTGTTGCTGAATAATGATATATGGCTAAGATTCAAATTCAAGGGTGAAGTTATGTGGGTAACGACTTTGATAGGAAAGTAATTAATTCTTATATACATAAACAATTTTACATGAAAAACTATAGTAAAATAGATTAAACGGTTTTAGAACTAACATAGTGATCAACTTTTATACTACATGTACTTGAAAAATGAATTTAAAATAAAAATTATATGTCCATTTTATGTACTAAGCTTCAAAAGTTTTTGAAAATTTTAAGCTCTTTTGTGATAGTTATTATTATTTTAAATATGACATAGTTTCAATTGTAAATTTTCTTTCGCTATTTTGTAAATTTTCAAAATTGAGGAGATGAATTGCCCACCCTACTTAAACATGGCTCCACTGCCATGATTTATTAGATGCTACATAAAGGTTTTTCTATTTTTGAAAAATATGTAAAAATTAATTAGATTAATAACAAAGAGATTTATATATTTGTGAATTAGTTAGATGTTTAAATAAAGGGTTTGTCCTTATTATGAATTAGTTAGAAATGAATGAAGAAAAGCTTATCATGAAAAGATTAATCTAAAAGAGGTTATGGTAACATTAAAATACAAGATAAATGAATAATTCCCAAAAGTAGTGGGATATTAAAACTGAATCAAATTCCTATAACAAATCTATGCACCTTGAATATAGGTAATGAGAATGACTTTTTAGAATACTATTTATTATCTAAAACTTATCAATCAATTTGAAAATGAAAATCTGCATTATGATTTGATTACTCATGTTCTAAATTCGTTGATTATTCTATAATTCCACACGTAATTTTTCTAAGAATACAAAAATTCTAGAGCATTAGCATGTGATTAAAAATAATATATTAGAGATTTAACCATTTGTTTTTACTGTTCGTATACTAATGTTGTGTTTTTAGTGATTGATGTTTCAAGTGACATTAATGAAGTTTAAATGTGTTTCGAGGGGTTTAGAAGATAATTTTAAAATTCCTTTAGAGATGTTGACCATGAAATAATTAATCCTCAAGTTGATAATCATAGGATGTGAAAATTGAATATGTCAAATTTTGTACTTTGGGCCATTGATAGATGGCTCTACTTGAATAGTAGTATATCAAATGAGATATTTGCATTGCTTTAGAATAAATTGTAAGAATTGAGGTTATTTTCACTAAAAAATTTAAAATCCTATATACTCAAACTAAAAAAGTTCTTCTAAATTAATTCTGTAGATGGTGCTCCTTAAAAGGATTTTTTATTAGAAAAAAAATATTTAGCACATTGGTTCCCAGAGTGCTATTGAAGTTGGGGTATAATAGCGTATATGGGGAATAGCATAAAGGATATATAGGCCCCTAATATTTGGTGTTAAATTTTTAAATCTAAACATATTTTAACATTACTGATAAAGTTTTTAATTAATTTAAAAGGGATTAACATGCAAAATATATAGAATAGTACTAAAAATATTAAGAAATAAAACAATAGGAAACTTTACCTGTGCTTGTAACTCAAATAATATGCCATGGTTACAATAAAATGAAGCTAAAAAGTGGGTGAATGATGATATATAAACTTTTGGGTAGAAAATTTCTTTTTCCACTTGATTGTGAAATGAATATAGAACAAAATGAAGTAAGAGTCAGTAACATACATACACATATATACATATATATATACATACATACATACATACATATATATATATATACACATACACGTGTGTGTTTATGTGTGTCTCTGTGAACTCTTAAATCACAACTTGGTTTCTTCGTTTATCACTTTGTCCTAAACGTGAAAAACCTAAAAACATGCTAAAAGACTATCCCACCACATTCATTTGTGTATAATAAAACGGGTTACGTTACACCTATGGTTTGTAAACCTACAATCTACCTCTTATAGTATGGGTATTAAAAGGAGAGGACAAATTATAGGCTTGCAGTAAACTAGATAGTAATTTGATGCACAACTAAATGCATTTGATTTATTTTACTATGTCTAGATAAATATAATTATTTAAAATTTTGAAATATTAAAATTTAATAATACATTCAAAACAAGTGCAAAAGATGGATATTTCTAAAAAAACCTAGAGTTTATGGACAAGTGACCTTATTGGGTTATTCTAGAAATTTGTGTTTTGCTATATTCATATGCAGTATTTCAAATCTTTAAAATTGACAAATTTTTGATATCTTGCCATCAGAGTTGTTTCTCAATAATGATGGCTATGATTTAGATGCAAGTGTCACGGGCTCACTATTTTTAGTGCTCCCAAACCCGTGCGGCACTTAGGTTTTCACCCTAAGTCAGCCTTTCTCACACTCACAACAATAGAAGAGAGAGAATTGAGAGAAAATATAACTCTGTATATTCAAGGGCTGTTCAAAAGTGGTGTCAATTTTAAAGGACTGTCTCTAAATGCATATCTAGATGTGTAAAGAGACAAATTTCTGACGCCAAAATTAAATACCTTCAGGATAGCTTCTAGCCAATGAACATCTACAAGGTATAAGAGACATCTAGAGGGATTCCAAATCTACATGATTCTAGAGAAGTCTAGGATGTTCCTTCTTCTGGGCCAATCATTTGGACTTACTTTCATTTTGGGCCAAACCTCGTTTCAATGGGCGGACCGTGTCATTCTCCCCACCTATTCAGCAAAGATCTTAGCCATATATCATTATTCCAGTCTCTTATACACATCGTACCTTGTAAGAGATCCTGGGCTTGCAATACCGTTTGCGTACCTCTGGTACCTTTAGTATGCAATCCACCTCATGATCATACGAGGTCTTTGCTCCCATAGGTGCCCGTTGTGATAGCCCGCAGTTGGGGTCCTCGTCGTCCCCGGACGAAATTTTAGTTTCGAAGGGAGATCCACCTTGTACGCCATCTTCCCTACCCGTCTCACCACTTTGAACGGGCCCTCGTACCCTCGAGTTTTTCCTTCCTTGGCATATCCGAGAAGGCTCCTAGGAGCTGCATCGTGTTTCAATCCCTCTTTGATCCTGTCGGGCAACAGACTCTCAAGTTGGCTAGTGGCCACAAGCATTGTCTTTCGGCTCAAGGCGTCAACAGCAGAGTTGACCCTTCCCAGCTTATACTCCAGTCGTCTATTCTTATTCCTATAGTTTTTCATGTAAAATTATTTATGTCAAAAAAAATGCGTTACTTTTATATCAAAGTCGTTGTGCACATAGCAAGACCTTGGTGTCGGGATCAACTCGATCTCGTGGTCTATTTCTTTCTTTGGAGGCAATTCCTTGGCGACCCGTAGGCAGGTGGGTTGGCAAGATTTTTTGGCTAAGTTCGATTATAAACTGGAGTATAAGCTGGGAAGGGGCCTCATCTACCTTCTCGCGACCCTGAAGGTAGATGAGCTCTCCTCGAGAAGGGACGCTGCATATTTGGATGGCAGATAGGGTCTTGTGATCCCTTCCAGACTCCCTCTTTAGAGGTACCACGCATTGGTATTGAAAATCCAGAATGCATATGAAGTCGGCGAAGGGAAGTAGCATGGCACTAATGCGATCAAGAAAGTCAAGTCCTATCACAACATCATAATCATCAAGGGGGATTACCTCAAGTGAAGTCTTGCCCTTCCATTGCCCCATGGCTACATCCACGTTGCTTGCCACCATCCATGGATGGGGACCTCCTTGGTGTTGACGGTCTTCAAGGTGCCCATGCCTTTCCCCACTTGAAGGTTGAGTTTCTTGGCGACCTCGATCGAGATGAAGAAGTCAATAGCTCCAGTGTCCACAAGAGCACTGAGCTTGTGGCCCGCTATCTCCACGTCGGCGAACATCAAGCCTCTCTTCTTTTGCGACTTCTTCACCTTGATGGTATTTAGGATCCGTAGTGCACCCAATAGCGGGCCACAAGCTCAGTGCTCTTGTGGACACTGGAGCTATTGACTTCTTCATCTAGAAAAAGGTCGCCAAGAAACTACGACGGTTATAGTCTGTCTCTTATACACATCTCAGATGGTCGCTTGCCCTTGTCCTTTGCTGTGAACGACTTCCCCTCGTTCTTGGAAGGAGACTTCTGTATATGCTCCCCCACCAAATTCGTTGTTACTCTCCTTCACAATTTCCTTACCCTTTGGTTTGGAGAAAGTAGGCCTTTCCTTTGGCGGGGTGGACTTTTCCCGTGGCTTGCATGTTGAACTCCAAGAGAGACTCAGCCACCGTTATTGCCTTGGATAGATTATCCACATTCCTTCTTTCAAACAACCGGGTCCATGGCTTAAGTCCATCCATAAACTGGAAGAAGGCATCCTCCTCGCTCATACTTTGAATTTGTAGCATCAATTGGGAGAACTCTTTCACGTACTCCCTGACTTCACCCTTCATCTCCAGTCGGCAAAATTTTGCACGAGCGTCCCTCTCTGCATATTGAGGATAGAAGTAGCCGCGAAACTCGTCCACAAATTGATCCCAAGTAGTAATGGCAGTGCCACTACGATTGTCACTCCTACGCCGCCACCAAAGTAAAGCATAATCGGTCAAGTAGGATGAGACAAGATTTACCTTTTGCTCATCGATCCGAATTCCTGCATTCCAGAAATACTGCTCCATGGACCACAGGAAGTTGTCCACTACCTTGGCCTCCCTATGTCCACTGAACTCCTTGGGCTTTGGAGCCTCTGATCGGGATGTAGGCTGTAGCAGTCTCTTATACACATACACCGCTCCTATCAAGGCAATCAATTCTGTTTGGGTGCCTAAAACTCCTCCCGCATACTAGCAACTTGGTCTTGCTCCGTACGTATGGAACACAATCTCATCTTTGATGGACACCAATTCTGCCTCCAGACTTTCAGACCTCTGGGTCAAACCATCTGCCACAACATTCAAGGCACCCTGCATTTCTCCCCTAAGGTCTTCGTCCCTGGACTCGTCTCTTATACACATGCGTCGTATCCTCAACGGCGTCGCGGGTTTCTGCCATGGCCAACTCGAGATTCTCCACACGAGCAATGGCGACTGGCAGCACATCTCTCTATCAATCCAAACCCATATTCCTGTCCTTCTTTGTCTGAGGAATCTCCTCATGGGTCACGTCGGATGAAGTTCCAGCCATAGTGTCTTCTTGCCAAGCACTTGCTACAAAACTCGCTCTGATACCACTTGTCACGGGCTCACTATTTTTAGTGCTCCCAAACCCGTGCGGCACTTAGGTTTTCACTGGGCAGTCCTAAGTCAGCCTTTCTCACACTCACAACAATAGAAGAGAGAGAATTGAGAGAAAATATAACTCTGTATATTCAATTGCTCAACTTCTGAGGTGTGTTACAAATGAGGGGGTTGGCCCCTTTTTTATACTTGTAAGAGAAAATTCTAGAACCTACCAAATTAAATACAATCTACAAGATTCTAGAGAATTCTATACAAGGAATATTCCTTCTAGAGAATATTCCAAATCTACATGATTCTAGAGAAGTCTAGAATGTTCCTTCTTCTGGGCCAATCATTTGGACTTACTTTCATTTTGGGCCAAACCTCTTCGTTTCAATGGGCGGACCGTGTCACAAGGGTGAAGCTATGTGCACAACGACTTTGATATAAAAGTAATTAGTTTTTTTATACATAAATAATTTTACATGAAAAACTATAGAAGAATAGACGATTTCAGAACTAGCATAGTAATCAACTTTTATACTACATGTACTTGAAAATGGATTTAAAATGAAAATTATATGTCCATCTTTCTGTGCTAAACTTCAAAAGTCTTTAAAAATTTTATGTTTTTTTTGTGATACTTATTCTCAATTTTAAATATGACATACTATCAATTGTAAATTTTTCCTGACCTATTTCGTAAATTTTCATAATTGAGGGGATGAATTGCCCACCCTACTTAAACCTGGCTGCATTGCTATGATTTATAAGATGCGAAACAAAGGTTTTTCTATTTCCCGAAAGCACTTAAAAATTAATGAGATTAATAACAAAGAGGATTATATATTTGTGAATTAGTTATATGTTTAAATAAAGGGTTTGCTCTTATTAAAAAGTACTTAGAAATGAATGAAGAAAGGCTTATCATGAAAAGATTAATCTAAAAGATGTTATGGTAACATTAAATTACAAGATAAATGAATAATTCCCAAAAACAGTGAGATATTTGAATCAAATTCCTATAACAAATCTATGTACCTTGAATATAGGTAATGAGAATGACTTTTTAGAACACTATTTATTACCTAAAACTGGATTATCAATCAATTTGAAAATGAAAATCAGCGTTATGATTTGATTACTCATGTTCTAAATTCGTTGATTACTCTATAATTCCATACGTAAATTTTCTAAGAATACAAAAATTCTAGAGCATTAGCATGTGATTAAAAATAATATATTAGAGATTTAACCATATGTTTTTACTGTTCATATATCAATGTTGTGGTTTTAGTGATTGATTTTTCAAGTGACATTAATGAAGTTTAAATGTGTTTCGAAGGGTTTATAAGATAATTTTAAAATTCCATTAGAGATGTTGACCATGGAATAACTAATACTCAAGTTGATAATCATAGGATGTTAAAGTTTAATGTGTCAAAATTTTGTGCTTTGTGCCATTGATAGATGACTCTACTTGAGTAATAGCATAATAATGTTCAAATGAGGAATTTGCATTAGAATAAATTACAGGAATTGATATTATTTTGACTAACAATTTTAAAATCTTATATGCTCAAAATAGAAAAGTCCTTCTATTTGGCACTACCATTAATTTTGTAGATGGTACTCCTTAAAAGGATTTTTTTACATGAAAGAAAATATTTAGCACATTGGAGTGCTATTGAAGTTGGGGTATAATAGTGCATATGGGCCATAGCAAAAAGGATATATAGGCCCCTAATCTTTGGTGTTAAATAATTAAGTCTAAACTTATTTTAACATTAATGGTAAAGTTTTTAATTTATTTAAAAGCGATTAACATGCAAAGTATATAGAGTAGTACTAAAAATTTAAGAAATAAAACAATAGGAAACTTAACCAAGGCTTATAACTCAAATAATATGCCATGGTTGCAATAAAATGAAGCTAAAAAGTGAGTGAATGATGATATATAAACCTTTGAGTAGAAAATTTCTTTTTCTAGTTGATTGTGAAATGAATATAGAACAAAATAAAATAAGAGTTAAACATGCATACAAACATACATATATACACACACATACTTATACATACATACATATATGTATGTATGCATGTATGTATGTTTATATTATACATGCATACATAAATGTGTATATATATATATATATGTATGTGTGGATATATATATGTGTGTGCATACATACATACATCTACATATATACATACATACATACATGTATATATATATATATACACCTACATACATTCATATATATATATATATATATATACATGTATGTATGTATGTATATATGTAGATGTATGTATGTATGCACACACATATATATATATACACACATACATATATATATATAATACATATAGTACATACACACACATATATATGTATATATGTATGTGTGTGTGTCTCCTTGAACTCTGAAATCACAACGTCGTTACTTCGTTAATCATTTTGTCCTAAACACGAAAATCTAAAAACATGCTAAAAGACTATCCCACTACATCCATTTGTGTATAATAAAAAGGGTAAATTATAATCAACCCATTTATGGTATGGTTAACGGTTACGTTACCTTTATAGTTTGTAAATCTACAATCTGTCCCTTATAATATACATCGTTTGAGTATTAAAATGAGGGAACAGATTATAGGCATGCAAACTATAGGAGATAATGTAAATATTAGTCAAATACAAGAAGATTCCTTCCAATTTACAATAATAAAAATTGTCAACAAAATTTATGTAATTATGTGTGGATTTAATAAGATAATTAGCAAGTGCAATTTTATTACCTTACCTGTAATCCAAGTAAGTTAATGAAAATTAATTGCTAAGGGCAAAGTAGTTAATTAAAAAAATACAAATGTATACGAACTAGTTGTGTAAATCTTTTTTTTGTTTTTTTATAGTATGATGTTTATGAGATTCAATAACATAGGCTGAAAATTATGAAGATAACAAAATGATACACATGAGCCAAGACGTGCAAAGCACGTACACCTAACTAATTTTGTCAAAAGGAGCAATAATACTGAGTTAGATTTAATATAAGGATTTAAGTAACTAAAAAATAACTTAAGGCACTAAAATGATAGTAACTTCAAATGTTAAGGGAATAAACTAGTGAAATTAACCCTTAATTAACGGTAAATTACTCTTACTTTTCCAAACATGTGTCAGACTTGCGAGATTTATTTGCTAGTTTTTGAAGTTAGAGCAACAGTTTGTCAGGTAATTATATGGAAATTACACAATATTACAGCTCCTTCAGTACTTTGTTTTTCTCTCTTGTTTTTTTCGTTTGTTTTCAAGAGGTATCAAAGACGGAGAAAATATTTGACCATTAGTTTATAGGGTAATTTTATGGTCTCGTTAGAGTGTTGTACATACTGCGTTAAGGTTTGTACTATATAAGTATTTAAATCACATGATATTATATTGTACAATTATTTAAAACATTATAATAAGTATAACCATTCAAAACATAACAATGTGGTAAATTACCGTACCATAAAATTTTCCCACTTTATATTCCATTAGTTCTCGAGGCACACTCGATGTGTGTGCGAAGAGAAAATTCTGTATAATTTGAACAATTTTGTGAAACAAAAAACTATTACATTTTGTGGATCAACATTATTAAAATAACATTTATTAATTTTGAGTATGTCGTTGAAGTTATTTCCAATTATTTATTAGGGCAATACCCGATACGTGCTCTTATAAAAGATGTGTATAAGGAAGAAAAAAATTATTAGGTATAATCACTTTTTTTAAGCGTGAATAATTTTAATTTGATCATGCTTATTTAAGAACTAAATTAAGAAAAAATATATTGATCATGTAATCATTTGTGACCTCAGATTGCATCACACAAATGTCAAAAATAAAGTTACAAAAATAATTATATAGATGGCATAGTTGTTGTAATATTTCTTACGTAAATAATAAAAAAAAACCGAAGTAAATGGAGTAAATGTTAATATTACTTAACACACATATCAGTAAAGGAAAAAACCTGTGATAATGAAATTTCACACTTGCTAAAGCATTTTAAAACTTCAAGATGCAAAGATATTTTGTATTGCCAATATTAATTTTTAGTATTTAATGGAGTTAGAATTGGATACCTACTTGTTTATTAGAGTTAAACAATTGGGTGATGAAATGGGATTTGTTTTGTGCTCTCAATTCATTAATGAATTAAAAAAAAAAAAAACACACACACACACTTTTGGCAGTTTGGATTGAAGTAATTTTTAATTAATGTCTACAATTTGAAGGAAGCAACTTTCCAATATATCAAGCAAAATCTGGGTGGAAATGCAGTGCAATATCATGCAGTGATAGTGATCCACTCCTACAAGACTCTCTTCTTATTCTAAATCAAAAATATTATTCTCTCATCCAATCCTAATTTGCCCATAAATTGAAGTAAATATCAGTTATCTCCCATCGCACACACATACAAAAACTACTAAAAAATAATATTTTTTGATGAGGGTAAAATAGGATAGACATTAAATTTGATATGCCATGTCAGTAACTTGGGTTTAGACTTTATATAGAAAAGAAATTTAGTCAATTCATAGTTTATATATAGATTATCCTTTCATAAATAATGGATAAACGGGTATAAGGATAAAAACACATTTTTCAAAAGGCAATGCGAAAGTTGAAATTTATATACCATTGGAGAAATTTTTATCAAAGCAAATTTCAACTATGTAATTGTAACTAGCATTTTTTTGGTTCTCTATCATTATTGAAATTAAGCCAAACCTGAGTTGATTTGGCCCCGATTGAGGTTGTGGTGTTTGGTAAATATGCTTCTCTAACTTTAAGAGTAGAGCTTTTAATCTGAAAAGTACTTTTATCATAATTTCAAAATTAGTATTTTTAGAATATATTTTATTTTTAAATAATTAAAGATAAAATTTAATCATTTTATCATAAATTTAAAACTACATAAAAATATAAATACATTTTAAATATTCAAATCAAATATAAAAAAATTACTTATTCAAGTTTAATGCCAAACAATAAATTAAAATACTTATTAAGCAATTTTTTAAAAGCTCTATTAGATAAAATAATTTGTAATAAGTTATCGCAATCCCGGACAGTATCTTATTATGACTGAAATTAAGCTGAACATTTCTATAAGATATAACTTCGGTTCCCGTCCAATACCAGTTCTGGCAAGAAAAAAAAAATCGAAATCTAATTAAAGGATCTGCAAATCTTTATCGAAGTTTTCCTTTTTCAATTAATTTGTGAAGAACGAAGAAATTCAGTAATTTAACTTACTTTGAAAGGAATATTGGACCAACATAGGTGAAAAACACAGTGTCCGTAACTGGGTCAACGTCTAAACCATCGGGCAGATCAGTGGGCACGCCAACCAAGTCAGGGTTATTAGGGTCAAGATGAGTTGCAAGTCCTCCCTCTGGTCCGACCACCATAGGGCCCTTACGAGCGTCATTAACAAAAAGTTCACCAGTTCTATGGTTGAATGCCAGACCCATTGGCCTTCCACATATTGGTTCAAGATCTATGTCGGTACTACCATCACATTGTTCCTTGGTCCTGAATCACAGATTATTTGTGCGATTGATAAAACTCATAAATTTCAAAATTACAATGAAATCTAATGTTACGTGTTAATATACGCACCATAGACAAACTGATAGGTAGATTCAATCTAAAGATCATACCTTGAAGATCTAAATATATCACTATTACTATGAGTAATATGACTGAATTTAAATTATAAGATCCACCGTATAATTACAGAGTCCATTTTAAAATTTTTTACCATACGCCCTCTGCACTTGCTAGGATATATAATAGAGAGATGCAAATTTAAGATTTAATTTAACAAAATGATTACCTCTTAGCAGAAGTTGTGGCAAAATCGACAAACCCTTTTTCTGGTCCGAGATATTTCACAACTCTTCCATCGCTGACGCCAGTGTAAGGTCCATAGCCCTTGGAATCGAATGCGAAGGATTCACCTCCATGGGCTGGAAGCACAAGCTTTTTGAAGTTATCAAGTCTTAAAGATTCAGCTGCCTGTAAAGTAGAGAATAGCAGTATGACAGCCATAACAGTTGCAAGAAATCTGGGAGTCATGTTTTGAATACTTTCGTGAATAATTGCATGTACGATTTTTAGACCAAGTACAGCAGGTGATATACGAGAGAGATCCGAATTTGTAATCTGAATACTATATTACTAGTGTTTGATGAAATGTTTCTTTATTTTTTAATTGAAGATGAATTCTTTCTTTCTTTTTTTTTTCTTTTTTTTTTTTGGAATTAAAGAAGATGAAGTGTTGTACTGGTACGGTACTTGTATAGATTGTGGAGAAATATTTAAATAGACGTGATTTTTTAATTTTATAATATTTAATTTACAAAATAAATTTTATAAATAGGATAAAAAATCATGTCTATTTAAATATTAAAATTTAATTTTAATCACAAAATCTATATAGAATTCAAAATTTGGTGTATGTTAGTATTTTCTTAGATTGTGGACCATAGAATTGATCTTATGGAATGGGAAAATCGAGAGTTGCACGCGACCACATTCGGGAAAATTTCTTCAAATTGATTCTCAATGTTTTAAGCCAAAAGGAAATAATTAGGAATATCAGTTTTTTACCTCATTTCTAGATATATATCATGTATTATAGATTTTAAGAAATAAATAAATAAGATTCTTTAAAATTTAGTTTTGACTGTAAAAATTTTAGATAATATTTAAAACTAAATTTATTTAAATATTTTCCAGATTTTTAAAATGGGTTGTTTCCATATGACATGGTCTTACCAACTACAAAAAAAACGTGAAAGTCACGTTTGGGAGGGATAAGCAGTGAGGGAAAGATAGAGAAAAATAATTGAAGAGCTAACACTCCTTGGTTTGAGACAATCAATTTTGTGAAATTTTTTGAATTAATTATCTGTGTGAATAATATTAAAGGTCGAACGTCTGTACAGCTTGTGGATGCTGGGCGGAAAGACAGGGAGCAAAGGTAGCAAAGGAGGGATAAGGGAGCAACAGTCAAAAGAAGGCAAGGGATTCTTGTAGGACGGCATAGTGCAAAGGTAGAAATGATGAAAAAGTGAAGGTATAAAGGGGAATGGGGTATAAATAGTATGAGACCCTTTCGTCTCAAATGTTCTTTAGTTGTGAAAAATGTAAGTTTTTGTCTCGAAATTGGGGAAAAGACGAAGGGTTAAAAATTTTTGAAACACGGGTTGACTTTTGAATGGAATAATAAAAGCGGGATAAGAAAACAAACCGTTTTAAAGTAAAACATCAAAAATACAGCACAATAATTGCAATAATGTGCTGGTGTAGTGCATGTAATAATAGTGCATGGGGACTTGGAAAGCGGAAAGCACAATGTGGGAGTAATCATTATGACAACGGCACGCTTCATGAGGAAACTCGTTGTTATGGGAAAAGGAAAGAAACCTAGGGCTTTGTGTTGAATATGCCTAGTGAAATTCAGGGTTCGTACAAGCTACGGCTCAAGGAATTTGCCTCCCAATTCGACACGTTACAGAGTTAAGAGCCGAGCTTCGGTGTCGCTGCCCGAAAAAAGTTGCAGAGGACTTACATTGACTGATTTCGGCTCGACTCCGACCCTAAGGTTCGATACCAAGCCGAGGGGACGAGTGATGATGCTCAAGATTAGCACATGGAACATTTTCCAAGATTTTTCTAGAAATGCTTACGTGGCAACCTCATTAAGGACAAATATGTAATTTATACGTAGGTTCAGTTTGTGAAATAGTAGCCCAGCTCACGAGCCACCCTCGCAAATTGGGATCGATCATTACTGTCGATCTAAAGAGTGGGTCGAAACTGAGTGCTTCTCGAGGTGTAGAGGGCCAAAAAAGAGTCAATTGATACTTGGGCCCAAGGTAAGTCCCAAGACCCAGCCAACCTTTTCTCCCCCCTCGGGACTATACTTTCTACCTCTTGAAAAGTTAAACATAAAATAGTTAGGTAGGGATTACAACGCTACGGTAGAAGAAAAAAGAAAAAAAGTATAAGGGAAAAGAACCTTACCATAGGCAGTAATGAATTTCTTGCTTAAGGAGAGATTCCTTGAAGTGTCCTAGGGGTCCTCATCAATGAACCCGAGCCTGAGGGTTGTGATGGTGATGAGGTAGGAGTGATTGAGGAAGAAGAGTCCAGTCTCGAGAGGACTGTTAAGTCTAAACCCTCGTGCATATTTGTTCCTTTGCTTATGCACTTTATTACGAATCACTTGCTTTTGTGTGAAAAGGGATTCTGATTATATTCCTTGATAATATTTCTTCAAATTCATAATATTTCACATTTTAGGAATAGGATCCCCTTTGATATCAACAAGCTTATAACAGCCCCGCCTGTGAGCTTCTATCACACGATAAGGGCCTTCCAAGTTCGGATCTAACTTTCTCGTCCCTTCAACCCAGCTCGCTTTATTTTTTCGAAGCACCAAGTCTCTAGACCGCAAGTATCTATGCTTAACTCTAGAGTTACAATGTCCAGTCGTGATTTGCTTATACTTAGCTTCTCGAAGATATGCATCCAATCTTCTCTCCTCCAACAGATCTTAACTGGTTCTTATGGCCTTGTCGTTTTAATCTAAGTTACATAGTGCTATCGGGCTGAAGGTAACCCAATTTCTACAGGAATGATAGCCTCGGAACTATAGAATATAACCAGACTAAATGGTGTATTTCCATTAGTTGTTCGATGAGTGGTTCTGTATGCCTATAGGACACTGGAGAGTTCCTCTATCCACACACACTTGGCCCATTCTAGTCAAGTCTTGAGTCCCATCAATAAGGTTCGATTGTAGATTTCTATCTGTCCATTCTCTTGCGGATATGCCACTAAAGTAAAGTGCTATTTTATGCCGAGATTAGAGCATAAACTCTTGAAAAGTTCCCTTTCAAATTGTTTTCCATTGTCCGATATAAGGCAGAGGGGATTCTAAACCGGCAAACAATATTCTTCAAAAAGAATTTCTCCATTGACTTCCCGGACACCAAGGCTAGAGGTTCGGTTTCAATCCATTTGGTGAAGTAGTTGATGCTACTACCAAAAATTCAATCTCGCCTACTTCTGTTGGAGGTAGACCCAAAATATCTATTCCTCATTGAGTGAATAACCAAGGGCTCTGGATAGAGACTATGTCTGATTCGAGTCTTCGGGGAATAGGTCTATATCGCATGTATTTGACACTGATGGTACTTCCGCACTAGATCATCTACATCCAAATATAAAGTGGGCCAATAATATCTTGCAAGCAGGATTTTGCAAGTCAAGCTTCTTGGTCCAATATGACTTCCACATATGTCCTCGTGTACTTCTCTTAACACATAGTTAGCCTCAGATGGTCTGAGGCACATTTATAGTGGGCATAGATAAGTTTTTTCTATATAGAACTCAATCAAATCAGTGTATATTTTATGGCTCTATACTTAATCTTTCTAGCCTCGATTGGGTCTTTAGGAAGCTTGTCATTGACAAGGTAATTTATTATAGGCTCTATCCATCCGAGGTCCGAATGGATATTTATGACTCTCTCCATGGGATTTACAGATCTGAAGTCTTGGACCTCCATTAATATTTCCTTTATTAGGTGTGAGTATATTGCCAGGCTAACTTTGACAATGCATCGGCATGTGTGTTTTTTGCTCGATGAATTTTATTTATATCTGCTTTCTTGATAAATATTTTGACATCCAGTTCTTCACCTCGGATAGATACTTCTTTAATATCACGCCTCGGGCCTCATAGTTTTCCAAACTTTGATTCACAGCTAGTTGCGAATCAAAATGTATCTTTATTGTCCAACCTCCCATTTGGTGAGCCATTCTCATCCCGCAGATGAGTGCTTTGTATTCAGCTTCATTGTTCGTTGCTGGAATCCGAACCTTCTAGCGTATATGAGATAATCGCCTTCCGGTGACCTAATTATAATTCATGTTCTAGCCTCAGATTCGCACGAGGCTCCATCTATGTGAAGCTCTCATACCAGATCTTCTTTGAGTTGAAGCTCCTTCAATTAGTCCACTGCCATGATTAGTAATTTCTCAGTTTCATAGTTTTCAGCTTTTAAATCAGCTAGAACTTGCGCCTTGATTGCCATCCAAGGTTTGAACTCAATATCGAACTCAAATAGTTCTACAGACCATTTTAACATCCTTCCCGAAGTGTCGGGCTTGCTCAATATATTAATATTAATGGAAGTTTGTTAGGACAATTATTTTGTGCTCGTGAAAGGATGACCTCAGCTTCCGAGCTGAGATTACCAATGAAAAGGCAGCTTTTTCGATGAGTGTATAGTTCTTTTTTGGTTTTTGAAGCACTTTGCTCACAAAATATATGGGGCACTGCTTGCTATACTCGTCCTCTTTTAGTAGGACTGAACTGATTGCCAGGTCTGCAATTGAAATGTAAAAGTACAGTGGCTCTCCTTTTTGAGATGACACGATCTTCGACAAACTACCTAACTATCTCTTAAACTCTTCAAAGGCCTTTTGAGTTTCTTCTGTCCATTGAACGTTTTCCGTTTTCTTTATAAGCTGGAAAAATGTCAGGCCTTGTTCTGTTGACTTGGACAGAACCAACTTAGGGCTGCCATTCTCTCAGTGAGTCTTTGAACTTTTTTTACCAAGGCGGGAGTCATCATCTCAATTATAGCCTGTACTTTTTTAGGGTTTGCCTCAATTTTTCGATGGGAGACTGATTAAGAGACTTGGAAACCCCTAATATACACTTCTTGGGGTTCAACCTCATCCGAATTGATCTTAGTGTCTCAAATGTCTCTCTAAAATCTCCTAAAGGTTCTTTGAAGGTTCAGTTTTTTACCACCATATCATCTATATACACCTCCATATTTCAGACTTGAATGCTTTATTGAAGAGCCTCTGGTATGTGGCTCTCCCATTCTTTAGTCCGAAGGGCATCATAGTATAACAATACGTGCCTCGGTTAGTTATGAAGGAGGTTTTCTCTTCGTATTCTCTTTCCATGTAGATCTGGTGGTACCACTTAAATGCATCTAAGAAATGTAAAACATAAAATTCAACAAAAGAATCGACTACTATATCGATGCAATGGTACAAGTAACTATCTTTTATACAAGCTTTATTGAGATCAATAAAGTCTTGGCACATATGCCAAGACGAATCTTGTTTAGTTACAAGGGCAGGATTACAAAGCCAGGTCGGATACAATACTTTTCTAATGATTTTGGCCACTAAGAGCGGACAATTTTATCCACATCAGCTTCAATTACTAGGCTACGCTCTGGACCGAAGAGGCATTTTTTTTGCTTGATTGGTTTGTATGTTGGATCTACACCAACCTTATGCTCGATAATTTCTCGAGGAATACAAGGCATATCCTCAACAATCCAGGCAAACACGTTCTTGTACTTGGCAAGAAGTATGAAGAGAAGAGCTTTGAGTTTTGTTGGTAGGATCACACAAAGTTTTATTTTTCTGTCTGGGATGCTTGGGTCCAGCGGTATCTTCTCGATGGGCATCTCGTCTTGTGGCTCAATTTTGGCTTGTCCCTTCATCTTAGGCTCGGGTAACTCTAGAATCTCTGACATGCTACTTGGTGACCTCGCATCTTCCCCTTCCATCCTTGGGTCAATCATTGGCTCTTTTGGAATGTCCGAGGTGGATGGAGCGTCAAAGGTTTGCAAGAATGCTTTATCAGTGATAGACATGGTCTGCGATTGGGACTGCAAAGACATCATGTAACAAACTTGAATCTAGAAGCCTCCAGTTGGTTCCCAATCGCTGTACCTTCTGTCCCATCCCTCGACATAAATTTGATTCCAATATGGAACACGGAGGGCAGGATCCTATATGTGTATTGCGTGGGTCGGCCAATGATCATGTTATAGAAACTATCCTTTTTGGTCATCTCAATCCTGTGCTTCGGGATTCCAAGAGTTAGAGGGAGCATTATTTGAGCTTCTGGCATAACAGAGTCACCTGTGAAGCCTACCAGAAGGGTTTTTAAAAGTATTTATCCGGGAGGAATCCATATGCATCTTTTCTCAAGTATTCCAAAAAATGATATCAGTCGAGCTCCCAGTGTTTACAAATACTTTATGCATCTCGTAGCCACCCACTTGTACATGAATTACAACGGGGTCATTGTGTGGCATACGGCTGGGAACAGGATCCTCTGATGTATACCCGAGGCTCATGAATGGTTTAAGGAGCTTGTCCCGATCCTTGCCAGGGGGTACATTTGTTGCATATTTCTTTCTTGCATATTGTTATGGCGTTTCTAATTTGAAGACTCTCTAGCAGATGGTAGTGCAGGCTGGCTTGATAAACCTGCACCAGTAGCAGGAGTGGTGGAAACTAACCCCCTCAAGAAAGTTCCGAGCTCTGCAAAAGGATAAGTGCGTCCGTTCGGGGTTTCCAAAATATATTTAAAAAAAGAAAAAATAAGAAAGAAGAAAGAAGAAGAAAAACACCTTTGTGATGATCGTAGTCCTCAAGGACACAATGAGAAGGGAATAGCCTAGTTCAGGCCAAAATATTGTTGGAAAGGATGGCCGGCTGGTTGTGATAGTCTATTCTAAGATTAGACTCAATGAGCCTCCTAGCATCATCAGAGTTCAGGTGAGAGGCATTTTTTGTTCTTAAATTTTCTTTTACAAGGTTCCAAGGACCTCAGGGCATAGGAGGGTCGAGATAACGGACAAAGAAGAAAGATTTCTTCCAGTCATAAATGGAAGAGGGGTTCCCCGAGGTGAGCTATTTACCCAGGGCTCGGAGAGAAACATAGACAAAAGCCCTTCATCAGGGAAAGTTTTAATAGCATTCTAAAAGTGTCCAAGGACAGAGGGACAGTATACAATCTACAAAGGAAAGAAAATCTGGCTACAAGCCGGATGGCATTGGGAGTCAGTTGGGATACGCTAATATCCCAACGGTCAGAAAGTTGAACGAAAAGTAGGGCAATAGGGAGCCTCAGCCCAGCCTCGAGTTGCTCCTAGTATACTGTTTAGTAACCAGGAAGGGGCAAGTGGCCTCGATCCTTGGATGTGGGGAATTTGATATGTACATTCCTAGGGAACCGATAAAAGAATTTTATGTCTTCGAGGTCGAGGGTGTCTGGGGTATTTAGGGTCTAAAGGTTAGGATAGTCATTATGAGGGGGCTCGGCCGAAGGAGGTTCGGAAGGAAAGTTCAAAGGGACTGCTGCGAGGAAGGCTTCATCAAAAGGGTTAAGCAGCCTATCGACTTCGTTTAAAGGGGAGGAGGACTAGGGAGTGCTAATTAGAAAGGAATGAGTGAACTGTACCAGCCATTTCTTCTGGTCGAAATGCTTGAAAAAATCAAAAAAGCTTGGACTTTGCTGGGAAAGGCGACGAACAGCGGTTGGCTGAAAGATGGGCGGTGTTTCCTGGGCGAGCAAATGTAGGAAAGGAATGAGAAAGGAGCAGCAGACAGTAGCAGGCAGGGGATTGTCACAGGAAGGCAAAGTGCAAAGGTTGAAATGGTG
Source organism: Cinchona pubescens (assembly GCA_025175665.1). NCBI lineage: Eukaryota > Viridiplantae > Streptophyta > Magnoliopsida > Gentianales > Rubiaceae > Cinchona > Cinchona pubescens. The sequence goes on from JANKKI010000152.1 coordinate 826,068, forward strand.
AAAAAGTGAAGGTATAAAAGGGAATAGGGTATAAATAGTGTAAGGCCCTTTTGTCTCGAATGTTCTTTAGTGGGGGGAATTTTAAGTTTTTGTCTGGAAATTGGGGGAAAAACGAAGGGTTAAATTTTTTTGAAATACGGGTTGACTTTTGAGTAGAAGTAATAAAATCGAGAAAAGAAAACGAAGCATTCTGAAATAAAAACATAAAAAATACGGCACAATAAATGCAATAATGTGTTGGTACAATGCATGCAATAATAGTGCATCGGGACTTGGAAAGTGGCAAGCACAATGTGGGAGTAATCATTGGAACCATGCTTGACAATAACAGTATGCTTCATGGGAAAACTTGTTGTTATGGGAAAAAGGAAAGAAACCTTGGGCTTTGTGTTGAAGATGCCTGGTGAAGTTCGGGGTTTGTAGAAGTTTCGGCTCGAGGAATTTGCCTCTCAATTCAACACATTACAAAGTTAAGAGTCAAGCTTCAGCATCGCTGCTCGGAAAAAGTTGTAGGGAATGTACATTGACAGATTTTGTCTTGGCTCCGACCCCAAGGTTCGGTACCAAGATGAGGTGACTAGTGATGATGTTCAAGATTAGCGCATGGCATATTTTCAAAGATTATTCTAGAAATACTTACGTGGCAACTTCATTAATGATGATACTCAAAATTAGCACATGGCATATTTTTCAAGATTATTCTAGAAATACTTACGCAGCAGCCTCATTAAGGGCAAATATGTAATTTACACATAGGTTCAGTTAGCGAAACAGTGGCCCATCTTCTCTCATGTGTATCTATAAATAAGGGTTTTGGATGCTAGAATTGTATGTGATACTTTTGTTCCAATTGAAAGTTTCTCTCAAAACAATTTCTGAATTCTCTCTTCAGTTATCTACTTTCTCCCTCTACAAACTTTTCACTTCATCAAAAAAAGGACCTACCCGAAAAATAGGAGATTTTATCGCGATTTTAAGTTATAATCTCTATACTTTTCTTGTACTACGCATTAATTAATCAAGGTGATCAGTAGTTGGAAGTAAAAAATTTAAATTCTACTGCGTGTTATATCATTTACTTTCTTACAGGAATTACTAAGTGCATCATCTTTTCCCATTCTGCCTGATTTGGGGTCTGCTTTGAGCTAAACCACATTTTTTTTTTCAATCACCTTAGTCGATGTTATTGTGCTTCTGATTTCTTTCCCAGTCTTGATGTTCATCCTCATACTAATTGGTGGTTTCTAGCTTACTAGGTGAATGAATTCAAACCATTGTAATCAACTTTAATGTAATTTTCCTTCTGCAAGTGCTACTTTCACCACACTAAGAATGTGGTCTTTTCCTGTTATTTCATTACAGATGAAATCAAGTAAAGCTCTCCAGTGCCTTACTTTGTTTCTCGGTAGAAAATCTGTTGGATTGGTCCGTTTTTCTCCTTGTTTCTAACATTCAAGTACCAGCTACTTCATTCAGGCAAACATGTTATGATGTCATGATCTTCCAAATCCAATGCCCATTCTTTCAAACACAAACTCTTGGTAGTGTCTTTTAGGAAACTTGACTAAAATCAAAAGATACTTGCTTTCATCAAATTAAATGCCTGTTTTAGATACCTAAGCTACAACTAATAAAAAATAATAAGAAAATTTTCATTCATTCAGTGCATTACTAAAGTTCTTCTAAGAATGTGCTCATGACCCATACAAGTAACAATAGTTTTAAGTAACTAAATAAAATTTATATAGTTGACCACTTTATAAATTATGTTTCTTAAAACATTATGTATTTGCTTGAAGTAGGCAGATTAAGACTGCTCTTCAGTGAGTGACTAGTTAAACTAGCTAAAATCCTCACAGGAGACTCTGGAGCTGTTTCAAGTCATCAGTAGTAGGACCTACTTAATCCAAATAGTATCAATATCACTGAATAAGACGAAATTAAGCAATGACATGGTTTAGCCAATAGCTATATTTAAACCAAAGGTTTCATACATCTCTACTATCACATAAAAAAAATGATAAGATAAATTGACTTATGGTTGAAGACAAGAAATGACTTGTGCTTGCTTCTTGAAATTCTCCTGGTCAAAGAACTAATGTCCACAACATCATTTGATATATAGCAACTGAAATACTATCAAACAATGGCAAAGCAAACTCCGAGTTAGACACTCTCTTTGTTATTCTGTGTTTCTTTTCATTCGATGTCGTGTCATTTGCTATTCTCTGAAGATATGTGAAGTACATATAAGATTAATTATTTCAAACACATTCTCCCTAGGCTCAATTAGTTAGGGGTTTCATCTTGACCCGTCGACCCGAAAAATGTGTTGATCCGATTCGAACCGAACCAGAAAAAGAGGCCACTGTACCCGAACTGTATTCTGAAAACAGATCGAGTAGAGGGTCGGGTCACTCAGGCTGAGGGTTGGGTAGTGGGTTACATTTTTGTGATCCGTTGGGTACCCGACCCGGTCCATTTTTGGGGTAATTTTGTAAATTTGATTAATAGGGTTTCATTAGAAATTAATACTTACTAGGGTTATTGGCAGCCTCTCACCTCTTCTTTTCAATTCCTTGTCTACCCTTCTTCTTCCTCCTTAATCATCTCTTCCCTTTCTCTTCCTCGCATCCTCATTTCTCACACTCTCGTCTGTTGAGATGTATTTTGTGATTTAGTTGTTGTTGCTATTGGCTTGTTGCTACTTGTTAGTTTGTTACTATTGGGATGTATTTTGTGACTTAGACTTAATTGTTGTTGATTTAATTGTGAACTTATTTTGTCTAACTATCATTCTTTAAATTTTTATATTTTGTTACTAGTGAGGGTTGGCTACTTGATCAACCCGACCCTCTTTTGCGGGTACCCGACTTTGTAGGTATCTAGAACTATGGACCGGATAGATGGTCAAAATTTTCTTGATCTGGTCAGCAAGAATCGGGTATCTGGTACATGAAAACCCCTAAAATTACTCATTTCCTAGTATTGTTACTGTTTGACCTTAAATATTTAGCCACAATGTATTGCATCATTCAAAGCTTTGCACCCGGTGGTGCATGAACAATTTATTAGTTCATTCATGAATTATTCAAAGCATTGCACCTGGTGGTGCATGAACAATTTATTAGTTCATTCATGAATTTTATTGTTGAATATAAATATCCCACATTAGTTAGTCAAAAGATCCTGAACTAATTAATAAGTTTCACGGGTCAATCCTTCATTCATGAATTTTATTGTTGAATATAAATATCCTACACTGATTAGCCAAAAGATCATAAACTAATTAATAAATTTAATGGGTCACTCCACTCATTGCAAATTGATTTTGTGATACAAATCTATATTTTTTAACATGGTATCAGAGTTAGTTTCAATTTTTTCCCTCAACCAAACCCAATATGTCATGGTTCTCTCTAGCCTTGGGCACTCATCTCTCGGGGAACTCAACCAACCAAAGTCACGGGTTATCTCTAGTACCAGACACTCGACTAACCCAAATTACGTGATTTGTTAGTTTAAAGATTTTGAATTAATTAATAAGTTTCATAGTCCACGCCACTCTTTGCTAGCCACTTGACTCTCTCTATTTATTAATTTTGAGATAAAAATACATATTTTTCAACATCTATCATGTGATGACAAGTAGAGACTAGGATACTCTGATACTCTTGAAGACCTAAAAGCTCACGCACCCACTGGCTTTAAGAAATGCGACAAAGATATCTTGGTTAGGAAAATTCTGCAATGGGTTTAAGAAATATGAGGAGAGGTGTGTTCAACAAATGATGGGTTGACACATGGGCAGCTATTTTCAGTGCACCATTATGGACAAGACTAATGAAATGATTATTGGAACTTTTGAACCGGTTTGGAGAGATTAGTATCAATGATAATGGGGTTCATAAGACATTACAGAAGCTATTAAAAGTAGTAGTGACTGCTTATTACTCAAATTGTACAATGAAGAGAAGCAAAATATTTATACGGTTAATATCTCATTTAATAGTGATTTAGTATTATGGTTTTAATATTGAAGCATTTCATTTAATAGTCACTTAGCATTATGTGTTCAATATAAATTGGGAAAAAGTTCTACAAAGTGAAAACTTATTATATTTCATTTTAAAAATAATAAATAAAATTCGTAGTAATTAGTGTTGGGCAGGCAAATATGTTTTTATGGTCAGGTTTTCATCATTACTCAAATGCATTTTCTAATCACCTTTATATTTGAAATGCATCACATTTCAAAAGTAACTACAATATTATTCTAAAATTAGTCACCCAAATAGAGTCGTCTTATTCTTTTTTGGTTATTGTTTTTTGTTGTTTACAGCCCACAAAAGAGTACACTTTGTAGACACCTATTTTTTAAATATTATTTTTTCTATTTGTTAATTTTCATTATAATTTTTAGGAAATAATATTTTTGAAAAAAATACGAAGATTTATGTCTAGTTCTTCTTATGCCTACCATTGGCCATTCCTATCTCGATATCTAAAATTCGCCTTTATTCCCATCTTCACCTCTATTCCCATCTTCACCTCTATTCCTATCTTATTCTAATTTTATCTGTAGTTCTCAAAACCCCTATAAATACCTCACTACTCCTTTCCATTTGATTCACCATCGACACATTCATTCTTCACATCATTCTCACTCCCTCATAATCACACAACTCATAGACTAGTGAAATTCTATTAGAAGAATAATCCACAATTTTTGTAAGGAAGAAAAGAAGGAGTTGTCATAATCATCATAATCAAGGTCCAGATCTTGTCATTCCCACTGTCTAAATTCGTCAAAAATTTTGTAAGTTTTTATTTAATTTTGTAAAATATTTATGATATGAGAATAAATAATTGCTCATTTATCTGACTTCATATGATCCTTGACTTATTCTGAATTCTCTTGACAAATATGTTCTTCGTATGTTTGCATATGAGTTCGTGAATTTACGAAAAAAAGAGAAAATTTAGTTTAATTTCGACTAATGTATTTTATCCTTTTTATTTATTTGATTTTTTTTTCTTTTTTAGAGTTATTGTGAGCCCATTATTGGGACATAAGATTATGTAATTTATTTTTGGTCATTTTTTAATTTCATGTTTATTTGTAATTGTCAAGCCTAAATTAACTCACTTTTTGACCTTAAAATTAAAAGATTAAATTAAACTCACAACAGATCCACAGGGATGAAAGGGTGCCTAATTTATCTGTAGGGCAATCTGGCCTTCCCTTTCATTAATAGGATTTTCGAACCCAAATCTCTAGTTTCTCGAAAGACCGAGAGTGAATGAAACTGATCCAATCTTGGTGAATCAGTACATTGAAAATCTAATACCGAGTGACAATTCCTATTTTTTGAAAATCTTTTTTCCTAAATTTATTTAATTGGGCCTACTGTCGCATTTTTTTCAACTAGAACATCTCATACCCATTTTGGGCCCCTTTCTTTTTTTATTTATTTTATTTAATTTCAATATTTTTTATACATTTTATTAAAAATGGGGCATGACACATTTACTACATTTTAACTTAAAAGGAGTAAATAAAATTGTACAATGTCATGTATATGTATTAGTTTTGCATTAGACATGTGAAATAGATGTTTTTGGACAACGAATGAAAATTGTACTATGGAGAAAATTTGCAATTGGGATATCTTAAGCTGATGGTTGGGCTTTTGGTAATCCTAGGCATGCAAGCGGTGGTGGTATAGTTCTAGACTCTTTAGGGTTTATGTTATGAGCTTTTGCTCATTATTTTGGAAATACTACTAATATGGTTTCAGAAGTTCGAGCTCTATCAAATGGTTTGAAGATGTGTCTTGCACATGGATATCTTAATGTTTTGGTTGAGTCAGACTCAGAAATGTTTTGCAAGATAGTGAGTGGTCTTTTCCCAGTTCCTTGGAGGATTGATGCATTAATTCGAGAATTTAAAAATCCAACATTTGATGTCTCAAGGGAATTTCTCTTTTTCTCATGTGCGACAGGAAGCAAATTTTGCCTCGATTTTCTTGCTTAGCTGGGGCCTAGCTCTTGTATTTTTCTATCATTTAATTCATTTTTATATCCACGCAAACTTGGAGGAATCCTTCTCATGGATAAATGGGAGGTCTCCTTAGTAAGATTAAAGTCTATATAATTATTCATTTGCTCCTTTGTATCATTTCTTTTATTGATGAGATTAAAAAAAAAAAAAAAAAATAGGGCTAGACCCTCTCATCACATTAGTTTTATTTTTTAGTTTTAGAAAGTTACCAATACAAAGAATATCTAAAGTAAAAAATTTATACCTAAAACCAATACAATGAGTTAACCGAAAAATTATGCAAAACTCAAAGAATAACGTTCATGCATTTTTATTAGTTTTCTATTTTGTTTATATATTTAATAAATGAAAATTTAATTTTATACTTTGTCCGTTCTATTTTATTTGATATAGTCATATATCTTGCACATAGTTTAAGAAAAGTTGATATTTGATCAATTAGTAGAATTATTTTTTCATTATTGTCCCTCAATTAAAGTTCAGTATTTGTCAGTTGGTTTTGGGTTTTCAAAATCTGAAATAGTTTATCAGAGCAATTAATATTGAAATATGACATTAATGCTTTTTTTTTTGGAACTTGCATGAAGGATAAATTAGGTAAATTGGCATTTATTGACTTATCTTTTTAAAAAGTGACAAATAATTTGGGACAAATTAAAATAGAAAGAGGGACAAATAAAATGGAACGGAGGGAGTAGTAAAATATGTGGTATATTAAAATACTATTTTGTAATTAATAATATTTGATGCCATTCAAGATGAATGAAAGAGTTTAAAATGTTAAGGAAGTACTAAAGTGAATGTTATCATAAGTTTAAGAAACATTAAAAATTATATTCTCTGTATGCATACGTATTATATACAATATGTTAACAAGAATTAATAGTGATAGAAATCGTATAAAATTAGGAGAAACATGTTATTTTGGATGTCTTTATAAATATATGTTTACATTAAAGATGCGCTCATTTTTAAGTAAGATAAAAGATATTTTTCATAAACATTAGATAAATTTCAGATCAAGATAAAGAGAACAACTCTTATTTTCACCTTTTTTATAATGATTTTAATATATTGTGTGATACATATCCATGTTATATATGGAGAATATATCAGTTTAATTTGTTTAGTTTCTTTTATAGAAAAGATACTTTTTGTTTGATAACTTTGTTCTTTACCATTTTAATTAGGTTATTTTTTCTTGTTTTTGAATTTTAATTAATCATTTTTGAAAGTGCACCTCATATATTATTTGATGTCTTATAAATATTTGTCCTTAATAAAAGAATTTTAACACACATTATCTATATATGATGTTTGACACTACTTCATAGTAATTTTTATCATTTAGTAATGACAAAGAATATATTGATATAATTAAAAAGTTGAACATTATGGAAAAGGTCAATTGATCATACAGTCATTAGCAGTGTTATTATAAGAAATTATAACCTACGCGCATAACAGAGAAATAGAAATTATTTTAAATTAGAGTTAACGACATTCTATGACATCTAAATGAATGGAGACTTCATAATGCCAATGGAGTACTAAACTAAATTTTATCATAAATTTAAGAAATATGAAAAATACCAACATATTCTCTATATTCATACACATTTTTTTAAAAGAGGATCCACAATGCATGCACTTTTTATATAATATGTTAAAAAAATTAATTGCAATAGAAGTTGTATCAAATCTCACTTAAAATATAATAATATGTAAATTTGGATATCTATAGAACTATATATTTTTTCATTAGCATTTTGTGCATTCTAAAGTAAGACAAATGATTTCTTTCATTAATGCTCTATGTATTTTAGAGCAACATAAAGAACAACTTCTTATTTTTCAAATTTTGTAATAATTTTAACATATTGTATGATATCTATCCATAATATTAGTTTATTTTGGTTTGTGATATAATTTTTATATACAATGAAGACATAAATTTTATTTGATATCTTTGTTCTTTACATTTAATTAGGTTCATTTTTTCTTATATTTTGATATTTTAAAATAATTTTTGTAATTATTTTCATATAGTATTCGATTTTTTGTAAATAGTTTTCATAATAAAAATAATTTCAACACACTTCATCAATAAAATGATATTTGATACTTTATAGTGATTTTATCTTTTTTGTAATAATAAAGCATATATAGTTATAAAAAATTCAATATTATGAAAAAGTTTTTATTTGTAATTGATCAAGTCATTATTGTGTTAATATAGAAAATTATAGCTAAGGTGCATAAAGGAGAAATTCTGCTTTCATTTCCCCCTTGTGGCGCATTGAGTTACTTACATTAGTAATAAGGTGAAATATCATTAGTTGGTCTCATAAAAGAAAAGTTTGCTAAATTATTTAAGAAGAAATAAGTTCTATATAATGTGACACCGAATACAAATAATAATACAAAAAAAAAAAAATCAAATTGGTGAAAGTAATTGTGAAAAAATAACGTTATTTAAAGTATATAACTTTTCATAAAAAATGTCAACCGGTAAAATTTTTATATTTGGTATATGTTCTATATTATCATTCATTTATTTTATTTACTTTTTGAAAAAAATTAAAATTTTAACAAATTAGCAGTATTAGAGTTGCAAAATACGTGTATAATACTTATGTTTAGAATATTAACCAATTTGATCCGTTATGTATTATAATTAAGTAATTTGGTCTCTCAAAAAATTTATTATTAACAATTCCTTTATTTGGTGTAGATGTATTGCTAACAATTTTGTTAATTTATCTACAATTTCTATCAAATGATTAGTTTTTTTTTTTTCCTAACAAGTTCTAAAACAAAATATTAGTATGGACAAAATAATAAAAATCATTAAAGACAACATCAACTTCTCAGATTTATTACAAGCTCCCTAGTTCACGTATGATACTCAAAAGAGAGAGACCGAAACTTGTGCTCCTGTTAAGAGCCTAAGAACAAGAATTTAATTAGAGATCTGAGGAGGAACAGCAGGACGAGGAGGAGAGATGGGATGTTCTTTTTCTGGTCTGAACGCCCTATACGACGCCGTTAATGGCGGGGGTGATGTTTGGATCAATGAAAACCGGTTCAGGATCATCAGGCAGCTAGGAGAAGGTGGCTTTGCTTATGTCTTTCTTGTTAAAGAAATCCCTTCTTCTGACCCCTCCTCCAATGCTGGCCTCTCCAAAAAGTTCAAGGATTCTTCTCATTTATCTGGTATTTATTTATGGATTTCTTCTATTTAATTTTAATTGAGTTTTGTTTTGTAAAGTTGGAATCTTTATTTATTTATTTTGTCTTTTTTTCGGTTTCTTGGGTTTGATCTGAAAATTGTATTGTGCTTGAATTTAAGCAAAATGGGGTTCTTTGATTTTTTTTTCCCTTTTTAAATTCTGGTTTTAGCCTTTTGGCTGTGTTATAATTATAATGGTCTTACAGTTGAGGGGGAATTTAGAAAATCAGAAATTATTTTGATTGAAGTTTTTTGATGCAATTAATTTCCACAAGTGACTGAATACTGAGATGGCTGGATAATTTTGCATTCCCATTTTACGAATTTTGAATATGTGTTCAGGTTGTTGCTGACTTTATGTATGTATAATTTGGTAATGAAATGTTATACTCCATTGACTTGTTCTGATTCTTTTTCTTCTTCGGCTTTTTTATTATTATTTAAATGTTTGGGCTGATGAGAAAAGTTCACTCGCCACCCCGGGGGTTCTTTCTGACAGAATTGAACATCTGGTTAGTTGTATAATTTCCAACCTGGGATTCTTGAGTTGATTTCTATACGGCCTCTATTGGGTTTGCGTGGAATCAGTTTTAATTTCCATGGTGGCTTGAATTATTAGATGTTTTTCTCTATTTCTTGTCATTGGGCTACGAAAGTTTGAGAGACGTTAAAATTTTCTATTTGTTATAATGAGCATCCGTTTTCTATTTTTTTCTAATGGAAAAGAGAATTGCAAAGGACACAAATCAAAGTCTTCCATCTCTACAAGTTTTTGAAAGTAGAATTCTTGTTTATTCTTATAAATTTCAAATCCAGTAATGTGGTTGCTTTAGTTGTTGTTTGGTTATTATGGGAAATTGATGCTTGTGTACTCTAACCTTTGCATCTGTATGTTTCTGATCCAAACTTTTAGCAATTTAGGAACAGGGCTGAGAGAAAGAGAAAGAGACAAAGGTAGAGAAAATGTTCTAATAGTTGATTTGTCATGTATGTTTTTGATGTATAGAGGATGGGACTTATGCAATGAAGAAAGTTCTCATTCAGAATACTGAACAGCTGGAGTTGGTGAGAGAGGAGATTCGGGTCTGTTCTTTGTTCAGTCAATGCAATCTGCTTCCTCTCCTTGATCATGCGATCATTGCAGTCAAGGTAATATCTTGTGAAACTCAGTTGTTATCTCCATGTCTACTTGAAAGGTTGTGCACCTCTTTAGTGATGTTAATTCCTTGAGAAGTAATGTTACTATATTTTTTATCCCTGAGGTGGGATGAGATGTTGAAAGTCATTTATAACATTTGTTTAAGAATTGACGTTGAAAGCTGAGCAATTAAGATATTATCTCTGAGTCATGTCTTCCTAAATCTTGTGGTATTGTATGAGTGTGTGGAGTCAGCCTCAGTTGAATGAAGGGAGATATCCTCCAGAGATATCCTCACTACTGACAGTTTGAGAGACAGTTTACATTTTGTGCGATTATAATTTTCATAAGATAAGCAGTATAGAAGTGATGAACCATAAATAACAGGTGCAGAGTGGTTATATCATGATCTTCATTTATTGTGGTATGCAATAAAGCCTTCTATGGTTTTTGTCACATTGTTCTTTTAATTTGCTAACTCCGCCTGTGTCGAGTTTTTCTTAGCATAGCCAGTCCCAAGCCCAGGTAAAGGAGGAGGGTTGCGTTAGGTCGATAGTCAGCGTAAAACTTTGTCAATCATATGAGATGAATCCACTATGATATTGCGCTAAGTGCTAGGGCATTCTCCGTAAGTGACGGGTTGCATTGCCTGAGTGCGGCGAATAGTGGGCAAGGGCCGCTACATCTCCATGGGGGTTCAGGTGTAGTGAAAAATATGCAAGGATCCTCACATAATAGGGGGAGGGTAGTGGGGAAGAAAAATGTTCTAGAGAATAGGATTAGAATAGAAATTTGGAATATTGGAACTCTTACTGGTAAATCAATGGAGGTGGTAGATACAATGATTAGGAGAAGAAATAATATTTTGCGTTTACAAGAGACAAAATGGGTAGGAGAAAAGGCTAAACTATTATATAATTTAAGATTTAAACTTGGTACTCAGGAGTAAACAGGACTAGAAATAGGGTAGGTATTATTGTAGATGGGTTGATGAAGAATGATGTAGTGTAGGTGACTAGGAAAGGTGATAGGATTATGTCCCTTAAACTAATTTTAGGACGTGAAATTATTAATATCTTTAGTATCTATGCGCCTCACGTAGGTCTAGATGACGTTTCCATTAAGGCCAAGTTTTGGGAGGATTAGATGAGATGATAGGTAGTGTCCCTCAAGGTGAGCAAATTTTTATAGGAGTTGATCTAAATGAACAAGTGGGAAGAGATAATGAGGATTATGAAGAAGTGCATGATGGATATGGTTATGGGGGAAGAAATGAAGGAAAATCAATCTTGGAGTTTGGAATGGCATTCGACCTTTGCATTATCAATACTTTTCTCAAGAAGAGGGAGGAATATTTAGTTACCTTTAACATTGGTTCAACAAAGTCACAGATTGACTTTGTCCTCACAAGAAAGAGAGATAGAAGGGTTTATAGAGATTGTAAAATCATACCTGGATAAAGTTTAATCTCACAACATAGGCTTTTGGTGGTGGACTTGAGACTTAAACATCACATTAGGCAAAAGAACCTACCTAGATCACCTAGAATTAAGTGGAGGAATTTAAAGAAGGAAAAGGAAGAAAGTTTTAAGGAAGATTTGTTAGGGTAAAGTATTTTAAGGGACTTACAAGGAAAATCTGACACTTTAAGGTGGTTAGGTCATGTGTGAAGTCGACTAGTAGAAGCGCCTGTCAGGCGAGTAGATTTTAGAGAGAGTAAACATAAGAGGGGTAAGGGAAGACCGAAAAAGACTTGGTGGATAACTTGTAAGAAAGATATAGCCCATCTAGGAATTTGGGAGGATGTGGTCCATAACAGAGCGCAATGGCGTAGCAAGATTCATGCAACCGACCCTATTTAGTGAGATTAAGGCTTGGTTGTTCGTTTATTCTTTTAGTTTGCTCTTTTCATTTTGATGAATTTTATTCCAAAATTGCTGCATTGTAATATATACTATAATGTTCTAAGTTTTCATCAGTTGTCTTTCCAGATTCACGTGTTAATGCTAAATTCGAGATTTGGAGAAAAACACTTGAGGCATAAGGGTTTAGAATTAGTAGATTAAAAACAGAATATATGGAATTTAAATTTAACAAGAGTGCATGTAGGAATAGAATAGTGATTAGTGTCAAAGATCAAGAGATACCTATAAGTGAAAATTTTAAGTATTTAGGATCAGTTCTTCAGAATGATGGTGGTATAGATCGAGATGTTATACATCGGATACAAGCAGGTCGGACTAAATGGAGAATGGTATTGGAAATTTTATGCAACCGCAAAATTCTTTTACGACTTAAGGGTAATTTTTATAGAATGGCAATTAGGCCAGTGATGCTTTATAGGTCTGAATGTTGGGCAGTGAATTACACACATGAGCAAAAGATGAGAGTAGCAGAAATGCAAATGTTAAGATGGATATGTGGGTACACTAGGATGGACAACATACGCAATGAGCATATTTGTGGGAAGATTGGAGTAGCACCTATTGATGAGAAGATGAGAGAAACACGCTTAAGATGGTTAGGTCATGTGTTAAGATGACCAGTAGAAGCACCTGTCAGACGAGTAGATTTTAGAGAGAATAGTCAATATAAGAGGGGTAGGGAAAGACCGAAAAAAACTTGGTGAGTAACTTGTAAGAAAGATATAGCCCATCTAGGAATTGAGGAGGATATAGGCCATGACAGAGCGCAATGGCGTAGTTGGATTCATGTAGCCAACCCTACTTAGTGGGAATAAGGTTTAATTTGTTTGTTTGTTTGTTTTTTACTGAATCATAAATTTTTGAAATTAAAATTTGTATGCTAGGCCACACAAGATCATTCTTGGAAGCATGAAGCCTATCTGTTGTTTCCAGTGCATTTGGATGGGACGTTGATGGACAACTCCAAAGCTATGAAGGCTAAGAAGGAGTTCTTCTCTACCTCAGATGTTCTTCAAATCTTTCGTCAGGTGAAATAAAAATGGCAATGTCCTAAAATTGCATATGCTTTTTCTAGCATGCAGTGCTTCGAATTTTCTGAAAGTTGTATTTTCTCTAGTTATTACTTATGACCTATTCATTGTTCTGTTAGTTTGTACACCTAGGTCCTTCATAACTTGTAAGCAATTTATATGAATTTATGGACGTCCACTGCACATTGTTTAAACTTGAGCATTTTCCAAGATTGGGCTATAGATATATTTTTAGGATTTTATTTCATCATTGTGACACCGGATGTCAGAGCGCATTGCTATTACTAAGAATTTAATTTGTCAGCAACAAAGGCTTTTCTGAAAAGATAGTTGGTCTGCAGCTTTGTGCGGGATTGAAGCATATGCACAATCTTGAGCCTCCATATGCACATAATGATGTTAAACCTGGTAATGTCCTTCTGACTCATAGAAAAGGGCAATCACCTCTTGCAATCCTGATGGATTTTGGAAGTGCTCATCCTGCCAGAAAGCAGATTCGTTCTCGTTCAGAAGCTCTTCAACTTCAGGTCCTTGGTTATTTTTATTTCATTGTAGTTATTATGTTGTTGGTTAACATTAGCCTCTTTTTACTATTCAAGCAAACTTTCCGAACTGATGCTAGTAGTCTCTCTGACATGCCTCTGTTGTTTATTTGTATGATCTATTCAAATGTGCAGTTTTTAGCATCAATATTTTTGCAATCTGTTGCATCTCTTATTTATGTTGGTTGGTTTTCCTGTTGTTTTTTATATAGGAATGGGCATCTGAGCACTGTTCAGCCCCTTACAGAGCTCCTGAATTGTGGGATTGCCCCAGCCATGCAGATATAGATGAAAGAACTGATATTTGGTCATTGGGCTGCACTTTATATGCTATAATGTGAGGCTACTGAAACTTTTTTCTTTTGGACAAATAATCAATCTACTTTATGAAAGCGTAAGATTGATTGTAATGCATGGAGTAAAACTCTATGGCAGATTTTGGATATTTGAAATGGTCTCCTGCAGATTTTTGTTGAATCATAGCTAACAGATAGTGATGCCTTTCTTTTTCATTGTAGTTGAATAGTTTACATTGTGACTGTGACAGATGTTACAAATGCAAATGTCGGAACGCCATGTTGATTATTGACAAAATACAGATATTTACTAAACATCAATATTATTTAGAGCACGGAATTTGGAACTAGTTTACTTGTGTTTGTGTTTCCTTTGTTGTATGAATTTGTCCAGTAGCTTTAAGTGATGTCATCATAGCCCAATATTACCACATGTATTACCTGCCTGCCATCTTGCAATATGTTATGACAAGAGAAGTTTTGAAAGATAAATCAAATTCACTTTTAAATTGCACCTGCTGTTTTATTTTTGATGAAGATATGTATTGCATGCTAGTGTCACTTTCAGTCATGCCTTATTCTCTAAACAGTTAGAAGCCAGCTTTTGTTACTGACATCGTCAAATTTGTCTCTGACGGTTAACATGTCTCTAGGTCAAACTCATTTGTTGCTGAATAAAGTGATTAACCAATAACTAGTATGCATTAGATGAGTGAGATATTTGGGGACCTTTTCTCTTTATGTTCTCATTATTAAATCTCTTGATCACTTCATTGTTGTCTGCTTCTCCAGGTATGGCGTATCTCCATTTGAGTATGCACTTGCAGAATCTGGTGGGAGCTTACAGTTGGCGATTGTATTGAATGCACAAATAAAATGGCCAACCGGGCCTAACCCTCCATACCCTGAAGCCCTACATCAATTTGTGACATGGATGCTTCAGCCACAAGCCACAGTTCGACCACGAGTAGATGATATCACAATTCACGTGGACAAGTTAATGTCAAAGTTCTCTAATTGAAGAAATGGGAACAAGAAAAAGTTGGTTTAGTACACAGGTGCATAATCTATGTTTCTATATTTTAGCATGCGGGGTAATGAAAAAACAATATACACATCTAGATATATCTCTTTCACCTTTTTGGTTAATTTGTGATAAAAATTAGCAAATTCTTAGTTCTCATTTCACATTTGGGAGTGCTCTTGGCATTTTTCCTTTCTTCTTCATCGTTTCGTTGGGTATTAGTAATTGATTACACCAATCAAGGTTGATTCCAGTACTGATTATACCGGTCAAAATTGATGTTCTGTGGGTACCAAAATGAGTTTTCAAGCTTGGTTACACAAAGGAGTGAAGTTATATATTAGGCCCATGTGGTTAAGTAACTTGCCTCAAGTTCTTAACACCCCCCAACCCATCCATCGTCCACGTACAGACAGACACAATGTGCGTATGGGTAATAGTCATGATTATGATAATAACGATTTGCTTTGGTGCATAATAAAAAATGATACATGCATTTAACAATATGATGCCTTAAAAAAATCCGATAAATCTTGTGCTTAACAGCTTAACCCAAGGACTGATCTTTTAAAAGCCTTCTATTTTCTTTGCATTTCATCAAATGACTGCAGCAAAATATGGTCTCGCGTACATTTTTCTGAAGTACCTGCTGGAAAAAGAGCAAGGCAAGAATGATTCTCGACACTATAATATGTGAATTCCAAAATATTTTTAGCTGGATTTGCTAAACAAGAAGGAACACACCTACCTTAAAATTGATATGATGCACGGGCGTAGTTAGTGATCAGTCGTGATGTTGCTCCTCCCCTTCAGAATCTACACGCGAAACACGAAGGACAGGAAATAAAACTTCCGAACCAGACAATAGAGTAGCTAATAATCAATGGGCAATTGAAAGCTGTTTATAGCTTTTTTTAAATTGAAAAAATAAAATTTTACAAAATTTTGATTACAAAAACTGAAAACATGCTTTTTATTTTATATTTAGAAAACTTTCAAAGTTATTTTTAAAAGTAACATTGAACCTGCTTTTCTAAACCCCTTTTTTTTAACCTTAAAAAAATAATTTATTGACTTTTTATATGCAGTTAGAAAAAAGTCTTAATTCTCGGAATTTGTGGAATAGATGCGGACTTACCAGATCTCACATCATCGCTAACTTGGCCATTAGCTCTGATTTGGGCGATGACCATCTTAAACATTAGTCTTCCCCAGTACAAGTGCAGAGCCAGCAAGCAGAAAAGCAGAGAGTTGAAAAAATAATAGAGTTTTCTCTCGAGAATGCTAGTATCATTGTCCATGATGTAAAGGACTTCATAGCTGTGCTTAAACAGGGAGAAAAACATAACTTTTCTTTAGACAGATATTGACAAAAGAAAGAGGATATTTGTTCTTTACTTGTATAAAAACATGACTGAAACTTGGAAAATATTTAGGTAGATCCGATCTTTGGCCCCACGTGTAGACTCTGCGGTTAGAATTAAATTTTAAAACATTTTACTTACATCAGCTGATGTCATAAATTTTTTAAAGTTTAATCCACACCACAAGATTTATAACTGAGACAAAAAATTAGATCTACCTAAGTATTTGCCCCCAAACTTTACCTTGTACTTCTAAGGACCCAGAAGGGAAAAAGAATAAGCCGAAAAATTAACCAAGAAAGTGCAAAAAGAGGAAACAAAATGTCAGCAAGCCTATTAAAGCCACTATATTTGGACATCTTGGCCGTTTCAAGAAATACATCACTTGCTTCATGAAGTGCTAAAACGACTGATCCAATTCGACCAAACCTGCAAGAGAAAGAAGTAAATCAACTTCCAAATTCAGAAGGCAAAGAAACAAAGACTTAAACATACCCTAGGAGCAAGAAGTTCCCCATGCAGTATTGCAAGAAACAGGAAATTCAAACTAGTGTAGAACAAGTTTCACCTCTAGTGAAGGAGAGAAACTAATAAAACTGCATTCTGTGTTAACATTGCAGGAACGGAAAAGTTCTCTACAACTCGAATAAAACTCTCATGCACTAGTTTTAAAAACCATGCAAGTGACTGATAAATGGGGTGCGGAAATTCACAACTTTTTCAGAGATAATATTGTTGAGTATAAAGCTACACAGAGAGGAAGTAGAGACAGATTTTATCACGTGAAGATAATATACAAATGAGGAATAGGGGATCCTATCTAATATATGTAGAATTCGAATAAGGATTACTAACTGCCTCATGCCCTCATCTAATAATAAGTGGAATTATAATAATGTCCTTTAATGAGTTCCGTCCACGAGGACCACTAATCTATGTATCAATGTATCATTGAATATGATAATTTCATTTAAGCATTTGCAGCACAAAAAATGGCTGCAAGTAGGAAGCATACAGTAAAAAAAAAAAAGCGGCCACTGTTTGGGCGCACAACAAATTTAGGTTAGTGTAAAGTGCTATACCTGAATATATACGATACTGAAATCAAAAGTATAGTTGCAATATGATGAACCATTGAGGCAACAGAATCATGACGTTTCGTGTCCCAGAATAGCAAGGCGAAGATGGCATAAAAGTAGAAGCCTCCACAGTACATGTACAAAAGCTTCAGCTTGAACCTAGTCAGAATCAGCAAAAATAAAAAAATTTGCACATAAATTAAAGTGTCAGAGGCGTTATATCCAGCATTTAACTAAATCAAAGAACCTTACTTCATTTTCTGCTCTGGCCAAACCTGATCTCCAGGCCCTATCCAGAAATATCTGGTGTTGTTAAACCAGGGCTCATTATAAGTAACATATATTGCCAAAATCTCTGCTGATACACCATAAACCGTTTTCCAAGCCGACTCTTTGAATTTATCAATTTTTTTCCTCCTTAATGTCTTCAACTTTGGGTGATCCTTTACATAGATAAATGACAGTGCGTCGCTAATTTCTGCGTAGTATGAGCAAGTTAATTAAACAAAATTGTCCAGATTTTACAATTTCAAAGCACATATACTAAACGACTGAAATATGTAGACATGACTGGACAAGAATATGTACTGTCAAAAATCCCAGATGAAATATAACTAAATTTGGGAGAAGATTTCAATACAGGGTTCATTGTAAATTGACTTGCACTGGGAACTAGTATTGGATTGAATTTATCAGTTATTATATGATTTTCCTTAAAATTTCTTTACTAAAATCCTACCAATTCCTGCTCAGGCAAAAAGTAAAATGAAATAATAAGAAAAGGAAGAAAGGAAGAAAGAAACATATGTTGTCGTGTATGATTACCTCAAAGATAAATCTGTCAAGAATATAAGCGAAGTAGATATGAAGAAGATACAGAAGAAGAGAAGGGCAATGAGATCTTGGTTTTGTGGATAGGTCTCCTGATCCCAACCAATGTCACCAGATAAAAAGTCCATCTGAATCTGAAATTCTGAGTATGTTGCTAGAGAAATTCTCCAAGAAGATTAGTATTTTCAACAATGGTTATGATGAACAATGAGTGCATAAAGGAATTATTTCTTTTCCTCTATAAAGGTGTGAAGTGTGAACTCTCCTGATGCAAAGAAAAATCAAACTTGGCGGGCGGACCGAAAATTTAAAAAAGAAAGACTAATTTTATTTTGCACCCCTTAACTTATATCCAATTTGCACTTTGCATCCCTAATTTTAGTTTTGGACACTCTGCATTTTCTACTCTGAAACCCATCCCACTTATATCCAATTTTTAATACCTTCAACAAAATAAATAGAATCTTCACATATACTCTGAAAATATTGTGGCAAATTGTTGCATTTCTTGCTAAATTTGTTGTACACGCGTAAAGATTCAGTTAAATTTTGTGACCGTGTTAAAAATTGGACTGAAGTAGGAGGATTTGAGAATTGGAACTTTGCATCCAAAACTATAATTCAAGATCTAATATAAGAATTGAATCATAAATAAATTAAAGAATGTAAAGTGAAAATAGTTCTAAAAAGATAGGTTGACTTCAGAAAATTACGCATGAATCAATTTGTTTAGCCATGGAAAAATTAAAAATAAAAAACAAGCTCAAGTATCTTATTCAAGGTTTGATTAAATTATGACTACTGAAAGAGAATGATCAATCAAGATTCAATACGGAATCAAAAAGTATGTGATTAAGGTAATGCTTAACAAAAGATATTGTAGTACCATAAAAAAAAAGCAAAGTTTTCCTTTTTGTGACTTTTTTGTCCGCCTCTCTTCTAGACCCGTGGGTTCGTTATCGAAGCACGCCGAAACAAAACTGGAAAGAAGAATAAACCAAAACATGTATTTCTACGAAAGTGAAAAGAAATTTCAGGGAAAAAGAACTATTACTTCCACTTTAAGCTTGTGAACCTTGCCGATTTATCTTTTATTACATTAACGGTGTGGAAAATTTCGCAAGTGTAGATGCATTCCACACTATTATTTTTAAATTTATTTAAATGCTAGTTTATAATTTTGTATATGTGGTATGCATCTATGCTTGTCGGTGTAAAAATTTTTGGGTTAAAAGCAAAATGCCTCCTCAAACTATTACCTTAATTGTAAAATACCCCATAAACAATTTTAATAGGCATTTTACACCCTTAACACGTGGTCAATTATCTAAAATATCATTTTTGTTAAAAATTGACCATTATACCCCAATACATTATTTAAGTGAAATGTCATTTTCTTTTTTCCTTTATTTATTTTCTCTCTCTTGTTTTTCATTTTATTTTTCTAATCCTTTTTCTCATTGTTAAAAAATTATATTACTTTTAATATTTTTTAACTATAACATCTAATTTTACATGTGTCTTATGATTTAATTTTTACCATATTTTATTATGCACTTGTATAATTATAATTGTACAAGAAAATTATATTACTTTTTATTGATCATAAGACGCATGTAAAATTAGATACAATAAATTTAGACAAAATATGTCAACCGAATGACTTTACTCATGCACAATTTTTATTTGTACACTTAGAATAAATTCTTTAAGTTTTTCAAGCTATCTTTTTTGTACATTTTTATTCGTTAATTTTAGTATTAACAATTCATTGTAAATTCTGTATTACAATAAAATATACATTATTTTATTATAATATATTTTAATTTAAAAATTAAATCATAAGACGCATGTAAAATTAGATGTTGTAGTTAAAAAAATATTAAAAGTAATATAATTTTTTAACA
The DNA here is from genome assembly GCA_025175665.1 of Cinchona pubescens. NCBI lineage: Eukaryota > Viridiplantae > Streptophyta > Magnoliopsida > Gentianales > Rubiaceae > Cinchona > Cinchona pubescens. The sequence continues at coordinate 846,501 of JANKKI010000152.1, forward strand.
ATGAGAAAAAGGATTAGAAAAAATAAAATGAAAAACAAGAGAGAGAAAATAAATAAAGAAAAAAAGAAAATGACATTTCACTTAACTAATGTCTTGAGGGTATAATGCTCAATTTTTAGCAAAAATGATATTTTAAATAATTGACCACATGTCAAGGGTGCAAAATGCCTATTAAAATTGTTTAGGGGGTATTTTGCAACTTAAGTAATAGTTCTAGGGGGCATTTTGCTTTTAACCCAAAATTTTTTATACTAATATTGTAGGAAATGTTAACTCTTCCCTGAACGTATAGTACAGTGTTCAAATCGGGTAAGAATAGTAAACTTGTATAGTTATTTTTTTTTAAATGAAAAAGCCTTTATTATCAATAATAAATATACATTATTTCAATAAATAAATGTAAATTGCAATGTATTAAATTTTTTTGTTTAAAATAGTTAGAAACATTTACAAATTTTCAAGTGATACAAACAATATATCATAAATTCAGGGAACTATTTTCTTAGGTTTAAAAATTTGTACAGTACAAATTTTTGAAGCACATGATATTGTATTGTAAAAGCATCTAAAGTACAATAGAATGGATCCCTAGAAGGGGTCGTAGAATATTCATATTATACACACATAGACACATATATATATATATATATATATATATGATAAATTTAATGCATACATTCTCTCTCAGATCTTCTCTTTCCTACTCTAGCAATTTTTATAATTTAATTAAGAGGTAAAAATAAAAGACTTACACTTGCTCTCTAAAGCCTCCCACAAATTTCTCTCTTTCCTATCTCTCCTCTCCCTCCTCTCCTCATGATCGATTTCTCCCTCATTAGTTTGTTGCTATACTAACTTCTTCAATTGAACATTCATCTTCCTTCTCTCAATCTCTTTTTACAATTTGAAAAGGAAAATCTCAATTCATGGCTCAAATTCATTCCACTCATCTCAAATTCAAAAGTCATATTCATTCTCTCTATCTTTTTTCTTTTCAATTCTTTTTTTTATAAATAAACTATATTATAAATGATCTATCTATTTATATTATTTATGTGTTGGTGATTATCACAATTAGAGTCGTGGCATCATTAATAAATTGCTATCCAATTGGTTTTTATTTAACGTCAACAATTATAGAATTCGACACAAAATTTTTACGAAAATTTCCTTTTCATTTCTATTAGAACCAAATGTTTTGTTTTTTTGTATTATGCATGATAAATTGGCATGGGGATTTTGTTATCAAGAGGGATTAATGGTGGGAGGAGGAGAGATTTGATTATTCTAATAAAAAAATTATATTCGTCTGTTTCTGTTTGCTCTTCATCTTAATTTTTTTTTGGTATTTTTCTTAACTTTTTTTTTTTCAGCGATTGTTTTTCTTAACCATTTTAATATTTTTTTATTTGTTTTGCAATTGTGTTTTTGTTTTTGTTTTAACCATTTTTTTTCTTAACTTTTTATTATTTTCTATTTTTTTTTTTTTTGTGTTTGTTTCAGCAATTTCTTTCTTAACTTTTTTATTATTTTTTGATTATCATTTTTTTTATTTGTTTGGGTTTAGATCATCTTCAGTTGTCCAAGTAAAAATATTTTTGGGGTATTTTTCTAATTTTCTTTTTTGTTTTTGTGTTTGTTTTAGCCATTTTCTTTCCTAAACTTTTTATTATTTTCTGGGTTTAGATCATTTTCAGCGAATAGGGGTTTTGAAGATTTTTATCAAAAATTAGAATCTAAGGAAGGGGAGCGAGATATTTATAAAATTGCTGAAACAAGAGCCCATAGGACGAAGGATTTTAACCCAAGTCAAGTGCATCGTGCTTAAAAAGGATGAAAATAATAAGGTGCTAGTAAGAGATGAGGAAATTAAGGAAAGATGGGAGAGATACTTCCATCAACTATTCAATGAAGACAATGGAGACGATATCACTCTAGGAGAGTTAGCTAAGTCTGAGGAGTATAGAAACGTAATGTATTATCGAATGATTCGGAAATCAAAGGTGGAGGAGGCTTTGAAGAAGATGAAGAAAGGAAAAGCAGTTGGCCCTGATGATATCCCAATCGAGGTTTGGAAATACTTAGGAAAGAAGGGCATAATTGGCTTACCAATCTTTTCAATAAAATACTGAAGAGTAGAAAGATGTCTGACCAGTGGAAAAAGAGTACTCTTATACCCATATTCAAAAATAAAGGAGACATACAAAATTGTGTGAATTACAGAGGTATTAGGTTAGTGAGCCATATAATGAAACTTTGGGAGAGGGTGATAGAAAGAAAGTTAAGAAATGAGACTAAGGTGTCAAATAATCAGTTTGGTTTTATGCCAGGGAGATCGACTACTGAAGGCATACATCTCTTAAGGAGACTTACTGAGAGATACCGGGATAAAAAAAATGATTTACATATGATTTTTATTGATCTTGAAAAGGCATACGATAGAGTCCCTAAAAAAGTTATGTGGAGGGTTTTAGAAAAAAGAGGAGTTAGAGTAGAATACATAGAATCAATAAAGGAGATGTATAGGGATGTGGTTACAAGTGTGAGAACACTAGGAGGGTTAAGATGAGAGTTCCCTATAAATATAGGTTTACACCAAGGTTCAGCTCTAAGTGCTTATCTATTTGCGTTGGTCATAGATGAACTTACAAGGTACATACAGGAGGAAATACCATGGTGTATGTTATTTGCAGATGACATTGTGTTAGTAGATAAAACTAAAGATGGGGTTAATGCTAAACTTGAGGTTTCGAGAGAGACACTTGAGGCAAAAGGGTTTAGAATTAGTAGATCAAAAACAGAATGTATGGAATTTTAAATTTTGTAAGAGTGCACGTAAGTACACAGGAATGGAATAAGAGTTAGTATCGGAGATCAAGAGATACCCATAAGTGAAAATTTTAAATATTTAGGATCAGTTATTCAGAGTAATGGTGGTATAGATCGAGATGTTACACATTGGATACAAGCGGGATGAACTAAATGGAGAATGGCATCGGGAATATTATGTGACCGCAAAATTCTTTTACGACTTTAGGGTAAATTCTATAGAACGAAAATTAGGCCAGCGATGCTCTATGGGTCTGAGTGTTGGGCAGTGAATCACACACATGGGCAAAAGATGAGAGTAGCAGAAAAGCGAATGTTAATATGGATGTGTGGGTACACTAGGATAGACAAGATACGAAATGAGCATATTCGTGAGAAGATTGGAGTAGCATCTATTGATGAGAAGATGAGAGAAACACGCTTAAGGTGGTTAGGTCATGCACTAAGACGACCAGTAGAAGCGCCTGTTTGGTGAGTAGATTTTAGAGAAAGTAGTTAACATAAGAGGGGTAGAGGAAGACCATCTTTGAAAAAGACTTTGTGGGTAACTTGTAGGAAAGATATAGCCTATCTAGGAATTGAGGAGGATATGGTCCGTGATAGAGCACAATGACATAACAGTATTTATGCAACCGACCCTAATTAGTGGGATTAAGGCTTGGTTTGTTTGTTTGCTTGGGTTCAGATCATTTTCAGCCAACCAAGTAAATTTTTTGGGGTATTTTTCTGAGTTTTGTGTGTGTTTGTTTCAACCATTTTTTTTAACTTTTATTATTTTCTAATTCTTTTTTGTTGTGATCATGTTCAACCAATTAGGTAAAGGTTCTTTTTTAAGTATTTTTTTTTTTTTTGTGTTTGTTTCAGCTATTTTTCTTAACTTTTTATTATTTTCTAATTTTTTTGTTTGGGTTTAGATCATATTTAGCCAATCAGGAAAAGGTTTTTTTTTTTGGGTATTTTTGTTTTTCTTTTGTGTTTGTTTCAACCATTTTTTCTTAACTTTTTATTATTTTCAAATTTTTTGGGTGTTTGCTTGGGTTCAGGATCATCTTTGAGTATTCTTTTTGAATTTTTTGGATATTATTTATTATTCTTCTAAAGTTTTAATTTTTTTAAGGTATATGAAAAAGAAAAAAGATTATATTCATGTGTGTAATTTTCTTGATACTTTATGATGTGTTTATATGCATGTTCAAAGCAACAAGATCAAATGCACTAATAAGGTCATGCCTGTTTGAAGCACGTCTCATTCCAATATTTGAAACGAGGACAATGAACTCAATTAAGATAGACAGAACACTAGACGTCAGCATATGGAAATCATTTCCAAAAGAAAATTATAAAAACATATTAGTTGTTTATTGTGCTCTTAGATATGTAATTAAGCCCAAAAAAAAAAAAAACATATGCTTAACATTATCGATTTGCTCGGTCATATTTAATCCTCCAGTTTGATTGATGCATATGTTGGTTGCATGTTATTAATTTTTTGATTTTTTAAATGATTATTCTTGGAGGATTATTTCAACGAAGTTTATCAAACTATTGTAGATAACATAGCGATTAATTATCTTTAATTTACAATCAAGGACAGGAAAAGTTTTTGAACTACTAAGTATATGACAAAAAAGCCTCCACTCCATCTTTGCCAAAGTCGTTTGTGAGTCTATTCAAATTTCTATTTTTTTTTTCTAGGATGCATGATAAATTAGAGTCTATAAACATTTTGTCATTAAGAGGGATTGAAGGTGGGAGAAGGAAGATTCAAATTATATTAGTATGTAATTCCAGGATCCTCAATTTTTATATATTCAGTTTCAAATTATTTTGTTTCTAAAACATTGTGATGGTTTTTGATAATGCTTTAATTGGTTTTTTTTTTTTTTTTTTATAGAAAAAATTCCTAATGCTATAGTTTGCATATGATTTGGTCAATATTTCCATATAAATCAATTCCTTTGGTAAAGTAATTTGGTTAATACTGTTACTAAATGCTTGGACACTTGAAGTTAGTGATGCTGAATTTCACGTTCTATAGTTTTCATTTTATTCAATCAATTGGCAATTGTTGTTCACTATGTGCTACTATTCTATCATGTTGAAGGGTCCATAACATTGCCCTTGACTCTAGGAAAAGCACCCTACTCCAGATCAGAAATGATAAATTTCATGTTCGTTAAAAAAGTTTTGGCTTGCAACATGATTTTAGGCTGACCTTCCCTGTATACATTTGTAATTCTTCCATCTGTTTACCACTTGGGGATAAAATTTGCCCTAAGAGGTGGGATTGAAGGATAAGTATGAGGAGACGAACAAGAATTTAGGGAATGCTATATGATGTCTCTCAGAAAGAGAATCTTGGAAAAATCACCTGTTCAAGGCCTTATTGAAGAAGAAAAATGCCCGATCAAGACCTCCCAGGAAGTTGCTGAGACCACAGAAGCTAAAAGGCCTAGTGCTGAGCTACTGATTGAAGAAATTTCTTTTGATCCTGATTATCTAGAGAGAAAGTTGCGAGTTTATTTTGCCCGGCCGACCATGTTGAAGACAGATTTGCTAAAACTCATGCACGCGAGTTCAAAGACATTTTTGCTTGGTCACCTAAGGATATGCTCGTAATTCCTTAGGAGATCATAGAACACAATTTAGGAATCGACCGGTCTCATAAACCTGTTAAGCAAAATAAAAACTTTTTGGATCTGACTGCAATAAGGTCATAGAGACTGAGGTTGATAAACTGGTTGTAGCTCGGATTATTCAAGAAGTGCTTTACCCAACTTGACTTTCAAATCCAGTTCTTGTACCAAAGCCAGATACTAACTTGCACGTGTATCGATTATATAGATCTAAATAAGGCTTGTCCTAAAGATAGTTACCTTTAGCCTTGGATCGATATAGTAGTTGATTCTTTAGTTGGGTTTAAAGTAGTACACTTCTTAGATGCATACAAAGGGTATCACCAAATATTCCTCAGTAAAGACGATGAGGAAAAAATAGCCTTCATCACTGATAAGGGCACTTATTGTTACCGAACCATGCCCTTTTGCCTCAAAACTGTTGAAGCAACTTATCAATGCCTAGTCAATAAATTATTCAAGCATCAGATCGGACGAAATATGGAGGTCTACGTCGATGACATGGTTGTAAAAAGTCGAATAGACGAAGATACCCTTTCTGATCTCCAAGAAATTTTCTTAATAATGAGATCAGTAAATCTTTAGCTGAATCCTCTAAAATGCGCTTTTGGAGTACTATTAGGAAAATTCCTCATATTCATCATTTCTCAGTGTGGAATCGAAGAAAATCCAAAGAAGGTACAAGCCATTATTGACATGAAACCTCCTCGTTCAATGAAGGAGGTACCATGTTTAATTGGGCGAATGGCTGCACTCGTCTAAATTAGTAGAGCGAGGATTTTTCTTCTTTCAGGTGATCAAGAAAGCCAAAATTTTTGAATGGACTGATCAGTGTCAACAGGCCTTTGAAGAGCTTGAATGATATTTGGCTAATATTCCTCATCCAACTTCTCCAGTTGAAAATGAATTCCTATCATTATATCTATCAGCAACCCACTTTGCTTTTAGTACGGCTCTTGTGTCTGAGCGAGACAAAGTTCAGCGTCCAATCTACTTTGTCAGTAAAGTTCTCCAAGAACCCTAAAATAATTATACAGATGTTGAAAAAGTGGTTTTGCTCTTGTGGTTGCTGTTCGAAAATTAAAATTTTATTTTCAAAGCCACACAATTTTGGTCAATACTAATTTCCCTCTTAAAATAGTCTTGGCCAAACCAGATGTGTCAGGTTGCATGCTTAAATGGTCTGTCGAGCTACTGAAGTATGATTTCAAATTCCAACCATGCTCGGCTATTAAAGCACAAGTCTTGCCGACTTTCTTGTTCAAAGTACTTTTCTAGAAAAGATAGTACTAAACATAAAGGAAAAAGTCGAGAAAGGGTATTCCATTTGGGAAATACATGTAGATGGGTCCACCAATGAAACAGGTTCTAGAACTGGGAATGTCATTCGAACACCAGAAGAAGATCAACTAACTTATGCTAGTCGAGTTGAGTTCCAAGCAATCAACAATGAGGCTGAATATGAACTAGTTATCAATGGAACGAAGCTTGCTCAAAATTTTGGGGCTCGAGGTCTCGAATCAACAATGATTCCTCATTGGTTGTAAATCAAATTCTTGGGAATTTTGATGCTTGAGGAATGATATTATAGAAATATCTCAAGAAGATCAAACAACTCAAGCATTTCTTTGAAGAGATAGAATTCATCAAAATTTCCCGAGCTAAAAATATTCATGTTGATGTCTTGTCAAAGCTTACTTCTGCTCTTTACGATCATTTATCAAAAGAAGTATAGGTTGAAGTAAAGACAAAGCGAGTTATAGACGAGATAGAAATCACTCAAATCAATAATGAGTCGAACTGGATGACACTTATCGTTGAGATCTAACTCAGGGAATGCTTCCAGAAGACCGTGCTCAAGCAAGAAAATTGTGTATTCGAGTAATTCAGTATAACATGCATCATGAAATATTATATCATCGCTCACACCTTTCTCCATTGTTAAGATCACTGTTTATCACAAGAAGAGGTGACCTATGTGTTATAAGAAATATATGAAGGGATCTGTGGAAATCATGTAGGAGCTCGGAGCTTGGCTCGAAAAGAAATACTTATGTGTTATTATTGGCCTACAATGCATAATGATGCTTACCAAATGGTAAAACATTGTCATAAGTGCCAAATACATGCTCCTATTATTCGAAAATCAGATACTAGAATGACTTTTATCCTTGGAAACTGGCCTTTCCTACATTGAAGACTTGACATATTGGGACAATTTCCCAAAGGATCAAGAAATTCAAAGTTCTTGATCGTAGGTGTGGGTTACTTTTCCAAATGGATCGAAGTTGAACCTCTTCATCAATCAGTGGCAAAGTGCCAAGAAGGTCTTCTGGAAAAATATTATCTATAGATATGGAGTACTTCGAGATATTATCTTAGATAATGGAACTCAATTTGTTAGAAGACCCTTTCAACCATTCTGTGTAGAACTTGGAATACAAATGCATAAGACTATTGATTGATTGCTCATCTTCAAGCTAATGGGCAGGCAAAAATTTCCAATCAAACTCTATTGATCACACTAAAAAATCACCTTGATTGAGCGAAAATGGCATAGGTAGAAGTGCATCTGAGTGTTTTGTGGTCTTACTGAACAACTTCTCAAACACCTCATGGAGAAAAACCTTTTAGTTTGGTGTACATATTTGAAGCTATTATTCTACTTGAAATTGGAGTTCGTTCTACAAGAACTACAAATTCGTCTCAAACTGACAACAAAGAGATTAGAAAAATTGATTTGGATCTATTAGAAGAACGAAGATTAGTTGCTACCGTCCTAGAGGCCACTTATAAGCAGCATATTAAACAATATTATGATTATGCTGTTCGTTTAAGGTATTTCTGATTTGGAGATCTTGTACTCCAAAGAAGTAAAGTTAGTCAGGCAGATGGAAGTCATAAACTTGATGCTAACTGGGAAAGTCCTTATCAAATAGTTGAAATTCATTCATCAGGATATTATACAAATTAGCTTATCAGTTTGAACAAATAATTCCTTGGATGTGGAACATTGTTAATTTAAAGAAATATAAGAATAATGAACTATTCCTTGTAAAAATTTTTGATGTACATAAATCTTAATTGGAAGAATTATTTACATCATCCTCGCTATCTTCTACTAAAACTTCCTTGAGTACATTCTCCTCTGTATGAGGCTCAAGGAAGATGTCACCAAGATTAGAAATAAAATCCCCATCTACTGATGCATTGTAATTGGAGAAAGAGCTAAAGTCTAGGGATAGATCAGGGAATCTTCTCTTCACCTCTTTAAAGCCCAAGGCATTGGCCTGATGGCAGAAGGTCATTAAGTCACCCTTTAGAGCATGAGACCCAAGATATTGATTCACAGAATAAACTAGTGACAAGAAAGAAGAAGATTGACTGGGCTTTATTTACTCGAGGTTAGACATGTATTTATTCACTTCTTGCTTGGAGCTCAAGTTCTCAGCCATTTGTCGCACCTATCGAGAGATCCCTTAGCTGCTACCGCCCTTCTTCATGTTTACTCTCAAATTCAACAATAGAAGAAGAACGATTACTGGAGCTCTTCACTGTCTTGGCAGTAACAGTTTCTTTCTCTTCTAATTATTGTCTTAATGTCTCTTCGTTAGTAGCTAATTTCTAAAGTTGCTCTTTTAGCACATCAATTTGCTTCTCGGTCTTTAGACAATGACAGTGTACTTCACTCATAGCATTATCGAGATAAAATAGAAAGAAAAATATTTAAAAAAAAACTTACTGCATAAAGTGATTGAGCTACTTTGGTCTGAAATTGAGTAGTGGGAAGGTCTGCTGCATATGTCTGATCTCGATATATGAAAGCATTATCAAGCCAGTTGTTTGCTACCCGAACATGTTGTCCCCAATCATTTATGGTCAAAGATCATAAGGGACTAAAAGGAGTTCTGTCGAGTTCTCCTTCTGCATTCCTGATCGATTTAACTGACCTAGTTGTCCAGAGAAGGCCTTGTGACCTACTGAAAACCCATCATTCCTCTTCGGGAGTCCATTCACGAGTCCCTAGAGCTATATGATAAGCATGTATTTCATTATTTTCTAGAATGCAAAAAGCCTTAGGCTTTATATGACCAAAGACAAAAAAAACTCACCTAGAATTGGCAGAACAGAAGAACGAACTTGGATTAGTGGGATGGTAGTAGGAATAAAAGAAAAAATCGAAGAACCTCTTCTCTTATGCTGACAAGCTATCAAGGAAGGAATTGTAGGATCTTGCTCTTTATATACCTCTATTGAATTCAGAGCTGATTCTTCCTCTTCAGAGCTTCAACAGTAGGTGCTTTTCCTTTCTGAGTTGCTATTATTGAGATAGAGGAGCTTCCTGTTGTTCTGTTGCTTAGCAGAAATTGACCACTATTCGAATCAGTTTAGGAGCGACTAAACTGGCATCTTCAACCAAAGAGCCAAATAGCATTGGTGTCATCAAGGCTCCTGTTCACAAACAAAAGGAGGTCAGAAAATAGTAAAAATAGCTTAAAAATATTTATTTGCAACAATTTAGATACTTACTTTCATAAACCTTTCTAGAAGAGTAGCTCTTTCAACCAGGTCAGGCCATATCAATAAATTATAGTCAAAGTAGAATTATTTCCTTTAAAATGAATGGCTGAACTTGATTGATTCAATTATTGATCCCTTGAAACAATTTTGACCCAATTACCCCAAAAGGTCAGAGTCCAGAATCGGATCGCAATAAGAGAATGACCACTTTGATTTGATTTTGTCCATATTATCTTGAGTTGCGAAAAAGAAGTAGGACTTCCAGTTCTTAATCGAGCTCAGCATGTTTGCAGCAATCCCTGCTCTTTTTGTTCAACCTATAAGATAATAGAAGTCAAACTCTTTGCACTGTACCAATTTGTGAAAACATTTGAACTTGTGTGTATAGGCCTTAAAATTTGCGTATTTGCAGATTAAGCCATATGTGATAAAAATTCTAAGGGAGTATTGTATCAATTGAAAAAAGCAGATGCCAAAGAAAAAGCAAAGGGAGGAGTAAAATTTTAGAAATTGGGAATCGAAGACCCGCTCTTAGTTGATCCTCAAAAATAGTGACAAATCCTTTGGGAGGGTTATGTACTTAGACCTTCTCATCAGGAATTTGGATGACCACAATATCAAGAATGTGGTATGAAGCCCTCAGTCAAGGAATATCACCCACTTGAAGTGTGGACTTGATATCTGTCGTGGCTAGAGTCTGTTTTGGTAGAGAAGAAGAAGGATAAATCTAACTGGATCCTTTCTCTACTAATGGCACAGAACTAATAGGAACAACATCGAACACATCAGAAATTGTCACGCCCCAAAAATGGGACCGTAACACGCCGCGCTAATGGTACACCGGCCCAAAGCGCAAGGCACAAACGAACAGAGCAACAAACTTAACCGCAATGTAATAGAACCATCAAACCATTTCTTAACTATAAAACCGAATATTTCATTTTACACAAAAAAATGCGAATTACAAAATTCCTTCTTAGTACAAAAGATGCTACAACAAAAACAAAGTTCATCAATACAAAACCTATCTAATACACTACCCCTCTCCAAACAAAAGTGAAGCTTGGAAGATTATCCGCAGAGTCCTACCAGTAATGTGGAATCTGGAGAAAATCTAAAAGCTGCTAACGCGGTGGAGAGTCAAAAGCGAGCACCTAATCGAAAAATTATAAATCAGTTTGTGCCTTGCGCACATTACTGGTAGGACTCTGCGGATAATCTTCCAAGCTTCTTAGCATTGCGATAAGAGAAAACATAAAGATAATAACATTTGTGAAGACCATAGTCATGAAGCAGTTTCTAAAATGTCTCATGCCATTTAAACGTCAATAAACCATAATCATAAGTAGTTTCTAAAATGTATCATGCCATTTAAACGTCGAGCATGTCCAAAACATAGCCAAAAAGATCCAATCATTTCAAAACATAGTATGCTAAAGCATGAACAAATCCAAGTACAGTTTCAATCCGGAATATAATAAAATAGCATGAGTATCTTTACCACCATGGCGTCCCATGGATGACTATAGAACTGGTTCTCCCCAAATCAAACATTTCCAAACACATCCAAAATTATATACCTAGGTCACCTATGAGCCAAAACAGTCATAAAATGCTTTCATATCAAAAGAGTTTGCAAACATATCAATTGATTAACATAAAATAGCTTGGTCCCGATTTCATATGTAATAGTTCCAAAACTTGGTAAAAGTGCAGTTCCAAACATCATACACATTCTAAAATCCATTTGGAAATGTTTGATTTGGGGAGAATCCCACTATAGCTGTCTCTTATCGTTCAGATGTGTATAAGAGACAGACGCTGCTATGAATGATGCATGTTTATGCGATCGCCGACGGTAGGTGGCGTGGTACCTACGCATAAAAAACGACGCGAAACGATAGAAAACGACACCAACAGCTCTTTGGTCAAAAATGACCTATTCACAAATTCCGACCAACTTCGACAAGCTAAAACCCCAGTCAAAACACTTAGTTAACCCCTCAAATTCGTATTACAGCTAGATTAGGAGATAATAAGCTCAGTTTTCCGAAAAACCGAAAAACTTCGCCTCTCCTAGGCTATAAGTAGGTTAAGTACCTGCCACCTAAAATCTGGGACTTATAAGGTATTAGAAGGGACCTTGGTTACAACCCAACTCAAAATAACATATTATAACCAACCAATGCATAAACATAAGCATTCATAGCATAACACTCTAGGGCCACATATGGAAGACAAAACCCCAACTCATAATCTTAAAATATGTAATCTAACCGTGGAAAGTTGTTAAAAATCAACCCCAATCACTTCCCAACCTCCAAAACACTAGGAAAACAACCCATAACATACATAAATCATAACATATAAGGCTGCAAAGAGGGTGTTTTTTTTTCAGCCATAAGGAATCCTGCAAAACTTGAAATTAAAGCTTGGATCATAAAGCCCATAAGCCATAAAGTGCTAAAATACATAAAATCTTACCTTCCAAGTGATTTATACTTGATATCCAAGAAAATTTTGGGGGAAAATGGGGAAGAGAAGTTTCGGCCAGCAGCTAGGAGAAATGAGGAAGAAACAAAGCAAGAAGAAGACTAAAAAGATTCCAAGGTTGACCCAAATAGTTCCCATTTGACCAAATAGTCTCCAAGTTGACTATTTAGCCCAAAAACTAATTTTGCTACTAAATTAACATTTTTTTCTGAATAATTCAGCCATCTTATACACATCTCAGACACCACAATAGAGACAGCACACTTAGTCCAATTTTTGACCCGTTTACCCGGAACCGAAATCGCGTAAACCGAAAAATTTGTACATAACCTGTCTCGAATAAGTTGCGAAGTACTTTATGACTAAAAATAATATGAAAAACATTTTAAACCAGTTAAAAAAATCAAAGAACAAGGCTAGTAAAATACTGGGTTTCACTTAGAAATATTCAATGAGGGATCCATTGGAAGAAAGATTTAAGGAATTTGAAAAAGTTTAATGATTGCAAATACGAAAGGAAGAAGCTTCCATGGAAGCTTATAGAGTTTTAGAAGAAGATGAAAAGAAAACTTTTGAATCCTTAATAAAAGGATATTTTTAAGTTAGACTGAAATAGGCTGACTTTTCAAGTTTTTGAAAAATGAAAACGTCATGAAGTCGTAATAACTACCCCAATAATAAATGTGCCTAAAAAATAAGCACGTCTTTTTATGTACTCAGGAGTTATGACTTTTCAATAATTGACAACAGTTTAATCCTTATTTGACCTTCTAATTACACATCGGGTTCCTCGTGATCAAAAGAGTAAAGGTCGACTTGTTGAAGTGCTTCAAATGGTTTGACCGAATATGGATCGGCTCATTCTCCTAAGTGCATTAGGTGGCTTTCAATCCCTAAATTTATGACTCCAATCAAGTGTCAGGTTCACTGACATGCTTAAAGAAGCTATTTATAATACGTACATGCTCGATCACGATGGATGATCCAAAGAAAAAAGTTGTTAGTTGGAAGAAGAATAATTGTTTAGAAAAAGGTTATGTTGGATGACCTGTAGATCGGAAAAAGATAAAAACTTTACAATCTTTATATAGAGAAGATCAAAACATGATCAGAATTTTTATTCAACAAGAATTCTAGATTACAATGATTAGAAAATTGTTGAAGCAAAAAGATTATAAGAGAGGTACAAGTCTTATTTGACCAATAAATAAATAAAAACACAAATGATGGAAATGCAGAAATTAGTTATATTATTGATGGATTAGCAAAAAGGAGTATAAGTTCCTATTCTACTCTTGTTGATCTCTTTCAACCTTCTCTATCGAAAGGTTCTTAACCGAAGTAGGGGTTGTTGTTACATCCTGATTATCAGATTAAATTCAGAAAAGTTAGAGGATCCTGTTCTACATCAAAAGAAAAACAAGGTCAGCTCCCCACAGAAGCCAGTAGCTCTAAAATGTTTACTTTTGCTCGGGAAACTCGACCTTTGCATCTTCTTCTTCCTCTACTTCTTTAATCACTTCTATAACTTCTCCGAGAAGAACACTCTTTCTGAGAGAAGAAGTGGATCTGGGTTTTCTAAACTCCAAGCCCAGCTCAGTTGTCCGATCAAAAGTAGCAGTCCGATAAAATGTTATTATTTATCTTTGCAATTGACTTCTCAAAGTCAGAAATCTTCTATGCATCATCTCCCCAGCGTAGCATAACACTACGAAGGTAACAACCTGACAAGAAGCAGTGCATGGCAGCTCGAATTGCTTTCTGCCTATCTATACAATCCTTAAATTCCAAAACATCTTTCTGAGGAAAGGTAGCGAAAAGATAGTCCAGACATTTGCTTGATCCTCGGATTTGATCGTCAATAGAGATTGGCCAGTCGTGGATAATTAGTGTTGTGCTTCAGTACTAGAAGATTCTATTGGTTCTTTTCATTTACTAGAATCGCTTAAAAGTTTCACCATCTCCTCATCATGCTTTGGCGAATCAACCAAAAGAATAAGAGATTGATCTCCTTCAACTGGTGGACCTCGATTTTATGGATGGGATCATCCCACTGTTCAGGGAAGTGAAAAGCTTTCCTTTTCCTGGTGGAAATCTCTTCTTCTTTTTGAGAACTTAGCCGGGATTTGACTACTATTCAAAGATTTGGAATTACAGATTCAGAATTTCCTAAAATTATTACGCCTTCTTCAAGGTTTGCTGGATCTACAACACTTTTTCTTGCGAATCCTTCTCACAACCTTCTTCTTGGAGGCATCTTTGGTTTACATAACATCCCCCAAGTGAAAGCTATCTCCAACAGGGACATTAACATTTGAACCTTGTCTTGATTCAGATGCCATGGATTTTTTCAAGAATAGAAAAAGAAGAAAAATAAAGAAAATTCTATAAAATACCATTTATGAAGCAGATTTGAAAGAGGATTTTTAGAAAATTTCAAATTCATTGATAGAAAATAAAAAGATATTTGATTTTGGGTATTTATTATTCAAAAGCATGAATCGAAGCGACACCTAGATAAAAAGGGGCTACTAACATTTAATGAAAATTCTCAAAAGACGTGACGGTTAAATAAGTGTTCAAAGGACATGAATTATTTTTTATCAATAAAGGCTGATCTACGATTCAAATATTGTCGAGGGGGCTTCTGATGATACTAAAATTAATCAAATACGATCAGCGGACACGTGTCAAGCCTCACCAACCTCCCCCAGATAAAATTCCTCAGTTAGATTGGGAAGATTATTAGATAATTTGGATGATTAGCTTCCGACCACAACAATAATTCGTACTATGAGTACATTGAGGAGATTAAACCAGCTCATCTACCGAGCAACTTAAACAAATAAGTCAATCAGCTGCTTAGAATGATTGTCCTTAAGCAAAATATAGAAATATGTCACAAACATATGTAGACTCAACACATCTCATTAATCATCCACATAAATAAACAAGAACCAAACCATCATAAGGAAAATAATCAAATGATAATAAACCCCTACACATAAATTCCAGTGTAGGTGTGTGCATAGCCATACAAAAATAACTTCTAAGACACTTAAATCAAATCATACAAACCCTTTGAATTTTTCTAAACACTCCATAGCTTACTCTTCTTACATTTCTCCACTAATGTAGACAATTGGCTCGACCTAAATTAGGTAGGACTTTCAACTTGTAACGCAAGGCTAGGGTCTTAGCTAACAACGAAAGAAAAAAGGATAAATAAATAAGAAAAAGAGCTTTAAATTAATGTGCACCTCGTTAACATTAAACTTCTTTTTGAACATTAAAATACCCATTCTTCAAAGAGGCAACCCTACACTTAATTGACCAAACACCTATAAAAATTTTGTCCAACAATCAAAATAAAATCCTATTTTTTTCATTGTCAACCCTTCTCTCCAACATATTATAAAGTGTTTAATACACAATTATCTCCCATTTTTTTTTTCTTTTTCTTCTTTTTTCTTTTTCTCCAAAACGGGTAGTAGTGGTAGGCACTACTCGCAAAAAAAATACTACGCAGGTACCAGTGATAGGCACTACCTGCTAACACTCAAATGCAGGTGCCAATGATGGGAACCACCTGCAATGGTCAACAAAATGTTTTTAACACCCCTACATCTTAATTGCACACCATTCATTCAAACATTCTCATATAACTACCTTGCATCCTTATATCCTCTTAACAATTAATGGGGCATTAAATCTCTTAAGGGACATTTAAACTCAAAATGAAAGTTAGAGAAAAAAAAATGAATAGTGCTTCTATCTATTCAAAACAAATTAAGACTCAAATAGGGTTTTAGGGATAAATTTTATAGCAATGGTTGGCTTGAAAGGATCAAACGTTTAAAGAAATGCCTACCATCATCTTTAAATCAAATCAAATTATCTAAAATTTCACCTTGAAAATGTAATAAAGTAATTGTCTAGAGTGCATAATAAGTGAATCTACACAGTTATCTCTTAGTGCCAAAAAGCTATAACATTATACTATTAGTGCTCAACCATTCTTAAGAAAATTACGAAATAGAAAATCAAAGAAACATGCTAAGTAATTTGTGAAGAAAATTTTCAAAAATTCAAAAATCTCTCAAATCAAAAGCTAAACTACAAATGTAAAAGCAAAAATTGAGAAAATGAACAAACAGAACACCAAATAAATATAAATTAAGAAAACTCTCCACCCCACACTTAGAGTATAGCATTGTCTCCAATGCAAAAATAAAGAGTAAAAAGGAAAAAATGGAAACTTCTCTGTCAATGAAGAACGTTTCGTGCCGTGTATTTCGAACTGAATACCTTTGAGTTGAAGTCGAAAAGATCAATCACTAGAACAAAACATTAAAAACCTTAAAACATTAAGAAATACAATAAGACCAAGAAACTAAACAAAAGCATAAGAAATAAATTAAGAAAAAACATGGGTAGCCTCCCTTGTATTGCACCCTTATTTATAGTTTTAGGCTTGACTATTGCACTCCCGTTTATGTAAAAGATGCTAAGATGGTTGGCCATCCCCTTCTTTTAGGTCTCCAAGGGAAAATTTTAACCCCACTCATCTTAATTGTCATTTCTTGATTCCCATCTTTTCTTTGAAGAAATCCACGTTTCCTTGTAGTCATCAAACCCAATGTCCTCAGTAGCACATCCAATTGTTTTTCGAACCATTTCCTCTTTTCTTTGCACTCTTTAAACTTTTGGATGTGACAAACTTTCCAATGCTTTGCACAACTTTGTTGATCCTTTCTCACTCCACACATATCATCGGGGGGTTTTGATTCTTCATTTGACCTGCCAATAGAAGGATCAAGTGAATGATTAGCACATTTTTCTTCAAAAATAGGTAAATTATCATTATAATCAAAAACATCAATTTCAAACGATTCATTTTCAATTTGTAAAATCAACTTCCCTTTATTAACATCTATTAATGTATGTGCAGTTGTATAAAAATGGGTTCCCAAGAATCAATGGAATTTCATTGTCCTTGCCGATGTCCAACACCAAGAAATCAATAGGAAACACCAACTTCTCTACTTGCACAAGCACGTCTTCCAACAAACTGTATGATTTCCTTTCAGTCAAGTTTGCTAATTGGAGTGTAACGTTAGTCAGTTTGGCGTTTGTGATTCCTAACTTATCATAAATGAATTTTGGCATAATGTTGATACTAGCCCCTGAATCACTAAGTGAATGATGTAGTGTTGTTCCTCCAATATTCACTGGTATTGAGAAGTTGCCAAGATCTTTGAGTTTATGGGGTAATCTCTGTTGAAAAATTGCACTACTCTTGGCATCAAGATAAATTTTCTCACCATCATCCCATTTCCGCTTCCTTGCAAATAAATCCTTCATAAACCGCGCGTAGTTGGCCATTTTGGTGAGCACATCAACCAAAGGAATGTTGGCATTAACCTTGTTGAACATGTTGATGAATTGTTGAAATCTGCTTGTCTTTTTCCTCATTTCTGAAATTATTGAGCCTTTGAGGGAATAGAATCTTTACCGAAAGATGCAAATTCAAGGGCTCTACTATGTGCTTCTTTTTCAACTCATTATTTTGGTCCACTTTTGTCATCTTGTCATCATGACAACAAATTTTATTCTTCTCCTCAATCACTTTGGATTTTTTCTTCTCTTCATCTTTACCATCCTCTTGTTGGTCCCAAAGGGCAACCTAAGAGGGGGGTGAATTAGATTATTTCAAAAGCAAACCTTTTGAAGTGCTTAATAAGAAATGCAAACTTTATGCACTAAATAAAAACTTAAGCACAAATGAATACAATAGATATTCACCAATTTAAGCTTAAAGAACAAATTAGAAGATTGAGATTAAGGGTATCAAACCAAACTCCCAAGCTTCTCAAGCTTGGAGCTTACAACCACAAAGAGTTTCTTACAAGGCAACTACCAAGTTCTCAACTTGAAGTTTAGCCACTAAAAGTCTCTTATTTTGTTGGCAAAGTAGGTGAGACAATAACCTCTTGTACACAAATGAGGATCACTCTTGCTCACACTAATTTCCTTTAGTTGAGCCAAGAGTTTTACACTCACAACCTCTATTTGTTACAATTGTTATCTCTCCACTCTTACACTTGAAGAACTCTTACACTTCTAAGTTCTTTTCACAAAACTACCTACACTATTACAACACTTGTACCCATTATTTCTCCCAAATAGCTCAAGTATTATTTGTAATCAATGTAGAAGTTTCTTCCTATTTAATTCAGACTTAGGGTTATTTATAGTTGCCAAAAATCTGCTTCCAACAACTTTCCAACGGCTATTTTCTGTTTACTGAAAAACTAGCCGTTGGACCTTTCGGATGGCCAATGCAGCAAGTATGCATCCGAACGAACTAGCCGTTGGACCGTTCAGACGGCCGCTGCTAAACCATGCGTTCGACACTGCGTTCGTTCTCTGAGGGTATTCGTTCGGACGTCCGAATATGCGTCCGAACCTGCTTCCGATCGAAGCAAGCAATGTCTTTTGGAAATATGATCGGACGCTGTTCTTCGTCCGAGACTGGTTCAGATTCTTTTGTGTTGGATGATTACCATCGTCCAAAGATCTGTCTTTCGGACAGTCATTTGCATCTGTGGAGTCTTCTGGTTGTTTTGTTCGGATGATCATTTGCGTCTGAGCCTTCCTATTTTTCTGCACACTTGTTTTCAAACTGTTAGTGCGATTTGGTCATCATCAAAACATGATTATCATAATTGGGGTTCAACACCTCTTGCTTTTCGTTCGGCACACCCAACTCTTTTCCACTTCTTAGGAAGATAGCATTGTATTGCTCTTTTGGGTTTGGGATTGTATCACTCGACAATACTCCAATCGGTCTCTCATTGTTTTGTCGGGCTATTTGTCCCAATTGTAGTTCAAGGTTCTTTGTGGTAGCCTGCAAATTTTTGCACTCCCTTCGCAACTTCTCAAAATCCCTTCTCATATTATCATCATTGGATGAATCATGATAATTCACATGTGTGGGATAATTTAGATTTTGAAATGGTGGTCTTCTTGGTGGAGGCTGGTATGAGCTATTTTGTTGAGGTGAAAAGTTTTGGGTATACCTTTGATGAGATGGTTGATATGGTTTAGATAATGAGGTTTGGTTGGAAAAATTTTGCTATGGTTGGTTGGTTGAAATGAAGGGTTTTGGACATTATTTTGGTTAGTCCAAGAAATGTTTGGCTGATTTCGCCAAAAAGGGTTGTATATCTTGCCGTAGTATGTGGGCTGATTATATAAGTTAGAATTTTGATTAGAAACCTATTGAACCTGCTCATCTTGCGTCCCTGAAGCATCACATAAGCCATTTTGATGATTTCCTCCACAGAAATAACAACTCAAGATCCCTTGGGATGTCGAACTAATAGAGTTAATTGAACTTCTTCCTATGTTCTCTACAACCTTGGTGAAGTTTGTAATAGCATTCATCATCATGTTCTGTTGAGATATGAAAGTATCGTAATTAGGACCACATACCTCTTTGTTGGACGTTGGCTTGATTCACTTCTTGTTATTGTCGTCCAACTACAAGAGTTATTGATACATGATAATGATGAGTGGATGCCATTCTTTTCAACAACTCTTGCGCTTCGTCTGGAGTCTTGTAGGGAAAAGAACCTCCTGTACTAGTATCAACTATCAATCTAGTCTCCAAAAATAGTCCATTATAGAAGGATTGGACTTATAGCCATAGTGGTATAGCATGGTGCGGACACTTCCTCAACAACTCCTTGAACTGGTCCCACGCTTCTCCTAAGCTATCTCTAGTAATTTATCTGAATGATGTAATCTAATTTCGGAGCTTAACGATCCTAGTCAATAGAAAGTGTTTGGCTATAATTTCTCGAGTGAGTTGGTCCTAGGTTGTGAAAGTACCTTGTCGATATGATTCCAACCAAGACCTTGCTCTATCACATAAGAAAAAAGGGAATGCTCTCATCCGGATACAATCAGAGTAGACTCTGTTGTATCTGAATATGTGTATCAATGACCTCTTCAAATCTAATTAAGTGCTCATAGGAATCTTCATTTGGTGCTCCTCCAAACGTAGCATGTGTTTGGAGCATCTGTATCAGTGCAGGCTTGATTTCAAAGTTTGCTTGCACAGGTAGCCGAGCAATGCTAGAACTCGTCCCCTAAAAATTAGGTATTGCATAATCTCTAAGATGTTGGGGGCTAGCATTAGTATTAACCAAGTTGCCATTGTTACCTACAACCTCCTCTTGTTCATTAACAGCACGGTTTGGATTCTCCATTAGATTGTCGTATTGGTTTGAATCTTGTCATCTACGATTTCTACTTATCGTCCACTCAATTTCCAAGTCAACCAGATGAAATGGTTGATTGGATGAACAAGTATCAACCATAAACTACAAGAAAAGAAAACCAAAGATCAAATATTGAAAACAGAATCCAAACAAACTTGAGAGAACAAGAATTAATTGTAAATAATTAACGAAAGCAATAAAAAGTCTAATCTAGTATAGATCCACTACACCAAAATTGTTACCAAACAAAATTCTAACCATACGGAAAGCAATTGAATATAATTAACTAAAACCCTAATTTAATCTACTCTACTTGTAAGAATTTAATCAAGAACAAGAATTTAAATTAGTCTACTCTATAAAAGCAATTAAAAACGTTCCAATAAAACCCTACTACTAGACTACAAAAGCAATTAAGAATTTTAAAAGCAAAAAAACAAGAATGATAAATATGGAAGAAGAAACCAATAAGAACAAAAATTAAATTTCATAAAAATAAATTAAACTCTGTAATTGTAGTAAAAACGAATGTTGATGATCGTCGAGTCTTGAATCCTTGACAAGAAAACAAAATCCTAGCTTGAATGATTGAGAAAATCTAACCTACGGCTAAATTATCATTCTAACTATTAAAAACCTAAGAAACTAATTATGGCTGATGATTATGATTGTTCCTCCCCTTCTGTTGGTGTATGTACAGATGTTTTTAGGGTTTTGGGCAGCTTCGGGATGATAAGTATATGATTTCCTACGCAAACGTGCCCAAGAGAGTATGTATCTTGGAAAATAATCAACCTTATAAGACCTATCCGTGGATTGGCGCCTGGGTGCTGCACTTTTACAGCGCCTGGGCGTGACTTCTAGTGACAAGATTGCAGGTACTAGACACCGCATCTAGGAGCTGCATTTTTGTAGCGCATGGGCGTGCCTGACAGCAACTATTTCAAATTTCTTGTCGATGTTGGCCATGATGCAAGTTGAATTTGGTAACACTCAAAACATGAAAGTTGTAGCTCTGTGTCTTATTTTTCCAAAACATCTTAAATCACCCCAATTGAAACCTGGACAAGAAAGTTATGCTCAATCTACCAAACTGTGTTAAAATTGCTCATCGTCGGTGCACAAAATTCCAATTTTGCAATTTTCCTTCGCTTTTGCGATCAATTTCGACCCTTTCTTCACTGAAACCCTACAAAACTCAAAATAAACCATTTTAGCCTGTACTATATTACTCATTTATTTCTTATTCATCTCAAAAAGTAGGGTAAACGATACATGAAATATATGATATTTATGAGCTTATCAGCTAAAACCACTATAAATACTAGTTGTTATTCATTTGTAAGCCAAGCCAAACTCGGGAAATGCTAGGAACAATAAAGGTGCAACTTGAATGTAATTGTCACGATCAATACAAATTTGGGAATTTCCCAAAATTACATCTCTCTTAATATCTTTTCATATCTACAAAAGTTTTGTTTCATCAAAAGGTAATGGTAAACATCGAACAATTTTAAAGTAGTACTAAATTAACTTTGATAACTGGACTTTTTTAGGGAAAATCAAAAGAAAATATGATGAAAATAAGATAACTATAAGTCAGACCAAGTTAATTAACTTTTAGCAGAGCAGTTTTGCTTAAATAGTAACTCCTAAGCATTTTTATTTCTTAATACAGTGATCACAAATCTCAAAATTGGAATTCTCAATTTTCTATTCTCAATTAGAAGTTCTTCTGAAATGTTAAAGATTTAGGTTTGTCAAAAACCCCTTTCCTTTTCTTTTTGCTGCTCCGCCATTAGTTTTAGATACTCCATCTTTACTTTTTTAATGATCAAAATAATTCAAATTGCCCTAATTTAAGTTGTCCAACAAATTAAGTACTAAAAAGTAGTTAAAGCCTAAAGGCATGGGAACAAATTTAGTTTTCAATTAACTTTCTCACATTGGAAGAATGGAGGGAATTTGAAGGATAAATAGGTTCCAATGTGAGGGAATTTAAAGTATAAATAGAGCAAAATCCAGAGAGAAAAAGCGAAACAGAAACAAATATGACAAGAAAGAGGTGGATAACACTAGAACTAGGGTGTATAGATATCAGCCGTGGAGTACATCCAACAACTAACATATAGGTTTTGTTGCCAGAAATTGTGATAGTAACATCAAATATATTTGGGTTACAAGGGAAGACATCAAAGTTTGTTTCTCAATGGATTGATTGATTTTCACAATCTTTCCATATGTTGCTCAATCTTCTATTAAGATTTCTTCTGAGATTAATATTGGGGAAGCAATTAAACTATCAATCATCAAATTTTTGAAATTAGATTGGAAAAGAATCCAAGTCATAGCAAATGACAGGAACATTATTCAGAGACTTGTAGATATTAAAAATATATTAATTGAGATTAGAAAATAATAATGTCGATTAATTCTAAACAGAGTGAAATCAAGGTTTTGAATCTAATATTTCAAAGATGGTCCATAAGAAATACTAGTCAAATTCACGTCTTTTAAAATGGGTTAAACTTATAAATTGTGCCCGTTAGAAATTTTTAACCCAATAGGCTAAATGTTCTAGAATCAATCAAAAGAAATAAAACCTCTTTAATTGGGAAATTAAGGAAGTCAATAAGTGTTAATTATGGAAACTAATTTCTCCTTAATTAACTTAATTGATTGACTTTCCTAAATTAAAATTCTCATTCTATTCTCAATTAGAATTCCAAAATGTTAAAGATTTTATGTTTGCGAAAAACACCTTTCCTTTTCTTTTTAGCGCTCCACCATTAGTTTTAGATATTCCATCCCTACTTTTCAATAATCAAAATGATTCAAATTGCCCTAATTTGGGTTATCTAAAAAATTAAATACTAAAAACTAGTTAAAGCCTAAAAGCATGGGAACAAATATAGTTTTCAATTAACTTTCTCACCCTGCAAGAATAGAGGGAATTTGAAGTTTAAATATGTTCCAATGTGAGGGAATTTGAAGTATAAATAGGAGCAAAATCCATAGAGAGAAAAATGGAAATGGAAACAACTATGACAAGAAGGAGGTAGATAACACCAAAACCAGGGTGTATAGATATCTGCCTTCGAGTACATCCAACAGCCAATGCATAGGTATTGTTGCCAGCAATTGTGATGGTAACATCCACCATATTTGGGCAACATCAAAGTTTGTTTCTTGATAAATTGATTGATTTTCACAATCTTTCTATATGTTGTTCAATCTTCTATTAAGGTTTCTTCCAAGATGGATATTGGGAAAGCAATTAAACTGTCAATCACCAAATGTTTGGAATTAGGTTGGAAAGGAATCCAAGTCATAGCCAATGACAACAACATTATTTAGAGACTTGTTGACATTAAAAAAATATATTAATTGAGATTATAAAATAATAATGTTGATTAATTCTAGACACGATGAAATCAAGGTCTTGAATCTAATTTTTCCAAGACAGTCCGTGAGAAAGACAAGTCAAATTCATTTCTTTTAAAATGGGTCAAACATATAAATTGAACCCACTAAGAATTTTTAGCCCAACAAACTAAATGTTCTGGAATCAATCATAAGAGATAAAACCTCTTTAATTGGAAAAATTAAGAAAGTCAATCAGGGTTAATTATGAAAATTAATTTTTCCTTAACTTAATTGATTGATTTTCCCAAATTAAAACTTCTCATTCTTGTCTTATAAAAAGGAGACCATAATCACCAAAATGGGGAACTTCCAAGAACAAGCCAACAGAAGCACGGAAGGGAAGCAACTCAACACTGAGAAAAAAACCTCTGCACGTGGGAGATCAACAAGCACAATAGGGTGCGACATCTTCTACACCAAAAGCAAGTCAAGTTCTGCAACAAC
This sequence comes from Cinchona pubescens, assembly GCA_025175665.1. NCBI lineage: Eukaryota > Viridiplantae > Streptophyta > Magnoliopsida > Gentianales > Rubiaceae > Cinchona > Cinchona pubescens. The sequence continues at coordinate 871,138 of JANKKI010000152.1, forward strand.
TTAAGCAGATCAACACTTCAAACATGGGAGATCAACAAACATGACCATAAGATGCCGCATCTTGTGGGAGATCAACAGGAATGGGAAACAAAGTACTGCATCTTCTACAGTAGTAAAACTTCATGTTCTTCAATTGCCTTTCCACCGGGATCAAAACTTCAAGCCCTCACTGTACACATCCTCTATCGATTTCTTCCATAATAAATTGAAAGAACTTAACAATTCGAGATCAAGCCTGCTATGGCTCTCTCAAATTGTTGTCAACACATCAACATTTCAAGATCAAACAAACAAAACTGGCCCTTGGATCATCACCAATTTGGAGTTTGAATTAGATGAACAACAAACAAAGGTCGTGTTCTTTATTAACTCTATTTCAACTAAGGTTCAAGGTTCATGCCCTCGATTTCAATGGTTGCTCTTAATCTCTCACACAAGAGAAGTTAAAAAGTCTCACCAACGACACAAGATCAAGCCCATAAGAATCAACCTTGGATCACCATCAAATTTGAAAATCAAATAAGAGGAATTCGACCTTGTAAACGGTGAAACCGCAAAGATTGTAACCCGTTTTCTTTTGAAATAAATAAAATTATTATTTGTACATTTTATTTCTTGTCTTAATTTTCAGGCATGAAATTTGTGTGTACAAATTTCTGGCACACCCGGTTCTCGTTTTGAAAAATTTTGTAAGTTTGCACTACTCAAATAGGTGCAAATAATAAACTAGCGACAAGCAAAGTTGATGGTGAAAGTAAGCATTTCAAGATTTTAGTTCTTATTTCGTTGTTGCTGGGGACAAGGAACGAGGAACATCTTCAATGCATCAAGAAGGGCTCTGCTTCAAAATACGTCAAATCTCCGGGCGCTTCTAGGTACATTTGAGGCATCAAATCAAGATTGAAATCGCATCTAAAGTGTCCAAATCTTGGAGTTTGTTGAAAGATGAGGATTCCTACATTCCTTCTATGGTGGTTCAACCTGTGATGACAACAAGTGGTACATCTATAGAGGACCAATTGGCATCTATGGCTCAAGTAATTGAGAAATTGACAAGGACCGTAGAAGAGAAAGACGCGCAAATCTACACTCTAATAAGAAAGTTGGAGACTCAAAAGCTTGGCGAGAAAAGTTCGTTCATCGATGCCAAAATAATGAAAACTCCACAAGTGTTCACCACTGCCAAGAATCACAGTGCTTAAATTTCAACAAAACTCTTGATGAAGAGTAACATTAATATCTCAATCGATTCATTATCAATGCAATAGATACAAGACATGGTAACTAACACCATCCATGCTCAATATGGGCCTCCATCTAAAAGTACTCTTATGTATCCAAAACCTTATACCATCTAAAAGTACTCTTATGTATCCAAAACCTTATTTGGATAGATACCAAGTGGATTGATTGCGTCGGATTGCCAATTGGCTACAAGTCTCCCAAATTTCACTAGTTTGATGGTAAAGGTAACCCCAAACAATATGTGGCTCATTTTATTGAAATGTGTGCTATTGCTGGGACTGAGAGACTCTTATTAGTGAAGCATTTCATTAGTTCCCTTAAAGAAAAATGCCTTTGACTGGTATATTGAACTAGAACTAGAGTCCATTGACAATTAGGATCAAATGGAAAGAGAGTTCCTGGGTCAATTTTATAGCAGATGCCACACAGTTGGTATGTCTAAAGTTACCAACACTAAACAAGGGAAAAAACCCATGGTGGAGTACATCAACCGGTGGCACACATTAAGTTTGGACTGTAAAAAAAGATTCTCAGAAGCCACCATTGTTGAAACATATATGCAAGGGATGCATTGGGGTCTGCTTTACATCTGACATGGTATCAAACCTTACACTTTTGATGAGTTGGAGACTCTCGCTTGTAACATGGAAATAACTTAGAATTGCTAACCACTGTGGGCAAATTATTTTAAACCCTAAATCTTGTCATGAAGTAGATACAAAGAAACATGATGAAAGTAGTGAGAACGAAAGCGATGAGGTTTCAAGTGACTTTGAGAAATCAATGGCCACAACTACAATTCTTGTTGAAGTTCAGAGGAAGGAGAAGAAACTAATTTGATTTCAACAAACAGAAAAATCATGACCTGCACTTAAAGGGTTGGAGAAGAAGATCTATCCTTTTCCTGACTCTAATCTACCTGACACACTCAATCACTTGCTCGAGAATCTAAGCAGCATGAGGACATAGGGTGAAAGAATGAGGCAAGGTATTGTAAATACCATAATCTTATTGACTACCCTACAAAGAAATGCTTCATTCTCAAAGGCATCATTTTAAACTTGGTCGAGAAAGGAACAATTATCTTTGATGATAAAGGAAATACATAATCAAATCATGTGCCATATCTAGAGGTCATCCAAGTTAACCTTTGGTGCTAGATTAGGTCACAAGTTGTCCGTCTTCAAACAAATTAAGGGCATCAATCAAGACTACCCAATTTTGGTCCTTTATGCCAATGAAAGTTGGAGCCAAAAAGCATTATGTCGGTCATAACATTAATGTCCATGATAAATTTCCCAAAAGGCAAAAATATGAATTGATCTTTGTCACAAAAAGAAATAAACCCAAAGGCAAGATGAAAAAGGCACCAAAAATTCAACAATCATCAAGATCTCAAGACTGGTGACAACAAATATCAAACCTTAACCTAACGTTGGAAAGTTGAAAAGCAAATCAAGTTCAAAAAATCACTTAGCGACTACTTTCCTATGGGCTACTTCGAAGACGTCTAAGTTCAAGACAAAGATGCAAATGAGAAGCGTGCTTCAATCTTTTACAAAACTTGCAATGAAAATTCCGAGCCATGGGATGATAACGATGAAGATCACCTCTATCAACAACATGAACAATAGAGGAAATCAATTGTTGAAGGTCACGAGGAGTCCCTGGCACTGAAGTTGTCCATCTATTGTCCCAAATCAAGAAAGAAAGCTGATGGAAGAAAGCGAAATTGCAAAGCTTGTCCGAATGGGTACCATTGAAGGAGATGTTAACTCAGGTGCCACTTCAATTACAAAAGTTTCGATGAAGAATGTAAAGACTCAACTCTATGTTGATTTCAAGATATTCGACTCAAAGTCACAAAAAAATGTCGAAAAAAATGTCGCTCCATATCGCAAGAAATTAAATTGCTTGACAATCTCCTCCAAAGTGTATAAACTATGGAAAAAAAAGCTAAAAAAAAAACTAAAAAAATCAAGTTATCTTGATCTATATTTTGACTTGATCCATTTTCAAACGTAGGTAGGTTGGAGTCTTTTTCAAGTTTAGTCAGCCGACAAATCAAATTATTGTTTTTTCTCTTTTCACAATTAAGAAATGCAATAAAGATCGATTCATTGAAGTGGAGAGTGACCGCCTCTTCTAATTAAATTGGGGGCCAAAGGAACGCCGACTAGCTGCAAATCAAGTACCCTATCTATGTCGAAGTAACTTCAACCGCAAGGCAGACATTCAAGGTGATGTTTGTCTTTAAGAGTTGCAAGTCAAGTAGCTTTATTCAAGTTGGGGTCAATTCAATCAAAATGGTGATGTTTGTCTTCAAGAGTTGCAAGTCAAGTAGCTTCATCCAAGTTGGGGTAAATTCAATCAAAATGATCGTCGAAAGCCTTCAACCAAGTCTTTGTGTATTACTCGATGAATATAGCTCAAAGTCAATGTTGTTTTAACTGCATTCTAGTTCATACATCTCTTGAAGAGTTGCAAGTTAAGTGGCTCCATGTAGATCGAGATTGCTTCAACTGCACATTGGTCGTCCAAATTGAAGGGCGGCAAGTCATGTGGCTCCATTCGAGGTCATTTCAATTGAAATACACGTCGAAAGCCTCCAACCAAGTTGATGTGTATTGCTCGAGGAACATAGCTCCAAGTCGATGCCATTTAACTGGGTTCAAGTTCAGATACATCTCTTGAAGAGTTGCGAGTTAGGTGATTTTATCCAAGTTGGAGTCAATTCAATCAACCAAGTTGGAGTCAATTCAATCAAAATGCACGTCGAAAGCCTCCAACCGACTCGATGTATATTGCTCGATAAATATAGATCTAATTCAATGCCGCTTTAACTGCATTCAAATTCATATATCTCTTGAAGAGTTTCAAGTCAAGTAGCTCCAACTAGTTCGAGATAGCTTCAACTTGACATTGGTCATCCAAATTTAAGGATAGCAAGTCAAGTGGCTTTGTTCGAGGTCAGTTCAATTGGAATGAGCGTCGAAAGCCTTCAACCAAAACGATGTGTATTGCTTGATGAACATAGCTCCAAAGTCGATGTCGCTTTAACTATGTTCAAGTTCATACATCTCTTGAAGAGTTGCAAGTCAGGTGGCTTATCCAGCTTGGGGTTAATTCAATTAAAATGTGCGTCGAAAGTCTCCAACCAAGCCATTGCGTATTCCCTGAATAAGATAGCTGCAAGTCGAGGCTACTTCAATTGTGTGCGACTATGAGACATGTCAACCTTGTGCATCTAAGACACTTTGTAAAAGGGTGTGGTACTGGAATTGAAGTGGTCCAGTTACAAGCCACTCTACGAGTACGTAAAAGACGCAACCAACAAGAGGGCATGGTACCTAAGTCGTGGTGGTCCAGTAACGAGCCATTTTAAAGGTACATCAAATAGGCAACTGACAAGAGGGCATGGTATTGGAGTCAAAATGTCCAGTAAGTTGTGTTGAGAGCCTTTCATTGAAGTGGTCGGAGATGTTCCGTAACATCAAGACAAAGTTCAACATGAAAGGTGTCAAGTCCTTGAATGAAGTTGAATGCCATTTTTGCCCATGGAAGTCATGTACCAAGTAAATCTGAGCTGCCAAAATCTTGAAAAGCAAACAACAATAAAAAAAAGGGAAAAAAGGCACAAAATCATGGAAATTACCTTTACCACAAAAAAAAAAAAAAAAAAGGTTCGTAGGGGATACCAAATATGTTTCCCAATCCAAATTTGCATACTATTTTGAGCCTTGCATTGTCCTCTACATTGAAATGTTATTGACAAATTGGTTCAAGATCCAAATTTGCATACTGTTTTGAGTTGCTTGTCTTGCCATTCTACATGGACTGATAGGCAAAAGGATAGATATTGAAATCTACGATAACTATGCAATAAGAAAAAGACTTCTGTACTCGAGAATAACCGTGTGACCTTCAAATCAATATTATTATCATAATTAACACTACAACCAAATATGCAAATTTTACATAAAAATTCATTCAACAAATTAGCCTAACAATAATCAGATTACCGAGTCTTGGAATTGGATAAGCACTACAAAGAAAATGTGTAAACATTATGCTTTTAAGAGATTGGCAAACATAGAACCATACATTTCTATTCCCTGCCAAGCGCATTACAATATTCTCATAAATATGAGCCACAAATATTAATAAGGTCATATCAGCTCTTAAACTACTTACTCGATCCGAAGAACCATATAAAGTACTTTGAACAAAAAATCTCAAGCAAAAACTCTTCACCTCGTTAAAGATTTAGTCCTATAGTGATTTTTGTAATTATATTTAGGGAACCTAATTTTATCAAAAGAATCTATTTCTTTGGAGTCATTATCGTACAAACAGTTCCCACATTTAAGAAAGCCAAATAGTCTATAGTCCCATAGCCTAATTGAGTAATATATGACATTACACGATAAAACCAGTGAATACAAACACCGTGCTCTATAATGTGCTAGATTTGGAGAATGCCAAACAATTATATTATCCTAACCACATTGCGGACATCATATTAAATCGACACTGGAATGAGAAGTAATACTACATAGATTCTATGGATCAAAAAGAACAACTACTAACTTACAAACCATCATATGTGGCTTTCTTCCAGCCTGTGAATGAGCAGAAGTTCTCCTGCAGTTATAGTGTAGGATGTCAGGCTATTGATAGCTCTTAGAAAAAATTTACACATTGAGCCAAGCCAAGAACAATTTACTCACATTAAGATACATAGAAAAAAATTAAGACATGACTCTGGCTGTATTATCAAATCATGCCTTAGATTCTACTGAACTGAACTAAGAGCGATGATGGTAAAATTAGAAGGTGATTGCTAACATCCATTAGATGATATTCTGGCAGATTAATCCCCTTACACTACACAGTAAAAAAATATATAAAAATAATAATAAAAAACAGATTAGATTAAGCAAGTCTTACTACGGCTGCTGGCACGGAGTTAGCTAAGGCTTCTTCCTCAAGTCATGGGAACCAAAAAGGCAAGTAACACATTTATCTCAGTAATCGAAAACATGAGTAGAGCTTGAATTCTTTAATTTGCCAAAACAAATATAAGTCTGAGTTATTGCAATTCAATGTTTCGAATATTTTTAGCATTAACATTTTAACCCTCAAAATTAAGACACAGACCCCAAAGAGTCCCAAATAATTAGAAGACATGATTTTGGAACAATTTGTACAAATAAATTAACAACAAATTCATCTTTAAGTGACATAGCAAACAGCTATAAGTAAACTAATTAGATGGGATAACAAAGAAACAAAGAAGTAGAACCCCGAGGTATTTAGAATTTTGTATAGTGAATAAGAATTTCATAGATGCAAAAAAATTCTATTACTATATGATTAAAAAAAAAAGTCCCAAAACCACCAGCTCTAAATCCATCGCAATTCATCTTCCTATTTCTATAAATGAATGAAAATATGAATCAAAACACAACATTAACTGCATTGACAATTGCATAATTTCATTTTGTACCAACAAAAAACAAAATCTTTAACACCAATAAGCTTAAACTCAACCAAGAGAAAAATGAGAATAAATTAAACTTCGAAAAATTCACCTAAAAACCTACCATAACAATGGAAGTTAGGATCTTCAGTTTTTGGCAGCCTTGAATTGTGGGAAAAAATGGTGAATTAAAACAGTCTGGAATTAAGCACGTCTTTGTTAGCATATGTAGCGGCTGTTGGTCAAGTCCTAGTCAAAACATCGAAACCCCAGATGAGATGGAAGTAGACGATGCCACCATATTCCGGCCATGTCCACTGTCCTGTTCAACCCCGCCTCCGATTTGCATGTAGAAATTCCAATCTGTTTTCCAAAATGGAAAATTAATGTTCAACCCACAAATATTCAAAAACATAAATAATTTTCATTAATCCAAAATTAATCAACAATTCGTATCTGCCCAAACAAAAAACAACCAATATTAAACCAATTAGGTAGAATAAAAAATAAACATTGAAAGAAAGAAACAAAAACTTACAGATAGCTCGGATAGATGAACCCTGTAAGCCAAAAAAAAAAATCAAGAATAGTAAAAAAAAAAAAAAAGGCCAAGAATCCTGTCTCTTATATTCATGCAAATAATAATAAAATTAGGGAAATAAAAGTATTAACAGGAGAAGGAGGACGAAGGTTTGAGGGCCAAGTGAAGGAAGAGAAAAACGGAGGACGGTAAAAGCAGCAGGAGGGGAGTTCAAGAAAAGGCAAGAGTTTGTGGCAGACAAACGTGAAGATTAAAGCATACTATAAAAATAAAATGACCCACGCGCACGCGCCTAGTTGGCTAATTAAGTTCACAATCTTTCAAAAGTCAAAAAAAGCTACATCTTCAAGAAACAACCATACGACGGATACGGGGCAGTATCGTAAATGAAGTGCAAGTAAGTCCACAACAAACAAAAACCAACTTTCACCATATCTCCCGCTCAAGCAGTCGAAATTACCCAATTATCCTTCACAAACTCCAGAATGGCGAGAATGCATACGATACAAAACACGCTCAATGCGTGAAACTGCCATCTTTATAATTTAGTAGATGATAGTTCTAATATGAGAGATTTTTATATGGATCGAGTTCATGGCATAGTGTCATGGACCCTTTGATCCATATTGTTTCACATCACTCCACATCACTTAAATGGATGATGTGGAACAGTATGGATCAAGAGATTCATAACACAACTAATATGTCATAGATCCGATTCATACAAGAAATTTCCGTTCTCATAGTTGAACATGACTATTCGGGTATTGTATTAGTTTGTGATTATTGAAATTTTACCTCAAAACGTACTCGGCTTCTCACATGCAAAACAACTCGAGCTTTTCCATTCTGGTGAGAAAAAAAAAAAAAAAAAATCCATGCCGGGATTACAACAATATAATTGACGAAATTTTTTATATAAATTGAATTCATGGTATTAGTTCATGTTCTTCCAGGTCATTCTATATCACTTGAGTGAGTAATACAGAAAAACATAGAGCAAAGAATGACTGAGGGGTCCCAATCCATATAAGAATTTCTCACATATAACAAGTCTTTGGTTTAGGGTTCTTTTTCTTATATTGGCAAAATACCGAGCAGCAGTAGACCATTGTATCAAAGCTATCAAGTTTATCAATTTATGGTAGTACGCTGGCAGCCAGCTTATGAAGTCTCATTTCCCAGGGAAAATGGAGCATCCTTGGCATGTTTTTGGTGGTTGAAAAGGAACAGGAGTCTCCAATGTGCAAGAAGAAAACTCTGTGAAAGTCTGGTTACTGCTTGAAAGAAAGTAGCTTCATCAGTGATTAGAATGGCTTTGCAAGATTGTTTAAATAGTCTTTATTCAAAGAATAAAGAGATCCGAAGATTATTTAGGTAGTGCAATCAATCATCTCAGAAATTATGCCAATAGAAAGATTAAGTATTTTAATTTGGAAAAGAATGATGAGGAAATAAAATCATTGAGCAGATTTCTTCCTTATTTGGTCGTTTGCATTAAGAAATACTTTGCACATCAATCAATCTTGTTTTCACAAGATAATGCAGTCATTTTGTTTCCAAACAAAGGAAAGACAAAATGTGGGGCTTAAAGGCCGTTGTTTACATGAGATTACAAGGGATCCTTTTCTTGTCAACGAATATGTAATTGTCAAGTTACGATCTGATTGGAATTTTGTTTAAATGGTACCACTAAACTTAGAATTGTCAAGTACTACGTTAAACATGTTATTTCCAAATCAACGTATACATGAACATGTAAATCGTTGCCATGCTTGATGCCACGTGTTCAATCATCATTCTGGCTAGAAATTTCGCGCAAGTTTTGGAATGACAATTTACAAGACTTCCAACCACTTTAAGATGAATCTTCAAGTACGTGAGTTCAAGGACCATGAAGGCATGAGGGCCATGCTAAAAAAATGGTGGTTGTGGGCATTGAAGGAAAAAGAAAAAATCAAAGCTAAAGGGTCTCAAGTCTCACATTCTTGTGCAAGGCAAGCATGCACCATCCCAAACCTTGAAGGGGACATTTGTAAGCAATAAAAAATCTATTAATAGAGATTATAAAATAATAATATCGATTAATTCTAGGTCTGTCGAAATTAAGGTTTTGAACCTAATATCTCAAATTCACATATTTCAAAATGGGTCAAACATAAAAATTAAGTCTGTTAGGAATTTTTGACCCAACAACCTAAATATTGTGAAATCAATCAATAAGAGATAAAATCTCCTTAGTTAAGGAAATTAAAGAAGTCAATTTGGGTTAATTATGGGAATTAATTTAATTGATTGACTTTCCTAAATTAAAACTATCATTCTTGTCTTATAAAAAGGAGGCTGATAACTCTAGTAAACTAGAGTTATTTTCCTCCAAATTATAGCATTTTGATAGTTAAAATTCCGAAATTGGATAAGTAATTGAGGATTTAGGTTAATTTCTTTTATATGTATTTGTATTTTTGTTCTTGAATTAATTATGATAAGTTTTGTTAATTTTTTAGTTTAATGGTGTTAATATTATGCAGGTTAAAAATTAAAGGTTAGAAGTTGGAAGAAACAAAGCTCAAAGGACCAGATTGCAAAAATGGATGAAATGAAGAATGCTGGGAGGAGAACTGTTCCAGATCGCGATCTCGACTCTGAAAATTGTCTTACTGTATTAGAGTCGAGATCGCGGTCTCAAATGTTCCAGACCGCGATCTCGACTCGTTGAGAAAAGAACGAGTTAAGTTGTAAGGGCAATTTCGTAAACTTTCAGCCAGTAACTCCTGATTTTTTGCCTAGTGTAATATTACACTATTTAAGCTACTTAAATTTAGTAAGAGTGAGTAGTAGATAGTATTAGTTAGTTTTTAGATTGTTTAGGATAGCTTGAACTCCAAGTTTACTCCTTAAATAGAAATTTCTCTTTAATTTTCTCTTAGATCTTCTTTTAATTTCTTGTCAAGTTCAAATTTTGATTAGATAATCGTACTCGGTTAATCGTAAGTTTCGCGTGGATATAATTTTATTCGCTTTCTTGTCTAATTTATTAAGAATTTCATGACTTGCAATTTAGGGTTCTTAGGTAAATTGGGGTTTTTGATAATTTCTTGCATTTCTAGTTAGAATTTTCAATTTCTTGCATTAATTCCTAGTTGATTCTTAGTGGGCTTTCTTAATTTCTATAAAAAATCCAAAAATATGTAGATTTTTAGTTTAAATCTTTCCAATTTATAGTTTAGAACTATGATTGCTTTTAATATTCAAGGTTTCTGTTTTGTAGTCCTTTTAGTTGGGTGATTTGCTTGTTTTTAATTTTAGTCTTAATTTGGTTAATTTAGGTTAGGATTAAGATTATTGTTTTTATTAGAGTAGTTCTATTACTCATCGTTTGATTTTGCTTAACTACACAAGCACCCATAAATCTTGGTAATTGCTTTCCAACAATCCTCGTAGGAACGATCCCTACTTCCTTTTACTACTAGTTGACAATTGTATACTTGTGGGATGCCATCTAGTTAGTAGTAGGATTTAGGCGTTTCATTAATTTATAACTAAGTGTGTAAATGCAACAAGATTTTGCCGGCGTTGCCAGGGATTGTCTTCGATTTTTGGCAATATCGAGTGCTTTATGGGTCGTGTAGATTAAGCACTTTAGTTTAGTTTAATTTAATTATTAATTTTGTTTATTTGTATGTTTGATTGGTTGTCTTGTGGAATTGACTTGGCACTTCAATTGCCTATTTTGCTGTTTTGTGTAGTGCAGGTAAGTGGAACTCAAGAGCCATTCATTTGCTTAGACAAGGAAAGGGAGAAAGAGCTAAGAGAACTTAGAAGATTGAGAAGGGTACAACAAGAGTAAGAAAGGATAGAAATGGCAAATGCTAATGCTCATCAAGGGAATGTGAACATGGAAAACAAAGAAGAAGAGGTAGGTAGAAATAATGGAATGGATGGTTATAGGAATGGAAATGGCATGAATGGGAATGGAAGGCCATTGATGGAGTATGCTTTACCTAATTTTGGTGGGGCGAATTCAAGCATTGCACGGATGCCCGTGCAAGCTAACAATTTCGAAATCAAACCCGCCCTAATCCAAATGCTTCAAGCCCATGCCATGTTCGGAGGTGGACCAAATGAGGACCCCTACACACACCTCATGAATTTTGAAGAAGTCTTAGACACATTTAAGTTTAATGGAGTACACGCAGATTGTGTGCAAATGAGGGTGTTTCCTTTTTCTCTTCGTGATGAGGGCAAAGTCATGGTTGCAATCCCATGTCTAAGGAACATTCACCACTTGGAACCAACTTACTCAAGAGTACTTGGCGAAGTACTTTCTTCCCGCAAGAACCGCTAAATTAAGGAATGAGATTACATCGTTCAAACAAGATGTTGGTGAAAGCCTAGGGGAGGAGTTGCTAGGTAAATGCCCGCATCACGCCATTCCTTTGTGGCTTCAAGTCCAAACTTTTATAATGGTTACTTCAAGAGACAAAATCCATCGTAGATGCCTCCGCCGACGGCTCTATCTCATATAAGACTCCGGAAGAAACTCAAGAGTTGTTGAATAGGATGGCATACAACCACTACCATCATGGACTGATAACTCTACCGGTGGTTCAACACCAAGCTAATCAAGTCAATGCAAGTAGTGGAGCGTTGAATCTAAACATGCAAGACACCCTTTCGGCTCAACAAAGCATGTTCATGAGTGCGATGAATAACCTGGCAAAAGCGTTGGAGAATCTACGGATAAGAGTAACCTAGTTGTGTAAATGTTGTGATTTCTTCTCCAACTCAACCAAGCATAACACATGATTTTTGTGGAGGCGGCCATGCCAATGGAAATTGTGAGATGCCTAATGCACCAAAAACTTGTTGCCTTTACACACCTAGTTATAAATTAATGAAATACCCAAATCCTACTACTAACTAGATGGCATCCCGCAATTATACGGTTGTCAACTAGTATAAAGGGAAGTAGAGATCGTTCCCACGAGAACTGTTGGAACGCAATTACCAAGATTTATGGGTGCTTGTGTAGCTAAGCAAAATCAAACGTTGAGTAATAGAACTACTCTAATAAAAACAATAATCTTAATCCTAACCTAAATTAACCAAATTAAGACTAAAATTAAAAACAAGCAAATCACCCAACTAAAAGGACTACAAAACAGAAACGTTGAATATTAAAAGCAAACATTTCTAAACTATAAATTGGAAAGATTTAAACTAAAAATCTACATATTTTTGGATTTTTTTATCAGTTAGAAATTAAGAAAGCCCACTAAGAATCAACTAGGAATTAATGCAAGAAATTGAAAATTCTAACTAGAAATGCAAGAAATTATCAAAAACCCCAATTTACCTAAGAATCTTAAATTGCAAGTCATGAAATTCTTACTAAATTAGACAAGAAAGCAAATAAAAATTATATCCACGCGAAACTTACGATTAACCGAGTACGATTATCTAATCAAAATTTGAACTTGACAAGAAATTAAAAGAAGATCTAAGAGAAAATTAAAGAGAAATTTCTATTTAAGGAGTAAACTTGGAGTTCAAGCTATCTTAAACAATCTAAAAACTAACTAATACTATCTACTACTCACTCTTACTAATTTTTAAGTAGCTTAAATAGTGTAATATTACACTAGGCAAAAAATCAAGAGTTACTGGCTGAAAGTTTACAAAATTGCCCTTACAACTTAACTCTTAGCGAGACCGCGATCTCAAAACTGTGACTGCGATCTCGACATTAGGCCAGATCGCCCGACCTCAATTGCCAGAAATTTTTATAAGCTTCTATCTTTTCTCTTCTTCTCCCAAATTTTCTCTATTTTTCTTCTCTCATCCAAAAGCCCTAACCCCAACTCCTCAAATTCTTCCCTCATCTTCACCAAAAATCACTTAAAACTCCACACCTACCACTAATATCATCTTATTTTTCTCTAGAAACATCAAAGCAAGCATCTTTTTGGGGATTTTTGGAAAAAATTTGGCTTCAAGAGGGATTGACACACAACCAATTCTTGGAAAAATTTCAATTCAAAAAAGAACGGGTAATATCCTTCCTTGGAATATTAGATATAATTGGCAAGTTTTGAAGGCAATTGTGGAGTTTTGTGGATTAAATTGTGGCAAATTTGTGGTATTTAATTGTTGAATTGTGGACAAGTAATTGGTGCTAATTTGTTTTAGAAGAATTGTGATTTTAAATTGTCCAATTGTTGGAATTATTGGTTTGATTTGTGAATTGAATTGAATTGAAATATTCAAAAAAATTTCGGGAATTTGTGATTGTGATTTTGTGGTATTGATTCTTGATTAAAGGTTGGATTTTTGAAATTGGTGATTGAATGCCATTTGAATAAAAAAAATGACGAGAGGGGTATATGGCACTGCTGAGAGAAGAGTTAGAATGAGAGGGAGAGAGACTAGTTGTAGAAAATGGAAATCCGGAGAGGGTACGAGCGGAGAAGGGGGTTCGGAACAACCATTTGAGGGTGGTGAGCAAATTGAATCTCAATTCTCGAGTGATAGGGCTCAGCAATTTTCAAGAATAACGAGAAGCATGAGGTGATTAGAGAAAGGAATTTTGACCTATCCATGCATTGGGATTTATATGAAGATGCTAGGAGAGCGATAGAAGAACAAATTAGGTCAAGGCATTAGGAGGGTTTTAACACTCAGGTTGACCCCGGGGCTATCCAGTTAGTCAAAGAGTTTCATTATAATTTATGTGAGTTGGAAGATGGCAAGGTGCTCATACAGGGTGTTTTGGTAGACTTTTTAGTGCTGATATGATTAATGCGTATTTCAACGTACCCCTCGTATCTTCTAGTCTGTATTTGGCATTTTTGAACAATAAAAAATAAGGATATGAAAGCAATCAAAGATGCCATTTGTGATAGAAGGGTATAGTGGATTAAGAGTATTTCGTCTGTCACTGAATTAAAATTTGCTCGTCAAGGACTCTCATTAATGGCTAAGTTATGGTTTTATTTTATCAGTAGCTCCATTTGGGGGTCCAATGCTGTGATTTATCCAAAGAGGCAAATTACTCTTAGTCTATGCCATCATGACTGGGGTTCCGGTGGATGTTGGTCACCTTATTAGACAGGGATTTTTAGAGAGTGGTAGGTCGGGATGACCCATATTTTATGCTCCTAGCCTAATTCACCATCTTTGCACCATGGCGGGTTGCCCGATTGGTCAATTAGAATAATTGACACATCCTAGAGGAAGGATCAATTCGGAATATGTCTATAGGATGGTGAGAGAATATAAAAAGATTCGCCACCAGGAGGAGCACCCTGCCCAGCCACAGCCACGACCACCACCACCTCAGAGAACTTCAATGATTCTGATACCCCTAGGTTTGGTATTTAATGCTCTGGTAAATGAAGAAGAAAGGAATGATCTACAATGGTATTGGTCGTACAGTCAAATGGTGATGAACAACAACTTGACCGTCATTGGAGAAGCTTTGAAGATTACTTCATTAGGTACTTGGGTCCAGCCACCATTACCTCCGGCGTGGCACTTTGGTCCACCTCGTGGACAGTACTACACACCACCGGCAGCTACCACACATCATGAGGGATCCAGCCATACGGGTAGGACTGGAGGGGACGTGGATGATGATCATGAAGAGGCCCAACCAAGTGACACTGAAGAGGGTCAAGAAAAGATGGAATGAAGAGATGAAACCACATTTGTTTGCATGGATGAAGACCAAACCTGATCATTGGATCGATTTGACGGATGATGATATTTTTCTCTGTTTTTATTGAACACCATAGCTTTTAGTATTACTTTGGATTACTTTTGTTTTACTTTCAGTCTTTGGAATTAAAGTATTTTAGTTTTTTTTTAGTCGGCTAATGGCCTTAATCTGATGCCAAGTTGATACATTTTGATGCTTTATGGATGGAATTTTTTTTGGATTCTCATGTTGACACTCGGTGAAGTTTAGTTATTGCTTAATAAAAGTAGAGTGGCTAAGGGCCCTAAGCTGATACCATCTTTGCACTAGTTGATAAGCTGAATTGAATGCTAAATTTTTTTTGAAGCTTGAATGGTGAGATGCATGGCACAGTTGCTCTTGACATTTTTACTCAATTTTAATTCTAGGCTTAAAAGTAGGACATAGTTTAAGTAGTTTTTGTTATTTTTGGTTATGTCTTGATGTTTAATTTTGGGTGAGTGGAAGGATGATTTATTCATCAATTAGAATAAAAGAGACAAAGTTTGGGGGTGTCTATCTTTTTGTGTTGGAAATGGTCATTTTATATACTCTGTTGCCACTTGATGATTGAGTAATGGATGGAAAATTGATCAATTAGGTACTAAATGATGACAAATTTTGTTGTTCAATGCTTTGTGATTGAAGTGTATAATTGATTCATTTGAAGAATTTTTGTGTGAGTGAGTAATTCATTTGCAACATGAAGAATTCATAAATTTAGCATTACTATTTTTCAAAAAGAAGTGCTGAAATTTTAGGAAAATTTATTTGAAATGTTGTTTCTTATCAAATCACTTATAGTATGTGGTTGATGAACTATCTTTTGGAAAGAAATGAGTTAAATGAAGTAGAAGGAATTTTGGGACATTTCGTGTGTTTGCATAGGGAATGCTCTTCTAACTTGTGAGTAATTGATATTTGAGATAAATTTTAGGTACATTTTAGGAATGAGGCAAGTACGGGATTCCATCATGTACCCATGTTGTTTCTCCGAAATAAGCCGTTAGAGTAGTAATAAGGCGAGTACGGGATTCCGACATGTACCCATGTTGTTTCTCCGAATTAAGCTATTACGGAATTGAGTTTTAATATACCAATAAGTTAAGGAGTAAATGTTTGTAATACTTATCATTAATCTCATATTACTTATTCCTTGTTAGAGGTTTATTCCCGAAATGTGTGACAATTGCATTTAAGTTGATTCCTAATTGAACTTCTATTTTCATGATGCCTAGTCGAGAGAGTTGATTAACTTCATAAAATTTGTGATTTGAGAAGTAATGATGTTTCAAATGAAAAGAACTAAAACTTTTGGTAACTCTTTTTGAGAATGGTAATGCTTGGTGATGTGAAATCTTGTGTAGTGAATGAATGTGTGCTTCTATGTAAAACAAAATTTTAATTTTGGATTGATTTACTCATATACTTCACATAATGCAGTGTTGAACATTTCTTGAGAAATCGCTTAATTGTTCTAAGTACATCCATGATTCATCAAGTGTCATGTCAACTTTGGAGGTGTTTATCTGTTTGAATGTTAGTAGGTTTCGTTTAATGTTAATCTTTGTTTTGCTTAACCCGGACTAGCAAAACGCTCAGTTTGGAGGTGTGATAACTCTAGTTTACTAGAATTATTTTCCTCTAAATTATAGCATTTTGATAGTTAAAATTCCGAAGTTGGATAAGTAATTGAGGATTTTAGTTAATTTCTTTCATATGTATTTGTATTTTTGTTCTTGAATTAATTATGATAAGTTTTGTTAATTTTTTAGTTTAATTGAGTGCTTAATGGTGTTAATATTACGCATGTTAAAAATTAAACGTTAGAAGCTGGAAGAAACAAAGCTCAAGGGACCAGATTGCAAAAATGGATGAAATGAAGAATGCTGGGAGGAGAGTCGAGATCGCGGTCTCGATTGTTCCAAACCGCGATCTCGACTCGAAAAATTGTCTTACTGTATTAGAGTCGAGATCGTGGTCTCAAATATTCCAGACCGCGTTCTCGACTCGTTGAGAGTTAAGTTGTAAGGGCAATTTCGTAAACTTTCAGCTAGTAACTCCTGATTTTTTGCCTAGTGTAATATTAAACACTATTTAAGCTACTTAAAATTAGTAAGAGTGAGTAGTAGATAGTATTAGTTAGTTTTTAGATTGCTTAGGATAGCTTGAACTCCAAGTTTACTTCTTAAATAGAAATTTCTCTTTAATTTTCTCTTAGATCTTCTTTTAATTTCTTGTCAAGTTCAAATTTTGATTAGATAATCGTACTGGGTTAATCGCAAGTTTCCCATGGATATAATTTTTATTTGCTTTCTTGTCTAATTTAGTAAGAATTTTTTGACTTGCAATTTAGGGTTCTTATGTAAATTGGGGTTTTTGATAATTTCTTGCATTTCTAGTTAGAATTTTCAATTTCTTGCATTAATTCCTAGTTGATTCTTAGTGGGCTTTCTTAATTTCTATAAAAAATCCAAAAATATGTAGATTTGTAGTTTAAATCTTTCCAATTTATAGTTTAGAAATGATTGCTTTTAATATTCAAGGTTTCTGTTTTTTAGTCCTTTTAGTTGGGTGATTTGCTTGTTTTTAATGTTTAGTCTTAATTTGGTTAATTTAGGTTAGGATTAAGATTATTGTTTTTATTAGAGTAGTTCTATTACTCATCGTTTGATTTTGCTTAACTACACAAGCACCCATAAATCTTGGTAATTGTGTTCCAACAGTTCTCGTGGGAACAATCTCTACTTCCCTTTATACTAGTTGACAACCGTATAATTGCGGGATGCCATCTATTTAGTAGTAGAATTTAGGTGTTTCATTAATTTATAATTAGGTGTGTAAAGGCAACAAAGGCCATAGTCATTGATTGGGGAAACTTTCAAGAATGAGAGAAGTACGGAAGAGAAGCAACTCAACACTCTGAAGAAAAAGAATTTGCATGTAGGAGATCAACAAGCATGACAACAATGTGTCGCATCTTCTTCACCAAGAGCAAGTTCTTCAACAAGGTAAGTTGATCAACGCTTTGAAGGGCAAGACTTGAAACATGGGAGATGAACAAGTATAACCACAAGGTGCTACATCTTCTACATTAGGAACAGTCATGTTCTTCAACAACACAAGGATGTCAATACTTTGAAGAGAAAAACTTTAGTAATTTGGGAGATTAACAAGAACGAGAAACGAAGTGTCACATCTTCTACGACAGTAAAGTTTGTGTTCTTCAACGGCCTTTCTACCGGGATCAAAGCTTCAAGCCCTTGGTGTACATATGCTCAATCGATTTCTTCCACAACAAATTGAAGGAACTCAATGGTTTGGGATTAAGCCTGCTATGGCCCTTAGATTGTTGTCAATACATCAATGTTTCAAGATGAAGCCTACAAAACTGGTCCTTAGATCGTCACCAGCTTAGAGTTTGAATCGGAAGAACAATAATCAAAGGTCGTGTTCATTATTAGCTCTATTTCAATTGGTACAAGGGTCACACTATTGGCTTCAATGGTTGCTCTCAGTCTCTTGCATAAGAGAAGTTGAAAATTCCACCAGCAATCCAAGATCAACCCTACAAGAATGACCCTTGGATCGCCACCAAATCCACCACAAGAGATCGATCAGCGGAATTTTACCTTGTAAATGGTGAAACCATAGAGATTGTAACCAACATTCTTTTTAAATTAATAAAATTATCATTTTTGCTTTTTATTTATTGTCTTAATTTTCAAACACGAAATTTGTGTGTACAAGATTCATCATGAAGAATTCACAGCATGATACTTTAGCTATAATTTTGGAGGATTATTTGTCCTTAAGTTTCTTGTTTTCGTATTGCTTTTTCTATTTTAAATGTAAGAATGGTAATAGTATAAGTTCCAAAGTAGCAAACTTTGCTGTTTGGGAAGGTTTCTTCCTCATTTGGATTGCAAATGCAACCAAACATGATTGAGGATATTCATCCTTGTACTTATTGACCAATATAAATACATTGTTATCGTTTTGGAAAAAGAACTCTCAAATTATATTTGTGAAAAAATTGAAGTTTTTAGTTTCAATTATAGAAATCTTGAAACACCTAATAAGGTGATAGTACCAAAGTATTTGGTTTTTTACACTGAATATTTCAATTACATCTAAAATTTCGTATGAATATAATGCGTTTTGAAAAATGAACTAATCTTGAAAAGAGAAATTTTTTCATTGCACTACCTCAAGAAAAGTTCAAATTTCATAGCGTATGTATTTTTCATGAAATATTTAAAGATTTTTTCCCCTAAAAGCACAAATGAAAAATTTTAAAAATTAAAGGGCAATCCTATAAAGATAAAATTTTATATGAATATTCAAGTTATTTTGAGTCTTGAAAAAGTAGAATGAAGTGTCAGAGCTAACTTTTGCCTTTTTGTTTTTTTTTTAATAGGGCTTACTTTATTTTGCACCTTTAACTTTTACCCGATTCTGACTTTACATTTTATACTTATTTTTTGAACATATTGTACTTTGAACTCTTAAATTTATTTCTTTTTAATTTAACTTTTAACACTATCAACAAAATTAATAGATGTTAAGTATGTGCATACCACGCACTTGTTCAGTGGCATATTGCACTAATAGAAAGTAGTCCCATGACTATTTTCATTTTGCATTCCCTAAGTTATGATCAATTCTTAATTTACACCCTCAATTCTAAATTTGGACACATTGCACCCATAACTCTTATATTCGTTTTACTTTGGTCCAATTTTTAGTAGTGTTAATAAAATTGACGAATGTTCCACTTTAGGTGCGTGTTATGTATAGTTAGAATATCCGTCAATTTTAGTAACAGTGTTAAGAATTAGACTGAAATGGATAAATCTGCGAGTTCACAGTGTAGTATGCCCAAACAATAAGTATAGAGTGTAAAGTGAGAATCAGGTACAAATTAGGGAGTGCAAAGTGGAATAAGTGCTTTTTTATATTCTACATTTGCCAATAGGTATTGGTAGACAAAAAAAAATAAGTTGAAGTTTTATTCTCTTTTGTCTTGTCTGTTTCGTTTGCACATATATTTGGAGTAAACGTTTGCCAAATTGTAGCCAAACCTAAATTAAAATTTGGTAGTTCACCAACAACGCTGTCGTTAATGTGAGCTTAAACTTTCATAACTACCATGGACGGAAATTATACAATTAAGCAGACGACCGCTTTTTCACACGACTATATATTGAGATTACTAAACTGTCGAAACCATTTAGCATCATTGACAAACAAATGACAACAAACAAGGGAACAAGAGAAATATAACGTTACTTGTGTAGTCAAAAGTCGGCCACTTATATTCCTTAAAACAGTTGAAAACTAGATAGAAAGTGTTACCGTCAACTCTCGAGAGTGTTTATTCAACTGTTGCATCTAAATTGACAACTTTTGGAATGTCAAATTGACCCAAGATTTTATATTTTTCATTTCCCCTTCAGAGCAGACTTGCTTCAAATACATTTTAAACTTTTCAATTGGTTCAAAACCGTCAACCTGTATAAAGAAACATAGAGAATTATAGTACTACAACAACCCAAAAAGGGAAGAAAATTAATTTTGTTCCACAATATCCTGGTAGCTAGAGACATCATGGCACCATTGAGTTTCATCTGTGCATCTTACCTACTTTTTGGCGGGCTTGTTTTCTTCAATTTCACAGCGGTTTCGTTGATAATTGTATGTTGTTCTAGACGAATTCATTCGAGGAATTTGGCAAATGATGATAATCGGCAAGAAGAAGTGAAACCTCAGGAGCAATTGCCGGGGAGTAATGTAGATGAGGCTTGTCCCGAACAGATTGTTGTGATCATGGCAGGAGACCAGACCCCGAGTTTCCTTGCAATGCCAGCGCCTTCACCTCGTCCATGCTTTCCCGAAGAACAGGTGTAAAGTTTTCCGAGTATTCTTGTTCAGTACACTAGGAGAGGAATGCAGGGAACTCAGATTTTATTATTATTATTATTATTATTTTGTATAGAAGCTTGATTATTCAAGTAGGGAATTCCTGGTGTGTTTTTTTTTTTAAATTCTTTTTATTTTGTTTCTTGTAGAAATATTTGTAAATAAATGAAGTAATTAAAGACTTAAATGGAAAAGAATCCCAGAAGGCTTAATCTGACCCTTTTTTTTTTTTTTTTTAATTTTTTTTGGGTAGAAGGCTTAAAACTTTGTTGGACATGACCAATGTTATGCTTCATTTACAATTGCATAATATTAGTTCACATGTTTAGCTTTTGTAGAGGAGAATAATCTATATCTTTATCTGATGTTTATCTTTATATTTATCTTTACTATTATAAAAGGCTAGCATTATTGCCAGAGCAATTTATACTCTTAATGACAAAAATACCCTCTAAATCTCAACACGTTTACTTTCTAGTTCCTTTGTGGACCCCACTCTTAGACCCAAATCATATTCTCTCTCTCTTTACAATTAATCTTTCAATTTCAACCTCTCATTCCGTCAAACTCTTCTCGGCGACTTAATCGAAGACGAATTAGATCTAAATCAGCAAAGTCACTAAGGTAGATCAGACTTTCCCTAAAGTCTCTAATTTTTGGATAAAAGTTCTCTGTATTTGAGTTATGTTCTTGGAATTTCGGTCAATGAATTGGTTTAAGGCAATTACTTTTTGTTTTGATGTTTTCGTATAAACGAATAGTAATTCTAGAGATTATTTGTACTAGAGAAAATTGCTAGTAATCCTCGAGATTAATTTCACCTTGCTATTGCCTGTTGGCCTGGTTTAGCTTCAGAGGCCATTGGGTGTGAGTTGTGACCTCTGTATGCTGTCATGTTTGTGGAATGGAATTCATTAAGGCCATTAGCTTTAATCTCAATTCCTTGCAAGTCAATTTTTTTTTTTCTTTGCAAGTGAATTCAGTTTGTAAGATGGATTTTTTATACTACAAAAGGCTTGCGAGTGTTGGATTTGTACAATATGTTAGTAAATTATTTTGGACTTCTGATAGTATGGTAGAAGATAAAAAATGTAGTAGTTTTCAGTTTTTACATACCGAAAAATGATAACAAGAGATAGATTTTACGCAATGGTAAATTGAGGTGAGCAATTGGGCACCGGAGAAGGATCCTTGTAAAACTTTGCGTGGGGCCGAATGATGAATTTATGAAAAAATTTGGTCTTTAATTCATAAAGGGTAAATCTGTCATTTAGTAAAATTTGCTCTGGCAGGATATTTTTTGCTCTGGCAATAACGGTACCCATTATAAAAGGGCAAGTTTGTTTTCCCCCTCATGTGGCCCTTTTTTTTTTATCTACCTATTTTATCCATAATTCGAGAAAAAAAGCTTGAATATGATGTATTTATTTATGATGGACAAATATGTACCACTAGAATTCATAATTGCAAGTGTTAAAGACTTGAGAATTGTAATCGATACGTATCATGTTATCGGTATCATACTAGGACTCCCGATGGGACCAAGAAAGAGTTATAACTTGAACTAAACTCAATTTTGATTGTGTCATATATGGTCGATTGATTGAAAAATTGTCTTCTCAAACGAGATTCAAACCAAGAACTTATGAATATTGATTCTAAAATTGTCTTCTCAAAAGGGATGAAGTTGCTTTTACGCACATAAGGATATATGAAAGTTGTTGCAGAAATAAAGAAATTAGTTCAACAAGAATGGAGAAAATTATTTTTGTGGACAATGAAGTAAGTCTACATTTATTATTTATTTATTGAGTTTTCTTCAAACCATAGAAAAGCAGTTGATATTTTGTTTCATCAGGATGATTTATTAATTATCCCAACCTTTGCATTGGCAGTATTGAATTAAAATCAATGATATTAAAGAAAGTTTTTTTGGGTTTCCCTAATTCAATTTTCTAGAAATAAAAATAAAGACACAAATAAAGAAAAGAAAAAGAAAAAGATAGCCATAGCAACTTTCCTGCACCTTTAAAAGGATATGTTAATAGTTTTACCAATTTTGTAGTAATGGCAATCAGGAGCTAGATAAATGACTACCACAAAGCACAAACGCTACATGCATATGAATCACATAGTACTAAAATTTGAGGTTAATGCTAAGATCTTTTTATTGTTGTTCTCAATTTTTTACCAATTATGAAAAAGCATAGAAAAAAATCAATACTTTATTTACTCAGCTGTGTATACTACTTTTAATGTTTGACTAAGAATAAATATTAAAGCTGAGTATTATTTTAGAGATTTGTTCTTCTTTCAAAGCATGTAAGTGCATTCTAAACTTGATGATAACAAAGTCTGAATGGAACCTTACAATCTCCACAAAGTTCATGATCGATGTGGTTATTATCATCAAATGAAACTATGTTTAGTTGGATTGTTACATGAGAACTTGCTAGAAGCTAAAAGTGATTTTAGCATGGTTAATAAAATAGATAAAGAGCCCTATATATTTGTTTGATCCACTTCAAAGTTAATGTTGGCATTAAAAAACACGCAGTGAAAGATAAATTTATTCAACACATAAAAAATATGTGGGAGAAGAGGAGGAGTTACAAAAAAACGCACATCGGACTCTCATATTGAGACCCACATAAACCCACAACATAATAGCCTTACTATTAGGCTAGAATTTCTCTATTCTAGACTCTCTCAACTGAACAAAGTAACAAATTTAACTGCCAAGAAACCTGAAACCTAATTAGAATAGGAAATAACAATTCCAAACATAATTATATTAGGAAACTAAATTACTTAAATAACTAAATTACCAAAACCTAACAATAACATATTTACTAATTCAAAAGGAGTTTGGTTTAATTATGCCATGAATGCCTCCCTTAAACCAAACTCTCCAAACTCTCCATGAGGGTAGATCCACGTCATCCACGATTAAGACGATCAAAATTTTTCATGCAATTTTTTCTACCATAATTTGGCATCGTCAATTTGATTTAATCTTCATCTTCAAAATATTTCAAATGATCCATGTATTTGGACTGATAAATCTTCGTCGTACACTTTTTTTCAATTTATCAACCTCCATGAATTTCATGATAACTGGTATCAAAATTCTCAATTTTATAAATCAATCACAATCTACTTGGTAGGATTTTTTTCCTCCATCACTGCTCAACACCAATAAAAACAATCACGACAGGATCCCTCTTTTTAGATCTCTGTCCAATTAGAGCAATTTCATTACACCCCTAATTGTCAAACGAGTACCTCAAGACCAACTTCTCTTGTGGTCCAAATTTTTCGATGTTCGAGTACTCCAACAAAAAAAAATTTCTACAATTTTCGATAAAAATCCCAAAATCAAACTCTTGAACCTAGAGCTCTGATACCAACATGTTGGCATTAAAAAACATGCAGCGGAAGATAAATTTATTCAACACATAAAAAATATGTGGGAGAAGAGGAGGAGTTAAGAAATAACGCACATCGGACTCTCATATTGAGACCCGCATAAACGCACGGCATAATAGGCTTACTATTAGGCTAGAATCTCTCTATTCTAGACTTTCTCAACTCAACTCTTTTCAACTGAATCAGCTAAACAAAGTAACAAATTTAACTACCAAGAAACCTGAAACCTAATTAGAATAGGAAATAACAACTCCAAACATAATTATATTAGAAAACTAAATTACTTAAATAACAAAATTACCAAAATCTAACAATAACATATTTCCTAATTCAAAAGGAGTCAAGTTGGTTTAATTATGCCATCAATTAATAAAGGGAACAAGTGTCAATACTTTAACCACAATTTAACAATTAGATTTCTTGATGTTGTTGTCAAGAACTTTTAAGGATAACAAAATAAAAGCGGAATTTTAACCCTCAAAGTTTGGGCCGTAGTCTTTCTTGGTCCTAAAGTTTCAGGTAAAACACATTTAATTCTCAAACTTTCTAATTTTTGCCACTTTAGGACAAATTTAAAAATTTCGTCAATTACAAATGGAAAAAGTCACGTGCAAAGCACGTGAGTATTAAACCTCAAGTTCCAAGCGTGAAAAAAATGCAATTTTAACCCTTAAAGTTTGGGTTATGATCTATTTTAGTCCCCAGAATTCCAAACAAAACACATTTCATCTTCAAACTTTTTAATTTCTACCAATGTAGGATAAATTTGAAAATTTGGTCAATTACAAATGGAAAAAGTCACGTGTATTGCAAGTAACTGTTAAATCTATCCTAAAATATAGCACTTCAAACATTTGTCACCACCAATTTCAACCAATTTAACCATGTTTCCATTTTTCCATCTAACTATCAATGCCTACCCATTCACCATTCTTGTTTATATTATAATACTTCTTATGCACATGAGTGTTAAATCTAACTTGGGTTATAACACCTCCCAACTAATTCTAACACATTTAATCTAGTGTAAGAAAAGTTATATCCTATGAAAGGATAATATTGACACAATAATAATTCACTAATAAATTAAACTAGTAATTTAATTCAAGATTAATCTTCAAGATATAATAAATAATAATAATTCATTTTTTAGATTACAATGAAACATATTTATTGTGATTAATCTTTGAAATCTTTATTGAATTTAGTGTAGTCAATGAAAACTCAATATTTAATTGCAAATGTTGAAAAACATTAAATGATTAATATATTAGTTCAAAGTTGTGCTTCATGTGATCATAAATAACCTCTTTTATAGTATTTTTAAATTAGTGACGAATTTTTCCATCACTAATATTTTTTAATTCTATATTTTAAAATATTAGTTACTAAAGAATTTTTTTTGTTGCAACTGTTATTCATAGCAACAGAATTTTTTATCATTAAATTTACCAAAAAAAAAAGAAAAGAAAATCATCACTATTTTAAGGTTTCCATAATGACTTAGAACCAAATTTAATAAATGATTTACTGATGAAAAAATTTGTCGCTAAAATTCTATTAGTAAAACCATTGTCATATTTTTACAGACGAGGCATTTTTGACGGATGGATTCTGTTGGCAAATTTGTTGTCAAATTGTTTAGTGACACATTTTTTCTAAAAATCTGTTGCTAAATCCGTCACTAAATGGATTGAAATCGGTTAAGAAATATTATAATGTAGACAAGAATGGCGAATGGTTGTACATTGGTAATCAAAGGAAAAAATGGAATATGGTTAAATGGGTTGAAATTGGTTGAGAAGTGTTATATCCTAAAATAGATTTAATAGTCACGTGCAATGCACATAAATTTTTTCATATGTAATTAACAAGATAAATTTTCAAATTTGTCCTAAAATGGGTAGAAATTAAAAGGTTTGAGGATTCAATGCATTTTGTTTTGAACTTTGGGGACCATAATAGACTATGGCCTAAAATTTGAGGGCTAAAATTGTATTTTTCACATTTAGAACTTGAGATTTAACTGTCACATACTTTTTCCATTTGTAATTGATAGAACTTTAAAATTTGTCCTAAATTGGTAGAAATTAAAAAGTTAGAGGACTAAATATGTTTTTTACATGAAACTTTAGAGACCAAAATAGACCATGATCCAAATTTTGAGGGCTAAAATTGTATTTTCCTTAAATAAATATTTTCACAACCAAGATATCACTTATTGCAAATTAACTTATTTTGCAGTTGCTTCACTTTGGACTATGAGATCTATAGAGATTGAGCATTATCACAACTTGCTCACTTTAAATGTGTTTACCTTTTATTATTCAAGCTTTTGATTCTTAGTTTCTCACTTTATAACTCTCTAAAATTCAATTTGTCTCAAATAGGATAAATCCTAAATTTATTTACCTTTTTGTAGTTCATAATTAATTGTCCCTCTCATCTCCATAGAGGAAAAGAGAAGGTTTTAAGCTTTAGAATGGATTACATATAAAGAACTCCCTTTATGTAGTAAAGAAAGTTGAGTTTAACAAACACTAATAATATATTAAATTATATAAGTAGATCTTTCTTAACCATATGGCTGTAAACTTGACCTATGTTGCTTCTACTATGAGGACAAATTTAGGTCGAAAAAATAGTTTCACAAAATATTATACTCTCATAGTTAAACCCACATCCACAATAAAGACAAAGAAAGTTGAGTTTAACAAACATTATTAATCTATTAAGTGTAAGTACTCACATTTAGTTGTAATGAAGGTAAAGAATATAAAGCCTTTACAAATATGTAATGAAGCTAAAGAAATCCTCAAAGCTCTCACCAAGTCACTTTCTTTTGGACCTCCAAAGGCTAATCATTCATAAAATTTATGTACCTTCAATTACATAATTGAGTATATTTTGCAAGATAGACATTTAGAAGAGTAAAGAATATTCCTTGTCAAGGAGGAAGAAAGAGGGGGAGGTACAGACAGAGAAGAACGGAAGAGGAAGGAAAAATAGAGAGTTTCTATGGTTATGCAAAAATTAGGATTCCAAAAGCAAAATGTTAGCAATTGATTACATAGCTTTATAAATTTGGATGAAGGAAGTTTATTTTGAAGAACAATTAAATTTGTATTTTTTTTTTAAATAATGGGAAGAATGAAGTGAGAAAGGAAAAAAGGCAGTTAGGGTGGGTGAGAATCAAACCCCATTTTAAGACAATAAATAAGAAGTTTAATCATTGGACTATATCTGATTCTCGATTAATTTCTTTTTCTTGTTTAAACAAAAATTACTTAGATTTATTGTAAATTTGGCATTGATCATATGTGTTTTGTGTCTCACATTTAAATACTAAACTATTACAAAAGTAAATGAAATAAATATGTTATTGTGTTTACTAATTATGTAAATGTACAGACAAACACAAGTGATAACAATTACCTAATTGTACATAAAGTATTTTATTATGAGTTTATAAAGCCAAATAAGATTTAGTTCACAGTTAAGTGCAAGGAACATGCTTCTTCCTACATAGTACAATATAACATGTTGAATCACTTCTAGACTCTATCAAAATCTAATGCCAAGCCAGAGAAGTAGAACTAATATATAGAATTCTAATAATATTCTAATTTATAACCAAAATTGAATATTTATGATTAAATCTATTCAAATAATATAAGAGGTAGTATGAGAGATTTTGATGAATTAGTTGTTGGAGTCGAACAACAGGTTGAGATTAGGTATAAGTTAAAATACTCCATTCGTTTCAAAGTAAGTGCCACTTTTGGTTAGTGCAGCTAAATAAAGGAAGCTATTAAGCTGCATCAATTTTACAAAAAGATTGTTCAAAGTGACTAGTTTACCCTTCTACATTAATCAGCCAACTACATAATCATCATTCTATTATCATATGGCGCTGAGGATAAAAATTTTGAGTTGTATTTTTCTCTTCATGTGTTTCTTTCTTTTTTGATTATATAAACTACCTATCATAAACAAGATGATATATTACAATAATTAATGGAGAAATAGGTCACTGGGTCCAAATTTTATCCATGGTAATAATTTTGCAATTTCAGAATTTTTCTAAGTGTCCAACTTCATATGTTTTAAGTTCATCTAGATGAACAAGTTTAATGTATGCGTATGTGCTTTGTATTAAGTTGTTCGTGTATCTTGCATTTACTATTGTTCGTGGATATATTATTAGTAGGGTTCATATCACTAGATATGAGAGGTCAGCCAATGTACCCATAAATATATATTGTACTTAAAGTTCAGAATAAAGTGAGTAAGATTATGATTATAATCCCCCTAATTTCCTCCTTCGATAACAATCAAATCACTACGCAAGAGTCTGACATGTTAATTAATTTTTAGACACTTAAAATTTGACTTGGGGAGCATTTGTAGTAATGAGGATGAATTAGAATTAAATAGAATTCATACTGTCTCTACTTTCTTTAATTTTAAAAAAATTCACAACATTCACATTTGGTAGAGATTAATGGCGAAGAATTCCTACTACTCTTGTGCTTGGCATCTTCAAATTTAGTTGTTAAATTTGCAAATATGATCGAGATAGGTGAAGTTAAGAAACTAAAATAATTCGCTAAGGAAATAAAAGTTAACTAAATTTGAATTTTTAATATGAAAATTTTCAAGTAGTAAAATGTAGTTCTATGAACTGTAAGTATAACATCATATTCACATGAATAAGATATTGTTTTTTAATTGAAATGGTTTTCATGTTCAAAATTTATTGTATATTAAGATTATGAAAATTTGTTTTTCGTTCAACATAAGATATGGCCAGTAATAGATATAACTAGACGTTATGATCATGAAAGTTTTAGAGAAAGATGGTGATGATGATAAATCACCGACAATACAAACTTTTAACATTAGTGCTACAAGTTTTTGTTGTAGTTTATTTAAGAAGGTTTAATGTCTGTACATAGAAATATACAGAATAGTCCTAAAAAATACGAAATAAAATAATACGAGACTTAATCTTGACCTATAACTTGAATAATATCTATGATTGCAATGAGATAAAGTTAAAAAGTGGGAGTAATGAATATATGTAAACTATTGAATAGAAAAATTTTCTTTTAATTGATTGTCAAAATGAATGCAAATTAAGACAAATGAAGAGTTAAAAATACATAATCAGTAGTTTGTACATTTACTTTTAAATCACAGTTCTACTAATCATTTTTGTGAGAAATGTGGAAACCTAAAACTAATAAAAATACTATTGCATTTCTCCAAAATACTATTGCATTTCTCCATCTGTGTAATAAAATATGGTCACCAAACTTTATGTGATTATTTATGTACATGTGATTTCCCTTGTAAGTTAGAAGTATATGAAAATATAAACTAGACAAAAAAAAATTAATGGGCTGATTAAATTAATTGTTAAGATAAGCCAAAATAATAATTTTAAAAAAATTGTTACGTAGATCTATTTTTGAGGCAAGACCATACCAATAGATTTAAAAAATGACAATAGCAAAAAAGACAAGTTTACTTTCTAAAAACTTCATTTTCTAGAATAAAATGGAGAATTAACCCTAAGACAAGTAGGATTTCAGGATTGACTCTCCAAAATGGAACATAATAAAATAAAGCATAAGTTGAAAATCATGATAATGAATTATGAAAAAAATATTTGAGGCAAGACTATACCAATAGATTTTGAAAATGACGAAAGCGCAAAAGACAAGGTGACTTTCTAAGGATTTGTTAAGTTCATAATTGTGCCATATTTTATATGTCATTTACCACATTTTTATGTGTTGTAAGAAACATTTGAGTTATTATTGAGTTTAATTTGGTTATTCTTATGTTTTTGTAGGGTTAAAGTGAAAAAGAGCTGAAAAAGATGAAAGGAAATGCTAAGGGCGGAACATGCACGAGTATGAAGCCATTCTACGATACTGTTTTGTATTTCAAGTGTAACTTTCAAGTACGAGCATCGATTGAGGTGATTCAAGATGTTTTGGAATTAAGAAGGAGAGCTACAACTTTTGTGTTTTACACTTTTCCAAATTTCAAAAGCATCAAGATCAAAACAGAAGCTGAAGGCGAGGCACAGTGTTGAAGCCCAGCGCACATGCGCTGGGGAAGTGCAACGCATGTGCGCTGAGTCCAAAAGGAAATTTTCCAGAATGTGCTCGCTCATACATGCACGTAATCAGGCAGCACATGTGTGCTCGAAATAGTTGGGTTACGTGATTTTTGGATTTTTGGCAGATTTTTTCAGCCGCTTGGACTCTTTTTCATACGATTTCACATTCTTATCCTTAGACAATGATTGTAAACCTAGTATTCATTATAAATACCCCAAGTAGAGTGATTAGAAGAGAGTCGACACTTTATTTCCTTATGTTAGCTAGGATTTTCAGTAGAAAAATTCCTTGTTATTCTTTCATGGCACTTGGTAGTGCCTAAACCCTTTTTCTTGGTTGAGAGATTTGAAGCCACGGTCATTATACTATTTTGTGAGACTCTTTGTTTTGATTTTATTCAATTTTATATCAAGTATTGATTATTTTTCTGTGATTAATTTTATGACTATTCTTTTTAACTTATTATTGCTGCAGAATAATTAAGTTATTAGAATTAATCTACTGCTAGATTGCTTTAACCACGTGTGCTTAATTCAATCTGTGAAGCATCTAAATTTAATAATTTCTCAATTAGTGTTATTAGCAAATTTAATCAACTAATTGACATAACCCCCCCTGTGTTTATGTATAATTAGTCTGATTGTTCATGTTGATTTTAATGCTTGTATTAATTAATCCCTGGCACGTGTCTGGATTAAATTAATGGTTAGGGTTAATTGGATCACGTGTTAAAAATTAGTCAACTTTAGAAAGAAATAAGAATTAACTTTGAATTAGAATTCGGGTGAATTCTTCAATTAGTGTTTGGTATAGAAATAATGAATTATCTTTGGTGTCATGGGTCGACTAGTAAATTGTCATGGTGGACATGACCAAAATCAAGATTTTTCTTAAATCGAATTCTCTTCAATTTACTTTATTGTTTTAGTTTTTAGTTTACAAGCATTCAAAAATCCTCCTTTTTTCGTTTAAGCACAAGAATAAACTCCGTTCTCTTTGTGACAACCTATACTCATCACAACTATATTATTATTGAGAATTGTTTAATTGTGGGTGCCTATGACAACATTAACCAATTTTATAAGACAAATAGAAAATTCGTGATTAACTCATCCGAAAATGACAAATAAAGCAAAATATCAACTTGCTAAACAAATAAGCAATATAGCATCTTCATGATGTTCTATAAATAAACAAAAGCAAAAACAAAGAATAAATGCTTGCTTAGTTTTAGCAAAATTTATAAAAGTTTTTTAAGAACAAAAATAAAACTAAAATAAATTTTCAATTAAATTAATAGTCTTGTGTTTAATTTGTGTATGCTTATTGACAATTGTATTCTATCAAGTTTGAAAGCTTGTGATTACACTTCATTTAGTTAATTAGAGAACCATGTCTTAATTGTTAAGATTAATTTATCTAATGTTTAGAATTTGAGATTCAAATATTACTTAATATTAACTTTTGTGTTAAATTCATTGCTTGATATACAAATTTGCAAAGCACATGCCCTCTTCTGAAAAAAAAAAAAAACCCGTAGTACTAAATAAACACACAAGAATTAAAACTATAGGTATGTACACTATGTGCACGATACGCGGAATTACTTTTTATACAGGACTTCTATGCCGCAGATTCCCTTCAGGATGGCCACCTATGAGGGAATCGCCTGGTTGGCCTCTTGGTCGGATCGTATCTTCCCACGTTCTCAGCCGAAATCGATCCTCCGGTATCGGCAGGGTGGCGCTAATCTACGAGGGCTCTTTGCCGCCTAGTAAGTAAGTAAGTCCGTTGTAATTTCTTCTTAGTCCGCCTGGACGATTCAGCTAATATATTAGAAAGTGTGAAGTGGGTTCATCCTTTTTGTTATGGGATACGCGTTTAGAACCAGTCTGGAAGTTAACGAGCTGGCACCGTTCGAGGAAATTCCAGTAAATGGAGAGTATGTGGCTAATCCAGTTAACTCACCTTCAGATCTTTCACCTTCGGTATTGCACAAGCAGCTGAACTGGACTAACCAAACTCTTATCCATATCTGTACTAATCTTGGTAATCTGCCAAAGTACTTGAAGGATCTACAGAATAGCCTCAATGCCATTCAATCGAGTTGGATAATTTAAACATACTAGCTACTGAGCATATTGAAATAAATTAAGGAGCTGGTGATGTTTCTGAGGCAAGCGAAGATAGTCAAAATGAAGAATCCGCAGCTAAGTAGCTAACTAGCTGACACAATCATGTACAAATATAGGAAAAATATATATGGGTTAACACGTGCATCTTATTAGTGTTTATTTATGTGCTTATTTGATGAGGACAAAACTATTAAATAGAAACAAAAAAAATGAAGAATTTGTACTTATTTACATACTAGTTCCACTTGGCACCCTTAACTTATGATCCATTTTCACTTTGCATCTTCAATTTAATTTTTTTGCACATTGCATCCTTACCTTTTAAATTCATCCTACATTGGTCTAATTTTTTAAAATATTAGAAAATTTGACAAATGTTCCATATTGAGTGTTTGGTGGACACAGTTGTAACATATGTTAATTTCTATAATATTATTAAAAATTTGATTGAAATAGGATAAAGGTAAAAGTATATAGTGTAATATGTCCAAAATGAAAATATAACATGCAAAATGAGCATTGACATGTTTGGTATTGTAAAGTGGAGCTAGCCATAGTTAATGTGCATGCTAAGCTTTAATTGCCAGTGCCCGGGGATGGTTTACTCAAGAGTCCATTCATTTTATAGGGCATTTTTTGCATAAAATAATCAAAGAATTCAGAGAATAGTAAGCATAAGAGAAATATGAAGTTTCTATTGGATATGAAATCAGAGGATACAAGCAAAGTGTAGAATGTTAGGCAGAAATCCTTCAGATCCACATTTTTATATCACTTGTTAGATTATGGAGGACAAATTCAAATTCAAACACAGTGATTGATTCTAAACAAATAGAATGATATTTTATTCCCCATCCATTTATCATCTTTTTCCAATTAACTGATTTGATTTTCTCGATAGTCTATAAATAAGTGTTTTTAAACTTGAAAAGGACCGATCGGTTCGATTGGTTAAACCGAGAACGACAATGGTACCGATATAGTTCAGTATAATAGCCGAAAATGTCAAAAAATGGTAATATCCGGCAAAAAACCGGTGACTCGGTATGAATGGGCAAAAAATGTTCATGATCAATTTTGGAGTTTCTGGCAAAAAATCAACTACAGTCTCAACTCTGGCACCGATTACTACTTATCACCGGCCATTTTTCCTATAAAAAATAAGTCATCAACATATAATTTCAATCAAAGAATGAAGGCTTTTTTTAGTAAACATCCAAGCCCTATGAATTAATCAACCTACTTGAAGAAATTTCAAATCTTACAAGAAAACATAAACAAAATAAGAAAAATATAAGAAGACTTACAATTTTATTGAAGAACAATAATTTACAGAGCTTAGAGAGAACTAACACTCAAGTAGAAAAGAATTGAAAATCTGATACTCAAAGACTGATGCCTAACTACCACAGAAGAGGTCCTTATTTATAGACCTTATTTGCAGATTTGAAAATTTTGGAATCTGGGTGGATTTGAAAATTTTGGAATCCGGGTGGATTTGAAACTTATAATTTGAATTCCAAAATTTGATTTGAGCAGCTGGGGTCCACTAATGTCTATTTTAATTGATAGGGTCTACCATCATTTCTTCTTTTTCCCTTTCTTGGATTTTTGTGAATTTTGAGATTTTGATTGTGAACTGGTTTCTTTATTAGAAAATTATTTCTTGACAATTTGTGTTTGCGATTTTGCTTGAGAAATCAAAGTTTCTAATTTATGAGTTTTTTGTTCAAATAAATTTCATCTCATGAATTCCTAAGTGCTTATCCATGTCCTCATTCATATTTGAATCATCATCATCATCATCAAAATCCATGAGAGAAAATGAGAGTTCAAATACATTGGTAGTCTTGAAATCCTCTGGTTCATTGACTTTTTCTTTCCCTTTAGAGGAGGAGGCGTGCACAGATTCAATTTTGCTTGGCCATTTCAACTATAATTTGGTCTTTAGAATTTGAGCGATTAAACTCTGGGTTTGAGATATCTTTATTTTCCTTCATTTTTCTATTTTTTTTGGAAAATTAAAGATTCTGTTTCTCTCTCTTGTTGTTGAGTTTTTATTTTTTATATTCTTCTCTTTTCTTCTTGAAAGGGATATTGTTCTATTTGAACATAATGGTATTCACATTTGGGCCACCATTTATTTTCATGTATTCTCCTCAGTTGAGATGGAAAACAACCAGTAGCAATTCTAATTTCCAAGAAAATAACTATGCTATACCGAATTTGGCTAAAAAATGTAATAAAGGTCGATTTGGGATATTAGGATCTATAAAATCATCAGAAAAAACATTTTTCAATTGTTTAAATAGAGTCTGGAGTTCGGGAGGTAAAAATTTTTTAGGAATTCCAAAGGATTGGAACCAACGATAAAACCACATTGGTAGGAAGGTTTTTTTTCAAGAATAGTAGGGTCCATCTTGATCCACCAAGTGTGTTTATAATCAGGAGGTGAATTGTAATGAAGAACATTAGTAAAGTTAGTCAAGAGATCCCAATAGTTAAAAGTATAATTAGAATTGTCGAAAAAAGATATGAAATAATGGACATTTAAAGTATGAGAACTCCATTCTGCCGCATCGGGAACTCTTTTAATAAACATTTTTGACATAGTAAAGTGATAATCCTGGATAGTAGAATGCCATCCAGTTCTACCATCTTTTACGTCTAAAATATTCATGATTTCCTTCTATATTTTCATAACCAGATTTTCTATATTCATTTTTAAAGTAATTATTCTCATGTTTAATTCACTCAGATGTATATAATCTATTGTAACAATGCATAAATGCCAACTGACAATTGATGTCACTTAAAATCAAAGAATGTAGACAGCTTCTACGTGGGCTGTCTAATTGATCAATCCTGCGAGAATTTTCTCTAAAATTCATCTGCAATACTAAAATTATTTTGTAAGAATTCTCGTGGAAGAAAATCAGGCAAACAATTGAAATATCCTTTAATATATTTAATATCGAAATAAAAAATAGATAAAATAGATTGCCATCTAGCAAAAATTTGTTTAGAAGCAATATTTTTAATATGTTGTTGCAAAACATGTTTTGCAGCTCTACATTCAACACTTAAAAAAAAATTTTGGTTTAATAAGTCTTCTTGAAATTTTGAAACACATAAAACAATGGATAAAATTTCTTTTTTAATTGTTTAATAGTTTGTCTGAGCATTTTTTCACAAACCAGATTTAAATCTAACTAATTCTTCCTGTTTTATTTGAGGGTTTATTTGTTTTAATATATCTCCATATCTTATATCGCTGAGAGGCATCTGTCTCTATCATTTTAAACTACTCAGGATTAGCTAATGATAAGCAAGGAACACTTTTAACTTTAGCCTTAATTTTTCTTACTGCATTAGAGTGAAATTTAGACCATGCTGGTGGATTCTTTTTTAATCTTTCATAAAGAGGTTTGCTATCTTGAGCTAAAATTTTATAATATTCTACTATGCAATTTAGACTCCCTAAAAATCTTTGTAATTGTTTTTTATCTTTTATTTCATTAGGAAATTTATCAACAAATTCTATACTTCTGGCTATAGGTATAATTTGTCCCTTCTCAATTTCAAATCCTAAAAATCTAATTTTAATTTGAAATAATTTAATCTTTTTAGAAGATATAACAGTACCATTTTTCTTAGCAATTTTTATAATAGTATTTAAATGCATAAAATGTTGATCTATAGAATTTGAAAATATTAAAATATCATCAATATATAAGTTATAATATATGAATGATGAAAATATTTCATTCATAATATTTTGGAAAACTCTGATGGTGTATTTTTCAAACCAAATGGCATTACATTCCATTCATAATGACCAAATGGTGCTGTAAAAGCAGTTTTGTATCTATCTTTTTAAGCAATTTGAATTTGCCAAAATTCGGATTTTAAATCAAATTTTGAATATATATTAGATCCAACTGTTCTATTTAAAAGATTTTTTTTATTTGGTATAGGATATCTGATCCATTGTAAAACTTTATTTAAAAGTTTATAATTTATTACTAATCTAGGAACACCTCTTTCTATTTCTGATTTTTTATTTACATAAAAAGCAATACAATTCCAAGGGGAATAAGATTTTCTTATTATATTCTTGTTTAATAAATCATCAATTTCTTTTTTACAAAATTCAACCATTTCTTTGTTCAATTGAGATGGCCTAGCCTTAGTAGGTATATGTTTCTCATCAAAATTCTTTTCATATGGTAATTCTACAATATGTTGTTTTCTATTTCAAAATGCAGTGGGAACTTCTTCATATATTTCAGTCCCACTTGAATTATTTGTTGATTAATTTGAGATTTTTCCCTTGTAATTTTAAATGATTTAATTGTTGTTCTATTTTTATATTATATATTTCTTTTTGTAAAAAAATTATTTGACTTTGTTTTAATCTAATATTATTATTTAAAGAAGTTTCATTCATAGAATTAAGGTCAGAAATTTTTTCATTAGTAGCAAATTCAAAAGTGAGTTCTTTTTCGTTATTACAAAATATTTTACCATCACAATAATATGGATACATTTGGCAAAAAAAAAAATGGAGTGCCTAATATTAAATGAAATCCAACATTTTTAGTTAAAATAAATGGCATTCGAATAAAATTTCCTTCTTTAGAAAATACACAAACATTTGAAATTTTATATTCAATTTGTATTTTTGATCCTTTAGCAGTTGTTAAAGAAGCTGTGGTTTTCTCAAAATATTAGGATGGAACAAGTCCTTCCCTCATACAATTTAAGTCAGCCCCTCTATCAACCATAGCAATGGATTTAAAGGCATGAAAGTATCATTTATTAATATAGAAACATAAATATATTGTTTTTGAGAAATATACATAGTATTTATAGAGTAATTTAAAAAATCCTTTTGATTTGTCTTTAAATCTTCTTTTGTTTCTTCTTGTTCTAATTTAAATTTTCGTAAATCTTGTACTAAGGACAATTCTTTTTGTACTAAAGATAATTTTTTTAGATATCTACTATTTCTTTTAGATTTTGAATATTATTTATTTCTTAATTTCTTGTTTTAATTCATTTATTTCTTGTTTTAACATTTGAATAGTTACAGGTTTTTCGACTGTAGTATTTTGAATGTGGTCACATATATCTTTGATGGAAAAGCTATTTTTTATATCTAAATGTTCTTTAATTTTAGGAGGTATATATTCATTTTTATCTAAATTTGGAGATGATGATTTGTTATCATTATATAATGTCAAATATCTTTTTATATATAATTTTTTTGTTCATAATTTGGTATTTTATCAATCAAATCATGAATAAATTGTTGATTATCAGTTAATGTAAAAATATGTAGATTTAAATCATGAGAATCAAAAATAGCTTTATAATACATTAACTTTGGAGAACAATTTGAACATTCACCAAATTCTTCTAGCTGGAATCATAAGTATCTTCTGAACCATTATTAGATTCACTTTCAGTTGAATAGTTTAAATTATAAATAATCTGATTTTTAATTTCATCCTCAATTTCTAATTCTTCAATTTTCTCAATTAAATTAAATTTAGTTTTTCATTTATTAGCATAGTGTCCTTTCTTTCCACATTTCCTACAAGTTACATTTGCTCTAATCCAATCTTTAACTTCTTTATCTGTTCTTGTATCTCTTTTCTTAATTTTCTTTTTAATTTTTTTTTTCTTTTTAGGATATGACTTGTTTGTAGAATATGACTTATTTTTTCTTGTATTTTTTCTTAATTTTCTTTTAGCTTTTTGAAAAGGAATTTTAGGTAATTGAATTGCGAATTGATCACAAAAATCTCCTGATTACTGCTCCTTGTTTATGTTTTTCAATTTGAGCTTTCAATTTATGTCATTGCATAATTTTAATCCTTCATTAGTACAAACAGATAGAATATCTCCGTATTTAAGACTTTCATAAGGAATATTAAAGCCATCATTCATATTTTTTAGAACATTAGTGACTCTTTCAGCAAATAAAGTGGGTAATCCATTAATAAATTCTTCTTTCCAAAAATTTGATGAAGTACCTACTCCATTTTATAATCTTGCTAAGAAAACGTCTTTGTACTATCTAAAATGAGATAATGTAGGACATTTAGATTTATTAATAACTCTTTATGAGCATTATTAGCATTAGCAATATTTCCAATAATATTAAGAATTAAAGTAAATGTGCATTCGATTCAGCTGTTTGAGTTTGATAAGTTCTTGTGCCTTCTAGTTTAATTTTAGTATGATGTAAAATTTATAGTTTTGTGTTTCTGTGAGATAATTATCCTACCATCCACGTAAAATTCTAGAAAAACCTTCAATCTAGTTAATAGTTTAACAGCATTTGTTCCAAAAGTTCCTTTTTGTTTAAGGATTTGAATATACAAAAGCATATTATTTTTTTTTTTTTTGTATAGCAGCCGAACTTTGAGCATCTATATTTCACTCATAAATAGAACTTGAATTATATGAATTTGGTATATATGCAGGATCTTCATAACTAATATCTATAGGTGTGGGTCTTTGATAATAAGCATAAGTTTTAAAATAATGTAGCTTAAATTGTAAAGGGTTTTCTTTACGTTTTTTATTCTTTTTTGTACCAAAGATTTCTTTTTCTTTAGGAATATCAATATCTTGAAACATTTGTGTTAATTTTTTAATATCCTCTTCAGAATTATTAATATTTTTATTTTCACTTTCTAAATCAGTAGAATTATTTTTAATAGATAAAATATTTGGTTTCATAGTACTCTTTCGTTTTTCATTTGGTTCACTTATATGAAAATCTGTTATTTTATCTCTTAATAATTTAATAAATTCTTCATTTTGAACATCTACAAAAACATCAGAAGGTAAATTCTGTCTTGGTTTTATTGAAGGAATATGATCATTTGAAATAGGACTAAAAGTATTTAATACAGGAGAAGAATAATAAATCAATTTATCTTCAATTTGACATAATTGTTTAGAAATTGTTCCTAAATTAAGATTTGTAAAATTATTTTGTTTTATAATTCTTGATAGATCTGGTTTAGTACTATCAGCATAAGGAAAAGCTTCAGTTTGAGTAGATTCAGAACCAATTTTATTAGTTCGAGAAGGTGGATGTACATATTTAATTATGTTATCATCATTTAAACACCAGTTTTGATATGTTTATTCTAAAACAGAAATATCAAAATTATTATCAATCAGACTTACATTATACTTTGTTCTAAACCAAGGAATAAAAACAATATAAACCATTGTAATTTGAATAAAATTATAATAATTTTTATTTATTTCGTTTAACTGTTCACTATTATATAAGTTAAAAAACCATTTTCTAAAGTCTTTATAGATTTACGTTGGAAAAATTCGCATTTTGAATTTTCAGAAATTTTATCATCTCTTCATTAATAAAACTATTAGTAGATAAAACATTTACCTGATAATCAGATTGATAATTCACTTTAGATACTAAATTTACATCTTCAGTTCCATTAGAAGAATTATGAATTCCATGTAAAATTTTATTAGCAGATTCTTGAGTGCCTTCAAAATTTAATTTACTTGATCTGGATCTACTAAGTGATCTTGGAATATTTTGAAAAATTTGTGAAAATGCAGGAATGGATGAAGATGATTTACATCTTCTGACAAAAGCAATCTCAACATTCCCAGATGGTTCTTCATTTATGAAGGAAACATATGTATTGATTTCAGGAGGTGTAGGATTATAAATATTTTCAAAAGTCCATATTTCTGGTAACTTCTTCCCAACAAATTAGTTTAGGTACTTGTATATTAGATCTGGTCAAATTTGTATCAATTAAGGGAGTTTTTCTTTCATTAGTGTTTACATGAATATTGCACCAAGACTTATTGTATTCATTAATTTATAACAAATTTGATAAGTTATATTTATATTTTCAGATCCAGATTTCATATCATATCCTTTAGTCTGAATATTTAAAGTTAAAACATCTAATATATTTTTATCAGTTAAAGAAATAGAAAAATTTAGATAACTGCTAAAATAAATTGGACCATTACATAAATTAGATTAAACCAAACCAATTAATGAATCTAAACATTTATTATGCCTTGCATCTCTTAAGACAACACAAACAGTAGTGTCCAACCCTTGTCTGTTAAGAGGCCGAAGAGCAATTTGTATTAAGCCAAGATGAATATAATTATAATTTTGAACTTCTAAATCCTTTTCTTTTAATGATTTAATAATCTCATAATTTCCTCTAATTGGCATTATTTTTTCTACAGTTTTTATCAACATTTTAGATTTATAATCAAAAAGTTCCAATTTTATATACTGTTTCTGGTTTTAATTTAGGTAAATGCCAATTTTGTATTGCTTGAAAGATTTGTATCAAAGCCATGGAGGAGTAAATCCCTTCTAGGGATTAACAATATTTGAACTAAATTACGTCTTAATCAATTTATAATTTATTTCTAATACAGATTCTGAGACAATAAGGCTTTTTGTTAAGACAAACTTTATTTATAAATATTGATGATTAATAAATCAATGGTTCAACATCTAAGTCGTGACTGGCTTATGAGACAAGGGCAATCGTGTTTATAAGTCCCATAAGTCTTGGCTATTAAGGTCAATGATAGTCAAGATAAATTATAAATCATCAATATTAAATAATGACTATTTTATTTAGATGTACCAATATGTCAATGAATCAGTCTTAGAAAATGAGTAAGAATTTAATTAAGACATGAGTATAGTCAAATAGAATTAATCCTTAAAAACTCCTTACAGGCTCATTTTTAAAAAAAAACATGCTTTCAAAATTATTTGACAGCATCTTCATCTTCTTCAAAATCTACAAAAAATTTCAGAATTAATTCAATTCGTACAGAGTCTGACATGTAATTAATTTTTGGACGCTTAAAATTTGACTTGGGGAGCATTTGTAGCCGATGAATTAGAATTAAATATAATTCGTATTGTCTCTACTTTCATTAATTTGAAAAGAATTCACAACGTTCACATTTGGTAGAGATTAAGGGTGAAGAATTCCTACTACTCTTGTGCTATATTGGCATCTTTATATTTAGATGTTAAATTTGCAAATATGATCGAGGTAGGTGAAGTTAAGAAACTAAAATAATTTGGTAAGGCAAATAAAAGTTAACTAAATTTGAATTTTTAATATGAAACATTTCAAGTAGTAAAATGTAGTTCTATGAACTATAAGTATAACATCATATCTACTCGAATAAGATACTATCTTTTAATTGAAATGATTTTCATGTTCAAAATTTATAGTATATTAAGATTATGAAAATCTATTTTTCTTTCAACCTGGCTAGTAACAGATATAGCTAATGGTTGTGACCACGAAAGTTTTAAAGAAGAGATGGTGATGATGATAAATCATGGACAAT
Source organism: Cinchona pubescens (assembly GCA_025175665.1). Taxonomy (NCBI): domain Eukaryota; kingdom Viridiplantae; phylum Streptophyta; class Magnoliopsida; order Gentianales; family Rubiaceae; genus Cinchona; species Cinchona pubescens. The sequence continues at coordinate 913,172 of JANKKI010000152.1, forward strand.
ACAGACTTTTAACATTAGTGCTACAAGTTTTTAGATTATTTAAAAGGGTTTAACATGTGTACATACAAATATATAGAATATTCCTAAAAATGTATGAAATAAAATAATATGAGACTTAATCTTGACCTATAACTCGAATAATATCCATGATTGCAATGAGATAAAGTTAAAAAGCGGGACTAAATGAATATATGTAAACTACTAAATAGAAAAATTTTCTTTCAATTGATTGTCAAAATGAATGCAAATGAAGAGTTAAACATACATAATCAGTAGTTTGTACATTTACTTTTAAATCACACTTCTACTAATCATTTTTGTGAGAAATGAGGAAACCTAAAACTACCAAAAATACTAACCTAAAACTACCAAAAATTCTATTGCATTTCTCCATCTGTGTAATAAAATATGGTCACCAAGATTTATGTGATTATTTATGGACATTGCGATCTCACTTGTAAATTAGAAGTAAAATTATGAAAATATGAGCAAGACAAAAAGAAAAAATAATTGATGGATTAAATTAATTGTTAAGATAAGCCAAAATAAAAATTTTAAAAAAATTATTACGTAGATCTATTTTTGAGGCAAGACCATACCAATAGATTTAAAAAAATGACAATAGCAAGAAAGACAAGTTTACTTTCTAAAAACTTCATTTTCTAGAACAAAATGAAGAATTAAGCCTAAGACAAGTAGGATTTCAAGATTGACTCTCCAAAATGGAACATAATAAAATAAAGTATAAGTTGAAAATGATAATAATGAATTATGAAAAAAATATTTGAGTCAAGACCCATCTATTTTGTAAAGATGACAAAAGCTATAAAAACATGTTAACTTTCTAAAGATTTCATAAGAAAAATAGATTTTCGTCATTAACTTATCAAAAAAATAACCAATAAAATATTAACAACTTGCAAAACAAATAAGCAATATAGCATCTTCATGATGTTGCTATAAATAAACAAAAGAAAAAATAATGTAGAATAAAATGCTTGCTTAGTTTTAGTGAAATTTATAAAAGCTTTTCAAGAACAAAAATAAAACAAAAATGAATTTGCAATTAAATTAATAGGCTTCTGTTTAATTTGTGTATGTTGATAATTGTATTCTATCAAGTTTTAAAGATTGTGATTACCGTTCATTTAGTTAATTAAAGAACCATGTCTTAATTGTTAAGATTAATTTATCTAATGTTTAGAATTTGAGATTCAAATAGTACTTAATATTATCGTATGCGTTAAATTCAATACTTCATATATAAAAAAAAAATAGTACTAAATAAACACACAAGAATTAAAACTATAGGTATGTACCGGACAATGATGTACAAATGTAGGAAAAAAAATATATGGGTTAACACGTGCACCTTATTAGTGTTTATTTACGTGCTTATTTGATGAGGGCAGAACTATTAAATAGAAACAAACAAAGAATATGTACTTATTTACGTACTAGTTCCAGTTGGAACCCCTAACTTATGATCCCTGAATATTTTCACTTTGCATCTTCAATTTAATTTTTTTTTTGTACATTACATTCCTACCTTTTAAATTCGTCCTACATTGATCTAATTTTTTAAAATATTAAAAAATTCGACAAATATTCCATATTGAGTGTTTGGTGGACACAGTTGTAACATATTTTATTTCTATAATATTATTAAAAATTTGATTGAAATAGGATAAAGGTAAAAGTATATAGTGTAATATGTCTAAAATGAAAATATAACATGCAAAATGATCATTGACTACAAGTTTGATATTGTAAAGTGGAGTAAGCCATATGTTAATGGGCATGCTAAGCTCTAACTGCCATTGCCTCGGGGTGTAGGGGGGTTGGTTTACTGAAGAGTCTATTCATTTTATAGGGCATGTTCCTCGTAAAATAATCAAACAATTAGGTGAACAGTAAGCATAAGAGAAATATGAAGTTTCTAGTGGATATGAAAGCAAGATACAAGCAAAGTGCAGAATGTTAGGCAAAAATGCTTCAAGTCCATGTTTTTATATCACTTGTTACATTAAGGAGGACAGATTCGGATTCAAACACAGTGACTGATTATGAACAAACAGAATCATATTTTATTCCCCATCCATTTATCATCCTTTTCCAATTACCTGATTCGATTTTCTCGGTAGTCTATAAATCAATGTTTTTAAACTCGAAACGGATCGATCGGTTCGATTGGATAAACTGAGAACAACGACAATGGTACTGAAAGTATAATAGCCAGAAATGTAAAAAAAAGGTAATATTAGAGAAAAACCGATGACTCGGTATGAATAGGCAAAAATTGTTCATGACTGATTTTGGAGTTTCTAGCAAAAAATCAACTGGAGTCTCAACTCTAGCACCGATTACTACCTATTACTGGCCATTTTTCCCATAAAAAATAAGTCATCAGCATAGTTGTTGCAGTAGAAGTAGGACTTTTAACATTAAGTTCCGGTCACAAATGCATATTAGAAACATAAAATATTCTTATATAAAATTATATCAGATAATTCTAGATAATTAAGTTCTCTATAACTTTGAAAATAGAAGAAGAAAAATTTTTTGTACTCATGTAAAACCTTGAGAGGACAAATGTTATGCATCTAAAATGTCTTTTGTTGGGGTAATTTAGTAAGATTCACACTAAACAGGTTAAACAAGGCAAACACGACATGATACTATAATAAATTGGTCATTAAAAATACAAAAAAAAAAAAAAAAATTAATTAATTAGGAAGGCTTAGGATTGGAATTTCATGACCAAAGCATAATTATGACACAACAGGGTTGACATTCCTAGCTATGTGTAAGCCCCTTTTCAGCCATTTCCTTAAAGTACTAAAATTTTTATCTGGGTTAATTATTGTATTTGTCTTAAAATTCTTAAATTGCTCTTGATTTTTATCAAATGATATTGAAAATTTAGTCAAATCTCTAATATATTATCTATCTTTTGGTCCACACAAGTCTAACATTAAAATTCAACTAATTTTCACTTCAAAATTTTTCTGTAAAATTCAAGCATTGTAATCTCTTAAATGCCTCAGTAATGTTCTTATTATTGAAGGACTACAATCGTACGTAATCTCAAGGATTCAATAGCTTGTATTGGAAAATTCAAAGCATAAAGTTACTAATACCCTAACTTCTATTTTTAAAAGCATAACACTAGTAGGATATTCCAATGCTCTTTAATTGGCACTTAATTATAATTTTTCTAATTAATTAGAGTTTTTATACACTTCACATGATATATTGAAACTTCAAATATAACTTGTATTTCATGCAAGTTTTAAATTAAATATATGGTACTTTTGTGGCAACAAAGCTATTTTTATTATATTATTCTAAAGTACAATAACAAATGACTATCTTTTATAACCATATTATGACCCTTTTCTTATTAGATTAGTGTGGATTGTTTTCTATTCTCGATATTAGAAGTATTTATAAGACATTGTTCATGAAAAATTCAAACACTAGAAATGTTTGTTGAATTGGAATAAAAATTGTAGTAGGGGCTTCACCCCATTGGTATTAAACAATTTGTTACTCGCTTTATATGAATTCTAGTTTTGGTGTTTGATAGACAATGTTTAGTGAGTTCTTATACGAGACATTAATTAATCAAATTTCAAGCATTACAATGTTTGGAAATACTATTTGTAATAGTCATCTTTACGGAATTAGACAACTTGGCTACTTACTTTATGACTTCTAGCTTTCACAATTAATAGAACCATTTTGGTTAGTGTTGATGTGATATACAGATACATGTTACACACATATAAACGAACATAATCACACATAACACCCTATTAGTACTTTTTATATCTCGAGTTAAATTTAAAGCCATACCTAGTATGATACTTGTAGAAGTTTATAACTTTATTTTTCAATAAATAGTTGAAATACAAGCAAGAATTGGAAGTAAAAGAGCAAGCTCATGAACTTGTTTTAGAAGAAAAGACACTAACTAGAATTCCTAGAGAAAATACAAGCAAAAGGTTGTCATCATTGCAAGACAAGAATTAGAGACAGAACATAAACATGTAATGGACCATAAGGACTGGCTCATGCAAGAATTGTCAGCTCTCAAGATATCTTAAGTGATCTTGTTAGATTATGGTGTTTCAAAGGGTGAAAACTCACAAAACATCATTGAGGAAATATCGGATCATAGGTGTTGCATTGTATGCTTTGAAAAAGAAGTTTCTACTCTTTCCATCCCTTGTACCCATCAAGTTGTTTGCTTCAACTGTCGTGGGAGTGTTGGAGATTCTTCTCTTCCTGTCAAGTGCAAATTGTAATACAGTATAAGGTATACAGTGGAAACTCTTAAATTAAGGTAAGAAAATTAAATCTCCTAGTTTGATTTTTTAACTACCTCTTCTTATAATAATTTTACAACATTCTATGATATATATGGTTTGTTTTTTTTTGGCATTTTCTCCCGTCACTTTGTTTGTGTTGGAATTATTGTTAGTATCCTGAGATGCTACATGTGTTGATTATATATTTGTAAAATATGTGATCCAATAAGTTTTTCTATAAATTAATATCCTTTCATATCATAGGTTTGATTCACTTGTGGAAAAGAAGTCTAGATCATATCTATCATGACATGGACATTCGGAGGAACACAGTATGTGTGAGATGTTTCTATTAACTACTTGGTGACCTTTCTAAAGCTTCAACTGAAATGATTATAACACTAGATAATATGTTATAATTGTTGAAATTTTTATTCTATTTTATACTAGAACTTCAATCATGTTTCTAAATAAATTATTGCAATGTTTATCACTGTTTCTATGACCAGAAATGATAGTAGTTTTTAGCTTTCAATACTATCCTAAAGCATGTCCTCAACTTATTGTGTTTCAATAAGAACTTTAATTTAATGAAAGCAAATATCAATCTTGTATTAAAACATAAAAGAAAATTAGATTTTCTTTTTAAAAAAAGGAAAAAAGAAGTAATAATGTGACTTTTGGAACTACTTTGATTAAGATAATAATTGAAACTTATTCTTGTCATACTTTTTTGACTACCAGAGTCAAATCACAAGTTTGTAATTAGGATACCCATTAAAGCTTTTGCAAGAGGCTGCTGAAAAGAACTATGAAAGGACATTTCCCAGCAGATAGAATCTCAGGCCCTTACTATAGGAAAATGTGACTCGAGTGGAAGAAAAGTCCTATATGAGGTTGGGCATCTCATAGATATGATAGAAACAACATAGAAAGACGTAGATCTAAATGGAATATAGAATGGAAACAATAATATGTTCCCTCTACTAGTATATTCGTGCACATGTTGAGCATGTGTGTCTCTCCTACTAAGCTTTGTCCAATTCCGAGTATTGTAACGCTCCTTTGTCTTCAAGGGTTTGGAAAGAAAAGTCTGTTAATAATTCCTCAACCCTCATATGAATCTTGATAGCTATTGTTGTTAGTAACGAAAATGGCCAAACTTTGCTCATTGCTTTTTAATGAAATGTTCTCTCATGAGCCACTCATTTGCATTGCAATAGTTGTATGTATCAGAATAAAATCACTTGTTGATGCCATCTCATAAGACAAAGGTTGAGGATTTGGTGAATAACTCCTTTCTATTTACTATTTTTACCATAAGATATCCTTTATGATTGCATTATCCATTGTAGCTAATGATATTTATGTGTATTTTGTAGTTTTTTATTAGTATTCTTGGGTTATTCGAGTCCTTTATATCTAGGTTGATCTCCATTTCTCAATATTCAATGGATAATGATACTAAAAACTTCTTCTTGAATATCTCATAAAAATTGATCCTTAATCTATATTAAGACGCTACTTTCCTTTTATTATTGGTTAAATAAGTTACTTGATTTTCAATGATAAATAAAGTTATAAAAGAGTAGCTGTGTTGAATAAATATACAACTATAAGAAAAGGAAGGAAAGAAGGAAACAAAATTAAAAGATGGAAATAAGGATTAATTTTTATCTATTTCTCATTACTTTTATAGTGAAAGTTTCATTATTTTCTATGTAATCTCACGATACACTTTAACAAATATTTAATTCATGGTAGATAAAATTTATTTTTCCTTACTTTTTATCATCAATAGTTTCTTATTTATTTTCATTTATGTTTATTTAAACCTTTTTTTTTTATAATTAGACTTGAAATGAAAAACAGCAACTGTAACAACAACAATAACAACAAAAATAACAACAATAATAATCTTTCCAACAACAAAATATAGCTCAAATAATATGATTATGCATCTAATATGACCTTGGTCATGGGTTGAGTCTCCAAGGGGAAGGTGGAGATCCATTGTTAATCCTTTAAAAAAAAAAGAAAAAAAATCCCTCCGTCCCAATATTTTCATCACTTTTTTGAAATATTTTTTCTTTCTACAGTGAAAAGTTGGTGCATAATTTGCGTCTAGCTTCCATTCATACCATTGCAAACAAGAACTACAATTAAGTGCTTTACCTATATCAAAATTTTCATGTTTTAATTAATTGCAACAACATATGACAGTGTGTAAAATAGTCCCTTTTATGCAAGAGGCCGTGTGACTTACATTCGAGTTGTTTATGGTTGTGCAAATATAGAGGTAGGGCCAAGAAAACTATGTCAAATTATGATTAGGCCACTAAAGAATAAATCTTGCGAACATGAACGGCTTCCCAACCTTATTCTCAAACTCATGTGATCCAAAAATCATTCTTTTGAAAAAGTCAACATTAAGGTTAATGGGCCACCAACCTTTTTGTCACCAACAAAATGAGGGATCAAAGTGAAAAGTAAATGATACATTGTTTCCACAATTAGAATGTAACACTAGTTTTGGGATAGACCAAAAAGGAAAGTGTTACACATTTAGTAGGATGATGGGAGTAATATGAAAAGGCAACCAATCCTACATAAAAACTTAAAGGCAAAGTGAAAGACAACTACATACATTTAGCCTAGAGGACCATTTCATACCAAGTTGATATGTTTAGGGACTGATAGAAACCTTTTATTGGAAGATTAAAAAGAAATGTGGATATTCAGAGGACAATCGCAACCATTTACCCTTCAACTAGTAACATAATAACAAGTACGATTATCACAATCAATTTTGGAGTGGAATTTATATTTTCTATCTTTGTCGTTTCCTGTACAAACTAGTGCTGGTAGGTTTCTGAAGTGTAATATAGCATTGAAAAACTTGTGCTGACAATCTTGAGTGTTTTAGTATAATATAAAAAAATAGAATTTAAATAAGAAACCGAAATGAGGGCTTCTTGAATAGCGTGAATCGAAATATAGCTGTTACACCAAAACTATGCACAAAGAACCAACCAAATGGGCTATGGCTAAATTTTGGTAGAACGATGAAATTGGAAGTGGTGCTAAAGCATCTCGATTCAAGTCCATTTGAGCAATTTATAGAAGCACAAGCATCTCTTATTAGCGGAGTGACAGATAGTTTTAGTATGTTGGATGATATCATTATTCCCAAACCCAATGCCTACAAGCTAATTTGGAAAGAGTTGAAGGAAATAGACAAATAAGTATTGAAGTAAATCTAACTCTTCGACGACCCCAAAGAGCCTTGCTTTCCTCCATGATGACAAGGGTCTAAAACATGTAGCACTATAATTCCCAATTCATATGCATATTTTAGTTTAATAAATGTACTTAATCCTATAGTAGTAACATCCTTAAATTTTCTATAATTTCTAACAACTATCATCTGCTCAATTGATCAAGACATAATTCTAGCATGACAATTTTCTGACGATCAACTTGGAGAACAAATTATCTAATGATTCTTAAAATGGCCCTGAAAATTTTTGTAGGTCTATCTCCATTTTTCATCCATCAACATATACCTGAAAAATTAATAGATGTTAGGTGCATGTCTAACACATATTTGTTTGGGATAATTATTATCAGTGGAGGTAATTTAAAATAATTTTATTTTACACCCCTTAATTTGTAGCCAATTCTTTCTTTACACTCTGAATTATAAATTTGGATGCATTATCCCCGAAACAGTTAGATTGGTCCAAGATTCAGAGTTGTCCAATTTTTAATAGTAATGCACTTCAGGTACATGGTGTGCATGGTTGGACCATCTGTTAATTTTTGTAGAAGTGTTAAAAATTTGATAAAATTACTACAAAAAAATACGCGATTAGCAACGAATTTAGCAACGAAAAAATAATGCAAATTCGTTGCTAAATAGGTCAGCAACAAATTTAGCAACGAAAAAAAATCCGTGGTAATTCTGCTCGTGGGTAACCAAATAGCAACGAAAAAAAATTTTCGTTGCTATTTAGTAATGAAAATAGTATAATTTAGCAACGAAAATTTGTAACTAGATTATTTAGCCACGAAATTAACATCAAATAATTAGCAACGTATTTTGCAACGAATAGATTTCGTGCAAAATTAGCAACAAAAATTGCTACAAATAGCAACGAAATCCTTCTTCCAAATTTGACTATTTATTCTAGTTTCCAATGAATTTAGCAACGAAAAAATAAAAATAAAAATAAAATAATTTATATTCAAAAATTAGCAATGAATTTACATAAAAAACCAATAAATTTATTGTAAAAAAATGTACAAAATATTATATATTTTAATTTTCAATACTTAAAAAACAGTATAGCAACAGATTTAGCAACGGATTTTTATCAAAGATCTGTTGCTAAATGATTTATTGACAGATTTTCTAATAATATTAAATTCCAACATTGCCAACAACAACCAAACAATTAGAATAATATTAAATTCCAAGCTTGTCAACAACAAAATATACATTCAAATATGTGTACAACAATTACAAATAAGCGATAGTAATAAGGAATGTATCATAAAACCAAATCCCAACAACAAAAGTAAAAGTAACATAATTGTAAGTAAATAAATACAAAGTCTAGTATTTTGTGATAATGTACAATAGCCACCCATCGTCCTATCATCGCTCTCTTCCTCATTTTCATCATCATCACCGCCACTATAAAAAGCATAAGCAACCTGCAAAACCAACATTGTATTAGGTAATGATCATCAAGACCAACAAAGAAAGGGTCACCAAAAGAATAAAAACTCATTTTGTAAAAAAAAAAAGATTAATCATTGAACTAAAAAATAGAAAATCTAGTGGGTCAACAATAAGAATTAGAGAGATAAGTGTAAACAAATAATTTAAATGAAATATCTCCTCCCTTTTTTAAATAAAAAATATTTTCTATTTCAAATGTCAAAAAAACACACCAAACTGGAGAAACATTTCGAATGACAAACATTTGTGAATACCTTCCCCATTTAGCAAATTTATATCAATTATCAAGTTTCTAGTGTACTGCAGGAATACGATTCATACATTTATATAGACAATGTAATGCAACAAAATAAACATGATAGGCAGCCTCTTGCCCAATAAACATGAAGATAACCAAGAAACTTTAATATTAAAAGTTTAGTGACAGCAAATCTATTCCTCTTTGTAAGTCATCTTTCGGTAAAAATATATATCAGTAGTTCAGCATTAATTGTTGATCAAAATTACTCAAATCAATAAAGCAAACATCTAGGTGGTAGTTTCTCACCGCGCAGCTAAAAGGGTTTTTTTTTCTTATTACCTGTGTAAGCCAAAAGACAATTAACATAATCACACCAATACTCTTTTTCTTTTTAAAGACAAAAGCGAAAAAAATATTAAAGACCAACACAATAGAGATAGGACAATAGACAGAAAAGGACAACAACTTTAAAGTCCTGCTTGTTTTCATACGTTGAAATTACAAAAATCCGAATCAAACTTTAATTTTTATCCTTTCTTAATTCCAAGAAGCATAACCCCCCATTCTTCTACCCAAAATAGATAACCAAAACTAGAAGGTTAAAAACCCCATATTATTGAATGCTACTTATTCATACTCAGTTGATCAGTAATCTACAAAAGGTTCACTAATTGTCAGTCATCTTTGAGACCGTTGTTTACCAGCACTACTATTCATCAATATAGACCCCTAAAAAAATCAAACTTTAATCTTCAATAAAATAGAGAAAATCCAAGGATAGAACATATAATAAAAATGGCAAAAACCTAGCAATAAAAAAGATTAAATACTTAATTTTTGTTCATCAACCAGAAAAAGAAAGGCAAAAATTATTTGTCTATATTAATAAAAATACCTTACAGGAAGGACCCTAGTCGCAAGACATAGAAAAATCAGTCTCATCTTTAGCTTCTTGAAGCCCATTAGAGTCTTCCCCTTCCACTTCTTCATCATCATCATAAACTCTGTCATTGTAGTCATCATCGCTGCTTCCATCAAAATAATCCTCCATTCTACTATACTTTTTTTGTGGGCCTAAATTTTTTAAAGGGATTTTTCCCCCAAATTTTGCTTCTACCATTCCTTTACTAGTTTTGGAATGTTGCTTTAATCCACTCAAAATCGCAGATCTAGGAAGCAAAATCAAAACAAAAAAGAAAATTAGTTCAACCAAAAATTGCAAATCTAGGAAGAAAATTTGGAGGAAAGATAGAGAAAGGGTTGAGTTTTGATTGGTTGATAAGAGGGTGAGGAAGATAAGGAAGAGGTAGAAAATTTACACATCTAATGGGTTTCAAAAGGATGGAGAAGAAAGAAGAAAAAGAATGGCGGTTGAGAGAAAAGTAGGAGGAGAGGAAAAAATGGGAGAAAAGAATTAGATTCAACCTAATTAAAATCTGACCCTTCCAACGTTTTTACCAACGAAAATAATTCGTTGCTAATTTTGTCATAATGTTCGTAGCAAAATTCGTTGCAAATTTAGCAACGAATATTGTTTGTTGCTAAATTTGTTGCTAATTAGCAACAAACACTATTCGTTGCTAATTTTGGTTGAATTTGTTGCTAATTTGCAACGAATTATATTCATTGCTAATTGTGATAAATTTTTATTGCTAATTAGCAACGAATATATTCATTGCTAATTTTGACAATATTCGTTGCTAATTTTCGTTGCTAATCGCGTGTTTTTTTTGTAGTGAAATGCAATAGATTGGAAACTCGAGTGCAATTTGTCAAACTTTAAATTAGGGCTGTAAAATGAGAATGGACATAAGTTAGGTGACGCAAACGTTTCATAAAATTAAAGCCTTTTGCTTGTCACCGTTACCATGTCCCTCCCCTCCTAAAAAAAAATCATACAATTCCATTGAATGCATACGTAACTTGTGTAGAATAAGGCTAAATATCTAATAAATTAATACATTTCCTTCTTCCCCAAAACACTAATTGAACTTTTTTTTTTAATAGTTAATTTTGTCACCTTTACTGCGTACCCGCAAATCATTTATCTTGCTTTATTTTGTGTCCTTTTGTCAGGCATTTAAAAGTAATTGATACTATTAGCAATAAGGTTCGTTTCAATTAATATACCAGTCTAACAATTCATAGGCTAAATGTATTGCACATTTGCATTATTGGGAACTTTGGCTTTGTAGTGTGCCCTTTTTCGAGAATTTTCTTTTATTAGGAAATTCACTTTCAAATATCTACTATTGTGCTTCACTTTACTTTCATTCACATTTTTTTTGACGTTTATCTTATTTAGAAATTCAATGATATATCTAAATATTAATTTTACCTTAATTTATTATTATAAGGACTTAATATTTCCATTTTATTTAGTCAAATCATGCTACTTAAATTGTTTTATTTGTAATTGTTTGAATATTTACAATTCTAAAATTGTTATTTTTTGTCGTGTGGACTACTTTAAACAAATCCAAGGAATTTGATGGAGTATATAGATAGTCTTATTATACTATTGTATTTATTTGTTTAAATTAATTAGATTATAAAATATGATACTCATATTGAATTTTTATTTTTAACTAATCTTTTACAATTTATATTCTTGCCGCAAAAAGGAGGGCCTTAATGTTGTATTAAAAGTTGTCACTATATTATTTGGAGGTCAAAACAAACTCTTACAAAAAATACAAGATAAGGTTATATTCTATAGACTAAGTGATTTTGACTCTTTTTCAAACTCTACCACCATTTCGAGAACTTCAAAATACATACTACCTCTTCATACATTTGTACCCCTCAAAACAATATCTCTACATCTACCCCAATATTTCAAGATCTAGTTGAAGAGTTGAATAGACCTTAAGCAATTTATTCTTCCAAAAATCGAAAAAAAACTTTTATGCTGATTGGCTAACTTGATAAAGATTTGTTCGTTTCCTTTTTCCCCCTTTTGGTGTTCAATTAAGTATAATGTGTGATCCTAGCCAACCACTAGCCTTAGTATTATTAATATTAGTAACCACAAAATCAAAGAAACCAAATAAAAGAAATCAGAATGGAAAGTGCAAGAATGGCATGTGAATGACTGCTAATATCAATGCACCAAGTTTTTTTTTGATAAAAATTGGATGTATATAATTAAAATAAAGAAAAAATTTACACACCAGGCAATTGCCTCATATCTTCCTATATTAGCTTTAGCAGCCACAAGAGGAAATGTAATTTCCGCAACACATTTTTCACCAAGTTTAGTGCAAATTTTGAAACTCTATGACTAATCATGTTCCCTACTCTCCTAAAAAAAGAAAAAGAGCATGAATTCGGGAAAACCTCCAAATTTAAATTCTGGCACAATTCATGTGAAATACCGTTGAGGAACTCTAACAACCAAAAATTCATGTGAAATACCATTGTGATCTCAAAATTCGGGAAAGCCTCCAAATTTAAATTCGGCACCATTGTCACTTCTTAATCGAGTGATCTTCAAATTCAACAAATTTTGAATTTTAGAAAATAATTTTACAAATTTTTCAAAAACTTCATTTTTGTGAACAAGAAATAATACCCAAGTATACCTAGAATAGTCATCCACAATCACAAAAGCATATTTACTACCACCAAGACTAGCATGTTGAGTTGGTCCAAACAAGTCTAAGTGCAATAATTCTAAAGGTTTAGAAGTAGACACACAATTATTTGATTTAAAGGAAACTTTAACTTGTTTACCAAATTTGTATGCATCACAAATTTTATTTCTCAAAAACTTTAGTTTTGGCAAACCTCTTACCAATTCCTTCTTAGCAAGTTTTTCAATTAAATCCATATTAAAATGACAAAGTCTTCTATGCCGTTTGACCTGTCCAAAGCCAAAGATCATCTATGGAAGCGGTAAGACATTTTACAATGCTGTTACTAATTTTGTCAAGGTGAATCACATAAACATCATTGTGCTTGGCACCTTTAAATAAAAGAACATGTTTTTATCAAGAATAAGACATTTACTCTTGGTAAATAACACATATAAATTTTTATCACAAAGTTGACTTACACTCAATAAATTGTAGTTCAAATTATCAACAAGAAGCACATTCTTAATCAAGGTTTCACCATTTTTACCTACATCACCAATGCCGATTGATTTTGCTTTATTGTTATCCCCAAATGTTACTTTTTCACTATTTTTGGATTTGAGGTTTGTGAAGAGATAAGCATCACCCATCATGTGTCTTGAGCATCCACTATCTATGAACCACTTAGCATTGTTGGTGATGTTTAGTCCCTACACAACAAATCAATTGATAACTTTTGGTAACCATATTTTCTTGGGTCCATTAGAGTTAGTGAAATTGCTATTAATTCATACTGGCTTTCATTCCAAATTTCTCATTTTTCTTGACATAGCACATATTATTGACATGGCCATGTTGTTGGCAATACTTACAAATAATATTTTTATTTCCATATAAAGAGGATTTTGATTTTAAAAAACATAAGTCATCCCTTCTAAATATGACAAAATTTTTGTTGATCAATACATTTCTATTTCTTTTCAAATCAGCAACATTTTCCCTTTTTCTAGTCAAGAGAACATTCAAATCATCCAATATTTTCTTCAAGGAGGCTTGTTCTTCCTTGACCCTTGATTTCACATGCATTCTTTTCTTCAAGTAACTATTTTCTTGTGATAACCTATTATTTTCATTCACAAGTTTAGAGTTAGCATTCAATAAAGCATTTGATTTCTTTACTAACTCCTTATTTCTAGAATATGATTCCTTTAAAATATCATGCAATTTTAAAATGAAAGCTTCAAGTTCATTATCATCATTAGTGTCATAGTTAGAATTTACCTCATCATCTCCAATGTCCGGCCATAAAGGAGATGTGTGAAGACTCCATTATAAGGAGTCAACTTCTCCTAAAATTATGCAATCAAATTAATGTGATTATAAAGTTGTTGAAGGGGACTTTCTTCCTTCCTTCTTTTTCTTGGAAGGACACTCATTTGCAAAGTGTCCGGGTTGACCGCATTCAAAGCACTTTTCATTTTGGTTCTTCATTTCTAGTTTAGTCTTCTGTTTGAAATTATTTGAATTGGTAGCTCCACCTCTTTTCATTCTTCGTTTGTTGATGTAATGTTTAAGAAATCCTTTGGTGATGAGTGCAAGATCTCCTTCATCAAGATCTTCGTCTTCTAGATTGATGGAGCCATTTTCATCTTCTTCTTGAGAGGTCTTTAATGCAATGCTCCTTTTTGGTCTTGCTTCTTCATCATTCACCACTTTGGCCTTTAACTTCAATTCATAAGAAGTAAGGGAGTTGATTACCGATTCAATAGGCATAGAATTCAAATTCTTGGCCTCCTCTATGGCGATTTTGTTTTGGCTTTCCATTCTTTGGAGAGAGCATTCAGGATTTTTCTATTCTTTTTACCCAAAGAATACTCCTTGCCCAAGGCTTCAAGATCCTTAATGATTTCATTGAATCTAAATACATTTTGTCGATGTTTTCCTGCGGTTCCATCTTGAAGGATTCATATTTGGCCAGAAGCAGGGATTTCTTTTGTTCTCGAACATCGTCGCTTCCTTCATGGATTTCCTTCAATTTATCCCGAATTTCTTTAGCTGAGTTGAATCCTTTGACACGCATTGATTCGTTGTCATCTAGTGCATTGTATAGCACATTCATTGCTTTTGCATTCAAGGTCAAGTTTGCCTTGTCTTGTGGAGTGAGCTCATCCCTTGTCTTTTCTCTTCTTCTATTTGTATGATCATCTATGATGGTATCTTCAAATGGACCTTCATTTACAACATACCACAAGTCAATATCAATGGATTGCAAAAAAAATTTCATCCTATCCTTCCAACTAGTAAAGTTTACTCTCATTAAATATAGGGGGCCTAGTAATGGATTGACCCTAAAAAAATAGAGCATTGTTGGTTGCCATGTTAGATCTTTTCTCACAAGCAATTTAAGCAAAAGAATGAGACCAAGCTCTGATACCAATTGTTGGCCCCAAAGCAACCTAAGAGGGGAGGGTGAATTAGGTTTCTTAAAAATTATTTAGCAAAATAATCACCAATAAAATCTTTTAAACTATCAAATGGATAAATGGATATAAAGACAATAAAGCTTATAAAATATAAAAAGGTAAAGAGAGAAATTAAACAAGTAACACTTCCAAGCCACCAAGCTTGAAGTGTTAATCCACTAGAATGCTTCACAAAATTGGTGAGTCCATAATCTTCTAATGTACACAAAGTAGGACAATCCTTGCTCACACTAATTCACTTTAGTTGAGCCAAGGATTTCACTCTTAACCTCACTTTAGTACAAGATTATCACTCCACCCAATATTTTGAATTGCACTCTAAGCTACACACTAATATACCAATATAGCACTATAGCCAATTTGCACTCAAATTGCTCTTTTCTAAGGTTTGTATTCAATGTATTAGATGCTCCTTATAAAATAATAGAGCAGGTATTTATAGGAGCAATAAATTCTGGTTGTAACTATTTTCCAACGGCTCAATAATAAATGCACAAAAACTAGCCGTTAAGGGTTTCGGACGTCCGAGATAAAGATGGTACGTCCGACACAGCGTACGATCTCAGTATAGTTGTGTGAGGATGTCCTTCAGACTGCTGTGCATGCGACCGTTCATCATCCGAACTGGGTTTTGGACGGTCCTGTTTGTCCGAAACAAGCTTTGTTCGGACAGTTGTATGCGTTCGTTGAGGAGATTAGGATTCTTGATTCTTATTAATCGGACGGAAATATATGTCCGAGGGATATTTCCTCAGACGCGCCTGTGCGTCCGTTGCAGGTGCTTGAAGAAGTTTGCTTTCTGCCTGTCCGTTCGAACGGTGAAATGCGTCCGAGTGAGTCTGTATTGCGGACGGACGCTCCTAGTCGTTCGAGAAAAGTAGCATAGTCTGGACGGTGTACAACATCCGAAGAACCTGTTTCCAGCAAAAAAGATTACAGACCTGCACATCTTATTTTCAGAGTTTAGTGCTTATGTCATCATCAAAATAAGGTTTGGGAAACATCAGGTTTGAAAGAAAAATAAAGAGAACTTAGTATATAAATTGGGTTTGAGACCTATTGGTCTAAGCTTTTAAATTCAAGCTGGGTTCCACATTGTATTTTGGTGTTTTGACGTGGGAGGTTTGCTCCCTAACACTTCTGAAGGGAGCCAAGTCAGACATTTGCACAAGACATGAAAAGGTTGTGCCTCAACATCATTTTGAAGGGCAGCCAAATTTGTCAGGAGAAGAAAAGACTAGGAGTTAAAAAGAAATAAGAGAAGAGAGCATTACGTGAAAATATTTTTCAGTAGCATTCCTCATACTGTAGCTGATTTTGATCCCTCAAGACTTTTTCTATCTTCAATATACATTTCCTGGCAAAAATTTATATTCGAAAACCAATGTGTTTAATAGATTCCATGACTAACATTTAGAGTAAGAATAATAGCAAAATCCTGTATTTCAAGGCTACTTTAATACTTTACATTTTTTAAAAAAGTTTTCAAACGTCAACTTTTGAAAAAGTATAGATTTTATATTAAATATTTGTATAATCCAAAGTAAAAATATATCCCTTTAATTGTGTATTCAACATCTACTTTCACCAAAACGGTGATTGTTACATTACTTACATTACTACGAAGAAGAATATTTAGAACTAGAATTGATACATTTCTTTCTAAATATTAATAATTTTTAAAGAAATGTTATTGACTACATATTAAGTTTAAAATTATTCACTTCTCTTAAAAAAAAGAAAAAAAAACCCTCTCCTTATCCCTCTAGTGACTCAAACCCATGACCAATAGGTCATAGGAAAAGCGTCTTATCACCTAAGTTGCACTTCATCATTTATTTAAAATTATTCACTTCCCAAAACGTAAACCTGTAGAAAAAAAAAAACAACATAACGATGTATGCCACTAAAGATTTAGATTTTCAAGACCATTAATAATGCTATGAAATAAGCGAAAACGTGAATAATTCATTATAAACTCCAATTAACCATTCACTGAAACAGAAAATTATGAAAATAATGGAATTACTTCAAGACTTTGTGATGTTTCGTGTATTTTTTTCTAAATATCTCTTCATTGCACGAAGAGGTTAGTGATAAAAAAAAAAATCTCCTTATTCATGAGTTAATTTTCTTCAAAAGTGATGTAAAATTGAAATTGAAAGTGCAACTCAAAAGCATTGAGTGGAGTGATAATCATTATACAAAAGTGAAGTTGAGCATAAAATTCTTGGCTCAACTAGACAAAAGTAGTGTGAGCAAGAATTTTCCTACTTTGTGTACAATTTGGATTATTGGCTCACCAAATTTGAAGAAGCACCTTGCGGACTACTACTCCAAACTTGCTGGTTTGGGAGAGTTGTTTGAATAATATTTCGGCTTTCTCTATTTATTCATTATGCTTATTTTGTGCCTAATTGATTATATTGCTATCAAATAACTTGTGAGTGTAAATTTTTATTTGTACTTCATTTACATATTATTTTTAAACAACCTAATTCACCCCTCTCTTAAGTTGCTTTGGGCCAACAGTCTTTGAACCTATAAATATCTAATGTTGAATATTAGTAATATTACAAATTACATACTAAAAAATAGGGATATAAAATTAGTTACTAATTAGGTTTTAGTTAAAGTGTACTTTGTCTAATGAAATCAAAATACTAAAATGTTTATAGTTACTTTTGAATTATTACTATACAAGTTGATAGCTACTGCAACTATATATTGTTGATCTTATTTTATCAAATAAAATTTATAATATTGAATATCTACATTTTAATTTACTACTATACAAATTGATATCTTTAACATAATGAATTAATTACTAAATTTCATGCCATAAATTGCTAAATGGTGGTAGACTATTTTTCACTTTTTTTTATTTTATATGTATTTTCATGCTATAATTCCCGTAGTTGTGTAACTATATATTTAAAAGAGATTTTGTTTCCTAAATTAAATTTTGTTATTTAGTATTTGCACACAAATGGTTCCATAATCAAATTAGTTCCATGAGAGGTATAGGGATTCAAGAATAATCAAATACTCTAATGCACTTGATAAATTCAAAATTGTTACGATAGAACATGAATAATTGAAAAGAATAAAAGGTCTCAATAAATTCTATAAATTGTTAAACATTTTTTACGACTACACTATCCTCTTTAATTACGAAACTTACAGAATGGATATAATAATAAACTCAAATATATTTCCTATCAGACATTGTGCTCCAGTTTGATGATACTTTAAACTTTCCTATTTGTATAGTTAAAGAATACCAATGAGTTCATTATAGAATGATTCAATAATTTTCAATTGAGAAAATGGATTTCTATTTTAAAAATTACAATGTAGAGGTGTTATTCATAAGGCATAATTATCATCTAAGTTTTTATGAAATTACTTAAACTATTAAACTAAACAAATCTATTTTATTTCCAACAAAGTATACCTAAAGAAAATGCATAAAAGTCAAATACAAGAAAATATTTTTCTAAACTCATATGAACTAATAAAAATTCTCTAACTTAGTTAAACATTGAAACATGAATTATATAAGGGAAAAATGAAGTAAACTAAAAACAATCAAATAGTTAGTATCTCTAAACATGCTTTACTTTCTAATTCTTAGCAATTAAAAATTAAATTATCTGTATCTCCAAACGTGCAAAACACGTTCCTCATACTAGAATGCACAAACATACTCACCAGCACACACTTACACTATATTCATTTTCTCTCACATATAAATACACACTTAAACACACTATATTCCTTCTCTCTTACATATAAATACACGCACATACTATATTACTTCTCTCTTACACATAAATACACGCACATACTATATTACTTCTCTCTCACAGATATACTTGTACATACTATGTATAATTCCTTCTCTTTCATGCATAACACACACTTGCACACCTCTCTCTCACACAAATACTCTATATTAATAAATTATTTAGTCATATTAAAAATATAATATTTAAAATACTAACAATATAATATTATTATTGAACTATATAATGTACACGGGTAAAATATTTCAATTCAGTGTTCAAGTTCAATTGATTATCAAACAAATACGACTTTATGAATTTAGAAATTAAAATTTCAACACTTAATTTTCAATGTTTAGATTTCAAATTTCAGATTTCAGTTTTATTAAACACATATTGTAGGCTATATTGGTGTTTGCAAGGAGTTCCTACTATTTAGACTCAACTTTTAGGGTTAACACCTTACCTCCTTAATTTGTCACCATTTACCATATTGTAATCTGAACTAATTTTTTGATCAGTTTAACCCCTAAAATTTTTGTTTCTTGACACTTAACCCCAAAGTTTGACTGAAGTTAGAAAAATTACGGAATGTTGGCAATGTTCTATGCTCCACATGAGATGGGGCAGACTCAAGAGTTGGACTTGAAGAGACAAAACTTATATATGTTTATATTTGGGTGATAATTTTACTCTTGTCGTAAAATTTTAAGGGGGCAAACTTTAATTTCTACAAGGATATAGTAGGAATTTTTAAAAAATTAAGGAAAAATGTAATTATGAAAGTCTTGAAGGAAGGGATTGTCCCTTCCTTCATCCGCCATTGGCTATTAGTGTAGTGTCTAGGGCCAGTTGCAGGTGCATAGAACACAGCTACATTCCGTTACATTTCTAACTTCCATCAAATTTTGAGGTGAAATGTCAAGAAACAAACACTTTAGGGTGCAAAGTGATTAAAAATTTAGTCGAAAATGCAATGTAAAAAATAATGATAAGTTTAGGGGGTCAAAGTGAATTTAACCCCAACTTTCATTGCCTTATTTTCCCTTACTAAAAACTAATTAAACATGTATTTTATTCTTCTTTAAATTATCATGTGCAAAAAATTAGTTGACATTTTGCGCTTCCGAAATTTTCATTTACCATGTATTGGCCGGACCAATTTAGGCGACATGCATCACTACCATTGTAACTTGTGGAGAGTAAATATTAACTATCTACGGGGCTTTATCAAAATAACTTCCTTCTGAACTTAAATATCTAACATTCAGGATGTCTTAATTAGGGACAACTAGTAAAACAAGCACACGGTGTGTAACCAAGATCATATTCATGACTTATTTTTGTAGTAACTTATTTTTCTCTAGACACGATAGAAATATATTAATTCAGAAAAGCTAGCCAGTTTACATCATTTAGTGCTTCATTAAGAAGTCACAAATTAAATTTTCACTCCACGTCTGCTGAAAGAGTACTGAGTCTCTTAGTGAGCAACCTTATTATAACACTAATCTTGTTTCTACGGGCATACGTAAAACTTCAAACCATTTAGCCAGACATGGATTATCTGACAAAACTATCCGCATATCATCAGATTTTTGTTGCTGCAACTTTCAAATAATTACATTCATAGCATGAGATTCAACCTCAATGTATCTCCAAGAACATTTTTTGATCTTGAACAAGTACCAATCGAACAGCTGAAACCTCTAAAAGCTTAACATCTAAATTCCCAGAACCATTAACTGCAAAAGCACCTAACAATGAGCTTGTAGAATACCTTCCCTGCTTATGAAGTACAGCTGTATCAGTATTAAATTTGATATATTCCCCTTGCAACCACTGCCAAGAATCCTCTAACAAGGAATCAGAAGCATGGATAGAATTAAGACGGTACAATCTGGACATCCTGAATTCAAGCCATTTATAACGTTCTGCATGAGAAGTACGAAATTCAGTAGCCCAAGCATGATTAAAGATCCACCTGTTCCTTGACTTCCATAAATTCCAAAGAACAAATTAGGTTAAACAGACATGATCTTGTAAACCATGAGTCTTAGATAAAATCATAAACGAATCCCACTAAAGCCAGAAATCAAACTTAGTATGCTGCAAATTAGGCCAGTGAATATGAAATAGGAGACAGCTTACATACCACCTTGGAATAGCGGCACTGGAAAAAGATATGCTTCAAGGTCACCACATCTAGGACACATATCATCACCTATACGAAACCTGAAACAGACAAGAATTCTAACACGTGCAATATCCTGAAGGCATTTCCAAATAAAATGCTTGATTTTATTTTTAATTGGCAAACACCTAAAATTCTTCCAAACAAATTTCTGTTCATTAAAAGAACTAGACTGAACAATATCCTGATCAAACTTCCCTTTAGACTATTTCAATAACTTAGCTTGACAATAATCATATTGAACACCACTTTGAGTATGATGCCACACCTCTTTATCCCTTCCCCCTACAATAGAAAGAGGAACTCCTAAAATGATAGGGCGAATCACCAAAATAGTCATCCAACTATCATTAATATTGAAATGGTCCCCCAACTGAAATTGTTGCCTATTAGTTCTTCAATTAAATGGTTGCATCCAATTTAGTCCCCAAATGGCGACGACCACCCAAAACATAAATAGTTTTTTTAAAAATTTGACCAATGATGACTAGGGGTAAAAGCGTCAAATTACTTAGTCCAATACTTTTAAGTATTAAATCAATTTGGTGAAATCTCCTTAGCAGTTCTCCAACATTTTTATTAAAGTAATTGGTCCCTCAAATTATATGTTAGCAAATTTAGTCGTCAATTAGAAAAAAATCCCACCCTTCCCTTCCCTTCCCTTCTTTCTCGTTCCACCAACTGACATACCTTCAACCCTCCCCTTACCCTTTTACCACCAACTGCCACCTCTTCTACTTTTCACCTCTACTGGTAGCCACCTCTTCCACTCATCCCAACCACCACCATCCTCTACCCTCTCCCTCAGCTCTACCACCAGTCACTATCACGTCCATGACCTGCATTTGTGAAACACGTGCCATTCGCTGTACCTATGACACTACACTTTCACAAATACAAGGAATCAAATCGTTATCCATAACTTCAAATATAAAATATGATGGTAGAAATGTCTACTCATAAGCGAAATCAAGATAGTACCACCTACTTCGACATGAGCTCAATAACCGTACTTAAAGTTGACCTGGATACTCTTCTATAGGAAACCAGATTATCTTATCTTCAGTAAGTATTTAACAATCCTTATTTATATCTCTATATAGCCCTATTGCAAATTTTCTTGGGACCATGATCGGTTTATCACTTTAAGTATTTTCAAAATTATTAGTGACATAAAAGTGTGAGATGTACTTTTACTTTGTAAAAAGTATCTAAATAAGTAATTCCTAGATTTAGTTGATTCAACTTCTATAACCAAGTAACGTCTGTTATGTCATTTTTTTTTTAACTTTTAGAAAAGTTAGACTTTTCTATCATTGTATAAAATAATTTGGGGTTTTATATAATTTTTAAAAAATGTGTGAGGGCTTTTCTATAATTTGTACAACATTATTAGGGCCTGACTAAAATTTCTTGAAAATTTTTAGGCATTTGTGTAATATCTAGAGACATCTGAGGGGTTGAAATATAATTTTTCAAGGTTATGGACTTCCACTAACTCATTAGAAAATATTCTGGGTTAATCTGTAATAACTAAGATTTCCAGGGACCAAATTTGTCTCACTTAAAACTTCCTGGGCTAAAGTATAAACCCTAAAATTTTTTGAAGGACTGAATTGTAATTATGAATTAACAATCATCATTGTCTTCATTGCAGATCGCATATAATTTTTTTTCTTTTTCTTTCAAAAAGCACCCCATTTTTTTTTTCTTTTAGCAAAATACATCCAAAAATTCAAGATCAATTTCATATGAAAATAATTATTAACACACAATTTATACTTGAATTTTAGGTTATTTAAATATGAAAATACTCCAAAATAAATGGCTATTAAAATTTTAAATAGGCATAAATTAGTTCATACATGATCCCTAATAATCTACATAATTAATCCATAAAAGATTTCTATTAACTCTAAAATATTCAAGCCTAAAATAAAATAATAATTAATCATGAAAATTAAAATGACTAACTAATTAAATAAAAAGAAAACTTACTAGTTTGTTGGAAAAATCCTCTTTTCCTTTTCTCTTGATTCTCTAAAAATTTCAGTAGTGTTCCTACATTAAATGCTATATTTATAGACTATTAACTCTTACTTTTTCTCCTGCAATTTAGGCTAATATCCAAGAATCACAAAAAATAATATTCTAGTATTACTTTCCTACTAAAATTCTAGTTTTAGAATCTCCAACTAGGAATACACATCTATATTATTATTATTACAATTATTATTTATTTTCTTATTTTGAAGTAAAAAGTCATGTACTACATTCTACCCCTCTTATAAAATGTTTCATTCTTGAAACTTAGGCATTTTATTCCCGCTAACTATACAAATCAGTTATCTCTTAACACCACAAAGCCTCAACATCTTGCACCACATTTATGTTATACATATGTAAGTTGAGAGTTAACTAGTAACATACATCTTGCAACACCATCCAGACATCCAGCCTCATACTGCAACAATCATATAGTGAACCCTAGCATTGACCTTAAGTAGGACCTCCACTAGCTTAGCATCTCTTCCTACATCACCCTTCCTATTCGGGCACTCTCGTTGACGGTGTCCAATTTGACCACATTTAAAACATGCACTTGGCTTTATCCAACACTTTCCATAATGGCGTGGCAGAAACCATACTCAAGTTTGGTATTGCTTCCTTCAATTTTCAGTGGTGGTGGTGGTGGTCCACACTTTCTCTTAAGTACTTTCACGAGTTTTTTGGCCACCTTCAATGGTTTCAAGCTTTTTTCCCTTATTTTCCTCATCAAGTCTCTTCATATTAGCCTCTACCCTGAAACAGGTATTGAATAACTCATCATAGTTAGAAGTATTGGCACTCGAGATCTTAGACTACATACGACTTGTCAACCCACGTCTAAACCAAACCGTTTTTAATTCTTCATTTTCCATGATAGTGGGTACAAAACATCCCAAAGTATTAAAATTATTAGCATATTGCACTATACTTGGACATGTTTGGGGTCTTCTTAAGGGCATCAAACTCCTAAATTTTTTATATACGTACAACTAATGGAAAGAAATGGTTTAGGAATGCCACTCTAAAGTTAGTGCAATCAGTAGGGGTGTAATATTTACTTTAACCTTAGCCCACCACTTTTCTGCCTCTCGAACCAAGAATAGTTTATTCACTAGGTGCTTTATTTCTATTGGTACTTGTAATTACTCAAAATTATTTTCTATTTCGCTGAGCCACTTCTCAGTCTTATTTGAGTCTGATTGTCCATCGAAGGTAGGCACATATACCTTTTTCATCATCTCATAGAGTCATAGTAAACATGAGTACCAATTTTCATTTGTACACTAACTTGAGTTGCTTGAACTAGCACATGCACATGTCCTTGAACGGCTTGAGCCATGCCAGTTCTGGTGATAATAAACTTAGCAGGTACAATCATAGGGGCCATGTAGTTTCCTATTCCAGATCTAGAATTCAAAGCAGGTTTTACACCTGCAAGAACTTCCACTTCATCTTGGTATGCCTCCAATGTTGTTTTGGTTGCCTACGTTTGCCTCAGGATTGTTGGTATTGGCCTTAGAGTTGTTGGTTCATGATCTAGTTTGGCTTGCTATTTCCTATACCAAAGATTAAGGATAAATTTCCAACTTACCAACACTCTAAACAAATGTGCTCACATATGTAAGAACATAAAAATGTAAATTTCAAATCAAAATATATAGTCATCTTTTACAAGGGTCGTTGGACCACATCTAATAATTCTCCAATGGCATAGCTACATTCTTTGATTAAGGGAATCTAAAATTAGACATAACACTTCTATTACTTGGGGATCCTTTATTTCTTATTACTTATTCTTCTTTTTTTATTCCTTTCATCCTCCTTTACTAAATTCAGAATCTATAGGTTAATGAATCCAGCATGCATCCATTGCATAAAAATCATTTAGTATTCTAAGTTCGATACTTCTTATTCCTCTCATCGGTTTCTAAACCCCAAAGTACGAGACCTGACATCTAAGTATCAAACCTAAGATACACTATATAGATCATAACCTAAACTTTGATACTATTAAAAATGTCATGCCCTTGCCTTCCACTTGCCAGGCACATGCCATTCGCTATATCTGTGAAACTATATTTCCACGAACACACGGTATCAACCATTTATCCATAAATTCAAATATAAAATATGACAGTAGAAACATCTACCCATAAGAAAAAATCAAGATAGTGCAATACTTATTCATATAATAAGTTCTAAAGTGCAAAACATTAAATAATGCCACGAGCACGCAAGCTCAATTTATCCCGAATAGCTAGTGTAACTTTTATTCTCCATTGTAACATGAAGTTTAACTGAGAATCCTACTATCTTCCCCTTTGTTTTTCTCCAACTAGGCCTCGTCTTCTATAACGATGTATTCATATTCATCATCTGCACAAAAATATACGGAATGAGGTGAGCGACAAATCGCTCAGTAGATAACAAATACTCCCTACTGGATCATATGCAATTATATATACATACTTTTCAAAATAATGTCACACTACCACATGCTCATGCTTTCAAGAAAATCATTTTTTTTGCAAACCATATTTTTTACATTCATAAATTTGTTATTGAATGCTTTTAAATATTCAACATATATTATAATCATAAGGAAGTCATGTTTCATTGACAATTTCCACGATCATATATGCATCAATTAATCATTTCCATAATCATAAAATCGTGTTAAATTATGCATTCACTTATAATCAAAGGAACAAAACTAACCATGCCTTCGTCAACTTCTGAGTACTTAGCCTAGTGACCTCATTAGAAATTGTTGACAAGAGGTTTCCATGAAACCACTTGACTATTTCTCTAATCAAATTCATATTCATATTTGTAATCATGAAGTTCAGGATTATAATATCTATTGACTATCTCATGTTCATGTAGATCCTTTGTTTATTAATGTTACCTATTTATTGCAAACACTTCATAGATAACCAAAATCATGCATATTTAACATCATGTTTAAGTAACTTCAAAACCAAGAATTCAAATAGCCGTACACGATCCAGATTTTTCGTAGAAAAAATAATATTTTTTGTAAAACATATTATTTCATAACACAACTTTGGAAAGCATGTGAATTCATAAAGCAATTTTAAGAAATATCGAACATGTAAAACGATTTAGAAATTTTAGAGGGTCAGTACCACCTACCTTGATATGAGCTCGATAACCGTGCTTAAACTTGACCTTGATACTCTCCTTTATGAAACCACAATGTCCTATCGTCAATAAGCATTTAACTATCCTTATTTATTGCTCTATTGCAAATTTTCTGGGGACTATGATCTGCTTATCTCTTTATGTATTTTCAAAATTCATTAGTAACATAAAAGTGTGAGAAGTACTTTTACTTTGTTTCAAAAATAATAATATCACCTTTTAAATTTTCCAAAACAATCTAATTTAGTTATCCCTAGATTTAGTCAATTAAACTTCTATAACCAAATAACTATAGGTATATACTATTATAAATCTTTGGAAACTCTAGAGTCATTTCCAAAACTTTTAAGAAAGTTTAGACTTTTCTATCACTATATCAAACCATTAGGTGACTTGCAGCAAAGTGTGTAATATTGTTTGAAGTTCTGAAAATTCTCTCCTCATTCTCTCTACATTTTCCCACTCTAAAGCTTAGAATCCACATACTCCTATTACACTTTGTTTTCTCGGCCATGGCCGATCTTGAAGGGCAACCCAAAACCTTTGCACAAGTACTCTCGGGTGGCATGGAAGTCGACTTCCTTTCCGAGCTACCTTCTAGAGTTTGGCTGGGGGTTGATAAGAAAGGCATTTAGCAAAAAATCAGCTATGAAGAAGTGCCATGCTACTGTACAAAGTGCAAGAAAATAGGCCACACCAACGAAGCATGCAGGAAAGGAGAGCCGGTGTTGGCAAACAAACCAATAGGTCTTAGTGAGCACATGAAGAATCACGCAAAGACATCAATCCAAACGCGCTGGACACCAATGAAGCATCATGAAGCTGGACCTTCTGGAACAAACCAAACCAATGGTGGGACGACTTTGATTGATCAAGTTTCACTTCCTTCATTAGAGCACCCGTTGACAACAAACAAAAACCCAACGGGAGTAGTTACAGAACAAGATCTCATCACGGTTCAACCCATGGAGATGTGCACAACATCAAGAACAAGGAGTTTCTGAAATTTTGGCACCAAAAGTGGCGGTTGCCATCAATCCGGTGGCTGAA
Organism: Cinchona pubescens; assembly: GCA_025175665.1. NCBI lineage: Eukaryota > Viridiplantae > Streptophyta > Magnoliopsida > Gentianales > Rubiaceae > Cinchona > Cinchona pubescens. Next base: position 940,780 of record JANKKI010000152.1, read on the forward strand.
CCACCACCAATTTGGCCCCCAACAAACCTGGAATTTCAAATTTTGAATTCAACAGAAGATAAGGTGGTTGCAACTCCTCAAACAAGCCTATCAATTCAGCATCCTAATCCCTTGGAAAAAGGGTTGACCAATTCAAACTACATAATAACAAAACTAGATTTATCCTTATCTAAACAAATGGAGTTGACCCATTCAAAAGAGTAGCCAATTCATCCAAATGAGACACACGAACGACCACCTCAACTTCTTACCAAAAATGACCATTAGAATAAGCCCTACCAGCTGTCCGAATAATGGAGGAGCTTCCTTGCTACTTTGCATACATGGATACCCCATGAGAAATAGCAGCCATGTGGACACAACACTTCATGGATTCAAGGGATTTATCCGAGAATAGGCCTGCCCCAAAGAAAAAGATTAGAAGGAAACGCACCTACACCATGCCTCGGATGCGAACGAGGCTTTCCAAACCGCCATCATCCTTCCCCAATTAATGGACTATTTTCTGGTATGGAACATTTGAGGGGTGAATAAAAAACCCTCAATTCAAAGAATAAAACAGTTAACGAAAGAACACAAAATAAAAATCCTTGCTTTGTTAGAACCGATGGTTGACAAAGATCGGATTCATTCCTTTGCTCGTATATTAGGCTTTGATAGCTGCATATACAACCCTAATGGGAAGATTTGGCTTTTCTGGAACCAAATTTTTGCTGTCTCTACATTGGTTGTCAAAGATAATTGACATCTTCACTGTTTGGGCGATCCACTTAATACCAATTCTTGCCTCAAAGCTCAAAAGGCTAAAGGCGGAGTTCAGGAATTGGAATCACACCATCTTTGGTAACATTTTTTACAAGGTGAGAAATGTTGAGTTACAAGTCAAACAGTGTGAAACTACCTGTTTGCAACAGCCGATTCAACACAACCAAATTGCACTTGCCCATGCACAAGCCAAACATGCCAAATGCCTTGCCGAAGAAGAAAGTTTCTGGAGACAAAAATCGGGCATGAAATGGCTCAAAGAAGGAGATCAAAACTCAAAATTCTTTGATTCCTCACTCCTTGCAAAGAGGCACAAATTGAACATCTCAATGCTTAAAGTGGACTGGACGTGGACGGAAGATTGGCAGCTCATTGAAGAAGAGGGTATCTGTCACTTCAAGGATCTTTTAATAGCCCCAGGTGACTCAGATATCAATCATGATCTCTTCAACAACATCTCGCAAGTAATTACACACGAGGATAACAAAAAACTGCTTGCCGAGCCATCCATGGATGAGTGAGTTCAAGGAGGCAACTTGTGGCCTTAACCCACATGGGGCTGCTGGAATGGACCGTTTCAATGGAGTGTTTTTCACCACCTTGTGGGAAATACGAAATGACCTTCACAATGCAGTAAAATATTTGTTGAAAGGGCTGCCGCTTCCCAGAGCTTTTACAAGCACTCTCCTAGCATTGATCCCAAAAATTACAAACCCTTCATCTTTTGATAACTTTAGACCAATTAGCCTATGTAATTTTTTCAGTAAAATCTGCACCAAGATATTGGCTAATAGATTATCTTTAGTGCTGCCCAAAATTATTTCTCAGGAGCAAGTAGCTTATGTACAAGCTAGAGACATCACCGACAACATATTGCTGGTTTAGGAGATCGTCGAGTTCATAAACCGAAAAACCAGATGAGGTAACATCATTTTCAATCTTGTTTTAGCAAAGGCCTTTGATCGCCTCTCTTGGTCTTTCCTTTATGTAGTTCAGCAAAAACTTGGGTTGAAGAATGTGTTAGAGTGTGACATCCGAAATTGCTGGTTCTCCATTCTTCGTAATGGCTCTCCGAAAGGCTTTTCCAAGCCCACCAGAGATGTTCGCCAGGAAGACCCCTTATCACCTCTCCTTTTCATAATTGCAATGAAAACCTTCGTACGAGGATTAAAAGCTCAATATCGAGGGGGGAAAATTTTCAAATTATGTATTGCCGAGGAAATGCCAACCAATCAGCCACCTAGCATTTGCGGATGACATAGTTATTTTCACAAAAGGAGAGGCCAAGTCTATCAGAAGCCTCATGGAATTTCTCACTCAGTTTGAAGCTTCATCCGGGCAGCTCTTTAACAAGTCCAAAAGTTCTTTCTACATGCCCAAAAATGCTCCACTTTCCAGAGTAAGGATGATCCAATGCCAAACAGGTTTTGTACAACGGTTCCTTTTTTTTACATACCTTGGGTTCCCTATTCAAAAGGCAAAGAAAAGAAAAGCTCTTTTCTAGCCAATGATTGAGAAAATAACCTCTAGGATTGCTGGGTGGCAAAAAAAATTTTCTATCTCCCGGAGGTAAGTTAATCTTGATAAAGCATGTCCTCAGTAGCATTCCAATATACCTCTTCACAGTTCTCCAACCTCCTAGATCTGTTATCAAGGACTTGGAGAGGCAATTCGCCAACTTCTTCTGGGGCAACTCGGAATTGGGCAGTAAACACCATTGGGCTGCATGGAAATCAATTTGTCAGCCAGTAGAGGCAAATGGACTTGGGATTGTTTCTTTATCAGATTTGGCCAAAGGTTTTCGTATCAAGCTGTGGTGGAAATTTCGAAGGGGTAATTCCTTGTGGTGCACATTCATGCAAGCAAGATATTGTCATTCCTACCCTCGCCTGATACAGGAGGGACACGGAGACTCGTACATATGGAAGTGCATGCTCAAAAGTCGACAAGAAGCAGAACACAGCTTTCTATTCTTGATACACAACGGACAGTCCTCTTTTTGGTATGATACATGGCTGCCCACAGGGCCCCTATTTCATGAAGTCATCCAAGTGTCTGAGTCTACCAAACCTCACTATTGCGCATTTATGGAGCACAAATGGTTGGAATCTTTCGTGTTTGAATGAGGATTATTCACTTCAAGAGCTAGAAAGACTAAGGCAGCTCCTTCATGGAAGTGCTATGCAGATATCTAATGAACCAGACGAGCTAGTGTGGACTCTCTCAACAAATGGTAAATTTTCAATCTAATCCGCCCTCCCCTCACATGCTTCCATGCTCTCTCAGAAAATGATACGGGATGGCAGACTACAAGTCAAGATTTCTATCTTTATGTGGCGACTTCTGAACAGAAAGCTTCCCCTTGACGACACAATAATCAACTTTGGAGTCTCTTTGGCTTCAAAATGCTCTTTTTGATACAATCTGGAAACTTTGGATCACCTCTTTGTAGGATGTGAATTCGCCCGCAACATTTGGTTATACTTTGAATCATGGCTTGAAGTGTTTTTTCCCCCATCCTCCACAATACTAGGTAAACTCAATTCTTGGTGGTGGCATGACCCTCCTTCGAAAATTGGAATGCCCTTGTCGCTGTCCAGAAGCTTATGCCATCTTTGGTATGCTGGTTCATATGGAAAGCACGTAATATGGCAATCTTTGAAGGCCATTTCACCACACCTCAACACATCATTACTCACATATGCTCCCAATTGCGAAGCATCTCTAACATTCGACCACTTCATAGGACTGGACCAGTTGATGACACCTTTTGTTTCTCATTTCATTTACCGTCAAATGTTCATCACACAGCCGAGGAGAGCATTGGCAGTCAAGTGGGTTCCACCTCCGAAATGGAAGTGCAAAACTCAACGTTGATGGGGCCTCAAAAGGAAATCTAGTGTTGGCTGCCGGTGGCGGAGTTACTAGAGATCACCGTGGAATCTTGATCAAAGCATTTAGCAACAATTACCTTCCCCAATCCAATTTACAAGCGGAAGCATTTGCCTTGTTGGGTGGTCTCAAACTTTGTGCACAATTGCAGCTCACGGAAGTAGAAGTGGAACTCGACTCCCTAGCTCTAGTGCATATAATAAAGGGCCAATCTAATCCACCATGGAACATTGACCAGAAATGGCAATTCATCAAAGCCTTCAGCTTAGACAGACATTTTACTTTTTCGCATGTTTACCGAGAGGCAAATCATGTAGCGATTACGCTAGGAAATGAGAGTATTCTTAATAGTTCCTATCTAGAGTATAACCAAGACACACTCCCTAGGCCAATTAGTGGATTGTTGCGCTTGGATGCTCAGGGATGCCAGTACATAAGGCATTGTAAATTATGATTCATTAAATAAACTACACCTACTTTGGGTGTTTGCTCCAAAAAAAAAAAAACCATTAGGTGTTTTTTATAACTTTGGGAAAACATTTGAGTGCTTTTTTAGAATTTGTTAAACATTATTAGGGCTTTAATATAATTTCTTAAAAGTCTTTGGACATTTGTCCAATTCTAGAAACATCTAGGGATTAAAATATAATTTTTTTGAGGTTCTAGACTTCTACGGACTAATTAGAAAATATTATGGGTTAATCTGTAATAATTAAGAGCATCCAGGGACCAAATTCATATCATTTAAAACTTCTTGGGCCAAAGTATAAACCCTAAGAAATTTTGAGGGAATAAATGTAATTATGACATAACACCAATCCTTACAGCGATCTGTAACTCTAATTTTTTTTCCCTTCTTTTCAAAAAAACAATTTTCCCTTTTTGTTTCTTTGTAGAAAAATAATCCAAATATTCAAGATTAATTTCAAATGAAAATAATTATTAACCCACAATATATACTAAAATTTCATATTAATTAAATATGAAAATACTTCAACATAAATGTCTAAAAATTTGAAAATAGACATAAATTAGTTTACACATGGTATTTAATAATTTACATAATTAATCTGTAAAAGATTTCTAATAAATCTGCAATATTCAAGCCTAAAATAAAATAATTAAGTAATCACAAAAATTAAATGACTAACTAATAAAAATAAAAAGAAAACTTACTAGTTTGCTGGAAAAACCTTATTCTCACTATTCTTCTGTTGATTTTCTAGAAATTGCAATACTTTTCCTGCCGAAATCCCAGATTTATAGACTATTAACTCCTATTTTTCTCCTACAGTGTAGGCTAATCTCCTTGAATCACAAGGATTAATATTCTAGTGTTACTTTCTTACTAAAATTCTACCTTTAGAATCTCTCACTATTTTTTTCATATTATTATTATTACAATTATTATTTATTTAATTTTTTAAAGTAAAAAGTCACGGGTATTACAGTCACCCCTCCCACCCTTTCCTTCTTTTTACTAGTAGCCATCCTATCTTACCCCAACCATCACCTGCCCTCTTCCTCATCCCCATCCTACTCTCCTAGCAGCCATCTCTTCTTTCCACTCTGGCCATTGCCATCCACTCCATTCTTCTCTTCTACCAACAGCTACCTTCTTAGCCACTGCCAACTCCCTTTTCCCTTCTTCGCACTCTACCAACAACAATCCTCTCTACCCACCTCAACCACTAGCACCTCTCTCTCCTCCCCCTTTCCCTTCCCTCTCTCCACTTCCCCTTTCCCTTCCCACCCACCTTGATTTCCATCTTTCCCGATCTCTTGGTCTCCCTTTCTTCTCGATTCCCAACCCCGATCTCCTTCCTCCTTGATGTCTCACCCCTCCTCGCTCTCTTGATCTCCCACTCCTGATCTCTCTCTCTGCTCAATCACGTCGCCATCATTGCAATAGCAACCAAGCATAGCCACTGCTTTCCAATCTACTCTTGTTCTAGATATGTTCCAGTGGTAGTCATGATGGAGGGGATTAGGTTGGGTAGAGTAGGGGTAGTGCAAGTGGTGGAGGAAGAGAAGGAGAATGATGGATTAAAGTAAAGGTAGTGGTGGTGCGAAGGGACTAAATACGCTAAAATTTAAGTTGAGGGACCAATTCAGCTTTATGAAAATATTGGAAGACTATTTAGGCCATTTTCCCAAATTGATTTAACACTTAAAGTATCAGACTGGGTGATTTGACACTTCGGCCTATAGTTAAATAGGGTAAGTCAAAATTCAAAAAATTAGTGTATTGGACGGCTTCGCTATTTAGGGATCTAATTGGATACAATTATTTAGTTGATGAAAAAATTAGGATAAAATTTAAATTTAGGAACCACTTTGATTTTATTGAAACAAGTGAAGAACTATTGAGGTGAATTGCCCAAAATAATATCAGCATCTTCTTTTGAAAAAAATATTACTACCTCCGTTATAATATATTTGTCACATTTGACTTTTTTTGATCAACGAGTCATGTTTTCAAGACTCAATCTTTTGTAAATTTTTTAAATTGTTGTTTATAAATTTTAAATTTCACAACATAGTACTTTATATAAATTTCACCTTTTTTGAAAAATTCATAAAAAATTAAATACTCTATATGAATTCTTGATTACAAAATTGATATGCTTGACCAGAAAAGTCAAATTGTGACAAAATAAGTAGGACAGAGTGAGTACTTATAGGATGTTGATTCCAACAATTACGTACCATCGGAATGAAACATTTCAGATTGGGCACCATTGTCAATGAATAGCCATGAGATTTACAAGTCTTGTGTTTAAAAAAGACAAGATTAGGTAACTAAGGATCATTCCAAATTCTAATATTCTCCCCATTACCCACAAAAAAATCCTGAACTTTGACAAACATGATCTTGAGCAGACATCAAACCTTTCCCCAATTAATAAGAAGAAGGTTTAACAGAAGAATAGAGAATAGAGTTATTACGAAAAAAGTTAGCTTTTGGAACAGACTAACCAATAAGTTAGGCATTGTAAAATTCCTCCAAACCTATTTACTTAGGAGAGAAATATTAAAGGGTTGAAAATCTCTAAACCTAAAACCTTCAAATTCTTTAGTATCAGCTAATCAATGAATCTTATCATTCCCAACAAGCTTCACTCCCTATCAAAATTTAGCAGCAAGACCACTCAATTCTTTACAAAGTCCAATAGAAATTCTAAAACATAACACAATATAGATAGATAGAGACATTAAAGCTGATTTGATTAAAACCTTTCTAATGATTTCGAATAGAATATAAAAATTTTCCTTCCAACCATTAAGTTTATCCAATAATCTATGATTGACAAGGAGAGCACATGTTTTCTGGTCATTTCTATAGACATGGGAATACATAAATACTTAGGAGCTCCTTTTTATTAACTACACCCCTTAAAAAATGACAAATCTGAGTTTTCAAATTAGACGAAGCATTTCTACTAAAACATTCAGAGGATTTATAAAAATCAACAATTTGACAAGAGTAAATTAGATGTTTTCATAACAAAGCAATGATATTTTGGCTCTCCTAAACATCAACTTTACAAAATAATAAAGTACCATTTGCAAAGAGCAAATGTGACACCTTAGGCACCTTCCTATAAGTACTATTACCAAAAATTTCTTTAGAAACAACAGGTTCAATAAGTAAACTACTTAAATTTTTTGAACAAAAAAAAAAAATATGGGGAGAGCGGGTCCCCTTCCCTTATATGCCTAGACAGTTTAATAAAGTCTAAAAAATTTCCATTTGATAATATATATTGAATGAGTAAGAAACTGTAAAGATACATTTCATCACTTAACCAATCCATTGTAAACGAAAAACTATTTTTTCCATGACCTTGCAAGATATTCTCATTCTACCCTTTCATAGACCTTGGACATATCAAGTTTCAGAGCGATACACTTATTTACCCTTTCTTTTACCATGCAAAAAGTGTATATATTCATGTTCAATCTAACATTATCCAAAATTTTCCTAACAGGAATAAAAATAGATTGTGGTTTGTGTATATATATATACTACAAAAAGGTTTTAGTTTGTTGACAAGAATTCCAGAAACAATTTTGTATAGTGTATTACACAAACTAATAGGTATATAATCAAACACATGGATTGGGATTTTAACTTTAGGAATCAAAGACAGCACAGTATGATTAACAGTATACAATAGGTGGCATGAATGATAGAAACTAGAAATTGCAACAGTAACATCTTTTGTAATTTTATCTCTAATCTTTTGGGAAAAATAGTGTTAAAGCAGTCAAAACTAGGGGCTTTGTTTTGGGGGACATAGAAAAAAATGCTTTTTTTAACCTCTAATTATAAAATAGGTTTAACTAGCTATGTGTCCATTTAAGAAGTTAAAAAAAGAAGAGATGATAAAATTTCATCATAATTTCAAGAAGAAGAAGTTGTGAACAGATCAAAGTAATATTCAGAAACATCATGAACTACATCATCCAAGAATTCTCACACCTCCCTATTATCCCTAACCAAATTCATCCAATTATTTCTATTCCTTCTATTCATAGTTAATGCATGAAAAGATCTAGTATTTTTTATCACCATGTTGTAACCACTTCACTCTTGATGTTTTATGCCAAAATCTTTTTTCTTCTTTATATGCCTCACCAAAATTTTTTTTAGTCCTTCCAGCAACTTAATAGAGTCTGGATCATGATTTTGAGATACAATATTGATTCTATTCTTTAGAATTTCGATATTTTGTTTACAATTTGAACGAATACTTTTTTTTTTCACTTCAAAAGATGCAACCTACAACCCTTAACTCTGATGAACTTGAAAAAACTTAGAAACCCTAAACATGAGTTTCCCAAGATTTCTTGATAGTTTTCATAATACCTTTATGAGTCAACCACCTTTAATCAATCATAAATACCCTCTTAAATATAATAAATGGTGGTTTATTTTGTAAAAGTAGCAACAAATGATCAAATGACACATTAGGTAAATGAGATATAGTGGACGAATCAAACTTTAATCTCCAAGAAGCAGAAGAAAGACCCCTATCTAACATTTTCTAAACAAATCCCTGATCATACCAAAAATTAGCTGAACTCCAAGGAACTCCAGTAAAACCTAAATCTACTAAGTTATTTTTTGTTAAAATGTTTCTCAAAGAAATGAAAGAACCTTCTGTTCTTCTCCTACCACCTTGTTTTTTAGCATGACAAAGGAAATCATTAAAATCACCTAAAAGGACAACTCAAAATCCCAGATATTCATTCTAGAAGAAAGGTAAAAAAACTGATTCCTTCCATCTTCTAATAGGATTATCACAACAAAATAATACACATAAACACACGGCACCATATATTATTAAACTCATCTAGAACTTGACCTTCAATTGTACAACCAAAACTAAGCGCATCTAACATTGAAACACAATTGTTTTAATAAAATACCAAACCACCCAATATACAAATAGAATCAACACAACAATAAAATAGGGATTATTAACTCAATAAAGTCATATATTTGACTTTTTTGTAGCAAATCACATTTCCATTCAAACTAACCACCATAAACAACCACAGCTTAGCATTGATGGATACAAAGAATAGTAAAACAGAAAGCAAATTTTCGGCTAAGTCAAACAACTATCAAAGAAAATAAGGCTCACAAATCTCAAAAAGGGTAGCTTATGATAATATTTCAAATACGTAGGCAATTTGACTCAATCAGTTCAAAGAAAATGCCTAATCAATTTCCAGGTTCAAACGTCACTTGTACTTCACAAGTATGAAATTACACAATTCTAACAAATGTCACAACAAGTTCATCAAATTCATAAGGCATAATTATGATTATTACTCATAAAAAAATATCAAAACTCTCTTCTCTCACACTTTCTCATATCACACTAGAGATTTATATATTCATTTATGGTGAAAATATTTGCACAATTCAAAGGGTTCAAAAAAGCAAAATAATTTATATATATTTTCAATGCAAAAACTCCAACAAATATTCCCCTCTTTGATACAAAGACACAAAAGTTAATGTACACAAAAACAACTAAAATAGACAAAATATTTTTTGATTTTTTAGAAAAAAAATTGATTTTTTTGTAATGTAAACCCTAAAAAATCAAAATATGTATACATCACCAAAGATTCAAACAGAATGACACAAACACTCCCAACTTAAATGGAACATTTTCCCCTATGTGTCCAAAGCACACAAGAATAAAAAATAATCAAATCCTAACTAATATTTCTTAACTTTTTACAATACTTCAGGCAAAAAGAGTATTCAAATCTGTTAGCTTGTCATCCGATTCACTAGGGAGTCTTCGAAATAGTTAGATCCTTAAAAGTATATTAAAAAACACACTCAAAACATATAATCTTTTGGAATTTTTGGAATGTTTTATTTTTCTTTTTCCTTTTTATAAAACAAACTAACCCTACTAAACCACTTATATCTTTCCCTGAATAACCAAAAATCTTTAATAGATGAGGAATAAAATCCATACAAGTGAATGTAAATTCCAATCATTAAACAAATTTTAACTTTAAAGCCTGGTTTCACTTTAATCATGTAAATCACCCACCAAAAACTCTACCGATATAAGAGCAAATCAAATTACCTCATACAAATTAAAACTCAACCAAGAATGCAAAATCTAGGAATCTATTGATCTTTTTGAAAAACATATCAAAATTTTCGAAGTCATCGGGACTAAATGCTTCAAAGAATTCAAGAAAAAATTAAAAGGCTAATAACTAAGGGTAACGGGGTTAATTACAATATAAAGGTCACAAACATCCAATTCTTCGTACCACATGAGTTTTTACAACATCAATCTTCAAAAATGATATAATAACCAAAAAAAGAAAACGTCAAAACAAACATCCACAAAACTATCATTGAACTATTGAAATACGCAATAAAGAAAAATGTTGCAAAAACTAGTGACTTCTATGACCAAAGAACAAAACCTAGTCTAAGATTCAATTGAGAAATCTATAACAATCACAATTCATCAAGTAAGCATATAATTCATCATCATTATTTCCATTTGTTAAATCCAAATCAAAGCATAAACAAAAGTAGTTCATAATAGAAAACACATAAACCAAACTAATCACGAGCCTTAAAGACTAACACATACAAAAAAAATAAAACATAATAAAATATGTAGTAAAGGAAAGAAACACTGCCCTAGTAAAGCTACATAGGCTTAGCAAACTAAAACCTTTACTTAAGGCTAGCCACCTCAAATTTTGCAATAACATAAGAAGAATTCACATGTGGTTTAGGCCGTCCTCTATAAGACCTAATAGACCCAAATGTTCACCCTAAACAATCACAACTTCATTACATTTCAGTTGCTTCATTGAGGAACTGTGTAGAACATCTTTCATTTCCTTTTCAACCATCTCTTAATCTCTAACTACAATTGACTCCACTTGAATAGAAACAAGTTATGGATATAGATCAATAGCATCAAGATAAGGATGAATTGGAATCTCATGGAGGAATGTTGAAGAAGATGAAGTATGAGAAATTAGGGTTTTAAGGTTATTAGCCAGAATAAAGGTAAGTGATTGTAGCTGTCTGTTTGGTAAAACAAAGGAAGCGTTGGGTAATTGTAAATTTGGCGAAAGAGAAGTACTTGACTGGTCAAGTAGTAAGATAGGAGGTTGATGAGAAGTGTCAAACAACAACATCTGCACAGTTTTAAAAGACGGTTTTAAAAATGGTTGTTTTTTGGAAAGAGACAATTCTGGGTTATTGCACCAACTGTGTTACCCCCAAACTCGACATCCTCATCAACCACTATAACCACTTTCATGTTTCCCAAACCATCACAAGTGTTGTTGCCAAAACTACAACGGTCATCAGTTACACTTGCAGTATCACTAGGAACTACAGATAGTTGAAAGTTATCATATTTTTCGACTGAAATATTCTTTTCCACTATAATAGAAGGATTCAAGGCCAAAGATCTCTTAGAAATTGGATTAAGAATTGAAGCACGGGAAAACAATCCATATTGATTATTAATCAAATAATTATGTCTTAAATACCCTTGTTTCAAAGAACAACCTTTTTCATTATGACCCAATGCTATAGTAAAAATAGAGCAAGGGCAAATTTTGATATTCAAACGTTACCTAACGTGCCTCACCAAAAATGTAACAATTAAACCACGAAGTAAAAAAAATTTTCAGGTCAAGAGTACCAAAATCTTTGTTTGTCTACCTTCCCTATTACCAGTTTCTAGTACTTTTTACTTCTTGAACTTCATAAAAAATACTAGCAAAATTTTCTTTCTAGAGGCATGTGTAAACTAATCTAATGGAAGCATCATCAATTCCATAACAGAATCCGAACTTGAGTATCAGAGAAATTAACCTCGTCATCTATACCTGAACTTCAGTGCTTCTGAATCAAGAAATGATTGTCAAAAAACCATGGTTTGCAAGCTGAAATTCAGTTAATGTCTTGATGATAAGCAAAGACGAGCAGATATGAGTTAGACCCGATTCAGTTGCTCGAAACCCTACACGATAATTCCATTCAATCTGCGCAGTGGTCTTCAAACCATTAGAATTAACATGATGATTCCCAAACACTTTACCCAAGTAATTATGACTACATTATGCAACACAATCCTTAGTTTCTAATGGTTCCAAATTACTGCTTTTCTTTTAAAAGTAGTCAAAAGAAAATCCCAAAACTTTTTCACTAGATCTTCATACACGAGTCACGTGGTTGTAGACACCTATTTTTGTCCCTTAAGTTCTCCCCTATTTTCCTTTTAATTTGACTCTCAATTTTCTTTTTAATTTTCCTTTTAATTTCTTTTTAACCTGCTTTTTGATTAAATTTCCTCTTAATTTATCCTTTAATTCTCTCTTAATTTGTCTTATGGTGTTTAATTATTATGTGTTTTATGCATTTTTGAAATACAAAGAATGAGTTTTAATATTATTAAGTTTTCAGATTTTTCAAAAAAAAAAAAAATCATCGCGTGAACAGTACCGCGCGTAGAATTAAGGGACAAACATAGCTGTTTTGGCCACCTGTTTCTTATACACATTTTTTCACCCATAAGAGACAAATATCAGATGCCCCATAGTCCTAATTCCTCTTAGATAGTTTGGAATATTTGTTCAAAGTTGGCTGTCTGGAAAATTTTCCAGACTGGAGGGGACGAAATTTCTGCAGAAAAGAAAAGAGAGAAATTTTTCTAAGTCTGGAAAATTTTTCAGACAGCCAACTTTGAGCAAACATTCCAAACGATCGAAGAGGAATTAGACTAAACTCAAAGAAGAAAAGTTTTAAAGAGTACCTGGATCTACAACTTCTATTGGATCATTCATTTATCAGGGTAAAAAACGTGGTAGAATTAGGCTGGTGGCCAAGAAAATCTGCAGAAAAAAAAGAGATTTTCTAAGTCTGGAAAATTTTCCAGACAGCCAACTTTGAACAAATATTCCAAACTATCTAAGAGGAATTAGGCTAAACTCAAAGAATAAAAGTTGTAGAGAGTACCTGGGACTACAACTTCTCTTTGTAAAGATCAAGCAAAATCGTTCATCTGATGGGTGAAAAACGTAAATCAAGAAGGCCGGTAATCGACCAGAGATCTGTCTCTTATACAAAGCAAATTCGGCTCAAACGCACTCCAAGCCGAGCATAACCAATTCCACCACATTCCTGAGGCTGAGGTGAGTTAAATGAGCTTTTGAATCGATTGTTTTGGTGACAAAATGCTTATCTTACTATTTTTGCATTATTTATGACTTAATTTTCTTTTTTTTTTTATTATGTTTTTTAAAATTTCTTCTATGTTACATTTTTAATGACAATAACCACCAAACTTTAATTTGATTGGTTATTTGTTTGACATTTTAATATGTTTAATTACCCTTTGATTGTGAAATTACCGTTTTGCCCTTATAAGTATTAAATTGTAAATAAGCTCTGATTTTGCACATATTTTTCGATTAGTTTATTTTGTGATGATTTGTGCTCTATATAATATTTATGCTTTTTCTTACTTGTTAAATGATGTGAATTTACTCTTCTGTCCTCAAATTTTGTTTAATTGCACGACTGGAAATTAAATATTTGAATCAAACTCAATTTAGTCCATGACTTAATAACTGTATCAATAATATAAAATCGGGTTCGAAGTAAACTTTGGCGTGCATGACAAACGACTGTTTTGCCCCTTGGGAGTTAAAGGGCACTACAAGCTAAATGTTGCAACTTGTTCTTTACTCCGGGCTAAATTTACCTGTCAATGTTTTTATTTACCATTTATTTTCATTTCCTCATTAATATGTATATATTTTTATTACTTTTAAACTATCTTAAGCACATGTACGCTACAAAGTCGGCCTCAATAATGAATACTAAAATTGAAAAGGGAAACGCGATAAATCATGCAACCGGTCCAATGCCGGGTAAAGTGGGTGCCGAGGGAAATTCAAATATATCCCAAACCTTTCCATTTTACAACAGGATTCCCGAACTCATGTTTTTTGAATTACGTGGACCAGGAGTCAATCTAAACTAGGGTTTATTTTTTCTTTAAATTTTGATGTATTTTTGTGTCCCGGCGCACCAACACACCGGGTGGCGACTCCAATCCTGTGTTCCCTAGCTTAGATTATTTTTGTACAATTCATAGTTGCATTTAAACTATGAATTATGTAATAGTAAATAGGTGATTCATTTAAATTGATAATAGTAAGTAGGTAATTTATGTTAGTAATAGTAAATAAGACTTTTGCATTTAATCACCTATTTACGAGCACCACATTGGCGACAGTGCCGGTCCAAAAAGGTGCCGGCGCGGGTTGTGGGGGGGTGCGATAGTGGCCATTAAGTTTAAAAAAATTAATTTAAAAATTCTGCAAAGGAGAATTGTTTAAAATTGGTGACCAAAATTTGTCAGGAATGCAAAATAGGTCACCAAATACCAAAATAAATTAATAAAATTTTCTTTTAAGAAAAAATCCTAAAAATTTTAATGTCAAATCAACCAGTACCACTAGAGACTTGGAGAGAGAGAGAGAGAGGAAATGATCTTGTATAATAAAAATAATTTCAACTGATTTAAATTATCATATCCAAGAAACATTGCGCGAAATAGGACTTGAGGGCTAATTGTGCTAAATATTTAAATTTGAAAATAAATAATGTTTCAACTTCATAAATGATAAAATACACATTTCTTAATAAACTAATCTTATACATCTACTGCAAAATTTTATCCTTAGAAACTAATTTTTTCATAGCATTATAGAGACATAAATTTGTCGTTAGTATTATTATCATTATTTTATTACAAGAAATGTAACATGAATGTTAAATAAACCTGGATCCAATCAGCCAGATTTGATGACAAAAATTTGAGAAAATAAAAGGTAACAATATCGAATATCATAGTCCAAGTTCTTTCTAATTCCTTACAAATATTTCTTTTTTATCCCGGTAAAAATGGTAACACAATTTCACCATATATATATATATATAATTGTTTTATGTCGAAGAAAATAGTCCATTGTCTAAAATTCTATTGTCCAAGAAAATATTTCTTAACCGTTGATTTTAGTTTATCAAATTTGATAATTCGATGTCATTGTCTTTGTAAATTATAATGTCTAAAAAAATTTAGTTATTGTTGACATGTTTATTCATTTTAATAATACTAAGATATTTTTATAATATAACTATAATACTAAGTGAATTTAATTTTTAGTAATATTATTTTACAGTGAATATAAATACACACACACACATACACACACACACACACACATACACACACACATATATATATATATATATTTGAGAATAGTTTCTTAACAGATATGTATTTTATCATTTAAAAAATTCAAATGCTATCTATTTAAAATTTTTCATTACAAGAGATCTAATTAACCATTCAGCATAATTAGCCCTTATTGCAGGTGATATTATTTAGTTGAGATTATTTTTAACATTCACAAATTATTTCTTCGCTTCTCAAATCCACAATGGCATGATTTACTTTGACATTGAAAATTTTAGATTTTTTGCATTAAAAGAATATTTTATTTTATTTGGTCGTCAGAAACTAATTTTACATTTTTGACAAACTTTAGGGACTTGTTCTACACAATTCTTTTAGAATTTAGTTTTTAAATACTTTTTTAACTTATCGGCCACATGACACACATGTGACTATTTTCTTTTAAAAATTTTAATTTTCCATCAAGTGCCTAACCTCGTTCAAATTTCAGAACATTATGAATTAAATTTGTTTTGTCTTTGCTAAACCCCAGTTATGTTAATCATGTTTTGATGATGACCAAATTGCAGTAATAGTTTGAAAACAAGTGTGCAGAAAAATAGGTACGTTCGGACTTGAATGATCGTTCGGACAAAACAACTAGAAGATCTAGATTCCACGGACGCAAATGACTGCCTGAATGACAGAACTTCGGACGATGGTAATCGTCCGACACAAAGAATTTGAAGCAAGTCTCGGACAAAGAACAGCGTCAGATCATATTTCCAAAAGACTTTGCTTCGATCGGACGCAGGTTCGGATGCATCCTCGGACCTCCGAACGAATACCCTCAGAGAACGGACGCAACGTCGGACACAGGGTTTAGCAGCAGCCGTCCGAACGGTCAAACGGCTAGTTCGTTCGGACACACACTTGCTGCATTGGCCGTCCGAAAGGTCCAACGGCTAGTTTTCCAAGTAAACAGAAAATAACCGTTGGGAAGTTGTTGGAAGCAGATTTTTGGCAACTATAAATACCCCTAAGCCTGAATTAATTAATAAGAGACTTCTACATTGATTACAAGTATACTTGAGCTATTTGGGAGAAATAGTGGGTGCAAGTGTTGTAATTGTGTAGGTAGTTTTGTGAAAAGAGCTTAGAAGTGTAAGAGTTCTTCAAGTGTAAAAAGAGTGGAGAGATAACAATTGTAACAAAGGGAGGTTGTGAGTGTAAAACTCTTGGCTCAACTAAAGGAAATTAGTGTGAGCAAGAGTGATCCTCATTTGTGTACAAGAGGTTATTGTCTCACCTACTTTGAAGAGACTTTTAGGGGCTGAACTTCAAGTTGTGAACTTGGTAGTTGCCTTGTAAGAAGCTCTTTGTAGTTGCAAGCTCCAAGCTTGAGAAGCTAGGGAGTTTGGTTTGATTCTCTTAATCTCAATATTCTTATTTGTTCTTTAAGCTTAAATTGTTGAATATCTATTGTATTCATTTGTGCTTAAGTTTTCATTTGGTGCATAAAGTTTGAATTTCTATTAAGCACATAAAAAGGATTGTTTTTAGAGACAACCTAATTCACCCCCCCTCTTAGGTTGCTTTTGGGGCCAACAGTTTAAACTTTGAAAACTAGTTTTAGATGGGTACTTTCTGCTAGGTATCCAAATTCATTAGTAGTAATAAATTTTTCAAAAATAAATCAATTCAAGAAATTAAATAAAGGGAGGCACCATATCAAGGTGGATTCTCTCATTAAATACATAATGATAATTTGATCAATGGAGATTAAATACTCTAATTGATATGGATCCGAATAGCCCAAATATGTGTCAAGATGAGGAGATGAAAGATAGAGCAGGCATGAATTCACTCTTGTTCCATTCAAGAAATTTTCTTTGAATTTCTAATCTTTCAGCAAGCATGGATTCACTCTTGACACATATTTGGGCTATTCGGATCCATATCACTAATATTGGCTACATATTGTTTTCAATTAAAAAAATCTAATTTAGGATATCTTGAACTCCAAGCTTTCTTTTTCAATAGAAATTTCTCCTTAAATTTCTCTTAGATCTTCTTTTAATTTCTTGTCATATTCGAATTTTGATTGGATAATCGTGGTGGGTTAATCGCAAGCTTCGCGTAGATATAATTTTAATTTGCTTTCTTGTCTAATTTAGTAAGAATTTGTTTACTTGGCAATTTAGGGTTTCTTAGGTAAATTAGGGTTCTTGATAATTTCTTGCATTTCTAGTTAGAATTTTCAATTTCTTGCATGAATTTCTAGTTAATTCTTTGTGGGCTTTCTTTATTTCTATCAAAAATCCAAAAATATTTAGATTTCTAGTTTAACTCTTTCCAAATTCTAGTTAGAAATGGTTGCTTTAGTCTTCAAGGTTTCTTATTTACAGTCCTTTTAATTGAGCAATTTTCTTACTTTTAATTTTAGTCTTAATTTGGTTAATTTAGGTTAAAATTAAGTTCTTTCCTTTACTTGCTTTTACTAGAATAGATTAACTAGTTTCTCAATTTCGTAATTAGTTATTTTCACTTACTTACTTTTTAGTTAACCTAGCTTTAAATTAATCTTTGATCAACAAAATTGAATCAACAATTTAAGAATTCAACCCCCAGTCAAGAACCACAACTACAAAATCACAATCAACAATTTCCAACAATTTTCCAAGTATTTCAATTCCACAAATCAATTCCAGTCAAAAATCAAGCCAATAATTCCAACAATTCTTACAAATCAATATTACAATTCTCCTAAAACAAATTACACATCTAGAATTATTGAGACAAATTCAACAATTGAGTACCATCAATTCACCGCAAGTTAATCCACAAAACCCCACAATTATCTTTAACAATTTATCAATTAAAACTAAGAATCCAAGGGAGGATATTACCCATTTCTTTTTCGGATTGAAATTTTCCCAAATGTTGCTTGTGTATCAATCCCCCCCTTGAAGTCCAAATTTCTTCAATAATCCTCAAAAAAATGCTAGCTTTGATGTTCCTAGAGGAAATTAGAATGATATTAATGATGGGTGTGAAGTTTAAAGTGATTTTTAGTGAAGATGAGGGAAGAATTTTGAGGGATTAGGGTTAGGGTTTTCGGTTGAGAGGAGAAGAAGAAGAGAGAAGTTTATGAAAAGAGAAAAAGAAGTGGTTTTAAAAAAAATGAATCTGCTTTTCGAGATCGCGATCTGCAATTTTGAGATCACGATCTGGCCTGATATCGAGATCATGATCTCCATTTTGGTATTGCGATCTCCAAGGAGTTGAGATCGCAATCTCGACTCGGTGCAAAAATAGCCTTTGCGGAAGTTTGGAGTTGAGACCACGATCTCAAATTTTAGATCGCGATCTCAACCCAAATGACCATTCTGCCTTCCAGAAGTTTGAGTTTGAGACCGCAATCTCAAATTTTGAGATCACGATCTCGAACCCAATTTCTGGAAAGTGAATTTTCACACGTAGCCAAAATTGCTCCCCTCTTGACCACTTTTCTCCAATTGCAAGGACAACCTACAAACAAAAATTCACAAATTAGGATGACAATTTTCACTCATTCTTTAGCACTATTTATTCAACTCAAAAACTCAACTCTTTTTTTTTTTTTTTTTAAACAAAAATTCTAACCTAATTCAAACCAATTTACTCAAAATCAAGCCAATTAAAAATCACACCAAAAGAAAGCAATAACAACTAAATTGAAAGACTTGGGTTGCCTCCCAAGAAGCGCTCTTTTATAGTCACTAGCTTGACTACGGCATGGACTTCATTCCAAGTAATTGAGGATGATTGACCCTCCTTTCCCTTTTGGTTTCCAAGGAAAAAGTTTGATCCCCTTTTTCTTCATGATTATAGCTTGATTTTCGGGTTTTTCATGCACAACTCCTTTCTTTTTAGCCTTAACCATAGCTACTGCCCCAATTAACATCCCCAATTATTTCTCAAACCATTTTCTTTTCTTCTTGTGCCTGCTCAATTTCTTGACATCACCATTTTGCTTATTGTTTGCAAAGCTCTTTTCACCCTTCATCAACACACATCCCTTATCGGGTGGTTTTTCTTTCAATTCATTTCTTGGATTTTCCTTTATTTCCAACAAAAAGCAATTCCTTTTTTGAGATTTGCAAAATTGCTAAAATTGAAGAATCTTGATTCTTCAACTTTTGGCCACACAGAAACATCCTACAGAATAGAGGAAGAAAGACTCCACTACACGTCCAGATACCACTTTTCTACAATGGAAGAGCCTTTTTTTTTTGTGTAATATGTTTTTATTTTTTGGTGTAATTAAAAAAAAATCTAATTCATGCCTATAAGTTCCACAACTCCTATCCAATTCAATAACTTTTCATAACCCTCTATTTAATTCAAATTTATTTTTTATTTTTTCCCTAAATCGTGCACATCTAGAGTGTGCCAATAGGATTAGCATGTACTTATCCAATATCCCAATAGGATTAGCATGTACTTATCCAATATCAAAATTTTGTATATCAAAATTATTCAAGTCCAAGAATTCTTTTCTATCAAATAAATATATGCTAAAAAAAACAAACCTTTTTGTATTTGAAAGGAGAATTTAAATGAATATGTTTGGTTCTCCCATACAAAAGGAATTGATGCGGAATAAGAATTGTAACATATAGAAAATAGAAAGTAGCTAAATTTGAATGAACTACAATTGTAGTTTGAACCAATTTCTATTTCTTAGGGAAAAAATACAATTGAATAATTTTCCTTCCTCACAATTCTTCAATTTACAAAACAACTCTGAAGAGGTTGACATCTTTTAAATCCGCTTCAGCATAAAGTTTTCAAATATAATTTTCAAATATTTCTATAAATACTAAGGTCTTCTTTCCTTAGAAAAAACAACAGATTTAGGAGCATATAACTTCTTACAAATTTCCTAAAAAATGTTAGAGATCTCATAATTTTTGAGATTACCAATAAAATGTAAAGTTTAATCTTTATACATTCATACAACTTTTCCAAAAAACCAAAATCTTTTATTATTATTACTACTTTATATAACAGAAGATTAATTTTGGTGTAATTTTCTACAAAATGTTTTAATTAACCCCTAACTTCCCATAACTTCCATTTTTATTTGTATCACTAGCTAAATATACTGTGATATGCACGGGAGTACGACTATCTACATTTAATTTTTACAATAATATTAAATTAATGATGGTTGCATACAAATTTTAATAATTAAACAATTTTAAATACAAAAAAAGTAAGTAATAATATCTTTAACTTTCACTAATTATAAAATAAAATTGAGAGAAAAACAATTATAAATATTATTAATAAACATGATTTGAAATGTTTATATTTCTATCGCATAAAAGTGATTGAAAAGTAGTTATATAACTTAATTATTAGTTGAAAAAATAAATTTGATATGTATACTATAATAATGAAATTACTATGACTTTCTTTTTTATATATAATAATATTACTATAATGTAGATATGTGATTGTTTTATGAAAACCTACAGCTATATAGTGTTTCATGAGAAAATAAAGGATAAAACTCATTTTGTAAATGTGAATGAACATATTTTTTTAGTGGTAAATTGTCAATATCAAACATATTGTGTTTCATGAGAAAATAAAGGATAAAACTCATTTTGTAAATGTGAATGAACATATTTTTTTAGTTGTAAATTGTCAATATCAAACATATTGTGTTTCATGAGAAAATAAAGGATAAAACTCATTTTGTAAGGATGTCAATGAACATATTTTTTTAGTTGTAAATTGTCAATATCAAACTCAATATTCAGAAGTATTATCTGTTTAGTATTATTTAGCTTGATTTTATATATCATTAATAAAAACTTTTGAGAAGTACTTGTCACAATTTTTAATTACTGATATTTTTGTCATAATCAAATATGCTTGATATATATTTATTTTTCCTAATTAATGATTATTGGAAGATATAATGAAATAATTCTTTATTAATATGTATCGATCAATTTTTTCCTATTAAAGTATTACTTGATTTTATAAAGATAAATTAAAGATTTTGAATATTTAAAATATCGAGTTAGTTATGGGCTTTATTATAGTAATTTTTTAATATGTGAAGGAGGATAAATATCAAATTTTAATTTTTAATGATTAATTTTTTTAGTTTGAAAAATTGTGCTATGCATGGGAAGATAAAAATATTTATATACATATGTCTTATTCTTAATAAGATTATACATGTATGTGTGTCTGTGTATACCATATATATGTAATTTTTATAATAAAATGATTTAGTAAATTAATAATGATAGCATAAAACTTTTTGCAAATTAAATCAAATAAAACTAATTAACAATATGAAAAAAAATTTCAATACCAAAAACTAAAAGTAGGAACATGATACCATTATTAAATTTGCACTTAAATATTTATGCTTCCTTCCTAGTTATAAATAATTATTGAAAATTTATGTAGAAATTAATTATATTTTGAAAATTGTATTAGACATGTGTATGACAGTAACGACATACTATGACTTGTTATTTTAAAAGTTTGAATCTACCATGTTTCTCTTGTCAATATTTGGAAATAAATGAACTATATAAATGGTAAAAAAATTAAGAGATAGATGTTAAAAAAAAAAAACTAAAACTAAATTTGCTCGCGATATTTTTTCTGCTACTTCTCAAAAATAAATAAATAAATAAATAAATAAACATTTTTTCTAGGTTTAAAGTATGGTAAAAAAATCAATTTTTTCTACTATACTAAAAGCCAATATACAACTCGTGCTAGAATTATATTATTTGTATACTCCTTTCAAAATTACACAGTTTCAGAAAATAATTTATGAAGATTACATAGTAAAAAGAAGGTTGGAGTTTATTTTTTTTTTTTCTAGATTATAAAAGGAAAAAAGAACTCTTCTAGCCATAACAAGCATAATTGAAGTGGAGAATATATATTATTAAAATTACTTTTAAATCTAATATAGTTTCATTGTCACGGTTTCAACATTTAGAACTCATGATGCACACAGAATTAACAAAGTTTAGGTCTATTTGTATTATCAATTTTAAAAATTTTCTGTTCTTCATATAAAATTATTTTTTAAAAGAATACTAGTACACTATAAAAACAAAATTTTAAATGAGAGTTGAGAACAAAATATGATTAAGTATTTGATTTTATTAATATTATATATATATATATATATAATGTCATAATTATATGGAATATAATAAAAAATGATAGCTATTTTGTACATGCAAAAGGAGAAAATAATGAATTTCTAACACATGATTTTAGGTCTTACCATATAAAGCATAGATATAAGCATGATGGCAAAAAGTAGATAAGACATAATATTAAAATTATTTTTAAAAGTATTCCGATTACATAATCACTTAAAAATAATATTTGTTGACATTTAATAGTTAATTATCTGTAAATATAAATTTGCAAGAAGATGCAAAAAAAAAAAAAAAAAAGAAAGAAAGAAAAGAAACTGATCTTAAAAGTTTGTATAAATACTAACTGGATGTAATTAACTTGCAAGAATGATATAGACATAGTAGGCTAAAAATCTTCCAAGTTTTGTGAAAGTTATTTAATTATAACCCTGTATATATATATATAACTTATTTATATGGACAAAAGTTTTGCATAATAAATAAGGGCTAGTAATTTTGGTACTCCAAATAAAGTTTCTAGCACTCTATCATCACTTTTGATAAATTAAAATGTGTTAAATGACCACATACATTTCTAATTATAATATTAGCTTCCATATGTTAAATTCTTTTATTAATTGTCTATTTATGAAACATTTTTGTATGTTTCATTGGACTAATTATGGTATTAGCAATTTTCTTAAAGTAAATTATATTCTCTTTTTTCAATTAAAAAAGAGCATTAACTTTTTTAATTAGCAAGAAAATGGAGAACTTAGGATAGATAATCTATTTATTCAAATATTATTGGAAATCTAAGAATTATGGGTGTGTTCGTTTGGACTGAAAATATCTTTGGAAAATATTTTACATGAAAAAATCTATTTTTCATACAATTTTCCAGTGTTTAGTTGACAAAATGAAAATATTTTGAAATAAAATTTTTTAATGGTTTCATCTTTAATTTTATGAATACAAGTTTAAAAAAAAAAAAAAAACTTGTAACAACGGTAATAAATACCTTACAAGTAATTGTAGTTAATAAAAGATTGATTTTGTTCAAAATTAAATGATTGTACAATGTAGTAGTAAAATATGCATAATAATAGTTATATTATTGCGGAACCCATGTACTGCTAATCATTAAAAGAAAAACGAATGGAAAAGAATTGAAAACAAAAATAAGTTTAGCAAATGAAATTATAAAATTAAGTATTTGAGGTTTAATGTCACTCTTGAATTATTTGAAAAATAACTTACGCTGAAAATTTTGGTAAGTTATTTTCAGCCAGAGGATATTTTTCGGTGTTTGGCACTAAAAAGTTTTCTGAAAAAATATTTTCTAGAAAATATTTTCAATCCAAACGAACACATCCTATATAGTGTAGCTTTTTATGGGTTCAGTATATTTTGAATAGATAGGATGTCCTTTGGTTCTTCCTAAATTGGGTCTTACTATTATAATTAGGATGCATGGTTTATTTAATAATCCATTAGAATGCATGATTTATTTAATAATTCTTCCAAGTTGTTCATAATATTTTAGATTGATTTTTATTTTTTCAACTTATTGGAGTGTTAATTTGTTGTAGGCATTATTAATTTCTATTAAATAATGTATTTTTGTTTAATATAATGAAACAACTGAAATATATTGCCTTATCTTTAGGTAATTTTGATATATGGTTATAGAATATAACTTATATATATATATGAGTCACTTCAGTCAAAGAAATATAAGAATGGAATGTTTGAAGCTATGTTTGGCGTGTCAAAATCATTGGCCTTAATAAATTTTTATTTTCCTAACTTATTTTTAATAGCATAAACATATATGATGGTTTAGGATACACTTTCAATATTGTAACTCTTTTGAGGTGTAAAAAAAAAAACACAATAAGAGGTGTGCATAAATTGAGAATTTTACAAAAGATAATCTAAGATAATATTTAAGTAATTAATTTAGATTTTATTGTTAATTAAGTAGTTGATTTTTTACGTTTATTTTTTTATGAAATAAATTTCTTTTTAACTAATATGTAACATGTCAACTCCTTATACCTTTCTCCAAAAGGTGTTTTGCTACACACAAATATATATATATATATATATATATATATATATATGTATTAGTATATTTTTTCAATCAATTTTAACCGTATATAATATTATACACACATAGATGTGTCAATGGAACTAGTTTTTTTGTTATGGCAAACGAAAACTTAGGAACAAAATGAACTATAAACTCCTAATCCAAAAATCGAGCATTTGTTGGATTTTGTCAACCTATGCAATGTGCCAAATTCAGTTATGCATCCGTTCTTCCACAATCACCGCAATGCCATCCCATTATTCTAAGGCATTTTCACTTGGCAACTCCCTTGGACCCACTCCTCCAATTAGAAGATGGCAGTTTAGTATATTTCTCCAGCATGGAGGCCAAATATATATTTTCAGACGCGTTTTATATTATTGTTAGAAACAACCCTGAAGAGAAAACAGAAACAGTTACCACTCTTAAACCAAATTCTCCCAGGTTTCTTCCAGGAAGGGGTGGAGAGACCAATTTATTTCCTCCTAAAACTCTAATTCATTATTAATTACAAAAAGAAACCCAGAAAACACATATAATCCCTCAATACCTAGACGTCCTTTTTTTTACAGTTCAAAGAAAAATGGCTCGTGCAAGCAATATAATAATCACAATTCTCAATTTGCTTACATTGGCTTTGGCAATTTTGGCAATTGGATTTTCAGTTTGGTTGCAATTTCACCATGGTGGATCGTCTTTGTGCCAAAAAGTCCTCCAAAAACCTTTGTTGTATGTGGGATTGGGCCTTTTTGTGGTTTCATTGCTGGGATTGATCGGTTCATGTTGTAGACTTTCATTTTTCATGTGGACATATTTGGCTTTATTGTTTGTGATGATTGTGGGGTTAATTTGTTTCACGGTTTTTACCATAATTGTGACCAACAAGGGTGTTGGAAAAGCGTTGTCTAACAAAGGGGTGAATGATCATAGGCTTGGAGATTACTCAGGGTGGTTAAAGAAGTATGTGGTGAATGCTGAAAATTGGGAGGAAGTCAAGAGTTGTTTGGTTGACATTCAATTTTGTCAACATATTGCTGCCGGTAAACACCCTGAATTTTATCAAAAAGGCCTGTCTCCTGTTCAGGTATGTTTAAATTAGTATTAAATTCTTCATTCCACTCTCCCTTGAACAAAAGAAAAATATTATGTTAGTTATTTGATCATCAAGGTTTTAGTTTCGTACAATTCATATTGATATTTTGTTCTTGTGATTTAAGAAAAACTGGAAACAATTGAAAATATTTGTGGTTTTGGAACTTTGGAAGGAATATTTAAAGAATACGTAATGAATCTAATAAAGTAACTTGTTACTACTTATGAGTACAAATAATTTTGAAATTGAAAATCTAATCAATTATTTTGACTACGAATAACATATGATGCATATAAAAGTGGCCTGAGATTACATGTAGAAGTGGTAAATATTAGTAGTAACTGAATTCATAATCTGGTATAAACTTGAATATAACAGTTAACTAACATATTTTCTAGAAGTTTCTTTTAAGCCACTGTGCTATTTTGTTTAATTAACTTTCAAATCTTCTTCCGGGTTTTCTCAATCTGCTTCTTCCTTCCGTAATTATAATCCCTCACTACTGAAAAGATTATGGGAAGTTCAGTAACATTTTGACTTTTTTATTTTTAATTATTTGCCTAAATTTAGTCTTATGTTTCAGTTGGTATTTATTACTAAAAAAGAATCTGGATTGTTGTTTATTATACGTAGTCGGGTTGCTGCAAGCCTCCAACTTACTGTGGATTCCAGTTCCAAAATGCAACCTACTGGATAATGCCAAAAACAGGGCCAGCCGTGCCAGACAGCGATTGCAGGACTTGGAGCAATGACCAAACGCAGCTTTGCTTCGACTGCCAATCATGCAAGACAGCATTCCTTGACAACATCAAGAGAGAATGGAGGACTTTGGCAATCATCAACACTTGCATTCTCGTCTTTGTGGTTATAATCTACTCTATTGGCTGCTGTGCACTGAGAAACAACCGGCGGTCCGGTGGATATACTAAGCACAGAGGAGGCTACGCTTGAGTTCCATAGCTCTCTGACCAGCTTTGCTAACTCGTTCGCCAATGTTCATTATCTCTAGATTGCCTTAACTTTTGCTATTTGCCTAAACCATGCATGGTTATCCTAAAACTGTTTGACTAATGATTTAGGACATTAATTCATGCAAAATCCTTCTTGATAGTTGTCGTATTAGGGTATTTTAATGATGTATGACGTTAATTTGATATGGGAATATGTATTGCCAACTAATTAGGGATGCTATCTATATACACTTCAGTCGAATCTAGATGTCTAAATATATATTTACGCATGGGATTTTTATTCTTATGATGGGTTTCTCCTCTGTCTTATGACTGGGATTTGTCCTCTCAACTTCTCCTTTTGCTCTTTTCTAACTACTTCAATTTAGTATCCAGAAGCCAAAGAGATAAACAAATGTTGACGTTTGACTTGCTTTAACTGGAACACAACCGTGTGAATTACATTCCAGAAGGAATATAAACTCCCATTGCTAAGATCAAATTAAGACTATGCAGGTGGAGATACAATGGACACATTAAAAAGGAAATACCTATAGCATATGTCCCTCCCTTCATAGAAAGTTTTTTTTTTTTTTTTTTTGATTAATCACCACGTGTGAAAGATGATCGAGACTCTCTTCAGCTAAAAACTAACACAAACTATTTATGGAGAAACATTTGGTGTGTAAGCAACAGCACGCCGACTGGAGCTCTATTGCATGCACAAAACTGGGCAACAAGAAAACCGTGACAAACGAACATGCAAACAAGTCTTCCCTAACAAAACTCCACATGACATATACAAGTTTACTGGTCCAGACTCACAAGATCAAATCATTAGAAAGTAAATTGAATTGTCAAAGATGAAAATGCTTCACAATTTGGAAGGATAAGAGACTATTGAATCCCGGTATTGATTACCTTAACAAGCTCGTATCAATAAAGAAGTAAATTTACAGTAAATTTCAATAGGCCGACAGAATAAACATGATTACCTCATTAATGACCATCTGATGTCAAAGATGCTGACAGGGACATAATTGAGGAAACGGAAATATTAGAGTTTTACTTTAGGAAAGTACAAGCTAAGAACAAGAAGGCATACACTACTAGTGAGGTAAGGAGTCCACTGTCCAAGTTGGGTGTACAAGAATGGCGGGAACCATGGGAACCAATAATGAACCGCAAAACCAACCAACTAGAAGAGCCAAAAATCTGCAATGGGCAAAAAAAAAATCAGTTACAATTTTTTTTTTTTTTTTTTAAAGTTCTAACCTAAGGGCATTTCAAATTGGGAGCTCAAAACTCTCCATCTCTTGCAGACTCACCCGGTAATGCCAGCTCTAAACATGCTCTTCATCTTGTCATTGAGGAAACATATGCATGCTGCCAAATATATTGCAACCTATATGACCAGATATGATATTTATAACCAAAATCGTTAATTTTGGAGCTTGCAATATCACCAAAGTTTTAGGCAAGAACATTAAATAGGAATGATGATGTTGGAACTTCATTTTCTATTATAGGCAGTGAATTCATCATTTTATGCTTCACAGGCAGCAATAAAGCACAATAATATGTTTCCTCGACTGAAAACATGAAAATAGATGCTCATGTAGATCCACATTTGTGATGTGTACCTTGATAAGTACATCATGTTGTTTTCATCTTAACACATAAAGCTCATTTTTTTATTCTTTGCCGGAAAAGTAGTAAAATTGTCATGCTTCTGTGAAAGAAGATTATTGAATTCTTAGAAAATTTATGTTTACTTATTTTTACTTGTCTTTTCGGCACACCTTTATGCATTATGCTTTCGACAAAATGACACCACCTATAAAGGATTATCATTGCCCAATTAATAGCACTATCACCCCAAAAAGTTGAAGGAATTAAAGTAATCATGTGTAAATTCAAGCTTCACCACCCAATTAAACTTCCAGAAAAGGGTAAATTATTTAGAATAAAGAAAAGAAAAGAAAAGAAAATCTACCCATGCTTGTGAAGAACTCTTCTTTTTTCAATATTGAACATTTTTGCTTGGTCTGACTCTTAACCAGGAGCTTTTTCTTCCATTGGATTGCTCGAATCTGGTGCCAAATTTTCGATGGAGAAGAGCTTCTTGAGATGGGTTATTTATATATTTTTCAGTTTCTCAAGTTCATTGATTTGTGCCATCTGGCAACAAAAAAAGAAAAGGAAGGTGCTAGCTGATCTTGTTACAATTTACCAGGATCTTCATTGCAGCAAGAAATCACAACCTCAGGTTTCTTCAGTCTCTAAATCTCACAATGTCACTAGGAAAGGGTAATGTACCAGATTGTATATCTTTTTAAACATCTACAATTGAAATCAACAAATGAGTTTCTCTTGTTTAGAAGAAGAAGAATTTCATCCAGACTCTGTTCTAATCTTACATTTTCCGTGACACGGAATCCAATAGTTGGGGTGACCCTAGGAGCAAAAATGCGAGCTTCTTTTCATATTCTAATAGTAAGTATATACACATCTTGTGATCTACTAGACGCATGTAGTCTTAAAAGTTCTTCATACGAACACATAAATCTTCACAAATAGGACCATAAACTTGAGCTAATAGAATGAGCATATTCCTAGTGGAGATTGGTCTTCCAAAATTTCTATAAAGAAACATTTGTAAGTATGCCTGCTAAATAAACAAACCTGGAAAGCAGGTCCAGCATCAGCAGAATTAATCACACTCCAGGATGCCATGAATCCAAACAGGAACAATCTTCTCAAAATAATCACACCGGAAGGAAGTTCAACAAAATTGAGCACGGTCTTGACCCAAGGTGGAGATTCTTCCACTTTCTTCTTTAGCTGACTCTTTAAGTTGATTTTGGTCGTTTTCCTATTTCTAAAGCTGGCCATTAGTATTCTCCCAAATGCAGCTTCAATCAATTCAAAGCTTCCCTCATGACCAGTGATGATGTCCAGAATTAGCACATGACACATTTTCCAAGAATGTTCTGGAAGTGCTTACGTGGAGACCTCATTAAGGGCAAATATGTAATTTTCTCGTAGGTTCATCTAGTGATTTAGAGTAACTCTCCCAACCCCTCACATGTAAATCTATAAATAAGAGGCATGGGCATAAGAATTACCATCTCATATTCATTTGTAAAATTTCTCCTAATACAAAAATTCAATTCTCTACAGCTTCTTTATTTTTTCCTTAACGAAATCCGCAGTTCATCACTTTGTCGCCGTCTGTGGGAATCGATACATTTTTCAACTTCTTTCACTGTTTCCAGATACCTTCTTCCGATTGAGTTCGCTTTAATGAAAGATGAAGAATAGAGGCAGTAGACGCACTGCTAGTAAAGAAGCAGAAGGGAGTGATCAGCACCTCGTGATATAGAACGATGAGGCAGAGAACCTCGAGGCTTCCCCTGAGGCTCAGCAGAAACAAAATGATGTCTTAAAATACATCTCTGATCACTTTGAATCTTTCAGAGAGTTTTTCGAGTTACGCGAGAATCAAACTCCATCTGAGCGCTTGAACCGAGCGATCACACTGCAGACTGAACGACAACGCTTTCCTGGCCAAAGACCTGGAGATCGGAAAACAACCAGTCTATACAATAGGACCGAGTGATCTCCGACACAAAATCACAAAGTCGCGATCGGACGAGCAATCTGATGAGTCATCGACAAGTAAGCCAAAAAAATTGCCGGTGCGCAACAAGTTGATCACACACTCCTCAAAAAACCCTGAAGTCGGAGGACCCTCCTCGACTATTCTAAAACAGCTCGAGGAGTAGAGTCTCGATAACAAAATTCAAGAAATTCTGAGGAAGAATAACTGAGTGCTGAGTACCACTGCTCTAACAGAAATTGATAGAGATTCATTCACATTCTCTATCAAAATGGAGCCGCTCCCGATACAATTTAAACTACCAGATCTCGATCGGTACAAGGGAGACTCTGATCCATCTGATCATCTTCAGCACGTGGTGGCAGTCACAAGCCTTTATGGTTATAGTGAGCCATACGTTGTAAGTTGTTTGCCACTAATCTTCGAGGTCTCGTTCAAAAATGGTTTTAGGAGCTGCCGGTGAGCTCAATTGCCAAACTTTTCAAGAGCTGGCGGAGTCCTTCCTCTGCCACTTTTGAAGCAAGTCAGTACTACAGAAGGATACGTCACACCTCATGAACATCGGCCAGAGGCGCCAAATGAACCGCTTAATAAGTTTTTGGACCGCTTCAATGATGAAGTGATCCAAATAAAAAATGTTGATGAGAGGATTTTGGTTGCTGCTTTCTGCAGCGGCATCCGACCTGGGAGCTTCAACGCCAAATTGGCCAAGAGGATGTCGGAGTCCTACTCCGAACTGCTAGAAAGAACATCGGAATTCATCCGAGGTGAAGAGTCAAATAGGATGAAAAGAGAACTATACGACTCACAAAAGGAAAAGACCCCGAAGACTCCAAACCCCTCGTCCTCTAAAAGTTAAAGGTCATGGACAGGTTGAGCTATCCCCAAGTCAAACCATTAGCAAATCGGGTGGTCTACCCAAACAACAATATTCAAGTCCGAACCCCGAGGACAAGAAGCCTCCTGGATTCTAACTTCATTCCACTGGTCAACACATCAAGGAGGGAAATCTTATACCAAGTGCAACACTTGGGAGTTCTAGAACCCGCTTATCCGATGGTATAAGGCCCCAACCAAAGGAACAAATCAAAATATTGTGCATTTCATGGTCAGCACGATCATGATACCGAGGCTTGTAATCATGTGAAGGTTGAAATAGAGAAGGCCAGTCAAGAGGGCCACCTACAGCAATTCATCAGCCGAACTGCTCTGGAGTTCTGAAGAAACGTCAATAACAAAGCTAATCAGATGCAGCCACGCCCCCCTCGTCAATAGAACATAGGAGATCATAATAGAAATAACCCTCCGGTGCAAGATAAGCAGATCCGCGTAGTTGGGGTGATAAACACTGTTGGCCCCAAAAGCAACCTAAGAGGGGGGGTGAATTAGGTTGTCTCTAAAAACAATCCTTTTTATGTGCTTAATAGAAATTCAAACTTTATGCACCAAATGAAAACTTAAGCACAAATGAATACAATAGATATTCAACAATTTAAGTTTAAGAAGAACAAATAAGAATATTGAGATTAAGAGAATCAAACCAAACTCCCTAGCTTCTCAAGCTTGGAGCTTGCAACTACAAAGAGCTTCTTACAAGGCAACTACCAAGTTCACAACTTGAAGTTCAGCCCCTAAAAGTCTCTTCAAAGTAGGTGAGACAATAACCTCTTGTACACAAATGAGGATCACTCTTACTCACACTAATTTCCTTTAGTTGAGCCAAGAGTTTTACACTCACAACCTCCCTTTGTTACAATTGTTATATCTCCACTCTTACACTTGAAAAACTTTTATACTTCTAAGCTCTTTTCACACTACCTACACTATTACAACACTTGTACCCACTATTTCTCCCAAATAGCTCAAGAATTGTTTGTAATCAATGTAGAAGTCTTCTTTTAATTAATTCAGAGCTAGGGGTATTTATAGTTGCCAAATATCTGCTTTCAACAACTTCCCAACGGCTATTTTCTATTTACTGGAAAACTAGCCGTTGGACCTTTCGATAAGACGGCCTATGCAGCAAGAGTGCGTCCGAACAAACTAGCCGTTGGACCGTTCGGACGGCAGCTGCTAAACCTTGCATCCGACACTGCGTCCGTTCTCTGAGAGTATTCGTTCGGACGTCCGAGGATGCGTCCGAACATGCGTCCGATCGAAGCAAAGTCTACTGGAATATGATCAAACGCTGTTCTTCGTCCGAGGCTTGCTTCAAATTCTTTGTGTCGGACGATTACCATCGTCCGAAGCTCTGTCACTCGGACAGTTATTTGCGTCCGTGAAGTCTTGTGGTTGTTTTGTTCGGACGATCATTTGCGTCCGAACCTACCTGTTTTTCTGCACACTTGTTATTAAGCCATTAGTATGATTTGGTCATCATCAAAACATGATTAACATAACTGGGGTTGAACAAACACAATAGCTAGGGGACCAACAATGGGTGACTCCCATAATGCCAGAAAGAAGCACGCTCGACATGTACCCCCAGGTGAGGATCGAGAAAAGCGCCTTAAACCATATCATTCATGAGCCTCGGGTACACTTCGGAGGACCCTGTCCCTAGCTGTATGCCACATAATGATCCTGTGGTAATCCATGTGAACGTGGCTGGCTATGAAATGCATCGTGCTTTTGTGGACACTGGGAGCTCGACAGACATCATTTTCTGGGATGCTTGGTAAAGATGCATATCGATTCCTCCCTGATAAAACCTTTCAAAACCTCGTTGGTCGGTTTCACGGGTGATTCAGTCGTGCTAGAAGGACAGATAATGCTCCATTTGTCCCTCTGGACTCCCTCGAAGAATAGAGTTGAGATGTCTAACTCGTCATCGTGAAAAGGGACAGTTCTAATAACATAATTATAGGTCATCCCACGCAGTACATGTATAAAATTCTCCCCTCTGTGTTCCACATTGGAATAAAATTCATGCTGAGGGATGGGTCTGAAGGCACGGTGATTGGGAACCAGCAGGAGGCCCGAGTCTATTATATGATGTCCCTGTTATCTCAATCGCAAACCATGCATCTCTGTCCATTGCAGACAAAGCATTCCTGCAAACCTTTGACATTTCCTCTATCCTTAATGGTCCCGAAGAGCTGACAACCAATTCGAATGTGGGAGAGGAAGGCTCAGTGTCACATGGCAATGCCATTGAGATCTCAAAGCTGCCCAAACCTAAGGGAAGAGCAAAGCTAAAATTGAGCCGTAGGACGAGGTCCCTATCGAGGAGATACCACTGGACTCGATCATTCCAGATAGGAAAATAAAGATTTGTGCTGCTCTTCCAGCAGAATTTAAAGCTCCCCTCTTCAGACTTCTTGCAGAATAGAAGGATGTGTTTGCCTTGACTGTTGAAGATATGCCACGCATCTCTCGACAAATTATCGAGCATAAGCTTGGGGTTGACCCAGCCTACAAACCTGTCAAGCAGAAGAAGCGTCTCTTCGATCCAGAGCGTAGCTTGATAATCAAAGCCGAGGTGGATAAACTTCTATTAGCTAAAATCATTAGGGAAATATTGTATCCTACTTGGCTTTGCAGTAATAATCCAGTTATTGTTACTAATTAGGATTCATCATGGCGAATGTGCCAGGACTTCACTAATTTGAATAAAGCATGTCCAAATTACAGTTTTTCGTACCCTCGGATTGATATCGTAGTTGATTCTTTTGTGGGGTTTTATATTCTGCACTTTTTAGATGCATTTAAAGGCTATCACCAAATATACACGGCTAAGGAGGATGAAGAGAAAACATCTTTCATCACTGATCGAGGCATATATTGTTATGTCACGATGCCCTTTGGACTCAAAAATGCCTGAGCAACCTATCAGAGGTTTGTCAATAAGGTGTTCAAGTCCCAAATAGGACGGAATATGAAAGTCTATATTGATGATATGGTAGTGAAGAGCCGAGCCTTAGAAGAATCCCTGGAAGATTTAAGAGAGACATTTGAGACGTTGAGATCGATCCAGATGAGGCTGAACCCTAAAAAGTGCACGTTTGGGGTTCCCTCACGAAAATTCTTAGGATTCATTGTCTATCACAGAGTGAGTTGAGGCAAACCCTGAAAAAGTACAAGCTATAATCAATATGAAAACCCCTAACTTGGTAAAAGAAGTTCAAAGACTTACTGGTAGAATGGCGACCCTGAACCGATTCCTGTCCAAATC
Source organism: Cinchona pubescens (assembly GCA_025175665.1). NCBI lineage: Eukaryota > Viridiplantae > Streptophyta > Magnoliopsida > Gentianales > Rubiaceae > Cinchona > Cinchona pubescens. Next base: position 975,314 of record JANKKI010000152.1, read on the forward strand.
GGCAGAAAGAGGCCTACCATTCTTCCAACTCACAAAGAAAACAGAAGGTTTCCAATGCACGAAAAAAGGTCAGAAAGCCTTTGAGGAGCTAAAAGCATACTTGGGCAACTTACTGAAGCTCATATCTCTTCAAAAAGGAGAACCCCTGTACTTATACATTTCGATTGCGGATTTGGCAGTTAGCTCAGTTCTGCTAAAGCAGGATAAGCATGGTAAACAATGCCCCATATATTTTGTAAGCAAAGAGCTTCAAGGACCAGAGAAGAACTACACGCCTATTGAAAATGCTGCTTTCTTCTTGGTAGTGTTAGCTCGGAAACTAAGACCTTACTTTCATGGCTACAAAATAATCGTACTGACCAACCTTCCTTTAAAAAATATATTGAGCAAGCCACCGACACTTCTGGAAGAATGTTCAAGTGGGCCGTGGAGTTGTTTGAGTTCGACATTGAGTTCAAGCCTCAGACAAAAGCACATGTTTTCATAGACTTCATTGTAGAAAACTGCAAAATCGAGAAAATTGTCCTCGTCATGACAGTCGATCGATCGAAAGAACAACAGATCAGAGATGACCTGGTATGGGAGCTTCATGTTGACGGAGTTTCGTGTGAATCCGGAGCCGGGGTGGGACTAATAATCCGGTCCTTGGAAGGGGATTATCTCACGTATGCCCTTAGGTTTGGATTCCTGGCAACAAACAATGAGGCTAAATATGAAGCACTCATCGGCAGAATGAAAATGGCTCATCGAACCATAAAAGTGCATTCTGATTCTCAGTTGGCTGTGAATCAGAGTTTAGGAAATTATCAGGCTCGAGGCATAATTTTAAAGAATTATCTGTTTGAAGTTAAAAAATTGGATGTCAAAATTTAAAAAAGTGGTCGTGGTTGAGATTCTCCGAGACAATGATTACATGTGTCGACGCTTTGTCCAAGCTAGCTTTGGCGATATATTCTCACCTAACCAAGGAGTAATTGGTGGAGGTACAAGACTTCAGGTCTGTAGATCTTACAGAAGAGATCTTAAATATCCGTGCGGACCTCGGATTGATGGAACCTACAGTCGATTATCTCAGGAATAATAATCTTCCTGAAGACCCAACTGAGGCCAGAAGGACCAAGTATGGGGCAGTCAAATACATGCTTCTTGATGGAGTTCTATACAAAAAGGCCTATCTGTGTTCACTGCTGAGATGCCTCGGTCCTTCTGAGGCTAGCTATGTTTTAAGAGAAGTGCACGAAGGTATATGTGGAAGCCACATCGGACCAAGAAGCTTGGCTCAAAAAGTTTTGTTGGCTGGATATTATTGGCCTACTTTACACACCGATGCAGATGCTTTAGTGCAGAAGTGCCATCAATACCAAATACATGCACCTATTAACTAAAAACCTGGTGCGGATATGGTTCCCATTGTCCAAAGCTCACGGCCATTTGTCCAATGGGGAATAGATATCCTAGGCCCATTACCGAGGGCAGTTGGCAGATTCGAATTCCTGGTAATGGTAGTCGATTACTGTACTAAATGGAAAGAAGCTGAGCCCCTGTCCACTATCTCGAGAAAGGCCGTAGAAAAGTTCTTCTGGAAAAATATTGTATGCGGATTCGGTATCCTATTTGTTCTTATTTTTCGATAACGAAAAATAATTTGAAGGAGAGCCTTTTAAGAGCTTCTGGTCTAACCTTAGCATCAAATAACATTTCACTTCGGTGGCATATCCGTAAGCGAATAGACAGACAGAAGCTTGCAACCGAACCTTGTTGATGGGACTAAAAACTCAGTTAGAGTGAGCCAAATGAGCAATGGGTTGATGAACTACCCAGTGTCCTATGGGCGTACCAGACTACCCCTTGAACGGCCAACAAAGACACCCCATTTAGCTTGACCTATGGGTCTGAGGCTGTAATTCTTGAGTAGCACTTTGTGACCTAGATCTTATGCGAGCAAAATGATGACGCCTTAAGAACTAATCTAGACCTATTGGAAGAAAGAAGGCTAGACGCATCTATTAGAGAGGCCAAGTACAAGCAAAATCATGGCCAAACATTATAACTCCAGGGTCAAGCATAGATACCTTCGTCCTAGAGACTTGGTGCTTCGAAAAAATGAGGCAAGCCGAGTACAAGGAACGGGAAAACTAGAACAGAACTAGGAAGGTCCATATCGTGTAACAGAAGCACACAGTTCATGTTACTATAAGCTAGTTGATATGAAAGGAGAATCTGTCCCTAGAATGTGGAACATTGTGAACTTGAATAAATATTATCGAGGAATGTAATAAAAATTACTCTTTCTTGGAAAAAAGAGTACAATTCTCTAAGGAGTATGACAGTAAATGAAAATATTATGAGAGGGCAGAGACCCAGTGGTCCCCTCGAGGACTGAGGCTTAGTAGCCCCCCTCATACAAAATCGAACTGATCTGACCCTAAAAGGCCCGGCTCAAGTTCAGGTTTAAATTAAGTAAATTTAAGCCTATTCGACTCTAAGAGGTCTGGCTCAAGTTTAAAATAAAGCAAATGTGGAGGGCAGAGACCTAGTGGTCCTCCTCGAAGGCTAAGCCTCGGTAGGCTCCCTTCACATGAAATTAAGTTGTTCTGACCCTAAGAGGTCTGGCCCATGTTCAACAAAAAGAAAAATAAAATAGAGGGTGAAACTCTAAGAGGCTAAAATTTAAGGCTGGGACGTAACAGAAGTTTCTCTTTCAGAAAATTGATTCGATTCAGACTCCTATGGAGAGTCAGACAGGATTCAATTAAAAAACAAAACTGATTGCAATCTTTGATACTTAAGTATTTTGGGTTTGATACTATATTACAAGTTTGTTGCCTTTGTGTTGTTATCTTTGTGTGCAGGAGATAGTTGAAGAAGAAACAGAGATGCTATATTAAAAACAAAGCCAAGGATATTATAAGGGAAATCCTATCTATTACAATCAAGATCATTATCATGTCAACCTAATTAGCCGATATACATTGGAAGGTCTTGCGTCAGAATGTCCGATCGATGAAGGGGAAGATGGACCCGCGGGTTTCTGTCCAGCTTCGGGTGCAGCAGATGCAGGATAACCCTGATCTGAGGTCACGACCTCAGGGGCTCCAGGGATCGGTACGGGGGGCCTTAAATTATGCCTGTAAAGCTTTGATGATCTCCTCATTGATGGAGCCATCATAAGGCAGCCCTTGATAAAGTTCAGAATTCCTCACCAAGCGGTCACACGCCATAGTAAACCCCATGGTGAAGACCTTCTTGGTGAATTCCTTTAGCATTACGTCTACCTCTTCCGAGGCAACAATGCATTTCTTCCTCTGGTATGGGTTTGTCGGTGGTCTGCAAAGCCAGGGTGACGACCTGAGTATCACCGGAGCTTTCCGGGCTCAGCTGCATCTCAGAGGTAAGGTCCAGAGGTGCTATTGGTGTAGCACCCGTGCCCTCCGAGGATGCGCCAGCGATTATAGACAAGGACTCGATTGCAGTAGATGACGAGGGTGTGACTTGAGGGGCTAGCACCAGCTGGAGGAGCAGAGTCCGCATCGGTGGCAGGTGTAGTAGAGACTAGTCCTCTCAAGAATGCTCCGAGCTTTGTAAGAAGTCAGAAAATTGGTATCAATTCTCTGGAAAAAAAAGGGAAATAAAACCTTTATGAGGATCATAGCTCTGAGGAATGTTTTGGGTGAGGAACAGTCTAACCCAAGCTAAAATGTTGTTGGAAAGAATGGCAGGCTGGTTGTGGAAGTCTACTCTAAGGTTTGACTGGACGAGCCTCTTAGCGTCGATGGAATCTGGAGGAGAGGCATTTTTGGTTTTTATGTTCTCTTTTGTAAGGTTCCAAGGACCCCGTGGCATAGGAGGATTGAGGTACTGGACAAAGAAAAAAACTTTTTCCAATCGTGGATGGAAGAAGGATTACCAAAAGAGAGCTGTTTGCCCGCGGTTCGAGGGAAAATATGAAAGAATCCCTTCATAGGGGATAGTTTTAACATTATCCTGAAGGTGTTTACTTCAGGACAAGGGGATGTCGTATAATTTACAAAGAAAAGAAAATCCAGCAATGAGCTGAATGGCGTTTGGGGTTAATTGGGATATGCTAATATCCCAATGAATATCCCAATGAGCTGAAAGATGGACGAGGAGGGGAGCTATTGGGAGCCTCAGCCCCGCCTCAAGTTGCTCCTGGTAAATTGTTAGGTAACTAGGAGGAGGCAGGTGGCCTCGGTCCTCAGATGATGGGAATTTGGTGTGCACGTTTTTAGGGAAGCGATATCTATCCCAAAGAATTTTTATGTCCTCGGGGTCAAGAGTGTTCAGGATGTTTAGAGTTTGGAGGCTGGGGCAGTCATTGTGAGGAGGGTTAGCTGAGACGGGTTCGGGAGGAAAGTTTAAAGGAAGTGCGGCCAAGAGAGCTTCGTCAAAAGGGTTAAGCAGCCTATCAATATCATCTACAGGAGAAGAAGGTTGCGGCGTACTAATGAGGGAAGAATGAGTGAACGTACCGGTCATTTTCTTCTGTGTGTAGGACTTGTTGAGGATCTGGGGAAACTTTGGCGAGTAGTGTCCAGCTTGGTCGGCAAAAAACGGTCAGTGATTTGAGAAATCGAAAGTAGGAAGGCAGGAGTTTGGTAGAGAGGAGGAGAAGAAGAAGTTAGTAGTAGTGTTGCAGGAGAATGGTGGGAAGGATTTTACAAGAGCGGAGGGCAGATATAAGGATTAAGGCTGAAATGGAGAAAGGAAAATGAGGATTGGGAAGAATAGAGTATAAATAGGAGAAGTTTCCTCCAGAATGTTCTATGGTTTGGTGGGAAGGATAACAATTTTGAAATTCAATTTCTGGGGAATTAAGAAGACAAAAATTTCTGGGAAACTGAGAAGAGAATGCGAGAAAAACGAAGTGTTATACGACGCAATAATAAACATAATAAATGTGGCGTGGTGTATGTAATTATGGTGAATGGGGAATCAGCGAATAGCTGGTTATGAAAGGTAATCATCGCAATGGTCACGTCTTACCAGGAAACTCGCTGGACATAAAAGAATTCGAGAGAAAAGGCCTTGGTCTTCGGGTCAGCAGGCCGAAGTAAAGTTCAAGCCTCACGGGTGCTTTGGCTTGAAGGCTTTTGGAGCAGTTAAAGTTATAAAAAGGTCGTTGGGCCCTAGGTGCAAGGTTCAACCTCGAGTCGTTAGGGGATTTTGGCTAGCTGTTGTCAGCTTGGTTTCAACCACAAGGATCTGAACCAAGACGAGGGAACTATTGATGATGCTTAGAATTAGCACGACACATTTCCCGAGAATGTTCTGGAAGTGCTTACATGGTGACCTCATCAAGGGCAAATATGTAATTTTCTCGTAGGTTCATCTAGTGATTTAGAGTCCCAACCCCTCACGTGTAAATCTATAAATAAGAGGCATGGCCATAAGGATTACCATCTCAGATTCATTTGTAAAGTTTCTCGTAATACAAAATTTCAATTCTCTACAGCTTCTTTATGTTTTCGGTAACAAAATCCGCAGTTCATCAACCAGCATATTGATTCAAAAAAATTTATGCGAACTCATGGTAAGTGACAAACTTCCTCCTTCGATGCATCCCTTCTTATACCCAATCGCTTATACGGGTCCCAAGCATTAATCCGATTAAATTTCAAAATATTACCTACAAATACAGACACTCCTCAATATGCTAGTACCCTCAACTGTCCACAAAACTCTACGTCCTAAATATGCTAAAATTGAATTTAAAAAAAATCATTCGCAGCAACATTTGATAAGAAAAGATTTCATAATTAATGGGGAATTCTACAGTTCCTTTTAGGAAACCATTCCCTTGGCTTTAAAAGGTTGTACAGTACAAGCTTTTAAAGAAAATGGTGTTGTACTGTACAAACATTTAAAGTAGAAGGGAATGGTTCCCTAAAAGGGATTGTAGAATTTCCCTTAATGTTATACACATTGGCACATAATAATAGTAAGGGTAAATTCACTAAACCCCCTGTGGTATAGCGAATATTCACTTCACCTCCTTGTAATAGCTAAATTTACAATTAACCGCTTATACTTTGGACTAAAGTACTGGCTGAAAACTTTAGTTATTCCATACAATTTAACAATCAAATGTCAAAAAAGCTTTACTCTAAGGGTATACTTGTCTTTTACAATTTTTTGAACCAAGTCTATTAAACTTTTTGAACTAAAAATTTATTTCAAAAATAAAAAATTTTCAATCCCTCACCCTCACTAGTTGCCACTACCAATCTACCTTCCCCCACTTTTCCTCCCCCAACCACCACAACCATCCCTCATTATCTCTACCAGGCCTGCCACCAAACTTGCCATTCCCTCACTATCGCCACCACCACCCCTCATTCTCCTCATCCAACCTCCTCACCATTCAACACCTTATTCCTCCTTCCTCTCATCATCATTGCAACCACCCCTCCATGCTCCCCGAGCCTCCTTAGCCACTGTCATTCCCCACCCCGACCAGATGCGCCGCCTCGAACTTCTACCTCCCTCTGTATCCCGCCTCCACGGCCCTAGCCCTATCTACCTACACCAAGCCCCTCCCTTAGCCCTCAATTCTAACATACCATGGCTAATGAAAAACACAAAAGCAGAACGATTTGATCTGACTTTTGATCTCAATTATATCATATCTTTAAATTGAAATTTTATTTCTTTTTGACTTGAATATGAACTAGATTGAAAAATTTGTTCGAGGTTAATTTGCTTTACTTGTTTGCTGGCAATTGGTATCTGCCATTGTGCAAGTCGAAGAGAAAGAAAAGAGATTTTTCATGTTGGTCCCAATTTTTTTTATGATTATGTTTTGACCCCAATTTTCATCAAGATCCTGTTAATTAATCCAAAGTCGTACTTATATAAATTGTTGAAAGGTTATATTCATAATTCAATAATGTATTTATTTAAAAATGTTGACTTTGCATGCTTTCACTATTAAACTTAACAAAGAATTTAACATTTCATTTTAGTTCAAAGCAAAAGGAGTTGAATTTTAGGTTTATAAACTACAAGGAAGTAATGTAAACATCCGATATACCACAGGGGGGTTTAGTGTAATTTACCCTGATATAGTAGTAATAAACTCAATATCTAAGAACACAAAATGTACATTACAATGCAGCATATATCTATATATATATATATAATTCAAGCATGATACATCAATTCAAGCTACTTGATACATCAAATCGATCTCGGTTCATCAATAATTAAGTCCTCAACAAGATTTAGTCTTCCTTAGCTTTTTTATCTTGGCTGGATAAGCTTAAAATTATTAAATTCATATAAAAAAAATTCAAGCTATTAAGCTCAATTCTTCCATAAAAGGTTTGAGTTTGGCTCAAAATATATACCAGCCAGGCTTGAAAATATTTTACAAGCATGTTAAATTAATTCAAGAGTGTTCAACACGTTTACACTACTGACTATTTTTAATCATTTTTGTTATAATTTGTAAATTTCATCAAAATTTTCGGCCCTATCTCCATCTTTAAAGCATCCAAAATAATCAGAGAGTATGGAATATATATATATAAAATAAATAATAAGTAAATTACCTCCAAAAGGTATGTCGTCGGACTGCGCACCTAGCGCTCCTAAAATTTGACCATCTCGGTTGCACCCAATAATTCTTCCAATTCCCCCTTTCAGTTGAACTAAATTACAAGAGAAAAAATGACAAAAATTTAACCTTTATTAAGAAATTCTCAAAGAGAATGCAGAAGATAGAAATAAAACAGAGTAGAAAAGACTTTAGCTTACCATTTCTAGCCGAGAAAAGGAGAATAAGCTAGAGAAGAGAGATGTTGTCGCCATAAAAAAAATCTTCAAATTTTCTTCTTGGTCATTTTTTAGCAAGTTATTTTGATTTTTTTCTAAAATAATTTATGAACCCTAATTTGAGCTGAAATAATGAATTGGAAGCCATAGAATAGAAGGGATAGTAGAAGAGAGTTTGTGTCCGTGTGTGAGTGTGAGTGTGAGTGTGAGTGTGAGTGTGAGAGAGAGGCCTTTTTACAGTAAAAATATGGGGTGTTTCCTAACCAATCTCAAATAATATACACATTCAAGAAAATTTAATCGTCAACTATTGCTTCATCAGGTTACTCAATTTCTCGAGCCATTGGGATCGAAATTAAGAAAAAAAAACTAGAAAAAATTATCATTGAATCAAATAGAAAGCAAGTAAAACTTTAAATTTCTGCACATAAATAATTAATAATTGAAGAAATATGCTAATGGCACATTATTAGGTAGATTCGGTTCACGATATTACAATAGTTCAAATTTAGTCATATCACTCACATAGGTGATACGACTAATTAAATAGACAACAAGATTCACAATACAGTATCTTGAAATCATTCCATTTTAGAATTTTCTATATGTTACTAACATATGCCAGAAGCAAACTAACAATTCAAAACATACATGTCCAATTCTAAGTGACTGTAATAACACCATTATACCAAACTCAGTAACTAAAAAATAAGAACTACAGAGTAGTGTCGAGTTGATGATAAACTAATGGCAACGTTCTGTCGGACAGGAGATTTGAGATGAGTTGGTCAGTTTCTGTTAGAGAGTGTTTTGGCAACAAGTTTAGTGTATATGATTAAGGAAGCCAACCTTCAATAGCCTCATTTGGTTGATGGCTCGCTATGACTATTGTAGGGTGGATGACATCAATCACATCACGACACCAATGGATCGAAGTTTGGAAGAATGTGATAGGGTTTTGGCGTAGGCAAATAGGGAAAATTTCTGAAATAGCTCCTTAACTTTTTTTACTTTAGTCAAAATAGTTCCTCAACCTTCCTTTTAGCCAGAATCGTCCTTCAACTTTTATATTTTAACCAAGATAATCCTTTTTGGTAGAGCTACCACGAAAACCTTTTTCTTTGGATAAATTTCATATACACCCCTGTGGTTTAGTTGTTTTCTACATTAGACTAATTTAAAATTTTACAAAATTTTAGGACCAACTTTAAAAAAAGAAGAGTTAGTGTTTGACTAAGGGGATTTGGTGGGTGGCGATTGGTGTCTGGTGGGAGGAAGCAAACACTTGAACGGTTGTTGGTGGTAGTAGGTGACTGTGTGAAAGAGTGCTTCTGGAGTTGGGTGAGTGACAGCTTCAATTAGGGAAAGGGGAAGAGGGAAGGGTTAGTATTTTCAAATTTTCTTTTTGTGAAATTTAACAAAAAAAAAAAAAAAGGTTTTTCTGGTAAGTCCATTACAAAAGGATTGTCTTGGCTAAAAAATAAAAGGTGAAGGACTATCCAAACTAAAAAAATATTAAGGGACTATTTCGATTAAAGTAAAAAAGTTGAGGGACTATTTCGACGATTTTTCCTAGACAAATATAACTCTATAAAAAACAAGTGTTTATATATTTGTATTAAAAAAATCATTAATTTGAAAAATAAAAAAATCAGCCCGCATTGACTAAATAGTAATAAAACAAACATTTGTATTAGAATTATTTGTTAATTTGGAAAGCAAAATTAGAACTCTTTCAATTTGAGTGCGATATTAAAACACATGTTTTAGTTTAAAGGGTCAAATTGAGAATTTTTTTTCATTTGAGAAAGCCATATTCGAACACTTCTTCTTTAAATTTGGAGAGCTAAACTAAAACTTTTACAGTTTGGAAGGTAATGGTACTACTTTTGCTCACTTAAAAAGGCCAAATTGGCATTAACCGTTATTTTATTATGTCGTTGTATGTTAGAGACTCCGTACTTATGCTTTGCAGAATATCTGGCGTAGACATGTTTATATGCCTTTAAACAATTATTCATTTGCATTTTGCACTTAATCTATTAATTTTAATACTTTAATACTTTACTATTAACTTGTAGTATTTTGTTTAAATAAATTAAATTTAAAAAAATTTTATTAATTGTTTTAATGAAAAGACTTTGATATCTATAATTTTTATTTGTTTATTGAAATACTTTTATTCATCTATTGGTACTAATTTTTTTCATTAAATAATAGCTATTGACTATTTTCCAACTGATTAGGGTAATGTTTTACAAATTAATTTTATAAGATAATTTAGCTCTATAATTGAAGTATAAAGTGCAAACTATATATCTATAATAGTTAAGGGTGACAAATTACAATTAACCTACTTTGGCATTATTTGCTAAGCCACTAAACCTAAACATTTAGTGAGTGGGCAGTTATTTCACATTCTTCAACTTATTCACTATTAATCATATATGGTTTATTGTTTCCACAATTATTTGTATAATTCACCGCTCTGTGCATTATGGATTAAAATATGGTAAATTTTACTTAATCCCCCTATGGTTTGACCATTTTACACGAACTCTTACGATTCAAAAACCTACAAATGACTCTTTGTGCTTCTATTTAAGTGTCTAATGGACGAAAATAACTCTAGGGTCGAAACTTTGAGTATCACGCGTGGAAGAATCTTCTTGGTTCTGAAAGTTTTGAGATCTTTCACAATTTTTTTTTTAAAATTACCCTTTAATAATCCCTAATTAAATTATAGTGAATTAATCTAGGAATAAAATGAAAATAATCAAAACTTTGGGGTCAGATTCATAAAAAAAAAAGTCTCTCCTTCCTCTACCAGCCACAGCTACCCTTATTAGTAACATCATTTGTTCGAACAAACTTCAGATACTGTTCAAACGTCTGAAACTACTCTGTGATGAAGTTGTGAACATTGTTCGGACGTTCGAAATTAATGCATTTGTCTAAACAGTGCCGAAAGGATTTCTATGAAAGATTGAGATGTTCAGATGTCCATACCAAGCAAGAGAATGAAAGTGTGGGTCCAAGTTGATCATCCTTTTTTTTTTTCATATATTCCATCCAGTAACTTAAGTCTGTCAAATATATTTTTACTTTTTTCTTGTAGAAATTAAATTTTTTAATATATAGGTGAAGAAATAAGTTGATGACATCAACTCAAGCATGTATCTCATATTTCGAGATTCGTATTTTGAACGCGAGGATTTCAATTAGGGGTGCTCATAATTTGGTTTAACTAAACAAATCGACAAAACCAAACTACATTAATTTTTAGTGTTCAGATAAATTGAATAAAAACCAAACAAGAAAATGGGTTATAAAGAATGTTAGAATCCAAACTTTAATCATGTATGTTCTAGTCAAAGTTCTGGCATCATCTGGTATAATTGTACAGATCCGATCAAACATTCCACGTCATCAATCACATCACGGCCACATCTTTGACACATCATCAAATCTACTAGCTCATCAACAATGTTAATGTCCATGGCCACGTAATCATTGACATCTTAGCAACTTATTACCTATATCAGCCAACTTAGCTGTTTTTATAACTAGTGCATAAGGGTGAGATTACTTAAGAAAGAAAATAGTGACATCAGATGTCATATGGTTGCAACATGCAGAATCAAAATACCATGAGGTGCCTGGAGTCATGGACATAGCAGTGGAAGAGGAAGATTTAAATAAACCTATTTAATGATGGACTCAATATGAGGAAAAAGTGGAGAAGATGAAACGGATTTATCATAGACAATAAAAGGATCAATTGTGGCAATAGCTATCGCAGTATAAATGCTACCAGTCCCTTGTGTTTTATTGAAATTCTGAGGACAATGTTGTGGTCAATGATAATGTGGCCCCTTCTGGTGATATATACGATATACCCTGACTAAATAATCTTGTCAAATATTTCCAATTTTATGACAATCATTGCACTCTTTAGAAGATGGATGCACATTCGTATGACTGGCTACCACTCCTTAGAAGTGGTAGCAAGAATAGAATCATCACTTTGCAAAGATCGAAGAGAATGCAAACAAGTTACTCAAAACTATTCTAAGATATTGCGGATTCAAGAGTTGGTATGGACTACAATGTAATACAGAAGCTAAAATTTGTTCAAACTCATGAATGAGAGACATAGCAAATTGCATTAGGCATTATTGATCACAGTGTGTGATGAATTTTTCATTATTTAAAAAGCAATTCTATGTAAGGTATGAAAGTAGGAAATTGCTTTAGGCATTGTAGATCACGGTGTGTAATGAATTTTTCATTTTCGAAGAGCAATCCCACGTAGGGTCTAGAAAGTTGCATAAGGCATTGTGGATCATAGTGTTCTACTATACACATGTTTTTCATGAAGAGAATATATCTTATTCTAATATTGAGTAATTAGATACCTTCCTTGTTCCAAAACTCCAACTTAGTATTTTATATGCGGGTCAACTTTATGATTTTGTACTCAATGTTCTTTTCTTTGCTTCTGGTTATTTTGTGCAGGATCCTCAAACTAGATGGATTCTTGGGATTGATCATAAGATTGGTTGTCTATTTGAATTGGCACATCTCCATCTTCCTTCATTCTTAGTCAAATCAAATCAATCTGCAACTTTACCTCATCTAATAAATGACTTAGTTTGTGGCATTCTCATCTAGATCATGCATCTGTTAATTGTTTGAAATTTCTATTTTCAAAAGGATGGTTAAGGTTAGTTAAGGATGATCATTTTGACTGTCTTCTTGTCAACTTGCCGAAATTCATGCTTTACCATTTAATAAAAGTGATTCAGTTTCTCATACACCATTTGATCTTATTCACTTTCATATGGAGGACCATCTCCTATGACAACCACAATTATAGGCAGTTCTAAATATTTTGTTATTTCATTGATGATTTTTCACGTAACATATACTTTGTGCTATTCATAGAGTTGGTCAATTCATGTCTGCTTTATGGATCTTATTTTCCTGCTGTTCTACGTATCCTTCAGCATATCAGGGATACTCTATTTCTTGGACTTCACTTCTCTTCATCCTTTACACATGAATTACATTCCTATTATGATGCTGATTGGTTTGGAGATCCTACAGACATACGTTCTATTACATGTTTCTATTTCTTTCTTTGTAGTTCTCTTATCTCTTGGCGAAACAAGAAGCAAACTATTACTTCTCGGTCAAGTTCTAAAGTTGAATATCGTGCTCTTGTTGATACTACTCAATGTATTTGGATTCATTGGTTACTTGAAGACTTGGGAGTTTCTCATTTCTATTCCACTGTGCTATGATGTACAATCAAAGTGCTATTCAAATTGCTCGTAATGATGTCTTTCGTGAGCATACTAAACATATTAAAAAATAATTGTCAGTTTTTCCCAACTAGTTGTTCGTGGTACTATTATACTTCACTCAATCTCTTCAATCAATCAAACTATTGCTATCCTCACCAAGGCTCACCATGATCTCTTATCCAAATTAAAATTAGTTTTTGTTCAATCATCTTGAGTTTGAGGGGATGTTAAATATCTAAATAAGTTAGATTAACATTCTGTAAAAATCGTAGTTATCTTAACTTGTGTGATTAGGATAATCACATTTATGTGATTTACATAATTATCAGTTGAATGATTGTCTTGATTAACAAGACTTTATCATATAATAACTTACTAAAATATCCCTTGTGATGTTATATATTGCCCTTTTGCACACTTTGTAGTACAAAAGTATATGAAGTCATTCTTCATTTCGGTTTCTTAAATTAGTATCAGAGTTGGCCTTAGATTTTTTTTAACCCATGCGTGCCTTTGATTCTCTAACCCATTTCAACAGTCTCTCTTTTGCCTCGAGTTCTCAATCAACCCGAGAATTCTGTTCCCTTCCAATGGGTTCTGTCGAACCCTTGGCACTCAACCAACTCAAATCATAGGTTTTCAACAATCCTAAATCATGTGTGAGAGGGGGGTGTTAAGTATAAATTTCAAACACTGGTCAGCCAAAAGATCCTAAAATAATTAAAAAGGCTCATTGCTACTCCACACATTATGAATTAATTTTGAAATGGAAACTCATATTCTTTAACAAGTAGAATGCTTCCAAAGAAAATTCATGGTATTTTTACACTTTAAAATATGAAAATTTTGATCATGAGCCATTGGTATAAAGTGTCATGAAGATAGTTCAAGCAGTCCTCTATTTATGCATTAGAGATATGAAATTAAAATCTCAATTTTACATTATCATTGAAATTTCCTACGATATGGATGTTTCTTGAAGTGCTGGAAGTGTTAAGAACAAAGAAAAGTATCAATTCAATTGATTTGAATCTTTTGCCTGTGCAGTATTGGAATCTAAAAGTATATAGTACCTTGGTCATCTTTCTAATCTATCGATATGGTGGTACCACTTATTAAGTTGTGAAAACCATTCACTTTTGAACATTGAGATAATCGTCAATTTTCCAAAAGAGAGTTATTTGCATGTATTCTAGCTAGAGTTTTAAGTGGATTCGGAGGTGTCATGCTTAATAAGTAGGGTATGATAAATTGAATATCTAGTTATAAAATTATAATTACCTAACTCTACTATTAACCAGATAATGTATTACAAGTGTACGGGGTCAAATAATATATAGCGGAAGTAGGGTTCGAACCCAAAATGATTGATTTAGCAAGTACTGATTATTTGAATCAAGCAATATTTGAAAATTTGATAATAGGTGAGAGAATTGAATAAAATATAATTAAAGACTTTAAATAATGTAAACAATGAATTAGGGTTAAGACTAGCCAATTTTCAATTTTGATTAATTCATTCAATTAATTGGTCCAATTATAATTCATAGAGATTCTATTCCCATAATTCAGCCCAACCCCGATAACTTCGGTGATTGAATTTTATCAAATTAATTAATTAGGGTTTGAGACCTTCTCATGCCTAGTTAAATAATTCGAATATTGTCTATGTAGAATTCGAATTTTTGGCCGAAAATATTAGGAGAATCAACTAGTTAATCCCACTACCTTGGTCTCATATTAGTTAGTATGATAATTTAACCCAGATCTATGGTGGAGGCTCAAAAAACCTTATCCTCTCGGCCAACCTAACCAAATCTAGAGTTGATTAGTATCTAGAAGTGTTAATTTATGTTAATTATTATGACTATTCCAATTGTTGATCAAATTAATCGTAACCTAATGGAATCAGCATCATCCAACCTTAACCCATGCTAATTAGAACATGAATGAAAGCATAAATACAAAAGAAAATATTGAATTAAATAACATAATAAAGATGCAAGAAGGGTTAACAAAGCTTCTCTAATGAAGAATCGAAAGTTCTCGATCCAAGGTTGCCAATCTTAAACCTGCTCTTCAACTCTTACCTTGAAAAACAAATAAAAACCTAGACTAGTTTGCAACCCCCAAGGGAAAAACTGAATTAGAACATGATTTTGAGGTCCCAAACACTCTTATTTATTGTTTCTAAGAGTTCCAAAGTGTAGGGCTCTAAATAATTTTTGAAATGCACTATTAAGAGCTCAAAACGGACACTTGGAACTCTAAAAATTGTATAAATCGCGTAACAGCTTGCCCCAACCGACCGAACCATAGTTTGCGATTGCTTTGCCTTGATTCACCTGTAGACTATGGGTATGCTTCTGTTACAGATTTAGTTTGTGGCTGTTTTGGCCTCGATCAGTCACGGTCTGCCAGTAGCCCTTCACAACTTCACACGGTTTTGCCATTTTGCCTCTAAAATCCATGTCCAACATTCGATTGATGCACCATTGTTCCTAGACATTTTTAGAACAAAAATACACATTAATATCTATAATATAAATCTAGAATAACACTTTAACACTGGTTAAAACTATAAATAATAGAAATACACATAAGAGCACACGTAGGACACTAATTCCGGGAAGAATTAGGAAAATAACCTAAGTACAACCCTAAATACATGCACACACAAATATAAGTTAAATAACATTAAATAGACACTAAAACACCACACTAAACATATATAAAAACATTGAAATAGAAATGCACAAAACTACACATATAAACTCTAAAAATGCCGAAACTAGTGCAATATCAGTACGAAAAAGAGTAGGAATAGCGCTAATTTCTTAAAATTATCCCATGCACTGGTGTGGGTGCAGACGCGCCCATAGGCTTGGTAACCGCGCCTACTCATTGTTTGGTTGGCACAAGTGTGCCCGCAAGGTTGACAAGGATGCCTTGGCTACATCAAAATGGATCAAAACGGGTTTTGTTAGTTTCGGACTTTCCGGACCTTATTTCGGTTTAAATTTTTGTACAACCCCATGAAACTGTATATGGTATTTTTAACAAAACTTAGAGTGTGTTGGGTTAGTTTAACATCAAAGAGATGATAAGTCGTCAACCAACCTTGTTTCAAGATCTAGAAGTTTGAAGATAAGGCTACCAACAAGAGTTTTTTTTTTTTCTTACTTTCTTATTCTTCTTGTTCTTTGCTATGAAGATGATTTTAAACACTTGCTTGATTATTTATATAGTTTTATTTCATCATGTTTACTAGAGTTTCATTTTGATCACAACATGTAGTTTGAATATTGAATCTTTCCTCTCTTTTTTTCCTTTTTTTTTTTTTTTTTGCTAATGGATAAGCGTTTGTTTATTCAATTTGATTCTAATACTTTCAATTTCTTGTTCACCAATTAAATTGATATGTTCTTATAGATAGAACATGAAAAAAGGGAATTTAAGGTTAGACGAGTTATGAATAACTTTTGTTTGATTTATTTGCATGGTTGAATAAATTAATTCATGTACAAGATAGACATATACCTATACACCTTAGGTAGCTAAGATTAGGTTTTGTTCTTAATGCTATAATTCCATTTACAATTCACATAGACATATCATACATAATGATTTGAAATGGATTATTAGAATTGTATGATTTCGTTAAGAAATTGTGAATATACGAGAACAGTAGGTTAATAAAACCCTAGTTTGTAATTGGAAGAGAGGAAAGATGAAATATTTGAATGGAGTATTGAGTGATAATTGAACCCTAGATTTTATTATTTAATTATTTCTTTCATTTATTTGCTTTTATGTTTTAGTTTTTAATTTTATTCTACACTTACTTCCAAATTAAATTATTTGGGTTGAGGTAGCTTGTCCTAATTTTAGTATGTAATAGGTTTAAGATAAAGTTCTGGTGCAAACGATCCCTAGTTATCACTGTGTTACTTGTACCAATACGTATATTTTCATGTTTAAATCATGCAATAATTAATGCCTGCCATATTTAAAAGCTTAGTAGATACCTGAAATGAAAAACTAAGGCTTAACTTTGTTAATTGAAGTATGGTACAAAGACTGATTTTTAAAGTGACAGATACAATGTCTTTTTTCCCAGTTCAAGGCTGTAAAATGTCTTTTGCTCTAAAATCTTTAGAGACATAAACCCAAGCACAACAATCAAAATGCTTCTTAACATCACAATTAAGGTAGACTGTCTTTGCCAGAGTCTTCTTGCCTATACCTGCCATACCGACAATTGAGACAACAGCTCTCCTTGATTCTCAACGAATCAGATGTGATTCGATTACTTTTACATTCTCAACCAGACCAACAATATCCTCACAAACATGATAAGATGATCTTCTTTTCTCTTGTAGCCTGCTAGTTGCAAAACCAGCTCCTTCTGTCCGTCCTACAAAGTAATAATTGGTCATAACTTGGGGGGTACAAAGTCATGACTACTTTTATTGTTGCCCTACGCAGCCAAACAAACGCATGAGTGCACTTATTTAACATACGTTAACTTTGATAATGACGTTAAATATTAGATTTAAATGGGATAAATCTGAGAGCTAAGGGTAGAATGTGTCCAAAAATAAGTATAAGATGTAAAGTGAGAATCATGTATATGTTAAAGGGTAAAAAGTGAAGTAAAGCCAGTTATTACTTTTTTTTCTCTTAAACACCAAGCCAGTTATTACTTTATTTGTTCAAAAATCAATGGAAAATTGGTTTTTATCTTGACTTCTCAACTGTCATTTTCTGGTATTTTGAGTTTTTTAATTATTTTTTCATGTTTTAAGGTTTCTTTTTGGGTTAATTTCGCATTCCTTCCTTCTCTTTTAGCATAGTTATAGGAACCATTCCTCAAGTATCAAAAGTTAAAATCCCTAATTTTAAACTTTAACATAACAAAACAAGCCCAACATGGTACCATCAACAAATTTTCCTTCTACAAGGTAGTTTAGTCTAGTGTATGAACGTTCATGGGGTCCAAATGAGGATTCTCTCCTAACTATGAACCAATCCCATGGCCCGACTCCTAGTTCTAGTTTAATTAATAACATGAATTTCAAAGATTCAACTAGAAAAGTTAGCATCTTGGCCTGAATATTAACCTTCTCAATCAAGTAGCGAGTATAAAACTAGTTTAGGATAACACTCAAAACTTGTATATTATGCTAAAATTCACCAAATTGGTTGAAGAAAAGGCCCTTTTGTCTCACCAAAATGTCAAATTATTTATTGCTACTCAATTTTCCATCAATTTTATGTTCCTCCACTTAGAATCAACAACACATCAGTAAAAGTTACACTTTTTTAAGCCAATCCCATAGAAATTTGGCTACTCATGCCTAAAGAATTTATTAACAAGTAAAAAATGAAAGCATATAACAACCAAAACTAGAGCAACAAGTAAACATCAAAAGTAAAGAACTACGTACTACTCATTCCAGCAAACTAAGTAATTCAACTTGGAAACGAAACATTTTGTGTCTAAAGAAAGCTAGATAAAAAAGGCAACAAATTAATATAAGAAAACTTAAATCTTTGTAATAAATTAAACTACAAATTAAAGAGTTAAAGCGCTGAAAATTTTAAAGAGTAACTAAATTACTTGGAGGCCAAATTAAAAGTATACTAGGATCTAACCACTATACTATCTACTATGTGATTTTGGTGTACTTAGTGGTCCTATTTATAAATTTCCCAGTTATGACAAAATTGGTCAATTTTTTCTCTCTAAAAATACATTTTCCGACTGGGGTATCAAATTTCATTTGTTAATTTCCAAACCGTTATTTCAAACTTGCCAAACAAAGGAATTTTGTCCCTTAGGATTGCAGTATGGAATTTCTCCCTTTATGTTTGATACCACGGTCTGAACCCCTTGAAGTTTTGGACTTTGTCTTGAAATCTGCTTCTTTTGGTAGCCTTGGCTCTTGACTTCTTGGTCCTTCAAGTTTGTGCCCATCTGCAAATTTGACCTATAATAACGACCAAAACTTATATATATATGTGTCTGTGTATGTGTGTGTGTGTATGCCTAGCATAAAAGTAATACTAAAAGTTTAATAAAGTTCTAATGCAGCTAGGATTAGGAATACTACTTAGCATCAAATTAAATAAAAATACATGAAGAAACACTATATAAATTGCAAAAACACTATCAAAACCCTATAATATTTAGAGGCAAAATAACTCTATTTACTAGAGTTATCACACCCGAAACCTAGCATTTCTAGTCCCCAAAAAACAAGAAACAAAAAGAACTAAAAATGATTCCACTAACAAGACAACCAAATTTCACACACAAGAAATGATGATTGGATTCACTTTGATTCAAATGGCATTCTTGATAACCCTAAGAAATTAGGGTTATTCCTACTCTTTTCCGTATGATTTTTACACTAGTTTTGGCGTTTTTAGGACTTATGTATTCATTTTTTGCACAGTTCTATTTCTATGTGTTAGTACATGTTTAGTGTGGTAGTTTAGTGTTTATTTCTTGTTCTTTGACTTATATTTATGTATGCATGTGTTTGGAGTTGTGTTGAGGTTATTTACCTAATTCTTCCAAGAATTAGCTTTCTTCATGCGTTCTTCTTTGTCTTTTGTGTATAGTTTTAGTCAGTGTTTATGTGTTATTTTATATAGTTATATTATAGATTTTAATATGTTTTCTTGTTCAACGGTCGTGTAGGAACAAGTGGTGCATCGAACGGACGTCAAACAGAGATTTTCGAAGCAAAATTGCAAAACTGCACGTGCTGGCAAGAGGCTATTAGCTCGCCTAAGGCTAGCTTGGACAGAATGGAGCTCACCTTGGGAAAGCTTAGCTCGCCTAGGGCGAGCCATAATGGATGGTTCACAAATTTTAAAGTTTTTATGGTTCTAGGTGTTTGTATTGGACTCGTTATAGTGCGTTCCAAACCTTATTTGGAGTCTTATACTTTGTGACTCTTAGGAACTATAAATTCGGATTTTGAGGACTTCAAAAACACATACTAATTCAGTCTCCCCCTTGGAGGCAACAAATTAGACTAGGATTCTCATAGTTTTTCCAAGAAAAATTGAAGAGGGGGCTCATGATTGACAACCTTGGAGCGAAAACTTGCGATAGAGAAGCATTCTTAAATATCCTTAGATCTTTCTTATGCACTTAAGATATATACTTTGTTTATTCTTTTATCATCTTTCATGTTTTGTGCTTCAATTTATAACTTTCCTAGATTAATGGTTAGAATAGTTTATTTACTTTCATTAATTTCTCTTGCGTTATTTCTTTCATCCATGTTCTAATCTGTAATAGGTTATGATTGGGTAATGCCAATTCCTTGTAGTCATGATTAATTTGATAAATTAAATGGTGAATTGACAAGTCGACAATTCTAATGAACTAGAATGACAATTAGGGGAATTGATCACTCTCTTAATTTATTGATTGGTAAAACGAGGCGAGAATAGAAGTTGAACCTCTATTTTAGACTAGTTAGTAATTGGGCTAGGTTTAATTTATGACCTTGACTAACTAAATTACCTAGATTGGTCACCTAGAATTCCATAAGATAAATGGTCGATAGTTAAGTCAATTGGTGAGAGGAATCCTCATTTACTCTAATTGAATTGAAAGATCTAATTGGTCGAGGGATCGGGATTAGATTATATAATGGGAATTGACCTCTAATGTGTTGAATTGAACCAATTAATTGAATAAATTAATCAAAGTCTGGAATTGGCTAGTCTAACCCTAATCTATCATTTTTATTAGTTGAGTCTTTAATTCTAATTTAGTTTACTCCTTTTCTCATTGTTGATTTCGTCAAATAGAATTCAACCCAAACAACTAATATTTGCTAAACCTATCCTTGTGGGTTCAACCCCTACTTCAACTATATACTATTTGAACCTATACACTTGCAGTATCTAGTTACTATAAGAGTTAGGTGTTTATAAATTTATAACTAGATATTTAATGTATCAAGTTTTTGGCACCATTGCCAGAGATTGAATTTTTGGCAATATTGGTATAATTCAACAAGAATACTACTTTGAAGTGTAATGTGTTATATTGTACTATTGTCTTTGTTTGTTCTCAATATTTGGGAAAAACTAAAAAGATTTTCTATTTTTGATGGATAGTTTAGGCTAACTACTATTCTGAACTCTGAGACTTATTCTTATTTTTTCCCTTTTTTCTGTTTTTCTGTTATTATTTGTTTTTGTTTTTGTTTTTGTTTTTGTGCCGGTTTTTATAAGAACGTGCGAGATATGAATTGGAATCAATCATTCCAAGGATATTATCATCCTTGTGATTATGTTGTGATTTTTCTTCAAGTAACTATGCTAATTGGGAATGTGCATACTAATACGAGGCCTATCCTTATGAGTATCAAACGGGATGGTCTGACCATCCAAATACATTTTTACCAAGAATACTCTTATTCTTTTCCTACATAATAAGAGCCTACACACGGACAAACACAAGGTGCTTAGATGACCTTGGTAGAGAAGTTTGGAGCTTATGTGCAGGAGTCAATAGAAAGGTTCAAGAATTAGGAGACATCCTTACAATGCAGTGAATCTCAGATTGATAGAATATCACAGACGTTGGTTGGTCAAACTCAAGTAGTTTCTATGAATCAGTTAATGGGTTACGGATGTGCTCAAACCGGGCTGCCTTAGCTATACTTATTGGGAAGCTATACCGACTCAAGAAGAATAGGTTAATACAAGTTCGAAAAGAAAGATGTTTGCCTATATGGAGCACCTTTTAATTATTCATATGCTTTAGTTTAAGAACCCGGTGGGGCAATAAAAGCTTGAAGTCACAGACTGGTCAGTTTTATGTGTTTTATGTTGTGAACTATTTTTTACTATGCTTGGATAATAAGTTCTTATATGATGAAAAATTAGTCTAATTTTGGTAATAATGGTGGTTATATGCTTACTTGATGAATTGTGGTTGTCATGAAATTCTCAATTGAACTTGAACTTGTTTTACTATTTGGTTAAGGAATTTCTAGTTTTGATACATTGTCTTTGCTAGTTGAGTAGTTTGATGAAAATATTATATGAATGCTTGTTATAGATTTGGATTACTCTTGGTTGTTTGAGTACTTTTTCAGACCGATTATTATTGCTAACCTAAGTTGGGGGGTATGAATTGGGCACATAAATGACCTTTGAAGTATTGTTTTAAACGACGTTACACCTATGTATATTTTGTTTTTGAATTGTTTGAACTCTATGAAGCCCCAATGATCCCTACTTAGTGCAGCCATGTTAATTGGTAAAGGAAAAACAATTCTCAAGCTCTTATACTTAATTAGACCTTGCATTTGTGTGATTCGATTAAAATTACTCATTGCATAGTAATGTTTGGAGTACATTCTTGATGAACTCCGTGATTAGTAGTGAAACTATGTTTAAATTGAATTTCTTTATTTAGTGGCATTCATATTCAGTTCTATGGATTTTATTCGTCATTGATTAGATCTTTTGGTTATCTAAGTATAAGTGGTTCACTAGGGTTTTTGTGTTTTGAAAAAAATAGAAAAACTTTTAAAAATTCAAAAATAAAAGAACAAGAAGTTTGTTTTAGTATCTTAGTAGTAGAGAGTTTCAGTCTTAAGGATCTGACTATTTAAAAGATTCCCTAGCTACTGGACGGCAGCCTTCAGGATTTCTATACATATGATCCTCTTTGTTTGAAGTATTGTAGAGGGTTAACCAAAAATATTTTATGTTTTCAGTGTTTTTGTGTTCATTAATATCTGTGACATGTTTCAATATTTGAAAATGTTTTAAGGAGACAAATTGTTAGAGTTTTTAGATTTAAAGTGTACATAAGTTTCTTTGATTTTTGAGCTATTTATGTTTTGAAAGTGTTAACACTATATATATATATATTCCCTGGAGTGAGGGTATTAAAGTGACATAATTTTCAATAAGTGTTAATCATGATTGCCTTCCGACATTTGTTTTGCTTGTGACATTTGTTGGAATTGTGTGTGATTTTTACACTTGTGAAGTATGAGTGAATTTTAGACCAAGGAATGATTTATCCAAGTTCTTTGGACTGTTTGAGCCAAAAATCGTACTTTAATGTCATTTTATCGTTAGTGTCCCCTTTTGAGCCTTATAAGCCATATATCTTTGTTTAACCATGTTATTTAGCCAACTTCTTTTATTTTATCCTGGTAATGGTCTTTCTATCCATCACCTTAGTAGTTAGTGTTAGTGGTGAGCAACATAATACTACATGCACAATGTTATGATGATTGGGAAGGATATAAGTTTGTTTTATTGGGGAAAAAAAGTCAAGTCTATGACTTAAAAATTTGTAATAATTCCCTATGATATGCAATGTTTTGTTGACAAATAACAAGAAAAAAATTTTGAAAAAGAAAAAAAAATAAAAGAAGGACAATTCCTTCTAAGTTGTGTTAAGTGTTGTGACTAAAGAAGGACAATTCCTTCTAAGTTGTAATAAAGAAGGTACATTTTTTTGCCTTCTAAAGTGGTAGTTGGTTAAATTCCATAGTTGTTAAGGGGATGATTTTGAGGATCACGGTTCGAAGTGATTCACTAACGTATCAAGGTGCTATGAGCTACTTTTACCGAAATATGTATCCTACACTTATTCCTCAACCTACATTACAAGCTTTAAAGATCTATTTGATCCTTGGTTTGAGTTTATTTGTATTAATGAGTGTTCTATATTGTGTGTGCTAATGTCTTCCAACATGCTTGTCACTTCCTAAACTTTTGTTCAATGGGGTTTTCATCGATTTTTGAGGGAGTGATATCTTCCTTCTGGGTGGAGATTAGCACTTTCATTCAAATGTGGAGTTGATTTTCAAAGTTCTTTTATATATATGTTTGGTTCATTTCTATAGTAGTACAGTTTTTCTTGTTAAGATTGTTGATGCATTGAAAAATGTTCACGTGTTTTGCATCTTTGTTTGTTTTTTTATTCCTTGGGACTAGTAAAAGCTTAAGTTGGGGGTGTTAATAGACCTAAGAAATTAGGGTTATTCCTATTCTTTTTCATATACTTTTTGCACTAGTTTCAACGTTTTTAGGACTTATGTGTTCCTTTTCATGCAGTTCTGTTTCTATGTGTTAGTATATGTTTAGTGTGGTGTTTTAGTGTTTATTTAATGTTATTTAACTTAAATTTATGTATGCATGTATTTAGAGTCGTGTTTAGGTTATTTACTTAAAATTCCTCTGGAAATTAGTATTCTTCGTGCATTCTTGTGTCTCTTTTGTTTATAGTTTTAGTCAGTGTTTATGCGTTATTTTAGAGTTATATTATAGATATTAATGTGTTTTTGTTCTAGGGTCGTGTAAGAACAAATGGGGCATCAATCGAATATCGAACGGAGATTTTAGAGGCAAAATGGCAAAACTGAGCATGCTGGCAAGGAAAGCTGGCCCCAAGCGTGCCCGACAGGCTATTAGCTTGACTGGGGCAAGCCTGGATAGAAAAGAGCTTGTAAAAGATGGTTCACAATTTTTTAAAGTTTTAGGGCTCCGAGCGTTCGTTTGGCCCCTTGAGAGTATGTTTCAAACCTTATTTAGAATTCTACACTTTGTGACACTTAGAAACTATAAATAAAGGTTTTTAGAACTTCAAAAACATGTTCTAATTTAGTGTCCCCCTTAGGGGCTACAAATTAGACTAAGGTTTTCATAGTGTTTTCAAGAAGAATTGAAGAAGAGACTATTTCTAAGATTGATAACCTTGGACCGAAAACTTGCGATTCTTCAATAGGAAAGTATTCTTAAACATCCTTAGATCTTTTTTATGCACTTTATATATACTTTGGTTGTTCATCGTCTTTCATGTTTTATGCTTCAATTTATAACTTTCCATGACTAATAGTTAGAATAGTTTATTTGCTTTCATTAATTTCTCGTGTTATTTCTTTCATCCATGTTCTAATTTGTAACAGGTTAAGATAGGGTAATGCCAATTCCTTGTAGTGATGATTAATTTGATAAATTAAATGGTGAATTGACAAGTGGACAATTCTAATGAACTAGAATGATAATTAGGGGAATTGATCACTCTCTTAATTAATTGATTGGTAAAACAAGGCGAGAACAGAAGTTGAACCTCCATTTTTTACCTAATTAGTAATTGGGTTAGGTTTAATTTATGATCTTAACAGACTAAATTACCTAGTTGGTCGCCTAGAATTCCATAGGGTAAATGGTCAATTTGGTTAAGTCCTAATCTAGGTGGCAGGAGGAATCCTCATTTAGACTAATTGAATTGAATGATCTAATTGGTCGAGGAATCGGGATTTGATTAATAATGAGAATTGACCACTAATGTGTTTAATTGAACTAATTAATTGAATAAATTAATCAAAGTCATGAATTGGCTATTCTAACCCTAATCCATCGTTTTCACTAGTTGAGTCTTTAATTCAAGTTCAGTTAACTCCCTAACTTATTGTCAATTTCTTCAAATAGTTTTCAATCCAAACAACTGGTACTTTATAAACCAATCCTTGTTGGTTCGACCCCTACTTCCATTATATACTATTTGACCCCACACACATCCGTTATCTAGTTAATAGTAAAGTTGGGTATTTATGAATGTTATAGCTAGATATTTAACATATCAAATTTTATGAAAAAACTATCAATGGCATATGATTTTGAGGTATCCAATTGGTCACTTAATTGATTCATTTTCTCAAAATATAGTTCAACTGTCAATGAGAGTTTCAAATGAAAGACCAAGTATTGTCCTTGATCCAAATGGATTTTCACAAATGAGCTTAGTGTATGAAAAAACATGTTTTAATATACTCAAAAGATTCATAAGTCTACAAGCATTCCTGAATAACCCACTTGGAAATGAAAGTATCATTAGGCCTCTATCTAAATGTAAATGTAACACATGAAATCAATAATCTATTTATCAGCATTTAATTTGATATTAATTATGTATAGTATACAATATCTCATCTCGAACTTGTTGGTATACTAACACCTAAAAGGCTCATTTTGAAAACATTGCTTCTACTTGTCATAACTTCTATTCCCTAATGGCCGTCTCGAAGGCACGCATTTGTGATACCAATTCCTCTACAAGGCTTATTTTGCTCTAGTGGCCATTTCGAAGGCATGATATTGGTAATGCCAATTACTCTACTAGACTTATTTCTATGAGCAAAATATGTTTCTGATAGACTGTTGATAAAATGCAACCTAAACTAAGGAAGGGGAATGAAAAGTCAAACCCAAAAATCAAATTTAGAATTAAACTTTCATAAAATAGATCTAATACTTCAAAAAATGCAAAAATTTTACCTAACAATTTCCAACCATTTAACTTTTTTCAAAGGAATAACTCAATAACAAATAGTACATTTAAATATCGAGCAAAAGATGTTTCAAGCATTTCAAAATAAATTAGTACTTCTTTTTAAAATTGGAAATAATTCAAAATTAGTACTCCTCTTTTGGAATTAATTGAAATTTGAAACAACTATCCACAACAAGAACTTAAGCAATTTAACCATGAAAAAGAATTGACCAAACTAATAAAAAAAGTTATATGCTATATTAGGTCTAAAATCATCATAAGATGATTTCTGTCCAACAACCATAACTTTTATTCACAAAATTAAAAAGACTTTACATAGAACAAAACAATACATATAGATAAACACATCAAAATATTTTTCATATTATTCAATGATAAGTACCACTCATCCTTCCACTCACCCATATAACAAAAACTTAAGAAAATCATCTAAAACTAGATATATAAAAGCAAGTTAAACAACTAAAACACATCTAAAGTGAAGTCTTGCCAAACAGGCCCAAAGACTCGCTGAAAAGCCAAACACAAACACACATTTACAAGAGGTCCCCTTGCCAAACCAGTTTAAAGGTTTTCTCAACATACAAAAGAAAAATCAAACTAACAGTAAGTAACCAAGGAACAATTAACCAAAGTTAAGTAATCATCATATAAGCATCAATAAGAGTATTAGCTACTTGTCCATAACAAAAGTAACATACTTGGCTTGAGCCAAATTATCCTCAACTAATTATTGTAAGCAAATGGCATAAAATAGTAATCCAGACAAACTAAAGAAACTAAAAATCTAGAAACTGAGAAATGTAAGAGAATTTCTATTCAATCTGTGATATGAAAAATGGGGTAAATGGTAATAAGAAAGTAGGTAATAAGATAAAGTAGGATATTCTCAAGGGTGGCAAGCATCAATCATCATCATAACCTTCTTCCTCAGAGTTCCGTCCTCACTTTAGATTCATCTTTCAATGCTTCATTATTTCCACCAACTAGACTCTCTTCAAAGTTCCCCTCCAAACAAGCTCTTTCACCACCAACTTGGCTTTGTTAGCCTTCTTGTATTGATTCATCTTGTGGTTGGAAGGAAGGTGGTCCCGGTGGAGGTCCATACTGCTAAAGTAGAGGTAGGCATGGATGAATTCAATTGTTGGGGGTTCTTGTTTGGAGGACTTGACCAATAAAGGTAAGGTTGTTGTGAATGACTATTTTGCTATAAGTCTAATATCCATGCATCTCATTCTTCTCCTCACCAGTTTGTGGAGGATTGAAGACATGTCAAAATGACATGTTGATGTAGGGAGCTTATGGAGGTGGTGTATTTGGTTATCGACTTCTCTATAGTGCCTCTTGAACTCCTAAACCATTTTATGCACGAATTCCCGTCAATGAACACTTTTTGATATGTCATGGGCTCACTGAGAACAATCTCTCCACTTGGAAGACAAATTACATCAAGACAAAGTTTAGATACTAAACTTGGCAAAATGAAATCTGGTCGTCCTAATTGCTCATTTTTTCAAGAAATCCAATGGATACAGGTTTATACAAGTAGGAGCCTCATAGGCTAAAATTTGCAGACATAAATAATAAAAAGGTATCACTGGTTTTTTCACACTATTTTAAAAATATCACCCTTTATTGATCATGGCCACAAGTAGAAAATTATAAAAAAGGGAAGCTTTCATCTATCAATCTCACTAAGAAGCAGACTTCTATAAAATTCAAAGAACAATAGCTCTCGAAGACCTTCTAATCACAAAATCACACACACACACACACACACACAAAAAGATACAGAAGCATAATAAAGGGAAGATCATGAATTAAAGTTTTATCTCATGTCTTTGTGGTTCAATTCTTTAGATTCTTCTGTTGTTGGGGTTTTGCTTAAGCTTTTACCTTCTCTCATTTGCTAGTCATTATGGAAAGCCAGAAATTCTTGGATCTTTGAAGGAATCAAAATCTCTCATCATCAAGTTATTGCTGATATCTTCACCCAAGTAAGATTGAACTTCAAAGCTTTTCCTATTTCTGATTCTTCAAGTGCCAGGAGTTTCTTTTCTACTGAACTGTTGGATAATTTAATTCTAAAAAACAAGGCTAAGACGATTGCAACTAGATGGTCTCCCCCTCATCAAGGTATGATAAAGTTGAACGTTGATGGTGCTTCTAAAGGTAATCCTTGCCTTTCTGCTGGAGGAGGTATTATTAGGGATAATTTTAGCAACATTATTATTGCCTTTTCAAATTTCTATGGAGATGGAACTAACAAGCAGGTTGAAGGTATGACACTACTTGATGGCATTCCACTTTGTATGAAGTACAACTTCAGAGCTATTCCAGTGGAGATAGATTCCCAAGTCTTTGCTCAGATCATGAATGGTAATATTTTTTGTCCTTCGAAGATTGATGGACTTGTTCAACAAATCAAAATCTTAATATAAGGCTTATCAATTTCTGGCTTTCAACACATCTTCAGAGACTATTCAAGTGGCTGATTTTCTTGCAAATCAAGGCATCATGGACAGACATTATGTTATGTATGAGAATTCCTGTCTAGCTAAGGTTAGGGAACTTGTAACTTTAGAAAATATGGGCTGTCCATATATTCGTTTGGTTAGGAATTGAGTTTAACATTACTAAATTTTGGGAGTAGCAGCCCTCCACCAAGGTTCCGGCGGTTAGCTAACCAAAAAAAAAGTATAATAAAGGGAAGATAAATAGGCATTCAAAACCTACTAATTCATACTGATAAGTTATTCCCTCAAAACTTATAAAATTTGAACACAATATACTTCAAACTAACACTCATCTTAATAAATTAAAGAAAACCAAAAAATAAAAATCTTATCAGGCATTCTTTTCTGTCAATTCTCGATTCACTACAGTACTTCTTTAGCTTTTGGAATATCCCAAATACCCAATATAGGCAACATTAGTGTTGCATTTTATTATGGAAGCAAATTAAATATGCAAATTCAAACACTCCACTTTAACTAATGGTCACATGGAAAATAGCCATTAGCACCATAACCACACTTTTTACCTAGCATCTTTTAATTTTCCTCCTTTTAAATCTCAACTAAACACATTTCACTTGATGTACTATAACAACTACAATGGAAATTATCAATCAAGTACAAAGAGAAAACTACAAGTTATGGTGTTACACTATCCATAAATAATGCTCAATTAAAATCTCTTGCACTTAACAAGTTAGATGATAAAAATATAAGCAATTAAGAACAAAATGAATAGAATGAATAAAGAGAAAGAGATTAAACAAACAAAACTTCCAAGCTAGCTAGCATAGAGTAGTAATCCACTAAGATACTCCTTCAAATTTGGTGAGTCAATAATCTCAAATGTACATAAAGTAGGATCACCCTTGCTCATACTACTTCTCTTTAGTTGAGCTAATGATTTTACACTCAACCATACTTTTGTACAAGATTATGACTACACTCAATGTGTTTTTGAATAGCCCTCTTAAGTACATACTAATACAATATCACTAAAGAGCTAATTTGCACTTTCTTCTTGTGTATTCAATGTGTAAGATACTTTTACAAAATACAGATGGGTTGGAATTTATAGATGCAATAAATCATCTCCCAACAACTTCCTAATGGCTAGATAATAAATGCTGAAAAACTAGCCGTTATAGGTTATAGACGTCCGAGATCTTTATAAAGCATCCGAACAAGTGTATGATTTGTGATATCATGGAGTTGAAAATGCCATTCGGACGGCAGAGATTGCGTCTGTTCCTTCCTTCGAAATAGTTATGCTGATGAATCTAGTCATCAGACAGTGTAGTATGTCCAAAAGGTTTAGTGCTTGACCAGGGTTGCTCTTCCTTCAGACAGTTAGGCACGTTCGATAAGATTTTCTTCAGACAGTTAGGCGCATCCGTTGAAGGTGCCCCAAAATCTTGCTCTCTTCCTGACCTTTCGGACCGTGCATTGCGTCTGAGATAAGAGAGTAAATTTGTTCGAATAGTTAGGTGTGTCCGTGTAGGTGCCTCAAAATCTTTCCCTCTGCCTGACCGTTCGGACGGTGCTTTGCATTCGAGTTAAATTCCTTCAGACGAGCTTGTGTGTCTGAGTAACTTGGTGTTGTTCGGACGATATACATCATCCAAAAATTCTATCATGAACAAATGAAATAGAATTCCTACAGAGCTTAAGTTTAGATTGTTAGATTGTATTTGTCATCATCAAAACCAAGATTGTAGGTCGTCAATAACCCCTTTTTTGATGATGACAAATCATAGAGCAAATCTTCTCAATCATAGCTCAGATAATTAATCCCACAAGCATAATTCATCAACCATGATCACACAATTCATATGTACACTCTAATGACTATATTTCTCCCCCTTTTCGTATCATCTAAACAAAATACGCTTCCCCTAAGGGGACGCTCCCCCTTACGCAAACCACAAGATGGAATAAAGGTAAAAAATTCTCGAATAAAAAAAAGTCAATAAGAATACATCCAAGTTCAACAAATGTATTTTAAACATATGAATCCAAGGATAAACAAAAAGTAAGGGATAAACACATGAAGCCAAGGAGAAACTAGGGGGTAGAATCTAAATCATTTTTCCTCTTGGAGCGTTCCTCAAGTTTACACTTTTTGGCCGGTAAATCATCATCCGTAGCCTCATTGTCTTGTTCACTCAGGTCTTGAGGATCACGACGTTGCATGATGTAATTGAATGTATCATCAACGTCTTCGTCATCATCAGGATCAATGCTAGGAACAAGGGATTTTTCAGGATTAGTTGCACCAACTGGATCCTCAAGGGCTCCGGGTTCAGGATTAGAATGATCAACATCGTCAATGTCATTATCGTTGCTGTCGAAAGAGGACTCGAGAATGTATTGCTACTGAATATTGGCAAGTTGAACTTGATATTAGACAGACATTCCAAGACTTAACGCTTCTAGAAGAATGGTTTGTTTGATCTCTAGTCTTTTAACTTCCAAAGTGTGTGCTGCGTTGAAACGAACTCATTTGATTGCTAAGATTTGTGACAAGTGTGCACATGTGGGAAAGGAAGGGTTTCAAAGAGTGAATGTGTGGGGAATGGGAAAGTGGAGGTGTGGAAGAGGAGGGTTGAGGAGGAGGAGAGTGAGGTAGTGCATGTCCTGAACTTGAAGGACGTGCTTTGGACTTCTCAAGCTCATAATTAGCCTTTGTGAACCATTGGTCATTACAAAAATGCAAACTCTTTCGTTCAATGTAAGCTTTATTAAAATAAGGGTGTATTTTTTTTGCCAGAAAAAGGAATGTCAAAGTGATTGAAAACTTTATTTAAGAATTTTCCAAAAGGGATGTTCCTACGAGTGTCAGTCAGAAATAATTCTTATAAGGAACAAAATAGACATCCAAAATCAAG
Organism: Cinchona pubescens; assembly: GCA_025175665.1. NCBI lineage: Eukaryota > Viridiplantae > Streptophyta > Magnoliopsida > Gentianales > Rubiaceae > Cinchona > Cinchona pubescens. The sequence continues at coordinate 1,007,178 of JANKKI010000152.1, forward strand.
TTTGATTCCCTTAAAAACACAGTAGAATAAATACAGTTGCATTTTTCCTAGCTCAGTGCGATGTCCATCAATAGGCAATAATAAATTAGTAACCAAGGGACAGTACAAGATATTGAGCTCAGGACTAAAATTGGCATGAAAAATTTGTTTAACCTTCTCGATATCAAAACAAGTATCTATAGCAGGTCATTTGTCTAATGAGAAGAAATATGAAATTTCATCAATAGAAAGAACTTCACACTCAAAAATCGTATTAATGACATTGGAAGAAATTTCAATGTTGATGTGATTCACACGAGAAACTAAGGTTCGAACAGTTGAACCTTTGCAAAAATTAGCAGTGAATTGTAATACCGTATCATGATAAACGGGTAAATTAACGTGAATTAAATTCTCCCATTTTTGTTTTTCAAAGCAATCCTTGATAAGAGGTAAGTTTAATTCGTCAAATAGTGCTTTGAGAAACAGGATGTTGCACTATTACGGATTTGCTAAGCAAAGAAGTGCAACTGTTTGATGCCATGGCATCAATGAATTTAGGCAAAGTGGGATTGGAGGTGGGTTGAGGACGTGTTGATGTTTGACCTTGCACCGAAGCCTTTTTCTTGGATTTCTTCCCTCTGGTGGCTGTTGAAGATCCTCCACGTGAATGAACCATCTTGATTTGAAGAAGAAGTTGGAGAATGAAAATAATGAAAGTAAAGGTTTTTAAGAAAATTGAAGAAATGAGGATGTCAATATACTGAAAAGGAGTTGAAATGAGATAGGTGAAGAGTTGGAAAGAAGAATTCCTTGAAGAATTTCAAAAGAAAAAGGACGCATTGAGGGAATTTGAAGGTTTTCTCCTAAATCGCCAGAGCTAGGGTCCGGTGGGGTTGGAGTTTTCGATAAGGGGAACCTGAAAGGTTTTAAACGAGTAGAACAGTCATTCGAAAGTCCAAACGATTGATATACGTCCGATCGTGAATCCAATCACAGATGAACGGATGGCCAAAACGCTAAGCTATGCATCCAAAAGGATGTCGGACGGTGGTAATCGTCTGTATGATTTTCCAGAGAGTTTGGTGAATAAGAGGAGATGTTCAAACAAATGGAAACGTCTTAGGCAAGAATAAAGTAGGAAAAATAAGGAGTTCGGATGGTCATTTTTGTCCGAGAGAACAGAGAACGTAGGATGCATATTTGCGTCCGAAATTCTAACTCATACAATTTTGAAATCAATAATCCCAAGCAAGTTCTGAGAAATTTAAAACGATCCAAAGGCTAAGGTTTAGTAAAAATATCAGCCAATTGATATTTTGTACACACAAAATCAACACAAATTTCCTTTTTCCATACAAGATCTCTTATAAAGTGATGCTAGACATCAATGTGTTTGGTTGTGGAATGTGAGACATGATTTTAGTGAGATTGATTGCGCTAGTATTATCGCATCTTATAGGCACACAATAAAAAATAACACCAAAATCTTTTAAGGTATATTTCATGCAAAGAAGTTGAGCACAACAATTTCCGGTAACAATATATTCGGCTTTTGCAGTAGATAGAGAAATAGAATTTTGCTTCTTACTAAACCAGGACACCAAACAATCATCCAAAAAGTGACACATACCACTAGATCTATGAGTACTTTTCCTATCAATTTTACAACCAGCAAAGTCGGAATCCGAAGAACTAATTAAACCAAAACTATTGGATTTAGGATACCAAAGACCAAAATTCAACGTCTCTTTCAAGTATCTAAAAATTCTTTTTACAACAATCAAATGTGATTCCTTAGGACAAGATTGAAATCTAGCACAAAGACAAACAGAAAACATAATATCCAATCTACTAGCTTTTAAATAAAGTACGCTTCCGATCATACCTCTATAGTGTTTTTCATCAACACTATTACCTTTTCATCTTCATCAAGCTTGGTTGAGATACACATTGGCATTCCAACTTGTTTGCAATCCTCCATTCCAAAGCACTTGAGTAGCTCCTTTGTGTACTTGATTTGCGTGATGAAGGTTCCTTCTTTTGTTTGGTAAACTTGAAGTCCAAGGAAGAATCGTAATTCTCCTATCATACTCATTTCAAATTCCTTTTGCATCAAATAAGAAAATTCCGTGCACAAACTTTCAGTGTGTCTTAGTTGCTCCAAAAATAATATCAACAACACAAATTCGAACAACCAACAAATCATTAAGACTAGTTTTGGTAAAAAGAGTAGTATCAACAACACCCCTTTTAAAACCATTTTCAATTAAAAAAAAAAAAACCACTTAATCTTTCATATTAGGCTCTAGGGGCTTGTTTTAACCCATACAAATCCTTTAAAATTTTGAAAACATGATTTGGAAAATCTTTATTTTCAAAACCATGGGGTTGGTCAACAAAAACTTCTTGATCAATGAAACCATTTAAAAATGCACTTTTAACGTCCATTTGAAATAATTTGAAATTTTTAAAGCATGCATATGCAAGAAACATACGAATAGATTATAAACAAGCAACGGGTGCAAAGGATTCATCAAAATCAATTCCTTCTTGTTGAGCATATCCCTTTGCTACAAGTCTAGCTTTATTCTAATTATCTCGCCTTTATCATTTAATTTGTTTCTAAAAACCCATTTTGTTCCTATCATGGGATGAAATTGAGGATCTTTAAACTAAAGTCCACACAATATTTTCTCGAATTGACTAATTTCTTCTTACATAGCAAGAACCCAAGCTTCGTCCTTCAAAGCAGCATTCACATGTTTAGGTTCAATGTGAGAAAGTAAGGCACAGAGAACGAGTTTTTACCCCATCAGATGAATCACCTATGATTAATTTTTGAGGGTCACTTGAGACAAATCTCCTTGCTTTTGCAAGGTCTCTTGGAGAATCTTCGTTCTTTTCTCCTTCTTCATCCAAGTGATGAGTATCGTCTTCATTGCCTTGGTCTCTTGATATTTTTCATGCACAGTGACTTTTTCAAGTTCCTTTTGTACACCTACATCTTCATCTTCACAAACATTCTTGGAAATAACATCATTAGCCTCATCAAACGTAACATGCACAACTTCTTCAATTAAAACAGTTCTTCTATTATATACTCGATATACTTTCTTGTCACTAGAATTCCTAAGAAAATACCTTCATCCGATTTCTGCATCTGTATGTCAAATTTTCCAAGATTTTATTTGATTTTTAAAATAGAGCATTTACAACCAAAAACTTTGAAATAGTTCACAACAGGTTTTTTGGCAAAACAAGAGTTCGTAAGATGTTTTGTTTAAAATAGGCCATAAAAGAACTCGATTCATAACATAACAAGCCGTGTTAACGGCTTCGGTCCAAAAATATTTTGGTAGGTCACACTCACTAATCATGATTCTAGCACCCTTTTGACGTGTTCTATTTTTTCTTTCGACAACACCATTTTGTTGAGGCACTCTAACAATCGAAAATTTACGCGAAATACCGTTGTGATCACAAAATTCGAGAAAACCTCCAAATTTAAACTCGGCTCCTTTCTCACTTCACAAGAGAATAATTTTCAAATTTAGCAAATTTTGTATTGTAGAAAACAATTTTACAAATTTTTCAATGGCTTCATTTTTGTGAACAAAAAATAGTACCCAAGTATACCTAGAATAGCCATCAACAATTACAAAAGCATGCACATTTACCACCATCGAGACTAGCATGTTGAGTTGGACCAAACAAGTCCATGCATAATAATTCCAAAGGTTTAGAAGTAGATACAGAGTTTTTTGGTTCGAATGAAACTTTAACTTGTTTACCGAATTGACATGCATCACAAATTTTATTTTTCAAAAACTTTAATTTGGGCAAACCTCTTACCAATTCTTTCTTAGCAAGATTTTCAATTAAAACAATGTTGAAATGACAAAGCCTTCTATGCCAAAGCTAAGGATCATCTATAGAAGTGGTTAAACATTTTACATTGCTATTACCAAAGTTATCAAGATAAATAACATAAGCATCATTAAACCTAAAACCTTTAAATAAAATAGCAAAATTTCTATCAAGAATTAGAAATTCATGCTTGGTAAAGAATACATAAAGATTTTTATCACATAATTGGCTCACACTTAAGAGATTGTAATTCAAACTGTCAATTAGAAGCACATTTTTAATTAAAGTCTCACCATTTTTACTAACGGACATCACCAATGCCAATTGATTTTGCTTTCATGTTATCTCCAAATATCACCTTTCCACTATTTTTGGACATGAGTTTGGTGAAGAGAGATACATCACCGGTCATATGTCTTGAGCACCCACTATCTATGAACCATTTGGCATTTTTTGTAATAATCATTACCTACACAAGAAATTAAGTGATAACTTTTGGTACCCACATTTTCTTGGGTCCATAAAGTTTGTAAAATGACTATAAATCCATATGGTATTCATTCCAAGTTTTTCATTTCTCGACATACCAATGATTTTTCACATGTCTATATTGTTGGCAATAGTTGCAAATAATATTATTATTTCCATATAAAGAAGATTTTGATTTTACAAAACATAAGTCATCCATTCTAAAAGTGACAAAGTTCTTGTTGATCAACCTATATCTATTCTTTTTCATATCACCAATATTTTCCCTTTTTTCTATGCAAGAGAACATTCAAATCATCCAATCTTTTCTTCAAGGAGGCTTCTGATGTTCTTCCTTGATCCTTGTTTTCCTATGCATTCTTTTCTTCAACTCAGTGTTTTCTTATGACAACCTATTGTTTTCATTCACAATTTTAGAGTTAGCATTCAATAAAGTATTTATTTTTTTGACTAACTCCTAATTTCTAACATATGATTCCTTTAAACTATCATGCAATTTTAAAATGAAGGCTTCAAGATCATTATCATCATTTTCATCATTAGAATCATAAATGGATGTTACCTCATCATCACCAATGGCCATAAAGGCCATTTGTGCCAATTCCATCTCTTCTTCAACTTCTCCTTCGGAGTTGTAATCATCCCAAGTGATTTGAAAATTGTTGAAGCGAGGCTTCCTTCCTTCCTTCCTCTTCTTGGAGGGAGACTCATTTGCAAAGTGTCGGAGTTGACCACATTCAAAGCATTTTTCATTTTGCTTCTCAATTTCTAGCATGGTCTTCCATTTGAAATTATTTGAGTTGATTGCTCTTCTTTTTCTCATTCTCCATAAGTTTGTTAACGTAGTGTTTGAGGAATCCATTGGTGATGAGTGCAAGATCACCTTCATCAAGATCTTCATCGTCTAAATTGATCTTCTTCTTGAGAAGTCTTCAAGGCTATGCTTCTCTTCGGTCTTGCTTCTTCATCGTCCACCACTTTAGCTTTGAACTTCAATTCATATGAAGTGAGAGAGTTTATCAATGACTCAATGGGTATGGAATTTAAGTTCTTTGCTTCCTCTATGACAATAGTTTTTGCCTCCCATTCTTTGGAGAGAGCATTCAAGATTTTTCTATTCTTCTCACCCAATGAATATTCCTTTCCTGAGGCTTGAAGATCCTTAATGATATCATTGAATTTACAATATATTTTATCAATATTTTCATGTGCTTCCATCTTGAAGGACTCATACTTGGCAACAGGTAAGGATTGCTTTCGTTCTCTAACGCCATCGCTCCCTTTATGAATTTCTTTCAATTTGTCCCAAATTTTTTTAGTTGAAACACATCCTTTGATATAGGACACGAGTTGACACGTTAGCATCCAAGGCATTGTATAGCACATTCATGGCTTTAGCATTTAAGGTCAAATTTGCTTTATCTTGTTGAGTGAGCTCATCCCTTATTTTTTCTCTTCTTCTATTTGTATGATCATCAACAACGGTGGCTTCGAAAGGACCTTCATTAACCGCATACCACAAGTCAATATCAATAGATTGTAAAAAGAATTTCATTCTATCTTTCCAACTGATACAGTTTACCCTATTAAACATAGGGGGTCTACTGATAGATTGACCTTCAAAGAATAAAGCATTATTGGTTGCCACAAAGGATCTTTACTCAAATGCAATTTAAGCAAAATATACAGACCAATGCTCTGATATCAATTGCAGGTACCAAAGCAAACTAAGAAGGGGGTTAATTAGGTTCCTAAAAAGTTAATTTGCAAATAATGCACAATTAAAATCTCTTGCACTTAACAAATGAGATGGTAAAAAAACAAGCAATTAAGTACAAAATGAATAGAATGAATAAAAGAGAGAGAGATTAAACAAACAACACTTCCAAACTAGCTAGCTTGGAGTAGTAATCCACTAAGATGCTTCTTCAAATTTGGTGAGTCAATAATCTCAAATGTACACAAAGTAGGATCATCCTTGCTCATACTACTTCTCTTTAGTTGAGCCAAGAATTTTACAGTCAACCTTACTTTTGTACAAGATTATCACTACACTCAATGTTTTTGAATAGCACTCTTAAGTACAAACTAATACAGTATCACTAAAGAGCTAATTTGCACTCAAATTGCCTTTCTTCTTACTTATATTCAATGAGTAAGATACTTTTACAAAATACAGATGGGTTGGCATTTATAGATGCTACAAATTAGCACCCAACCACTTCATAACGACTTCATAATAAATGCTAAAAAAACTAGCCGTTATAGGTTCCGGATGTCTGAGATCTTTATTAAGCGCCCGAACAAGAGTCCGATCTGTGATATCATGAAGTTGAAATGCCATTCGGGCGGTCGATACAAATTGCATTCAGATTCGTCCGAAACAGGTATGTTAATAAGTCCAGTTATCGAATAGTGTAGTGTGTCCGATAGGTTTAGTGTTTGACTAGGGTTGCTCTTCCTTCAGACAGTTAGGCACGTCCAATAAGATTTTCTTCAGACAGTTAGGCACGTCCGTTGTTGGTGCCTCAAAATCTTGCTCTCTGCCCAACCTTCCGGATGGTGCATTGCGTCCCAGATAAATTCATTCAGACAGTTAGGCGCATCTGGTGTAGGTGCATCAAATTCTTGCCCTCTACCTGACCTTTCGAATGGTGCGTTCCATCTGAGGTAATTTTGTTCAAATGAGCTTGTGCGTCCGAATAACTTAGTGCTGTTCGGACAATGCACATCGTCCGAAAACCTTGTCATGAACAAATGAAATAGAGTTCATGGACATCTTAAGTTTTAATTGTTAGATTGCACTTGTAATCATCAAAACCAAGATTGTAGGTCATCAGTAATAACTAGATTTCACTGAAAAAGAACTTGCAGACTGAGTGAAATACCATACTATTTTGTCCGGACAATTGGTAAGAGGTAAAGGTCATTGCAAAATAACTAAGGCACCGTCTCTGTTACAAATTTTATTAAACACATTAATATTCCAAGAAGATTTATCAGAATTTAACAATTCAGAGAGAAACAAAAGAGTACAACCAGCAGGCTTGACAGTTTGAGGTTTAAAAGTATGTGGTGTTGGCAACCAAGAATCCTCCCAGATTTTAATGTTAACTCCCACAAACAACAACAAACCTAGTACCAGCATAAAACCAAATCTTTAGAGGAGAAAATACTCTTCTAAATATAAGATGAAAAAGATGAAGCAGAGAAGCAAAAAATAGAAGAATTTGGGAAATACTTAGATTTCAAATCTTTGCTAACAAGAAGATTTGGCATAGTAAATATTCTCTAAATTTGTTTGCCAAGCAAAGTAGAATTAAAAAAATTAAAATATGTGAAACCTAAACCACCCAATCTCTTCACCAGAGTAAATCTTTTATTCTAACCCAACCAATAAATTTTTGAACCCGAAGAGACACTACACTCTTACCAAAACATAGCAATCAGACTAGATAACTCCTTACACAGACCTAAAGGAAGCCTAAAACAAGACATAACATACACAAGAGGGGAACTTAAGACACAATTAATAAGAACCTCCCTACAATCTGGAGACAAAAACCTCTCCTTCCAACCAAATTTTTTTTTAACAATTCTATTGTTAACAAAAGAGAAAATCTGTTTCATAGTTCCACCTATGGACATAGGTACCCTCAAATATCTAGTGGTACCTTTATCCAAAACAAACCCCTCCCCAAAGGTTGATAGATTTTCACTCTTAAGTGTTGAGAGTATTTTTGTTAAAACAAATTGTAGACTTATCCAAATTAACTACCTAACCAGAACAAGCTTCATAATTTTGAAGAATTCAAAAAATATTTTTACTTTGCTTAACAGTAGCTTTACGAAACAAGAGGGTATCATTGGCAGACAACAAACAAGAAGTCTCTAGGACAACATCTAGAAATTTTAAGACTAGTCATATCCTTTCTAATAACAGCTTGGGATAAAAGACTACTAAGACCATTAGAACAAAGAAGAAAAAGATAAGGATATAAAGGATCCTCTTGTCTAATGCCTCTAGAAGGTCTCACAAAACGTGAAATATTTCCATTAACTTTAGAAGCATAGGTAACAAAATAACATATTCCATAATCCAAGAAATCCATTTCTCAGAAAAAAAAAAAACCCATTTTCTCCAAAACTTCAGACAAAAAATCCCATTCTACCCAATCATAAGCTTTAAACATGTCCAATTTGATAGCCATGAATCTAGTTTATCCTTTATGTTTATCATTTAAATAATGCATATACTCAAGCGCTATCATGACATTATCCAGAATTTGCCTTCTGGAAATGATGTAGATTTGGGATTTATGAAAGCAATGAGGCAAAATGGGTTTCAATTGTTAACAACAATCTTGGAAATAATTTTGTACATAGTGTTACAAAACTGATTATAGGTCTATAATTAGATATTAAAGTCAGATTATGAATTTTAGGGATAAGAAAGAGAACATTAGATTTAACAACAGTTAAAAGTTGGCTAGAATGGAGAAAAAAAACTAGAAAACAGCTTCAGTAACACATGACCAATAATATCCAAAACTTTTGAAAAAAGTAGAGTGTCATACAATCAAAACTAGATGATTTTTGAAGAGACAAAGAAAAAACAGTAAATCTAGCTTCATCAAAAAAATTAGTTTAGTTAATTGCATATTAATATCAGGAGTAATAGTTCGCGAAATATCATGTAAAACATCAGCATATGTAGGAGTATTAGAAGCAGAATAAAAATCAGACATCTCCTAAATAACAGCAGGCAGATCAACACATTTAGATACATCTAATTTTTCTAAATTCACCAAAACATTATTTCTCTTCCTTTGATCAGTAGAGCATGGAAATACCTTGTGTATTTATCTCCTTCTTTTAACCACTGCATCATTGACTTCTACCTCTATAATAGAAAACCTCATCATCACGATAAACACTCTTTCTTAAACCTCTTAAATTAGCCACTAAAAACCCATGAGTTTGTTTCAAATTTTGAACTTTGTATTTCAAATGTTGAATTCTAGTCTTAGAATTACAATTTGTAGATTTCCTACAATTTATCAGAGCAACTCGACAAATCCTAATAAAATTAACTTAGAGGAATCAGTAGGATGATGCTCTAGTTTTGTAGCATCGAACTTGATTCTCCAAGTCCCAAAAATTAAAACTCTATCGAGTCCCTCTTTCACAAAACTTTCACCCTTCTAGAAATTTGTCCAAGTAAAGATAGACCCAAAAAAACCCAAATCTTTTAAACCGTTATTTCTAATAAAATTTCAAAACATTCTAAAGGAACCATCAGATCTTACCCTGCCCTTATCTTTTCCTCTTGAACTAGAATATCATTAAAATCTCCAATTACAGCAAACTCATTACACCACCAATTTATTCTACTAGACAATAAATTCAACTGACTAGGCAGCTCTAATATTATCATCATAACTAATATACACACATGCACAGCACCAAACGTTACCAAATTCATCTTTAATTTGCAATTCAATTGAACAATCAGAACCGATTACATTCAAAACCATTGCACTGTTATTCTGAAAAACAACCATACCACAAGCCAAACCCACAGGATCTACAACAAACATGTAATCAAAACATAATTTCCTTCGAACTTTGTCTACAAATGAACGGATTTTCTTAGTCTCAGATAGAAACACTAAATCAAGAGTATGATCAGAGACCATTTCCTTCAACTAAGGAATTTTCAAAGGCCTGCAAGGCCTCGACAGTTCCAAGCTAAAATGTTCATTTAGTGATACGGGTTGATGCCCAGGGTATGTAGAACTCGGTCACAAACGTAGGGTTTATATGCACAAGCGAAAAGTTGTTGTTAATAGACCTCCTTGATTAGCCACAAGGCAATCTTTTAACTATGAGAGGTAGTTGTTAATAGACCTCCTTGATTAGTCCACAAGGCAATCTTTTAACTATGAGCAAGGAATTGATCCAAAGCCTAATTGGCAGAAAATCAATAACTGGTGTTGGTTATAACCTCAAGTGCTCAATCTTGAAGCCCCAACTAGATTCCTAGTCTAGACAAGACTAAAGAGAATCTAAAATTCTAATTCACTCGTATGAGAGGAATAAGAAAAACTGAAATCTTATTGCCAAAATTCATTCCCTCAATTGTGTACAAGACCCCTCTATTTATAGTTGAGGGTGGAGGATTCTAGGACTAAATTATTCAATGTGGGATAGATAGTTGGGCTGGATCCTACAGCCCATTAGGCCTTTAAACCCAATTCTTGTACACTTAACTAATGACCGAAATACATGGCCCAAAAACAAATAATTACATCTTGAAACCAGCCCAATTTAAACACACTAACACTTAAAACAATTGGGCTCAAAATAAAAGACTAGACAACTAAATAAAAGAATATTCCACGGCCGAAATAATGAGGCTAAATTCAATCGGCCCTTCAGCTTCTCATCCTAGGCTTGATCTTTAATGATTTGGACGTCCATTACTAAGAACATCTTAGACTCTTTAGTGGACTTCATCTCCAAAAGGTGTGTGAGCTCTTCTTGATCTTCAATAACTTCAACTAAGCCCAACATAGCTTTATTGAGGTTCTTAGCTCTTGATCTCGTAATTGGACCTTGTGGAACTTGAAGTGCGGATTCCGTGAGCCTATATCGAGCCTTTGTGGACAATTGATCACCATCAAGTCCTTGGGATGTATCATTTAGTAAGGTAGGCCCACTTAAGGCTGGCCACCACCACCTTATCAGTTGAAGAAAAAATACTTACCTGTAAGCATTTCTTTTTTCTATCAGACTATATTTTCCTACCTTCATCCTCTCTGATGAAACTTTCGTTTATTCTAAAGTCCACAAATGGAGGATTCACCCAATTCAAAGATGGAATGTTGAGGCAGAATCTAATCCACCACAACAAGACAAGTACCCAAACTCTTCAAGATCATCATAATCTTGAGAAATCAAAACATCAACACAATTATCAGAACTATTAGATGTTAACGTTGGTTCTATTCATTGTTGTATATTAGTGTAGAGAAATCAAAGCAAAAGGATTTTGAGGGTTTGAAAGGATTAAGCGTAAAGATAGAGTACGGGTAAATAAGCAATGGACAGGTGTAGTGGCATTACGGGTGATGTGATTAGATAAGCTAACACGTGTGACTTTTTAACTTAATGGTATCATATATTGTCCAGCAAAGTTGGTTGGGGAAAATATGTGTCTTGGACAGCAATTGTTGAAAATTTTGAATTTGGATAACCACTAGTATTTGGCAGAACCTCCATATGAGTTGCAACCACCTAATCGTGAGTCTCAACCACTCTCACCAGCCAAAGGAAGTACAACATTCATTCTTAATAATGATTATTTCAATTTTCATCCAGAAAATTGTAATGAAGAAGCACGCAAGAACAATCCAAATTGGCTCAAACGCAAGCATTGATGAGACTTTGAATTTGCTTGTTTTGTGGTACATTCCTTTTCATTATGTCTTATGAAACCATGGTAAAAACAAAACGAAAGGAGGTTTTCATATTTCAAAGAGATCTACCTTGAAGTTCCTTCACACTATACCGTTAAACCCCTTAACAATGGTTTTTGAAGATTTAACTCCACAAGTATTTTCATATTTCTTCCCTCTCGGTGCATATTATCAGCAATAATCACGTCAAGAACTTCATAAAAAATACCTCCAATTTTGCACCTTATTGATAAGTATACCATTCCACTGGTAAATTCCACAATTAGACCCAAACAAGAGTAAAACTGAATCGAGAACCTTTGTCATCAAGTCCTCCTTCCCATCTTTATAAAATCAAGGTTGACTATCAGAGAGCCAAGGCCTTCTAGCCATAATTTTGTCAATGTCTTCCTTATTAGTGAAGAAAAATTGATATACATTGACACCCAATTCCACAATTTGTAGCCTGGCTGGGTAGATCCACGCAATCTGAAAGGGTCTTCTTTAAACCAATGAAATTAGCAATCTTATCACCATAAATCTTCCCAAACAAACTTAGTTGACACTCATCCAACTGTTGACCCATATCAGATGAATTCAAAGAAATACTCATCAATTCTTGATGAGATAAAAAAGAAGTCTATGCTTTCTTTACCAAATCTTCTTCCACAATTACAAAAAGTAAATAAAAAGAAAACTTAAAATTTTTTTGGTGAGCTTTTAGATTTTTTCAGTTTTTATTTTTTTTTTATTTTTGGAAAACCAAATATGTTGATGCAAAAAGTTTACAAATGGTATGACAATGATGCCTAACAACACGAGAGAAAAGAAAAGGAATCCTAAGAAGAGGATAAATACACCATAAAAATCTAGATGAAAAGAAAAAAATCCTTAAAAAACGCCCCTTTGGAAAGAGAAGAAATCCTTTTGCCTCAGCAACAGAGAATAGAACAAAACGGATTTTTCTAGCTTATACATTTTCTCTGACCGTAAACATTAGTTCATTGAAGCCATATTAATTTTCTTCAATACGGTTTCTTTGTGAAAATGAAAATTAGAAATAATAAAAAATTCCCTAGCTTAAAGCCAAGTCAGGTAAAGAATATTGGGTAAACTACAAGAAAATCCTTGTGATTTGGTTAATGTTCATCTTTTTTTTCTTAAGTTTTGCAAATTTACAATTCACCCCTTATGGTTTGGGTTTTTTATTAGTAGAATGGATGAAAAATTAAAAAGTTAATGTATTTGTACAAGAAGTAAAACACACCCCCACGCATATTTACCTCTTTACCACCAAGAAACACATTTAGCCGGAATTGAGGGGTTGTATTTTATATTAGAATACATAACTTGTATTCTATATTAGAATACATAACTAACCTTGATTAAAGGTTTAAAATGACTAAAATAATCCTTTAAATAGAAGTTTTTCGGCCTTCTAACATTTACTTAATAAAAACAGTTTGCTGGGGTTGATTTTGGATTTGCAAACCATATGGAGTAATTTGAATACGTCTATTAACCAAACCATAAGAGGGTTGCTTTTAATTTACCCAAGAATATTCACTATAACATTTTATTTTAAAGGGTTAATTTCACATTCCTTCCTTGAGGCTAGCTATAATTATGGACACCTTCCTCTAGTGTGAAAAATTATACACCACCGTTCATGCTGTGAAATGACAACAATAACTTCCCATAATACTTAACAATTATCTTCTGTTAGTCCAAAAAAAGAATATTCTCTATCTCTCTACCTCTTCCCCTCCTTCCTGTCTCCTTTTAGTCTTTATTTACCCTTAAGCTCTAATCCCTGCAATTTCTCTTCTCAAGCCACCATACCAAGTGTTCATAACTTCATCTAGAATCCATACTCCATAGCCAAATTCTTCCTCCCCTCCTCACTCGTTTACCTTGCAGCAATACCATCGTCATTCCCATGCAGTACATACACCACCTTATTTCCTCCATTACTTCCTCTCTCCACAAAAGAAATCAATGTGGCCTTATCTTTCTTCCTCCTTTCCTATCAATGGTATGCCCTATCATCTTACTCCACCAAAAATATTCAAATTTGATAAGTATTTTTTCATTTTGATTAATGGATGGTATGTTGTTTGTTTTGAGTTGAAGAATTGAAAAGAATCAGTTCTCGGGTTGGGATTTAATATCCATGTTCTGGGCCTACTAGTTCTGATGACTTTATGAATGGGTTTAAGATGTGAATCTTAAGTGTTGGCTATGTTGCAGTTGATGTTTGGAAGCAAGATATTGCTATGGTTGGAAGCCCTGACGAAAGAGAAATGTAGTCACTTGTTCTTCTATATTTTTGTTGGATGCAGGGAATGGGAGATGCATGACAGCCTTTTCGGTTAGAAGGCTCAAAGGTGGTGATTACCTGGTTGAGTATGCAAATTAGGGAAATTTTTTAATTTATATTTAGTAATGCAATTAATTTTTACTTTTAGGATGAAGTGTGTTCTAGAGTATTCATCAAGATTTTTTGTTCACGTCAGCACTTTAGGTTGGCTTTTGTAATTAGAAAATTCAAGATACAGGAAGTTGATGTAATTATTCAAACGTGAGGGATAGTTCCTGCAATTATGCTAAACTGAGGGAAGAAATGTGAAATTATTCCTATTTTAAAAGATAATGTATTTTTGGACTAATAACGTGTATTTTTCACAAGAAAATCAATAATATTGATGCTAGAATTTGTGTGTGGTTATGTATGGTGTTGTCTATTTTGCTTGTAAGCTCATGGTTTTGCCCAAGAAATGACGGCCCTCTGACAAAAGAAGAGTGACTCTTGTGAGATCTTTGACCCTTCTCCTTACATTACTATAGGCTCCTAGCTCAGTAAAAGTCTTGTATGTTTCGAGGTTCTCGTAAATAGCGTCATTATATTGATGCTAGATGTATCTTACACTTGTGTGAGGTATTGTCTACTTTAATTGGAGCCCCACGATTTTGTCATTGAAAATTCACTCATATGGAAGCGCTTTTCTCCTACCTTATAAGTTACATTCTTACACATCTTAACTATCAACAAATACAAGATCTTTGGCCTTCTTCATTAAATCAGAAAAAACCTTAAAAGATCCTACCATATACGGCTATATTTTGCTGATACTAGAATTTGTCGTTGGCTTATGTGAAGTATTGTCCACTTTGGTCGGAGGTTCACGGTTTTACCCTCGAAAAGGCCTCCTCATATTAAGAGATTGACCTCCAATTTTATAAGTTAGACTTTGTCTTAGGGTCTGTTTGATAACTCAACTTAATACTGAAAATTAATTGGTTAAGAGATTTTTAAATTCAGTATGTTAGATAACAGAATTCTCTTATCACTTAAAACATTAAACACTACTCAATTTGTATTCAAAATTTTAAGTAAAAACATTTTCACTTAATCTGCTGAATTTTAAATAAATGTACAAATACATAGTCTAACATACACATACTCTCTCTCATACATATTCACACACACACTTTCTCTCGCTTGCACACACACTTTCTCACACAAATACATACTCTCCCATGTGTCTCTGTCACACAAAAAAATACACTCCCTCACATATATCATTGTCTCTCTCACACACATCCACATTTAGTTGTACTTTTTCATACTCATATTCATAGACACACACACGCATATTCTCTCTCGCTCACATACACACACTCTATCACACTTACAGATTCTCTCTCACACAGATACATACTTTATCACACACACACATTCTCTCTCATACACATTTATACAATCCTTAATTATTCATTTTCTTTTCTACACATACATGACAATTATTTATAATAAATTGATACATGTATGAAGTGACATATTTAATTCAGAAAATGAATTCAGATGATTATCAAACAAAAATAAATTTATTAATTCAGCAATTAATACTTTCAAAACTTACAATTCAGATTTCAAAATTCAGAATTCAGTATTCAGCATTAACAAACACCCCCTTAGTTATCAACTAATGTGCTATCTTTAACCCTTCTCCCAATATAACTAGGTAGGAATTATGTTGAACTTTTAATACATTTGGCTGCATAAAAACCTTTTAAAATAATGAGTATTCTCTACGTGTTTATTTCTAGTTAACTCATACACTCACACATATGATATATACCCATATATGTAATTGCTAGGCCCCTACTTTTGAACTGGGGACTTGATAGCAGGGAGATACTTCCCTGGCAGGCTTTTGGTGGATCTCTATGTTTTAAAGGTACAAACAATTCAAATTACCAAGGCAAACAAACCTTACAAAAGCAAAAACTATGATGACTACCAAAAAGGTATTTCTTTTTACCTGTGTAGTACATTTTATATGAAACAACTCTAAAATTTCGAGCTTGAGAGCACAAAACGAGATCTAAAGTGTATAAGTTAATCTGGAATTCTTGTAAAGCTCTTTTTTTTATATTCCTTATTAATTGATTATTTATTTTGATATGTATTAGTTGGATATGGAAGGTGATTTATAGTAATAGCTTAAGAATATATATAATTTAACAATCATCTTAATTTAATTAGAAATAAGAAAATTTCAGGAAACTGACTAAACTTCAACCTATTAGGATTTAGTCAACTACAGTTATTCCTTATAAATACCCTCCAATCGCTCGAACTCCAATTCTATTAGAAAAGTAAAAGAAAGATACAACAATCAGAAACAAAGGACAAGAATAAAGAAAAAAAAAAAAGAAAGGGAAGAAACAACAAACGGCCAAAAAAGAAAGGAAAAGGATGAAAATAATTTTCTAGTCTCCATAGATCCTTCACCAAATAAGTTTGTTTTCTTTTTTCCTTCTCGATAAAATGGAGGACGGAGCCAAAACTAACGAATTAATGATCTTTGATAAGTTAAGCCCATCAAATCAGAATTAGTCTAGGATTTAACTATTTTTAGTGGATCTAGAGCGTAGTACCTGATTATGGCTCCAACTGAATTTTGTCAATGCATCTGTTCAAAAGTTTCTTTGATGCCAAAAATGGCCAGGTGTGCATTCCGAATCACGATTCAACAGATCTCAATTTTTGCAAATAAGATTGAGTAATTGTCAAGTTGGCATGTGTAATATCCATCCTAGATACTCAAGAAAGGAGTTGTGAATCTGATTCTACCTCCACATGTCTGAATCCCAGATCCCATGCCACCTCCAAGCTTTTCTATTATCCCTATAGTTCCGCTACCAAACTCATAGTAATTCCAATATTGACTGTGAACTCGTACAGCTATCTTTCTTGGTCATTTTGTATCAGTCCTCGAAGCCTGCAGCCCCCAGGTTTCCACTCGACGCCCCGTCAAGTTTAAGTTTCATCCATCATGGCCTTGAGAAAGTCCATCCCAGCAAAACCAGTTGACACAATTTACTAGACTTGTATGTTATACAACCGACTCAATGTCTTCTATCCTCCCGCAATTAATTCCCAAATATTTTGCAAGCGGAAGCCTTTCATTTCAAAGAACATGCTTGTTTCACCATTCCCAGATGTGGGTCATAAGTTTATAATAACGAACCAACTGTTGGGATCAAATGCAGAATGCATACAATTATTGAGATAATTAAGAACACAATAATTTAATGAAAAATAAACTGTAATATGAAATATGGGTGATACACAAGACTTAACATGATTCGTCTTAATTACGAAATCTATATCTATGAAGATAAAAGTCGTTCTTTATTATATGAGAAAACACATATATAAGAATGTAACTTGAATCCCAATCTCAATCCCAATCCTTGAATAACCACTCTTACCACAAGTATAAGACTACATGTATCCTAAATTATATTTTCTCCTCTTGTGTTGTGTCTTTGTAGTTAGTCAACATATCTATTTGTATGTAATATTATTTGGTCAACACGCCAAATAATAATAAAAAATAACTTATCTTATAATCTAAACATATACAAATAGGAATTACTTGACAACTACTCCAACTAAGTAAACCACCAATAGAAAACTACTTACTCACAATACAAAATAATCTTACCTAAAAGAAAATTAGCTAATTTCCTAATAAATCTCCATCTTGGAGCGTATTTCTTTTATCAAACTACACAAACAAACAGAAAACATATAACTATTTAACTTTCACCACCAATTAATATGGTGACTAATTACATACAGAGAATCAATATAGTCTAGTATCCAATTGATCCAATTGGCAAATAAACATCTCTAACTAACCGAGTCCAACTTGAATGCAACATCGGATCCCTCCGCTTCTAAATCATTGAGGTAACTAAATGGTACATATTACAATACTTCTTCTCTTCCAATAGAACTGTCCAGTGTGGGTGGTTTTCAAGACTTCACCCGCAATGAAAAATTTGTATCCTCAAAGTCCAACTGGCTCAAGAAAATTAGATTATTTAGTATCTCTGGGACATTTGCCACACTACCAAAAGTAAGGAGAACCCCTTTTATTATTTTGATTTTCTTATTCCAACACCCATGACATCAAAAGTATACCCGTTATCCCAAGAAAAAAACCCGTCTTTGTTAATTGAAGTACATCAAAGTATTCAAACCATGAGCAAACATGTGAAATGCAACTCACAATCTAAAATTCGACATGGAAGAAGTATCCAAATCTTTAGGGATTGTGAGAACATCTCTACGTGATGCATTATCTGCAAATTCAACATTGGATTATCTCCAAAATCAACATTGGACTTTATTATTTTCCTTGACCTTTGAACCAACTACCTTAGATTTACTTATAAGGTATTCCCACTTTCTAATTCTCTTCTCAAGCAATCAATGATGCTTCTTGTGTCTCACCCGTGGTTTTCCTTCTTTTGAAATAAAAAATGACTACACATTCTCAAACTCCGAAGTGTTTTTCTGTACGATGAATACGTTAACACTCTTTTGCAAGAATCAAGGACCCAAGGTATGGAGTGAATTGGACTAATCTTCCTCCTCAATTTCAACACAAACTCTTTGAGATAATTCAAAATTCCATTGTGTAAGCAGCAAAGAGCCCAATCTAGTTTATGTACCATGATTCCAACTCTTTCCACTTATCATCCTTCATGCTTGTTTGCTTCTTATCAACTTCCCTTCACTCTTCAATTCCAAATAGTAAAACTTGTAGACCTATTAAATTGTTGAATTGGAAATTGCCACCAATCCACTTGATATCAATAGTTGACCAGAACCCAACCAAACTCTAGTACCAATTTGTTGAGATCAAACGCGGAATAAACACAACAATCGAGAATCAAACACAATAATTTAATGAAAAAAACCACAACATGAAATATAAGTGACAAACAAGATTTAATATGATTCGGATTAATTACAAAGTCTACGTCCACAGAGAGAAAACCCGTTCTTTATTATGATAGAAAACACACATACATGAAATGTAACTTGAATCCCAAACCCAACCCTTATATAACCAGTCCTACTACAAGTATACATGGCTCATAACTTGTATTTTTTCTCCTCTCGTGTTGTGTCGTATAGTTAGCCAACCTACCTATTTATAGGGAACATTATTTGGTCACTACTCCAAGTAATAATAGGAAATAAATTTATCTTACAACCTAACGCTATCTACAAATAAAATATTACTTGATAACTACTCCAAGTAAGTAAACTATTATGAAACTATTTACTTCCTACATAAAACAAACTTAGCAAAAAAAAATTAGCCAATTTCCTAATACCAGCCCTAGAAGATGGTTAAATCAATTTCGCCTTTCGCCTTTCCAAATATTTTTCCACCTACTATCAACTGCTATACTATGTTCTCGACTTAGTAAACCCTCATACGAAGATTTAATGGTAAAGGGTTTTGAGCTCGTAATCTTCTATTGTAGTAAGTCCTCAGCTTGGTTACAACCCATAAGCACCATACTCCTTACGTGATTGTGGATTTGATCCCGCAAGAGAGATTCCAATAATTGCCAATTACAATCACCGTTTCCCCAACAGTCACGTACTTTCTTTCCTACATGATTATCTAGTTCTGTTTGAATCACCTCTTGCAGATGGTGATCCAACAGCTAACTATGTTACTAGAAACAAACTGTAGTTCGGTCTCCTAGCTTCAATTTATGACCCTTTGGACTAGGAAATCAAACATTGCTTGTATACTTCTTGAGGTTTATGAACCCCTGATTCTGTCCAAGCAAGAATTATTGCAATACTTTTGCAAGTAGTATTTGGTTCCAAGGCATTTGATCAAGGGATAGCAAATTCCAACCACCTTAGCTAGTGCCGCTTTCAGATAGATTAAGTTCCTAATGCCCAGGCCACTTTTATCCTTCGAGAAACATATCTTTCAATGACACGTTGTGTACCTTACTACGATCATCAAATTCTCCCCAAACAAATTCGCAGTCGTATCAATCAACTTCTTTCAGTAGTCCTTTCAACACTTTAGTTGATTACATGACATAGAAAGGTAGATTGTTCAAGGTTGTCCTGGCCATAAAAGAGAGGATTTCAACTTTCCAGTTAGAAAGCTTTTTCTGAACCTTATCCACGAGGAAGTTTGTATAATTTAATAGTTTGGGAAATGGAAACTAAATTTTTTTGGGTTCGCTCGGAAAACAATCGGAACTAAGTTCTTAATTCATTTTTTGAGCATATATTTAAGGAGCTGAAAACAAAAATTGAAAAATTCAAAGGACATATTTTCTAGTTCTATAAGTTTAAAAGGGAAAAACAAAATTACATGTCTTAGTTAGTCTTCTGCGAAACACAGGTACCCTTAAATAATGCCCAAGATCCAAGGTTAATGGTATTCTCATGGTCTTAGATAATTATTTCGCTTTAACCATCAGGACATTTGGTGAGATAAAATTGTTTTATTTATGAGTAATCACCTGTTCTCCCGAAATCGATTAGAAATACTCCATTACTTGTTGCATTAATATTCCACTTGCTCTATCACTGCCACTCCAAATAATGTTACATCATTTGCGAAAAACATGTGCGAGTCCTCCGTGCTATGCCTAGTAATCGAGATTGGTGTAGAGATTTCTTAATTCACCAAGTTTTGGATTGCAAGTTCCAATCATTGCATACAATACACAAAGAAATGTAGGGAAAGAGGATCAAATTATCCAATAAAGAGACAACTACTCTGAAGCGGCAAGACCAATTTAAGCAATAAAGGCCGAATTCTTCATGCCATGACTTGTGTAATAATCTTGAAGCATGCGCAAATAAATCAACGTAAATTGAGAAAAATCCAAAGGGTTATTCACTTTCAGTATCAACAAAATTAGGGTATTGTTGATCCCTTAAGCGATCAATGGAGCTGCGACATCCAAAAATTTCTGATAGAATAATGGTTGAATCCTATATGGACCTTGAGCCTTGCACAGTTTCGTGCTGAAAAAAGCCTGTCAACTTCTTGCAACATGATAGGCAAGGACAAAGTTGCTACATCTACTTGGGACAGGGCGGTGGATGGTAGAGAATCCCCTAGTCCTGAAGTGGATAAATCCCCTAGAGGCAGTGCATAAAATTCTTTGAAAAAATTTGATAGAATTGTCTTCAGGATCTGAGCACTAAGACCTGTCAGGAAGTTTAATTGATCATACTTGTCACGTCTTCATTGGACAATTGTAAGTTTGTTGCTTGTCAATAAAATTGAGTGTTCATATGGATAAAATCATTCTTGATCTATTTGGTTATTCATATGGGTAGAATCATGTATCATATGAGATATTTATTGCAAAAATTATTTGTTGACACGTGTCTTTTGTGAATCATTAAACTGTGCAATTGAGGTTTTGTATGATTTTATAATCATGTTTGTTTTCTATATGTAGTTTAGGAAAAATTGGAAATCATCTTTGAATTCAAATTGTATGTGATATGAATATGATTTTTTATGAATTTCTTTGTGTTCGTATGCCTAAAATATGAGAAGTGCTTGACCCATAACTAAGAACAGATCAGGCAACACAACACAATTGTAGTAAAATAAAAAATGACAATAAATTAATGTAGGAAATTGGGATTGGGTGCCATTTGTTTTAAATGAAGCCAGACTTATAGGGCTTTTTGTACATGTAAAGAAAGTGTTTGGGGCATTTCTCTATCAAACAAGGTAGGTTTAAAAAATTAACTAACAAATGGAGATATTTGAATGTTCGGCCTTATTTGTAATTTTCAAATATTTTGTGATATGTTTTTAACTAGAATATAATTTCTAAAGCTATAAAAGACATGATTTTATGCTTTTCATATTCCAAAATGTAGTAGTGTTCCTAAAATTTGTCTAATCTAAAAATCTATAATATGGCATAATGATATTCTTCAATTTTATGACCGAAATAGCATGACCCAGAGAATAAAGTTGGAGATGACTACTTATGAAAATGTTACTATCCTATATGTGATTTCTAAAAGTATAAAATCTTGCAGGTACACAATTCACATATCTCTATATATGATTGTTTTACTAGACATTATCAAATCTAAAGATCTGTTTAAGCAATTCTTCTTGTATGTTTATGACTTATTTAAATTAAGAAGTTTGTATGAATCAATGGAACCAAGTTTTTGGAACGAACATATATGTATGCATGCTGATAAGTTTTTATTAGTTGGTTTAATCGGCTGGCTTCATAAAATTGGTTTGACAAAAATCATTGTTAGAATTAGTTGTATTTTCTTCATAGTTTGGTAAGTTTAGGAATAATTAGATTAACTAGGGTGAATTTTTAAGCACGTTTAGGATCATAAGTAAGCGATTTAGGAAGAGAGGCATGATATTTGTCTAATGGATTGTATGTTATAGACTAAACGGTTGTAATTTGTGTTTAGGAAACGAAAGAGGTAAGAGACAGATAGCTATAGTTCCAAATAAGTGGCTTTTATTTCTTTCCTCATTTTCCAAATTGATTCATTGAGTATGTCTTGTAGTTAATTATGTGAATTATTGTTACATTTATTGAAAATGTGAAAATGTGACATAGAATGTGTATGATTTTTAATGTGATAGTTCAATAGTTTACATGAGCTGACTCGTTCAGAACTGATTTATTATTTGATTTTAATACAATAAAAGACAGACTTATATGAACCTTTGAGCTATATAATCTACATGTGGGAATGAAATGTGAATGTGCAAAAGAATGTTTATTTGCATGTTTCTGCTATAAAGTTAAGGAAGTTATACAGTCTCATTGATAGAATTATCTCGTTGATTTTAAAATTTTATATAATTATTGACCGATAAACTTTCAATAAAATAAAATAAAATAAATAAATTTTGAGTAAATCAAACTGTGTTAATTTTTAATTATTAAAGACAAATACATCATTCAAAAAAATATATCGTCAGATGGAATACAAATTCTAGTGAGATTACTATTTGATTTTAATGACTTGCGATTGAAGATATCCAAAAGCGGTTGAAATAGAGTCCTACTCTATTGTGTGTAAATTCAATATGATGGAAAGACATGTGGAAGATAAAATTTTGATCTAAATCGAACTCTCAAATCTCACAATTTACACTCAAAATTGGCGCTAATGACCTACGGAGCTAGTGTTCGTTTCCAAATGCTTATCTCTAAACAGATGTTTATCAGTTTACAAGTTGTTGAGTCTTCCTAATGTGCAAATACAAGAAAGATCAGATTAAAAAGTCTCGTAGAACTTGTAACATAGAGCTCCAAGCTACATGGGCATTATAAATATAGAGCTCCAGGGCCAATAATTGGAGACGGAGAATTGCAAGAAGCATTAGCAGTAGTAGGCATTAACAAGAACAGTCAGAGCGTTTGCAAATTGAAAACAAAGCATTAGCAATAGGAAACAAAAAAAAAAAAGAAAAAGGCAGAGAGTATAACGGCAATAAAAAAAAAATAGAGAGATTAGTATCTTTTAGCAGATATTTTTTTAGCCAAGACCAATTGTTGATTGACAAGAAATATTACCATGTAATCTTCTCAAATTATCAATAGAAACTCGGTAATTTCTTTTTATTTTTATTGTTTTACATTATTGCATTTATATTATTGTGTTAAAATTTATTCATGTGTTAGTGTTATTGTATTAAATTTATATTTATATCTCTTGATTAATCGGTGGTGTTTTCTCGAATATACATCGAGAAAAATAATTAATGAATTTAAAAATAATTAATGAATAATTTATATTAAGAAAATATAAATTATTCAGAAGTATAGATCCACCGCAATTTAAACCCTATTTACATATTGAGAAATTTCATTGAATGCGAATTTGAATTATCAAGTGATTAAGTACTTTGACGCGAAATTTCATAAAAATTCGACGTTCAAAAATTTTTTGGCACGCCCGGTGGACATGCTCTCCTTCCATCTTTTCAAGAGACATAAATAATTTTCATATTAAATTATATCTGTTAAATATGCATGACAAGGCGAACATACTAGTATTGCTGTTAGCCAAGTGGTGGTTGTTAGTGTTTTGCTGTTAAAGCTCTACTTTTCACCGTATCAGTGCGATGGTAATCAACTCCCATTTTGTCCACCTAAATTCGAACAGTGATACATGTATTTATTTTCGTTTTATGCTGAAATCATTCAGTCATACGCAAACAGGATTTCGGTTCAAGATTTAGCGTGGCCTTAATGATTATAAGTTACAATCACCATGCACGTACAGTTGGATATAAGCTACAGGTCAATCCCATGATTAAAATATTTTTGCATGTTCATATCGTTTGATATTATACTCATTTTTTAATGTGATTTAATATTGATATTTAATTCTAACTTTGTTTCTTGCAAGCAAAATATCTCTTGTAGGTCGCGAAGTTCGAGCCTTGTTATGAGCTCACGGCTGAAACCTAATCCCCTAACAAATTATTTTCCAAAAAAGAAAAAAACATAGCATATTGCTAGTGAATTTTTTTTATGTTATACAAAAACTTATGCTGTTAAAAAAAATCTTTTAATATAATTGTTGCAAACAAAAATAAATAAATAAAATTATTGTATTTTTATTATTATCTTTGTTTGCAGGAAGGAAATTGTCATCAAGAAACCAAATTTTACCTTGGTTATATTCAAACCTTCAACCAAGGTCAAGACATGGAAGGATGTCTTAATGACTCTCCCGGCTCCAACCGCATACAATATGGTTCAAGTTGGGGACCAACGGATTCCTATATTAAGTGCGTCCTCTATCTCTTAAGAGGGCTCACGTAGGGAAAATGGCTCTAATCACGTGCAACATGGTTCAAGTCGACCACCAATGGTTTCCTACACTAAGTGCGTCCTCTATTAAGAGTGCTCACATCGGGAACATATCAAGGCTTTTGGGCCATAGGCAAATGACATTTCCTTTTAAGGAAATTCCGTACTCCAAAAGTGCTATTCCTATCGGAAGAAGCCTTTACCCAACTCTGGTTCCCTTTGAAAGAAGGGATTTAAACCGAAAGAGGGCATATCCAAATGGGGGATCCATCCCTCCAAACATGGAGTTCTATGAGAAAAGGATTCCACATCAAAAAATGGTTGTCCCTCCTAAGGGAATTTCTACGGCGCTCCATAAAAATGTAGCTCCATATGAGAGTTTCCCAGCCAAATTTGGTTCATCTTGCAACGGGAACCCCATCTTGCAACGGGAACCCCTCAAAATGCGGTTTTTTATCCAAGGAAGACCTCATTTTCAAATAAGGCGTTCTATGAAAATAGGATAGCTCCTATACAAGGCGTGGGTTACCGTTCGGGGAAAAGACATTTGGCGTTCCATAAAAATGGAGCTCTATTTCAAAAGGCAGTTGCTTCCACTAAGGCAACCTATGCACAAAAAATGGCGTTCTATAAAATAGAGCTCCAATTCAAAAAGTGGTTTACCCTCCACGGGAAACACCCACGGCACTCTATAAAATTGCTGTTCTGATACAAAAAATGGCGCTTTATGAAAATAAAGTTCCAAAACAAGGGAATCCTTTGATTCACTTGGGTAAGAATTTTTCTCACCAAAAGAAAACATCATTCCCTGAGAAAAGACAAGTACTTAAGCTACATGAGCCTTCTCTTCGATGGAATAAGATGAATCAAAATGGCAAGAAAGTCGCGCCAATAACAAATGGAAGGCATGAAAATGTTGAAACTTTGAATTTCTTGCAAAAGGATGAAGTCATCTGCAAGCAATGCAACTAACCTAAAAGAACAGTTGCAAGTGTTGACTATTGACTCTAAATCGATTCCCACAATTGAGTCGAATAGTGCATCCTGGGGAAGTTAAGGTCTTGTATCAAGCTAGACCCATCCAACCCTTTATTCCTCGAGTCCAAAGGAATGAGCTACCAATTCTTAGGAATGGTAGAACCTTGCTTGGACCAAAAGAAAACTTCTACTCAAAAAATATAGTAAACACAATGATGGTAGAAGTAAAACTGGTTGAACCTCTTAAATCTGGAAATCAAGATGGAACCAAAGAAACCAGAGAAATTCGTTCCAATTAGACCTTGGGTACTAACAAAAATGTTACCAACACTAATAAAAAGAAGCAAAAAGGTCAAAAGAAAAACAATGAAGGACAAGATAGTCCAACCGGTTCTAGTACTGGTCCGGTGGAAAGGAGCCGTGGAAAAGGAATTACTCGTTCCATGTCTAAAGGAATCACAATTGGGGAAAACGTGCAAATCCCAATTGA
This sequence comes from Cinchona pubescens, assembly GCA_025175665.1. Taxonomy (NCBI): domain Eukaryota; kingdom Viridiplantae; phylum Streptophyta; class Magnoliopsida; order Gentianales; family Rubiaceae; genus Cinchona; species Cinchona pubescens. The sequence continues at coordinate 1,033,629 of JANKKI010000152.1, forward strand.
GGAACCATCATCCGAAGAAATTTCATCTCCTATCAAAGACTCAAGAAATTCCTGCAGCCAGTCATGACAACACAAATTGAGAATGATAGGAAAGAAAAATTGTCGTATGAAGCATGGGAAAAAGCCTAAAAAAATATCTCTGCTCTCGTGGCTGAGATGGAATGTTTTAATACAAAATTATCTCAACAACAAGGAAAACATGTCCAACAGCAACAAACGGCAATACAACCATTCCCAACATATGCAGGGGGCAATGGGCAAGCTAGTTGCAGTACCAATCCATGGGGAAAATTTTACCCAAACACTGGGAGCAATAGGCAAATGAATTCCAACCCTTGGGGCAATTCCGGTCTAAACATTGGAGGGAATAATGTCCAAATTGGAGCTAGCATGAGTAATATTGATCCTAACCTTGTCAGCCTCATTAATGATATGGTAAGAAAACAATTCAACCAATGGGATGGAGGAGAAAATAACTACTCAAGGTTAATCTCCAAACCATATCCATCATGGATTGACAAACAAAGTTTCTTTTCCACTTGGTTTTACTCAACTAGAATCAAATTCATCTTCAAAATATTTAATGGAAAAGGAAATCCGAGAACAACATGCATCTCATTTCCTTTCACAACTTGCTCCACCAGGAGAAAATAAGCACTTGTGGATGCAATTATTTGTCCAATCATTGGAAGGACCTGATTTCACTTAGTATTCAAATCCTCCGGACGGATCGATTCCTAATTGGGAACCATGGTGAGTGAATTCAACAATCAGTTCAGCAATACAAAAAGGACTATTGGAGTTGCTGAACTCATTAAAACAAAACAAAGGGACAATGAGTCAATTTTGACTTTATAGCAAAGTGGCAAGCACTTACCTTCAAGTGTCCACAAAGGTTCACCCAAGCTGAAATGGGTCGGATGTGCCTGAACAACTTTAAGCATGAGGTTTCTGTCCATCTGATGCCTCAAACAATTTAGAGTTTCAATGACTTGTGTACAAAAGCCTATGATTTAAAATGCATCTTAATAGGAGGCATTCCATATCGAGGCCTACGGAAAGAGTCAAAATCGAGTTTGCGATGGTGGAGACAAAAAGAAAGCAACCTATGGTTATCGGGAAAAAGAAGGAAAGCGACAAAGCTAATGAAAATAAGAAGGGAGAAAGACCTCTATCACTTGAAGAAAGAATTGAAAAGAAATTTTCATTTCCTAATGAGATTGTGGATGATTTGCTCAAAGAATTGCTTGAGCAAGATTTAATAACCCTTCCTGATATCAAAAGACCATAAGACGTAGGGAAAACAGACAATCCAAATTACTGTCTCTATCATCGTCTGATTGGCCATTCGATTGAAAAATGCTGTGTGCTAAAGGAGAAGATTCAAAAGTTGATTGATAATGGGGACATCGAAATCCCTCATATGGAGAAAACTTCTTCCAACCCAGTAAGTGTCGTGGAAGAAGCATATTGTCCTCAAATGGAGAATCCTAAATTAGAGGATGTTGAAGAATGGATTGTGTATGAAAGCAAAGTAGCAAAGAAAAGACGCCAAAATGCCTTGAGAAAAGTTGTTCCAAAATCTAAAGACTTGTCTTGAATAAAAAAAAAAAAAAAGTGATGAAAATCTCTAAGAAAAAGAAGAGTAAGAAGAACAAGTCAAAGAAAACCAAGAAGGTAGAAAAGTTTGTTGGAGAGTTGTCAGTTCAATCTCCTAGAGCCCCAGTAACTCTTGATGAATTCATGCATGAAGATTTTTGTAGCCATAAAAAGGAAAGATGAACAAGAACAGATTGTCCTTTCTTGCAATCACATTTTCGTAGGGCAGGAATTGAGTGATGATAGGGAATCTTTTGATAATTATACTATTGATTCACTAGTCTATTCCTCAAGTGAATTGTCGATGTCATCTGAGTACATACCAACAACTCTTGTGGGATCACTTATATCCCTAACTATACAGGATCTATAATAAGTGACTTATCAGACTCCAATGAGAAATCAAGTTTGGGGGATACATCTCCTTTGGTGTTTAAAAGTCCATTAACCCTTGGAACCAAATTCTCCTGTTTACGAGCTAATAAATTTGGGTTTTTTACACCCTCAAAAGATAAATTGGCTCAAATATTAGAGAATTTGAGAGTGTTAAAGCCATGGTAGCTTCAAAAGGAAAATATTGGACATCTTGGTTATGCCTCTAATTCTGAGATTGAAAAAGGGTTAAAGAAAAAACAAGGGTTTGGAAACACACAGACGGTGTGGAATTATTACTTGATGATGACATTTGGTATGAGCCAAATCAATGTGTTTCTAAACACTCCTTGATAGATTATTATGGTCTATACTACTTTATACCTACAGCAAATCTATGTTACATGATCCCTACTAAAGGTAATGAAGTAGTATCTATCGAAAGTTCGGATGTCATTCATGTTTCATGTAATGTGGTCACCATCGACATTGATTTTGGCAATGAAGAATGTGGAGTTTATCAAAACACACTAGACCAAGCAAAATGTGTGGTAAATGTGCAAAGGGTAAACCCCTCAAGGGCCAAAGTGCTTATTGATTTGGATAACAATCTCTTGGATCCTTATAAGATGAAGGAATATATCCCCAGTAGAATTGTTGAAAACTCCATATCCTATTTGGGTAGATAGGGTTCCATATCTTCAAGGGTATAATATCTCGTAATTTTTTGTATATAAAAGTTTTAGGTCTCTAAGGAAACATTTGGTTTACTTCTTAGCAGCAGGTGGAGACACTGTTAGAAGTCATGCTCTTCTCGTAAGACAGTTTCCGTTATCCTTGGAGGGTCGTGCCATGAGATGGTATTTAAACCTATTGCCAAATTCAATACTTGATTGGGATACTCTGGCAGATATATTTTATCGTATATTTTATGTACCAGACATATGGCAACCGAATTGGGAAGAATGGGAGATTGATGAAGATGAAGAAATATCAGTTCAAATGTACTTCCCACCTAACAGAACTATAGATGAAGTCATTAAAAGTGCTCTTCAAGCCAGAATAACGGTTGATCTTCTTTCAGAAAATCTTTATACTCAGGATGTGATTGAGACTCCGTTTCCTCAAGGGTACCAACTCTCAAATTTTATAAAGTATACGGGTTATGGTTCGCCTGAAGACCATTTAAGAAGATTTTTAATACAATGTGAGACAATCGCTCAAGTATCAGCGCTTTGTCTTAAGCAATTTCCATTATCTTTAGATGGTATGGCCTTTGATTGGTACTGTTCCTTAGGAGAGCTAACAATCTCGAGATAGGAAACCATGAAAATATTTTCCTAAGCGAACAAGCTCAGTATCACCGAGATTTTCAATATCTACATCAAATGGCCATAGATAAGATAATGAAACAATATAAAAGACAAATGAATGATGATCAAGAGTTATCAGTAAATTCTGTCAATATGGTCCAAATAGTTGATAACGATCTTGAGGCCAAAGATAAGGTCATGAAAGCTTGTACAGCTCACGTAGTTGAGGGAAGACGAAAAATACTTGTTCAAATTCCCATCAAGGAAACTCAAGGTTTGTCTTTAAACAACCACACTCAAGGAGGAAATCAACAAGTTAAATATGATATGATCTTTGAATCATTTGAAGAAAGTTCTGGCCATGCTTAGTGTATTTGATGCACTATCCCTATCTGATGAGGTTCAAAAATCTCTTATTTATGCATTAATGAAACTTGAAGACTTTCAAAAAAATATGAACCCGAAAGAAAAACCATCAACAAGTGTCAATGAACAACCAAAAATTGTTCGTGCAGCTATAGTAATTACCTTTTCTAAAGATGATATCATGACTGATGATCCAAATCATAATTGGCCTCTCTATATAACTGGGGTGGTAAATAGTTTCAAAGTCTCTCAAGCCCTAGTGGATGGAGGCTCAACGGTCAATTTACTACCAATAAAGGTATTGTCTACATTAGGCATTCTCCATTCAAGGCTTCAATCTTGTAATGTCGTAATCCAAGGGTTCAATCAAAATGAACAAAGATCCATGGGCAAGGTTACGGTGAGAATAAAATTTGACGAAATAGAAGGGGACATTGAGTTCTTTGTAATTGATGCTGACACGTCTTATAATCAAGTTTTTTTAGGATGGCCGTGGCTTCATAATAGCAGTGTGATCCCTTCTACTTAATACCAGTGCTTAAAGTACCTTTGGGGAAAAATGATGAAGAATCGTGGCTGATAGTGCACTATTTAGTGAGGCGAAATAACACTATACCAATGTAAGATACTACAAAGTGATGGTGCAAGGAAAAGGGAAGGAGAAAAGTATTACAAATACCTCAAAGAAGAGTGCCTCCATTATGTCCCAAAATCTCAAAGAAAACCGGGGGCACCTGCCTTTGAACATTCCAATTTACTTCCAAACCTTGCAAGATGATTATGTCATTCCTTTGAGAAGTTATGAAATGTTCATGTGTTGATACACATGACTCCTTTCAAATACCAAAGAAATAAAGCTTTGGAAAATTTGGATGATCAATCTCTCAAGTTTGTTCCAAAGGCACCTAAATCTAAAAGGTCTCATAAAAATATGAATTTTAGCCCGAGGATAATACAAATGTTGAGAAAGAATGGATTTGCATTGATCCAAATAGAAGGAGGAATAAAGAATTCCCTTTTGACTTTGTCATGAACGAACAGCAGAAAAGGGCATTAAACCATGTGGGAATGTACACCAATTTCCATGGGATTGGGATATGATAGGTATGCATCCAATTTTATTTCGGAGAAAGTCGAGAATCATTTTGATCATGAAGTCATCAATGCTTCTGTGAATATGGTCACAATGACTGAAGAAAAAGATGAACCCCAACCAGCACCCCTTGAATTTGAAGAAGGTGGACAAGCTACCGTAGATGAGTTACAAGAAGTCAGAACCCCAACCAGCATCCCTTGAATTTGAACAAGGTGGACAAGCTACCGTAGATGAGTTACGAGAAGTCACTTGGGTACTGAAGAGGAACCAAGACTGACATATGTAAGTGCTTCCATGGCAGAAAATGAAGCACAATAATATATCTCACTCTTAAAAGGGTATAAAGATGTGTTTGCTTGGATATATGATGAGATGCCTGGTTTGGACCCAAAGCATGATTGCAGTTCATAAACTGTCAATTCGTCATGGAAAAAACCCAATCAAACAGCCTCAAAGAAGAATGTACCTTGATTTAGTAGCACAAATTGAAGCATAAATTGATAAACTTATAAAAGCAGGATTCATTAGAGAATTACAGTATCCAACATGGCTTGCAAACATTGTGCCCGTAAAGAAAAAGAATGGTCAAATCCATGTTTTTATTGATTTCAGGGATTTCAATCAAGCTTGTCCTAAAGACGATTTTCCACTGCCAATCACCGAATTGCTTGTGGATGCAACTATGGGATATGAGGCATTTTCCTTCATGGATGGATATTCAGGATACAACCAAATCCGTATGGCCCCTGAAGATGAAGAGTGGATGGCCTTTAGAACTCCCAAAGGTGTCTTCTACTACAAAGTCATGCCTTTTGGATTGAAAAATGTCGGAGCAACATACCAAAGAACCATGGTGAATACTTTTGAAGATTAAATGCTATGTAGATGGCCTTTAGAACTACCCAAAGGTGTCTTCTACTACATGATTGTATTAAATGCTATGTAGATGATTTTGTAATAAAGACTAAAAATAGAGAGGATCATATTGGTGATCTTTGGAAAATTTTTACAAGGCTGAGGAAATACCAATTGAAAATGAATCCACTAAAGTTGCATTTGGTGTCTCTTCTGGAAATTTTTTGGGCTTTGTTCTTAGATACCGAGGGATCGAAGTTGACCCAACCAATATAAAAGCCATACAGGATATGCCTGCACCTAAAAACCTTAAAGAATTAAGGAGTTTGCAGGGAAAGTTGGCTTACATAAGAAGATTTATATCCTATTTAGCTGGAAGATGTCAACCATTTTCAAAGCTAATGAAAAGGAAACACCATTCATTTGGATGATGCTTGTCAAAATGATTTTGATAACATTAAAGTTTATTTGATAAAGCCTCCAGTATTAATAGCTCCAATAAAAGGAAAGCCATTAATCTTGTACATCACAGCTTTGGATAATTCCCCAGGAGCTCTTCTGGCTCAAAAGAATGAAGAAGAGAGGAAAGTTGCTTTATACTATCTTAGCAGAACTTTGGTAGGTCCTGAATTAAATTACTCGCCTATCGAGAAAATTTTTCTTTCTCTAGTCTTTCCACTTCAAAAGTTGAAACACTATCTGTGGGAACAAAATATCCATTTAATATCAAAGACAGATCCTGTCAAATTTGTGCTTTCTTGTCCTATTTTAACTGGAAGATTGGCTAAATGGTAAGTGATTTTTAATCAATTCACCATTCACTACATCCCACAAAAAGTCATAAAGAGACAAGCACTTGCTGATTTTCTCACTGCACATCCAATTCCTGATGATTCACCTTTAGCTGCTGACTTCCCTGACGAAGAAGTTATGCAGGTAAAAATCATGGAAGGATGAGAAATGTATTTTGATGGGGCATCTCAAAATCCTAAGGGGAAAAGAAGTTATGACCCAAAGGAAAATCAGTTAGAAATTGGGATTGTTTTTCTCACTCCTGACAAAGGAATCATCCGTATTCTGTATACTCCTTCTCGTTGACTGAAGGATGCTCGAATAATGAAGCAGAATATGAGGCAGTTACAACCGGACTTGAACTTGCTCTTCAAATTCCCATAGATCATTTAATCATATATGGTGATTCTGAATTAATTGTAAAACAACTACAGGGGGAATATGCAATTAAAAAGGCTAATCTTATCCCATATTATGAACGTGTTGATTACCTTTTTTTTAATATTTTGAAGGTTCAAATTTGGCATGTACGTCAAAATTTTAATATAAAGGCTGGTGCTCTTGCAAGTTTAGCTGCATCTTTAAGCCTGGTAAAAGAAGATACTATGAAGGAAATCATAGGGACTCGAAGAGTGCTTCAACCTGATGATGCAATTGAAGAGGAGGTGGAAGCCGAAGTTACTCTAGCCATTCAAGAGACTCAAGAAACCTCAAAAGAGCTAAGATTGGTGTAAACCACTCATTGACTATCTTCAAACTGGACAGTTACCAGAAGAGCGAGCGAATCGTGTTGAAATGAATTCAAAGACGTGCTACACTATTTATCTTTTGGAAAGATGTGTTGTACCAAAAGTCATTGGATGGAATGTTCATGATATGTATTGCCAATAATGAAATTGAAGAAGTTATGAAAGAGATGCATTCTGGTACTTGTGGAGCTCACCAAACTGGCACAAAATTCAAATGCAAATAAAACGTCTAGGGTACCATTGGCCCACTATGATCAATGACTGTATTAATTTTGCAAAAAGATGTCAGGATTGTCAGTTTTACGGTGACTTTATCCATCAACCTCCGGAACCCCTACATGCTTCTACAAACTCGTGGCCTTTTGCGGTTTGGTATATGGACGTCACGGGTCCATTTAATCCGCCAGTTTCAACAGGTCATAAGTATATTTTGGCAGTAACAGACTATTTCTCCAAATGGGCTGAAGCAATCCCATTTAAGAATGTTAATAGAGAATCTGTTGTCAAATTTGCAAGGACACACATCATTTATAAATTTGGAGTCCCAGATTCAACCATTGCTGACAATGATCAAAATATTTCAAAGGTGGAGTATTGTATAAGCTATATGACAAATTGTAAAAGCTATATGACAAGTACAACATAAAATACCATCATTCTTCAAGGTATCACTCACCCGCTAATGGTTTAGTTGAAGCATTCAACAAAACTATTAGTAAGATTTTGAAGAAAATGGTAAGGAAGAACAAAAGAAATTGGCATGAAAAGTATTTCGAAGCACTTTGGGCTTATCATACCACTTATAGAACTCCTAATAAGGCAACACCTTATGCCCTTGTTTTTAGAGGAGAAGCAGTATTACCTTTTGAAATACAAATTCCTTCGTTAAGAGTTGCAATTCGAGAGTCCATGACTCATGAAGAAAATGCCAAAGTGCGATTTGCACAACTTGAGAGATAAGATGAGAAAAGTCTCATGGCCCAACAAAATCTTGAAATGCATCAACAACAAATGAAAAATGCCTTCAACAAGAAGGTCAGGTTGAGATCTTTTAGAAAACGAGATCAAGTATCTTCACCCAAGGTTCTATGATGGTACGAACTCCAATTGTGGTAACTCGAAGGACTAAGGGAAAGCTTGAACCTAAATGGGTAAATCCTTATGTTATCGAGAAAGTGTATTCAAATGGTACATATCTTTTGATAACAACAGACGCTGAAAGAATTATTCCCCTGACCAACACAAGATTGTCGAAGAGGTATTTTCCATAAGATGCCTTGGAACAGGAAGCCTAAAAAAAAATTGAACTATGTTCGGCTTGATCCCTTTCATAAAAAGTTACATAGGCATCTTGGAATCATATCCAAGTTCAGTAAAAATAAGCAAAAAAACTATGAGAAAAAATCCCAATTGAACTACGTTTGGCTTGATCCCTTTCATAAAAGGGTACGTAGGTAGCTTGGAACCATATCCAAGTTCAATTGAAAGAAACAAAAATATATAAATTTGGTCATTTACAAGTAAAAGAGATGTTGGGGACTTCCATATTCTTGAAAAATTTTAAACGATGGAATACAAATGCTCAGGAGCAGAATAATGCCTTATTTCTTTATTCAATAAGAAAATAAATCTGAAAATAAATCATGAGGATTCCCACAATTTGAAAATAGGAAACTCTCCATCTAAAAAAAAAAACCTAAAAACCATAAAACAAAGAATCAAAGTAAAAGTTGGTTCTTCAAAGCCTCCACCACTTTCTTCAATTTCTCTGAATCTTCACTATGGACCTTTTCTTTTGCATGGGCACGATCAGCAGAAGATTTTAAATCATCAAATTCTATTTTCAATGCAAGGTGTTTCTAGCTGGTATGGATTAATGTGGACTCATGCTTGTTCAAGGTCTGAGCCTCAGCAGCACGGCGAGTTTGAAGCAAAGATAAGTTCGTTTCCAACTTGTTAATTTCCCCATCGAGGACATTCAATAAATTCTTAATAGAAGAGATATCTTGAACCATTTTTCCATGCTCTTCATTTAAGGATTCAACTTGTGAACGAGTAATTTCTAAATGAACCTCATATGCAAGCGGTCAGTTCTCTCCTGAAAGTGCCAACTTTTGTGATTTGACAATAAAATCCTTTAGAATTTCATAAAAGTCAGAGACATTTATGGGACTGTTGGCAATAAACTTGATTACCTTCCTTTACCATTGTCTTTTGGGTCTAAAGGATTCATAGAAAATAGCTGGTTTAGACAATTTGATTTAACTGTTTGGGCAGCTGTTGTAAGAACTTCTTGCATGGTGCCATAAGAAATTTTTGTCACTTGTGGTGGAAGAATAAGGTCGTCGATATATGATCTACGTGATTCTCCTACCGAGGACCCTGAATTTAAAAATGTATTAACAATGTTGTTTTCAAAAAAAAAATTGAAGAAAAAAATGAGCAATAGTAACATGTATACATATTATTGATATGGAATTAACTAACCTTGCTGAGCAGTCACTGAATCTGGGGTGCCATTATTAAGAGGTGTATAATCAAAAAGTTCATCATTAGTTTCGTCCTCAAGATGAAAGATTCCTTACCCTTTGAAGAAATCTTGTCAACACTTTCGGAGCATATCACTTCTTTTCCTCTTACTGAATTTTCATTAATTGGAGAAAGGTGTCTTAAAGGAGTTGAAGAACAAGGTTCATCATGAATCCCACAACTAGAAATTTTTTTCACCTTTTTGGTTCTCTTCGTCTGTAAGAAACCACTACCCTTACCAAAGACACCATTATCAAACAACTTATAGATATCTTTAGTTGATGGTAGAGAAGATATAAATGTTTCAAGATCATCTAAAGAACCAATGGTAGTTGGACCATGCTGAAAAAAGCTTTCGTCAGCAAAAAATTCAACCGAATGGATTAGTCCATCCTCGACTAAGGATGAACGCATTCCCTCTGATTGCCTGGGGTCAATAGTTTTACCCGATCGAATAAAATTCACAGAAAAATCTTTAGTAAAATGATCGAGCCGCTCATAAAAGTTGGATAGGAAAAGGTCATCTACTTTCTTTTTCTGTTGGTCCGAGAAGGCGCTTATTTGATGAAGTTTTCTATAAAGAAGGATTATTGGAATATATCCTTCTTATTTACCTAAGGGTGGAACATTAGTGTGGAATATTGGTTGTATCTCCACCAAGTAGCATAGGATAAAGTCATCGGGCCTAGACCCTTAGTAATGCCTTTGATAAGACGTGCTCTGATATTCTGATGATGCATTCTTTGCCAATACTGAAGTAACGCAATAAGAGATAAGCCATCTCGACATCTAGTGTCAACATTTTGAGGGCAGTGTTGTCTGTATCCAAATTGACAGCCAAAATGGCTTGGTTCATAGAGTTCAGCAATAAGCTTGTCACTCGCCTGATAAGTCAATACACACGGACGAATTGCAAGAAAAAGTAAGAAGGTTCGGTAAAGTAATGATAAATCTCCATCTTGGGGTCATATTCTTTTAAATCTTGACCTTATGAGAAATTCACATATGGATGGAATGAAAACTCAATGGAGTTTCTAAAAAGCTCTAGGGCTGTGTTATAAGTGAATCGAGATGGCAAACTATCTCTTATTAGAGATAATAATGGAACATTTGGGCACAGAAAATCCCTACGGCTATAAGTCCTCGGGAAATAAATAGCAAGCCAACCAAATAGATATTGAAATAGACCCCTACCTAGCAATTGTCCAGGTTTCTTTGCGTTGGAAAATGCCCCAGTTGTCTATAAAGGTGAGCTAATATAGGAGTAGCCAAATCATATATTTGGCCTTGTGTCATCTTTCCCGCCATGAAGAGAATTTTTGGACGAACTGTCTCAAACTGCATAGATGGGAGTGTAAACCCAGTTAACCAGCAGGCAAGGAAGGCAGCCAGCATTGTATTCTGAGGGTAATCACGTCTGCATTCAAATGGAAATCTTCAAGCTTTTGCAAACCCACCGCATTTGAATTAGAGTGATTCGGAATGGGAATAATAAAGTTATCTATCCATGCTTGGAAAGTTGGTTTGGTGCCTAATACTTGGGTGAGATCATAAAGGTCAATAGTTGCTTGTGGAATATGTTTGAACCTGAACATTTTGTTTCAAAGGATTACACTTTTGTTCATCATAAAATTCACCACTTGGTAGGAGTCTTCCAATCTTTTGAATATCTAATAAAGAAATACCAATTTCTCCATAGAGAGTATGAAAAGTATTAGTACCAGAAGACCACCTATCAAGTAAGACCTTAAAAACATTTATGTCTCGTGGATGTGAAAACAAGGATAGCTCTACAACCTTGTAAATTCCAACAAGTTTGAGGGCTTCCTTCATGAAGTGTAGATTTTACCCAAAATATCCAAGACATAGAACGAGTAAGTGATGGACCAAAAATGTTAAAAGATCTAGATGCCCAAGTAATGTTGTTCGCCTGCATTCTTCCAAGAAGGGTAGGAAAAGATGACGTTCCCATTCTTGAAGAAGATAACAGCACCAAGATTATTATGGATGTCGTTTCTACCTTCTTAACAAGGCCAGAAGCGTTAAAGTTTGTGGTAGGACAATATATGGATCGAGTCCACAACAAAGGTTTCTGACGGGGTGCTAAATAAGTCCTGGAAAGTTGAGTGTATATAAAAATTATGTCTTTCAGTAGAGGACCGTATACCCCGGGTAATTGTTCAGTTCCTATTGTTGAAGGAAAAACATTAATCATTTCTGGTAAGCAGTCGGGACGATGACCAGCCATTTCTGTAACAAAATAAAAAAAATGTGTCATATACACAGAGGAAAAAACGGATGATGACATAAATAAATAAATAATTAATATTCTGAGATGATATTTTGTGGTTACCATATGGTGATAAAATACCACATATTTCGTAGTAATCGTGTGATGATAAAATACTATATATTGGGTAGTAACCATACGATCGTGAAATACTATATATTTGGTAGTAACCATACTGTGGTAAAATATCGTATATTTTGTGAGGGACCACACGACTATACAATACCATATATTTTGTGGGTAGTCACATAAAGATGGAACATCGTATATTTCGGAATACCGTATTAAGAAACTATGATCCAATATTAATATCCTTATTAAGAAAATAGCATTGGATACAGGTTTCATAAACCTATGAATTGTGAAAAAAATATATATACATATAAAAATAAAAATACAACTAAAAAATAAATGTACCTGTCTCTTACAAAATGAAAAAAAAATGTGTAAAATAGATAATGTCTAAGATATATAGCAATATATACAGCAAGATCGTAAATCATAATATTATGCTTGCAAATTTGGAGTTGCATGCATGGTAATATTAATATGCATGCAAAGTCAACATTGATGGTTGACAAAAAAAACATACAAAGTCGTGAGTGACATGCAAAAAATAAATAAATAAATAATTAAATAAAAATAATAAAATAATAAAAGATAGATGACATACAAAATTTGTAGGTCTCTTGTATGGTATGGAATGAATAAGAGAATTGGCTTATTCCGACTCTTATTTATAGTGGTGAAGATAATTAAGGTAGACTAGATTAATACAAAATTTACTAGGAAAATGAGACTAAAATCCTTGTCCTAATGAAAAAGGGATTTTATTAGCCAATAAGTAGGCTAAAATTAATACAAAGCTTGTTCTACCCGGAAAAGGAAACTTGAATGTAGAATCCTAATCCTAGTAAAGATGGGATTTCCTAATAAAAAAGAGGAAGGATTCATTAGCCAACCTATTTGTAATTTGTGTCATTAATAATATTATTAATGACCCAAATTACAAGGGGGCATTTATTGGCCAATAAATTTTCAAGAAAATAAAATAAAATAAATTTTGGGTAAATCAAGCTCTCTTAATCTTTAATTACTAAAGATAAATACAAAAAAAAATATCGTCGGACAGAATACAAATTCTAGTGGGATTCCTATTTGATTTCCATGACTTGCAATTGAAGATATCCAAAAGCGATTGAAATAGAGTCCTACTCTATTGTGTGTAAATTCAGTATGATAGAAAGACATGAAATAGAGTCCTACTCTATTGTGTGTAAATTCAATATGAGAGATAAAATTTTGATCTAAATCGAACTCTCAAATCTTACAATTTCGACTCGAAATTGGCGCTAATGACCAACGGAGCTAGTGTTTGTTTTCCAAATGATAATGTCTAAACAGAAGTTTATCTGTTTACAAGTTGTTGAGTCCTCCTAATGTGCAAATACAAGAAAGATCAGATTAAAAAGTCTTCAACTTGTAACATAGAGCTCTAGGCTATATGGGCATTATAAATATAGAGCACCAGGGCCAATAATTGGAGACGGAGAATAGCAAGAAGCATTAGCAGTAGTAGCCATTAACAAGAACAATCAGAGTGTTTGCAAATTAAAAACAAAAGCATTAGCATTAGCAATAGGAAATAAAAAAAAAAAAAGCCAGAGAGTGTCAACGGCAATAAAATAAAAAATAAAAATAAAAAAGAGAGAGAGAATAGCATCTTTTAGTAGATATTTTTTTAACCAAGACCCAATTGTTGATTGGCAAGAAATATTACCGTGTAATCTTCCCAAATTATCAATGGAAACTCGGTAATTTCTTTTTATTTTTATTATTTTACATTATTGCGTTTATATTATTGTGTTAAAATTTATTCTTGTGATATTAGTGTTATTGTATTAAAATTTTTTTTTATCACTTGATTAATCCGGGGTTTTTTTTCGAGTATACATCGAGAAAAATAATTAATAAATAATTAATTAATGGATCCACCGCAATTTAAACCCTATTTACATATAGGGGAATTTTGTTGAATACGAATTTAAATTGTCAAGTGATTAAACACTTTGACGCCAAATTTCGTAAAAATTCGACGTCCACAATGGTATAAGTTTTTAAATCATATAACGTTGTACCATGCAAGTCATGCAAGTCTTTAAAGTACAATAGTACCCTAATGGGCTGTAGAATTTTTTTAAAGTTTATTATAAAGTTGCCCTCAGTTTGCTACTTTAATATGCGGCTCTCTATTGAATGTGTGTATATGCATGTATGTGTGCGATGTGAGAGGCACGTGCAAGTTAAGGCAATTAACCCCCCAATTTTGAATAATTACAAAGCAGGTAAGGAAAAGTTATAAATTTTTTTAATTTTGTCTTATAATTATACCCCTCCAAATGATAATGTATAAACTTGGTTTTGATGATGACAAAAATGACTACTTAACTTGAGCTGTGCAGGGTCACTAGTATATTTGCTCTTAGCAGAGTTTTCGGACAAAGTACACCTTCCGAACAGCACTATGTATCTCAGACGCACAAGCTCGTCCAAACTAGATAACCACGGATGCAATGCATCATCCAAACGATCAGGCAGAAAGCAAGATTTTGGAGCACCTAAAACGGACGCACAAGCTCGTCCGAACGAATTCATCTCGAATGCAATTCACCGTCCGAAAGGTCAATGCAGAGGCAAGGTTTTGAGGCACCTGCAACGGACGCATCTAACTGTCCGAAGAAGATTACATCGGACGAGGCTAAATATCCGAACTTGGTTCGGATGAAGGAACGGACGCAAGTTCGGCCGTCCGAATGGCATCCTCAACTCCCTGATATTTCAGATCGGAGGATTGATCAGACGATCGAAACCCATAACGGCTAGTTTTTTCATCATTTATTATCTATCCAGGATAGCCATTAGGAGGTGGTTGGGAGATGATTTAATGCACCTATAAATACCAACCATGCTTTATTATAAAAAATAATCTTACACATTGAATACAAGCAAAAAGAAAGGCAATTTGAGTGCAAATTAGCTCTTTAGTGACGTTGTATTAGTGTGTACTTAAGAGTGCTATTCAAAATATTGAGTGGAGTGATAATCTTGTACAAAAGGTTTAGTGTAAAATCCTTGGCTCAACAAAAGAGAAGTAGTGTGAGCAAGGGTAATCCTACTTTGTGTACACTTAAAGATTATTGGCTCACCAAATTTGAAAGAGCATCTTAGTAGATTACGACTCCAAGCTAGCAAGATTGAATGTGATGTTTGTTTAATCACTCTCTTAATTTATTTTGTTCATTTTATGCTTAATTGTTTCTATCATCTTATTTGTCAAATTTGAATTGTGCATCTTTTGTAAATTTATTTTAAGAAACCTAATTCACCCCCCCTCTTAGGTTGCTTTGGAACCAACAATACGTAGTAGCAGAGCATTGGTCTCTTTATTTTAAAGATCCCTTATGGCAACCAATAATGCATTATTTTTTGAGGGTCAATCTATCACTAGACCTCTTATGTTTAATGGGATAAATTTTATTAGTTAGAAAGATAGAATGAAAATCGTTTTCCAATCTACTGATATTGACTTGTGGTATGTGGTAAATGATCCTTTTAAAGCCACCATCATTGATGATCATACAAATAGAAGAAGAGAAAAAACAAGGGATGAGCTCACTCCACAAGACAAGGCAAATTTGACCTTAAATGCCAAGACTATGAATGTACTATACAATGCCTTGGATGCTAACGAATCAACTCGTGTCAAAAGATGCGTTTCCGCCAAAGAAATCTGGGACAAATTGAAGGAAATTCATGAAGGAAATGATGATGTTAGAGAACAAAAGAAATCTCCACTTGTTGCCAAATATAATTATTCAAGATGGAGCCACATGAAAATATTGATAAAATGTATTGTAGATTCAGTCATAATATCATCAAGGATCTTGAAGCCTTCGGGAAGAAATATTCTTTGGGTGAAAAGAATAGAAAAATCTTGAATGCTCTCTCCAAAGAATGGGAGGCAAAGACTATTGCTATAGAGGAAGCAAATAACTTAAATTCCACACCCATTGAGTCACTAATAAATTCTCTCACTTCATATGAATTGAAGCTCAAATCCAAAGTGGTGGATAATGAAGAAGCAAAGCCTTAAAGACCTCTTAAGAAGAAGATGAAAGTTGCTCTATCCATTTAGAAGATGATGATCTTGACGAAGGTGACCTTGCACTCATCACCAAAGGATCCCTCAAACACTACATCAACAAACGGAGAATGAGAAAAGAAGGAACAAGCAACTCAAACAACTTCAAAGGGAAGACCAAGCTGGAAATTAAGAAGCAAAATGAAAAATGCTTTGAATGTGGTCAACCCGGACACTTTGCAAATAAGTGTCCCTCCAAGAAGAAGAAGAAAGGAAGGAAACCTCAGTATACACATCTTTAATAACTTTCAAATCACTTGGGATGATTGCAACTGTGAAGGAGAAGTTGAGGAAGAGATGGAGTCGGCACAAATGGCATTTATGGCCATTAGTGATTATGAGATAACCTCTACTTATGAATCTAATGATGAAAATGTTTAACTTTTTCCAATGTCTTTAACACCAAACTGAACTCGAAATTCAATTTTTCAAGATTACATTATAATATAGTGAAGATCAACTATTACGTCCATATAACACTTCAAACGGAGTCATTCCAATACCACTTGATTACTCTATTACTTATAATAGTCGCTCCTAATTTCTTCTAAATTCAATGTATAAACTCGTAAGATATCTTCTAGTATCGAATAGTCCTCTCGGATTACTTGTACAAAATGGTGTTAAATTTCAAATATGTTCTCATAACACCTGATAAACTCATAATTGTCCTATATTTTATATGTCATTTACTGCATTTTTTTTATTGTAAGTAAGATTTGAGTTAATATTGAGCTCATATTTTGGTTATTCTTAGTTTTTATAGGGTTGTAGTGAAAAAGGATTGAAAATGACGAAAAAGATGAAAAGAAATCCCAATGATGAAATATGCAAGAGTATGGAGCAAATCTAGATGTTGTTTTGTATTTTGAACACAACTTTCTTGTCTGAACTCAGATTGATCTAATTCAAAATGCATTGGAAAGATAAGAGAAAGAGCTGCAACTTTTGTGTTTTACAGTTACCTAAATTCCATGAGTATCAAGATCAAAATTGAAGCCAAATTTGGCACATAGATATTGGAAGTCGTGTACATGCGCGACCCAAAAGCTATGCACATGTGTGTTTTCTAGTGAGCAAAGTTCTGAGTTAGGGTTGCACGCACATGCACGAGCTTCAAGGTGCAGACATGTGTGCACAGTAGAAATGTTACAAGATTTTTATTTTTTGGCGGATTTCTTCGTCCGATTGAACTCTTTTTCAACCATTTTCACATTCTTATCCTTAGGTTGGGATTATAAGGGACTCTAGTATTCCCTATAAATATCTCTTGTAGGGTGAATAGAAACTCTAACACTTCTTCATTGTTTTTTTTATTGTAAGTTTCTCAACAGAAATTCTTGTGCATTCTTCCATGGCACTTACTACCTAAAACCTTTTCTCGGTCAAGGGAATTGAAGCCATGGACATTCTAGTTTGTGGTGAGACTTTTGTACCTTAATTTATTCACTTTTTATATCAATTATTGATTATTTTTCTGTATTAATTTTATGATTATTCTTTTTAATTGCTATGATTGCAGAATAGTGAATTATTAGAATTAATCTATAGCTATATTGTTTTTAATTGCTTTGTTCAATTTAATCTATGAAACAACGAGATTTAATAATTACTCAATTAGCGTTATTGAATCTTGGAGAAATAATCAACTAATTAACATAACAGCGTGTGTTTATGTTATATTCGCCTAATTGATCTTGCCAGATTTTAATGCTTCTATTAATTAATCTTTAGCGCATGTCTGGATTAATCAATATTGATAGTTAGGGTTAATTGGATTGCATATTCAAAATTAGCCAACTTAGGGAAAAGATATAAGAAACAACTTTGAATTGGAATTCGGGTTAATTCTTCAATTGGTGCTTGGTATACAAACTGAATTATCCTTGATGTCGATGATCGACTACTAGAATTTGCATGGTAGATATGACTGAACCCAAGATCCTTGTTTTATCGAATTCCCTAAAGTTTTAATGCATTAATTTTTAGTGTTAAAATTATTCAAAACCCTCCTTTTTATATTGAGTACAAACAATAGACTCCGCTCTCTATGGGACGACTCAGACTCTCTGTGTATATATTAGTATAGAGAATTCAATTAGTTTTGGGTGCCTGCAACAGCACCGACAAAAATTTTAGCGGCATTGTCGGGGAACGGTTTGATTTATTTTTGTGCTATTAATTTCTTTTTTTATTCTTTTATTGTGTTGTTATTTCTTCCGCTAATTATGCATGCCAATGACACGATTTGCTGGACAAGTTCTTTAATTGCAATTTGATTCGAAGATACAGAGAACCCTACGCAAATTAAGGAAGAAGTTAAGAGATAGACAGCTAGGGAAAAATCAACTTTTTGACTTTATTTTTGCTAAGAATGGAGAAGAATATGATGAAACTATCATGGCACAAAGAACTCTTCGAAAATTAGCGGCGCCAACCTTAAATCAACAACCTCATTGCATTATGTACCCTGAATTAGATGCAAATGTTACTTTTGAATTAAATTTTGGACTAATCCATCTGTTACCTTCTTTTCATGATTGCCAAGTGAGGATCCAAACAACCATTTGAAGAAGTTTCACGTAGTATGCACGAGTATGAGACCTAATGGGATTTCAGAGGAGCACATCAAGTTAAAGACATTCCCATTCTCACTTAAAGATGAGGCAAAGGATTGGCTGTTCGATCTACCTTTGGGCAGTATTATTACATAGGAGAAAATGAATACGTTGTTTTTGGAAAAATACTTTTTAGCATCCCTAATTGCGATAATATATGGAAAGAAATCTGTGGGATAAGGAAGTTCAATGATGAGTCCTTATATGAGTATTGGTTAATTCAGTGACTCTTTATTAATTCAAATCAGTGACTCTTTATTAATTCAGTGTTTTTATGAAGGTTTGTTGGTTAATAAGGGAAACATGATTGACATCTCTAATAGAAGGGTATTGGATAATTCGACTATCGACACTGTCTGTGAGCTGATATCAAACATGGTAGCACGTTCTCAAAAGTTTGGAACACGACGTGAACAACCTCTTAAGCTTGTTAATGAAGTAAATGTTTCATCTTTAGAACAACAAATGGCCAGTATAACTTCTTTTGTACGTCAATTGGCTTGAAGAACTACGTAGACTGTGCAAATTTGCTGAATTTGTTCGAACGACGGACATCGGACAGATATGTCTCTAACATTGCGAGGTGAGTCCCAAGAACAAGTAAAAGCCACAGGATGATTTCCAAGGCAACCCCAAGCGAATAATGATCCCTATTCCTCCTTTCAATACATGTAATCCTGGGTGGAGGGATCATTCTAATCTCATATACGAGATCCAGCATAGCAATTTCTTCAACAAAATTAATAGAATTTTCAACTGTACAGACCTCCATTTGCTCGAAGGCAACAATCTAATCCAATTTCTCAATTTGTTAAGTCTTTAGAGAAAATGATGAATGTTTTGATTGCTAACACTATGCAATTTCAACAGAACACCAAGGCCAGTATATAACAATTGCAAAACAAAATGGGACAAATGACGACAACAATTAGCCGGTTGAAAACACAAAATTCTGGTGAGTTTTTCTCTCAAACAATTGTCAATCCTAAAGAAAATGCTAGTGCAATTGTACTGAGAAGTGCCAAGAAGGTTGAGGTACCAAGCAAAATATTCCTTGAACATGTGAAGGCCAATGAGAAGGAGACCAAAGTGGAGGAAGAAGTCGGTCCAGGCCGCAAAGGTGAAGAAAAAAGCAAGTCAACTCCGTGGCTAGAATATAAACCTGAGCCACCATGCTTCCCCGAAGCATTTAAGGAATTTGTGAAAGAAGATCCTAGCAAAGAGTTATCTGAAACTTTTTGCAAATGCTATGTAAACATTCTATTGTTAGATGCTATTAAAAAAATATCTCGGTATAGTAAGTTTTTGAAGGAATTATGTACACATAAAAAGAAGCAAAGATGAAAGAAAAGTGAGAAGATTACTTTAGGCAAAAATGTGTCAGCGGTGCTTACACAGAATCTTCCTGCGAAATGCAAGGATCCAGGTTTGTGTACAATTCCTTGTACAATAAATAATACTAGAATTAAAGAGGCCGTGTTAGATTTAGGAGCGCCTATAAATGTTATGCCTTACTCAGCTTATACCTCCTTACACATTGGTCCTTTATTTGAAATTAGTACTATTATTCAGTTGGTTGATAGATCAGTAGCCTATCCTAAAGGCATAGTTGAAGATGTTTTGGTTCAAGTCAATGAAATGATTTTCCTGCAAATTTTTGTGCTCTTGACATGGAAAACAATGATGATCGTCTACACTTATTCTGTTATGTAGACAATTTTTAAAAACATCTAAAATTAAGATAGATGTAGACACTAGAATTTGATGGTAAAATTTTTCAGCGTAACATTTACAAAGCCATGAGGTATCCTACTAAGGATAATTCCATCTACTATATTGATATTATTGAATCGTTAGTATAGGAGGTTTTTGAAGAAGAAGTCGAGGATGATTGGATGGGCAATTGGAAAGTGATGTTGAGGAGCCGCAAAATATGTTACATTTCCAATTTCTAGCAATAAATCCTTACCTTCTGTTGTGCAAGCGGCTGAACCAGAATTGAAACCTCTTCCAAGTCATCTCAAGCATATATTTTTAGATGATAGAAAAACTTTTCCAGTAATAATTTTCAGCAATTTAACTGATGAGCACGAAGAAAGATTGTCAAAGGTTTTGAGTGAGGACAAAACGGCTATTGGATGGACCATCGCACACAGTGTGCAAAATCAAGAGAATGAGATGGTGCCCACCCTTACTATTCAAAATGGGTGGAGAGTTTGTATAGATTATAGAAAACTTAATTCTCTTACTCGTAAAGATCATTTTCCTTTACCTTCTATTAATCAAATGCTTGAAAGGTTAGCTGGTCATGTTTATTATTATTTTCTTGATGTCTATTCAGGTTATTTTCAAATCTCTATTACTCCCGAGGATCAAGAGAAGACAACATTCAAGTGTCCATTTGGAAAGTTTTCTTATCGTCGTATGCCATATGGGTTGTGTAATGCCCCAGCCATATTCCAAAGATATATGATTAGCATATTTTCTAATTTTGTATAACACATTATTGAGTTTTTATGGATGATTTCACTGTGTATGGTGATTCTTTCGATCAGTGTTTGCATAACCTAATATTGATATTACAAAAGTGCATAGAAACTAACCTTGTTTTAAACTTCAAAAAATGTCACTTCATGGTTCTTCAAGGTATAGTTCTAGGTCATGTGGTATCATCTAAGGGGATTGAGATTGATAAAGCATCTCTGATTAAAATTGATATAATTCAATCATTACCTTAGCCTACCAAGGTGCAGGAAGTTTGTGCTTTCCTTGGTCATGCAGGTTTCTATCGAAGATTAATCAAGGACTTCCCCAAAATATCAGCACCTCTATGCAAATTTTTGCAAAAGGATGTGGAATTCGAGTTCAATGATGACTGTAAATTGGCATTCGACAAGTTGAAGAATCTTCTCATCTCAACTCCAATCATTCAACCACCTAATTGGAGCTTACTGTTTGAGATAACGTACGACGCAAGTGGTAATATAGTGGGAGCAGTTTTGGGACAAAGAGTTAGAAGAGCATCTCATGAAATTTATTATGCTTCCATAACTCTGAATGATGCGTAAAAAAATTACTCCACCACTGAAAAAAAAAATTGGCTATTGTTTTTGCTTTAGAAAAGTTTTGTTCTTGTCTACTTGGTACTAAGGTAATTGTTTATTCTAATCATGCAGCCTTACATTACCTGATGACAACAAAAGAGTCAAAACCAAGTCATGTTGATAAGATGGATACTCCTCTTAAGTGAATTCAACTTGGAGATTAAGGATAAAAGTGGAATGGAGAACAAAGTAGCAGACCATGTGGAGAATGAATTGGATATACAAGAGAAATTTCTTGATGAACATTATTTTTAGCAAGGGCAGCATTACCATGGTATGCAAATATTGTGAATTTCTGAGTTACTAACAAATTCACCCATGGTTTGTCTAGGACAGAAAGAGAGAAGATCAAAAGTGGTGACAAATATTATGTATGGAATGAGCCTTATTTGTGGAAGCACTGTGCCAACCAAGTAATAAGAAGAAGCATAAAGGATAGTGAGATCAATTCGATCCTGGCATTTTACTATTCTTATGCTTGTGGAGGACATTTTGGAGCCAAACGAATAGCAATAAAGGTATTGGAGTGTGGTTTTTATTGGCCCAACATATTTTGGGACTCTTATCTATTCTACTGGTCATGCAATAATTGTCAAAGGGTTGGTAATATCTCCCAAAAGATTCAATGAAATGCCTCAAAACCTGATCTAATTTTGTGAATTATTTGATATTTGAGGTATTGACTTCATGAGACCTTTTCCTATTTCATTTGGTTATTCTTATATATTATTGGCTGTAGATTATGTTCCGAAATAGGTGGAAGCTAAAGCCACTAGTACTAATGATTCAAAAGTTGTTGCAAATTTTTTTAGAAATAATATATTTTCTAGATTTGGGGTTCCAAGGGCTCTAATAAGTGATCGAGGCACTCACTTTCGCAACAGAATAGTTGAAGCCCTACTAAAGAAACACCATGTAACCTACAAGATATCAAACGCATACCATCCATAGACCAGTGAAGAAGCCGAGGTGTCTAACAAGGAGATTAAATCCATTCTACAAAAAATGGTAAAATCTAGTCGTAAAGATTGGAGTTTATGATTAAATGATGCATTGTGGGCTTATCGCATGCTTAAAATACACCTATCGGTATGTCACCATATGGGTTGGTAATCGAGAAACCTTGATCACCTCCCAGTAGCGTTGGAACACAAGGCATATTGGGCTATTAAGAGCCTTAACATGGGATTAGATGTAAGTGATGAACAAAGGAAGTTGCAGCTGCAAGAGTTGGAGGAAATTTGAAATGTAGAATACGAAAACACTCACATCTACAAGGAGAAGACAAAAGCTTTTCATGAAAAAATGATTTCAAGGAAGGATTTCAAAGTCGGCCAAAAAGTCCTTTACCAGACGCATTTTCGGCTATTTCCCGATAAGTTGCGATCTAGTTAGATTGGACCATTTGTTATAACTAATATGTTTTCTCATGGTGCAGTTGAAATTCAGAGCTTACAAACATCCAAGTGTTCAAGGTTAACGGGCATTGTCTTAAGCCCTAATATGAGGGGGTTACATGGGAAAATGTGATCCAGAAGGATTTGGAAGAACCGGAATGCAATTGAGAATGAAAAGCATCAAGTCGAGCCAATAATAGTAAACAAATGTGCTGCATAGGAGGCAACCCATGTCAGAGACTATTTATATTTCATTTAATTTATTTGTTTTTAGGGTTTTTATAGGGTTATTCTGTTTGTGTCGAAAATCATCTTGATTTGCAAGTTAGACAAACAAAATTGTTATTTGAGGGTTTTTATTGTTTGGGTGATTTAGAAATGAATATGGTAAGCTTGGAAGTATGCTTTTACACGCATGCACACCACTTGGTATGCATGTGTTCAAAAACCAGTAGTAAAATTTTCCATCCAGCATCGCGCTTACATGCTTACTATAAGCCTCGCGCATGTACACGAGACGAATCAGCACGAATGCAGCAACTGCCTTTTGCGTACATGCACACCTAGCAGGCTGTGCATGTGCGCGGCACTTTAAAAGACTAGAACCATTGATTGCCCACAATTCAAACTACCACCCCTTCTTTATTTTCACTTTCTCCTCGCAACCCCTTTCAACCCCTAAGACTTCTTACACATTAAATAGCTTCTTATTCAAGGGAAAACTACATCAAGGTATGAATTTACATTGACTTTTCTTTTACTTTTCCTTTGTGGGTTTCAAATTAAATTTAGAGAAAGTTTTGATTTTTAATGATTTAATTGTTCTAGTTTGTCATGTATTGGATTTTAAATGTGTGATTTGAATTATTTGCGTATGAATTGTTGATTGGGAAATGATTTCATTTTATATATAGAAAAATTCATTCTTTGATTATGTGTGCCAAGTGTTTGATGAATTGTCTCACTGAATAAAAATGTTAAAACACAAGGCATTGGTGCGTGAATTGAATTCCTAGAATGTTAATTATGTCCTGTGATTCATCCGTATTCAATTTTAGTGCCTAAGAAAGTTCTAGGAATGTGCATATACCTTAGTTTTGGCACAACTTTATGGAAATCCATCTTGTGCATTTTAAGGTTTGTTAGTTGGTGTTGTGAATTTGTATAACTGTGGGGTGTGAGAGTCCTTATATGGTTGTCGTGATTTTCACATCTAATTTTTGTAGGAATGGCAAGAACAGGAGCCAAGAAACCAGCTATGGGCAAAAGTGCCAGAGCTTTTTCGTCTTCCAAACTCCAACGCAAACGTAAAAGCACACCCGAGGAGATTGCAGGGACACAATTTGTCAACGCTTCAGCCAAGAATAAGTATGTTAAGAATATTTCACAGAGGCCTACAATTAAAGAGAAGGGTATTCAAGTACCTTTGGTAGGGGTCCCAGAGATCAAAACGACCTTACGCAACTGTGGTTGGAATCACTTCACTTCGACTCCCAAAGACGCGGTACTACCGGTAGTAGGTGAATTTTACGCTAATTTGAGCCATTACAGTGACACTAAGTTGTATGATCGAGGAAAGTAGGTGGATATTTCGTGCAATGAAATTAATCAGCTTCTAAAGGTCAACCGAGTATGTAATGATGAGTGGCCAAACATTAACGAGACCAATATGGAACTTAATGAGATTACAAGTATCCTTTGTAATGGTAACATTGAATGGACATATACTGCTGCACGACAATTTAATGCCATTCTAACACGCTTAAGCTGTCTTGGTTCGTGTGTTTTAAGTTCATATGTGCTCACTTCCTTCCAACCAGTCATCTCATCCATGACACTTTGGAGCGGGCCAAACTCTTGTATTGCATTGCTTTAGGCAAATCTATCAATGTGGGAAAGCTCATCCATCAGCAGATTTGCATTCTACGGTCAAGAAATAGTTTGGCTTATGGTTTTCCCACTTGATCATGGCTTTACGTATTGAGACCGGTGTGGCAATTGATCTAGCCGAAGAGAAATTGAAACCTGGGATGATAATTGCCATAGAAAGAATGAGGGCTCTGATTAGGCGCACTAGTTCCCATGCGTCTACTTCACAGGAGGGGAGGATGCTGACTCTGAGCCCAAGCTCGAGCCCGACACCTTATGCCTTGGGACATTTTGATGTTTTTCTTGTTTTTAAGTAGATTTCAAGACATTTTAGCTGTTTTTCTTTTTTATTAGTTTAATATTCGTAGTTGTGATTTCTTTGTTTTTGTGATGTATTCCCTTAAGGGATTTTTTTTTTCTAACTATCGTGGAATTTAATTCTACAATTTTCTTGATTTTCCTAATTTCTCAAGGGTTTAATGTTTTGTTTTGTCTAGCGTAACACCAAGCTTCAATTCACATCAAGGGTTATTGCGGGAATACTGCTCCAAATATGCATCACATCCAAAGAAGCTTTTCTTTTCACACTTTATTCTTTTATTTTTGCATTGAGGACAATGCTTATTTTTAAGGGTAGGGTGGAGAGTTATCTGGATTTACAAGTTGTTTGGTGTGTTTTGCTCATTTTTGCTGCAATATTTTATCTTTTCTTTCAATTTGATAGCTTTTCAAGATTTTTGAAATCTTTTGTGCGGATTAGTTGAAAAATCTTTGAAAATCTTAAACATTTTTGCTTAGCATGTTTCTCTAATTTTCTTCATAATAACTCTTCAGTTGAACCATTCATGAGTGAGTAGTCGGTGTTAATATTTTTCTTGCATAATTTTTAAGAATTTTGCGTGTGAGTACTTAGCCATGAATTAATTTTTGGTTTAGACACTTAGAGATAATTATGTAGACTCAATTATATTGTATCTCAAAAACTTGCTTTATTACATTTTCAAGGTGAATTTTTTAGACAACCTAATTCGGTTTAAAAATAAGGGTAGAGCCTTCTTTGGTCGTTTGAACCTTTCTAGCAAGTCCTTGAAATTTTTATCCGTAGTATCCTGTTTGAGCCTTGAATTGTTATGATTGGAGAGAAACATCATTCGCCTTCTTTTATTCAAACTCGTTTTACCTAACTTTATGAGCCTAATAATTTCTTTTAATTTTTCTATCCCAAATTGTCCCTTAAGAGTTTTATTGCACACATTATTTGTTAAGGGGATACAAGGGTAGAAGGTAGTGAATGAGGGTGCAAGATTGTGAAAATGAGTGGTAAACATTTATGGGGCAAGAAGGGGTACTGAAACAAATTGAAAAAATAATAATAAGTTCTTGATAAATACAAGTAGTGTCTATCCTTAACTGGTACTTGTATTTGCAGGTAGTGTCCATCTCTGATACCTACATTTATGTGTTACGGGTAGTGCCTACCACTAGTATCTGTATTGAGAGCGGATATAAAAAAATGATGAATAAATGTCCGGAGGAATGTTGACATGGTTGTGCCAAGTCGAAGAAGGGGGACTTCTTTGCTTATTGTTTGCTTAGAATTTTTCATGGGTGTATGTTATTCAAGTGTGGGGTTGTGGATATGTGATGCTTCATGTACGAAGAGAACTTTATTTTAATGTGTGGCCAACTTTACTATAAAGCTCTTGTTCTTATTTGCGATATCCTTTCCTTTCTTTAATTAGCCATTACCCTAGCTTGACGTACAAGCTAAAAAGTCTTACTTAATTTAAATTGGGTCAGTTGTCTAGATTAGTAGAGAGGTGTAAGAAGAGTGAGTTATGGAGTGTTAAGAAAATTTTAAGGGTTTACATGATTTAATCCAAGTGTTTTCAAATATGAGTTTTTGAATGGATACATCACACATACACACGAATTTCATGTTTTGGTTTTTATCAGCATTTGAGCTATAGAATTCTTAGACTACTCCGAATAATGGATTGGCTCTCGGTTATTTATGTGGATAATTGTTAAACTGTGTAGGGTGGAATTTTGATATGCTTAATTGTTTTAATCTTATGTTTGCTCGAAGACAATCAAAAGCTAAGTGTGGAGTAAATTGATAAGCTCATAATTGTCCTATGTTTTATATGTCATTTACTACATTTTTATTTATTGGAAGCAAGATTTGAGTTAATGTTGAGTTTAATTTGATTATTCTTAGTTTTTACAGGGTTGTAGTGAAAAAGGATTGAAAAGGATAAAAAAGATGAAAAAAATTCCAAGGATAAAATAGCACGAGTATGGAATAAATGTGGATGCTGTTTTGTATTTAAAACACAACTTTCTTGTCCAAAGTTCGAGTGATTTGATTCAAAATACGTTGGAAAGTTAAGAGAAAGAGTTAGAACTTTTTGTTTAGTGCACTTTCCCAAATTCCATTAGCATCAAGGTCAAAATTGAAAGAAATTGGTGCACAACTATTGTAAGTTGCGCACACGTGAGATCCAAGAGTTGTGCACATGCATGATTTCCAGTGAGCAAAGTTTTGAGTTAAGGTTTCCCACATATGCGCAAGCTTCAAGGCGCACACGTCTGTGCACAGTAGAAGGGTTACAAGATTTTTACTTTTCAATGGCTTTCTTCGTATAGTTGGACTATTTTTCAGCCGTTTTCACATTCTTATCCTAAAGGAGGAATTATAACCCTAGTATTCCCTATAAATATCCCTTGTAGGGTAAATAGAAACTACGACACTTATTCTTTATTTTTTTTATCGTGAGTTTCTCAACAGAAATTCTTGTGCATTCTTTCATGGCACTTAATACCTAAAACTTTTTTCTTGGTCAAGGGAATTGAAGCCATGGTCATTCTAGTATGTTATCAGACTTTTGTACCTTAATTTATTCACTTTTTACATCAAGTATTGATCATCAGCTATTTTTCTGCATTAATTTTATGATTGTTCTTTTTAATTGTTATGATTGGAGAATAGTGAATTATTGGAATTAATCTATAGCTATATTGTTTTTGACTGCTTTGTTCAATTTAGTCTATGAAACAACATAGTTTAATAATTACTCGATTACCGTTATTGAATTTATGGGAAATAATCAACTAATTGACATAATCGCTTGTGCTTATGTTATTTAGCCTAATTGATATTTCTAGATTTTAATGTTTCTATTAATTAATTTTTGATAGCTGGAGTTAATTGGATCGCATGTTGAAAATTAACTAAATTAGGAAAAAGATATAAGAATCAACTTTGAAATGGAATTCGGGTTAATTCTTCAATTAGTGTTTGGTATGAAAATTGAATTATCCTCGGTGTCGATGACCGACTGCTATAATTTTCATGGTATATATGACCAAACCCAAGATCCTTCTTTTATTCAATTATCTTCAGCTTTAATTCTTGCAGTAGTTTTTGGTGTTAAAGATTATTCAAAACCCCCCTTTTTATATTGAGCACAAAAAAATGGACTCCGTTCTTTGTGGAACGACTCAAACTCTCCACTGCTACATTAGTATAGAGAATATGATCAGTTTTGGGTACCTACGATAGCACTGACCAACCCCTTGGTGCGAAACCCAAAACTAAGGAGTAAAACAATGGATCGGTCCAACATTGTGCTCTCAAGTCATGCAAACTCATAATTTTCTCTACATATAACTCCACTTAGATTTAAAATGTGTTGATTTAGTCCCATGTGTTAGTGTATTCTGTAAAGCCAATTTATTTTAGGGATAAATTACACTTTTATATTTATATATATATTTTGTAATCTGGCATTTTTGAATAAAATATATATATGTGAAATCATAAATAGTTATGATGTAATTATATTTTATTCGTGAATAACCCTAATCGTAGTACTTGACACTAGTAGATTAGCACATAAGTGTATGTGGATGCTTATTGAGACTAAGTGCATCGGATTGACCCACTAAGAGGATTCCACATGGATTATTATGCATCGGATTGACCCACTAAGAGTATTCCACATAGATTATTATTTAAATGCCAATGGATTAATTTTTTTGTGATAGTAGTGTAATGATCCTTTGACTTGAGGTCATGAGTTTATCTTGAGTGTGAATTATTATAATTTGACTCTATTAGTCGTTACTCTTAAAGAATCGCACATACTGTAAAATTTGGGTATAATATGAATCACAATTAGATAAGATATGACCAATACCGCATTCACCACACTTTATAATAGGTGAGTATTTCCCAGTATGGCCACTTCTTCAAATGCAATTCAGAAATCTTTGCGCAAAATGAAAATAGAATTAAGAGTGTCTTAAATTCTATTTCAAGTGAGTTGTATTTTAGAAAGAAATAAATTGATTAATTCAATTAGATCTGGTATTATATCTATACTCTTGAATTAATCAGAATATAGGTTAGTGAAAGGATAATAATTACACGGGAACTAAATCACGGATATGGGTGATTCAAACCACTTGACATATCTCAACACTTGGGTGGTCATGATGCTTTACTAGAAGCCAATCTTGATCTATAAATGTAAATTAATTAATTAGAGAATTAATAATAAATTAAAGGTGTTTAATTTATCTAATCCTAATTAATTTAGGATTATAATTTATACTTATTGCTAACGTGATTGGGAACCTAAAGGATCACACACTTAAGGATAATTAATTTGGGATTAAATTGATTTTGATAAGTATGAGATACTTTTCGATTAATTTATGAGATAAATTAACTTTTGGACTTAATTGTAATAAGTTATAAATCTTAGGAGTTAATGTGTAATATATGTTAGAAATTCTAATGATTTTATACTTATTTATATGCCCTTGACCCAAATTGAATAGAATTATTATAATTGCCTAAACCCAATTTGATTGGGATTCTAGATTATATATATTATATATATTATATTATATTATATATAGATATGGTTAAGTACTAATAGTATTTTGAACTAGTACTAATACGGAAAAATTAAAAGAAAAGCCATGGCAAAATTTTAGAAAAAATGTGAAAGTCACATTTGAATAATTTAAGAGCTCACACTCCATAGTTTGGATTAATCAATCTTATGAAAATTCCTGATTTAATTATCCGTGTGGATACCATTAAAGGCCGGGCACTTGTGTAACTTGTGGATCGATATTCCAAACATATTGGAGATTGTGCTGCGATTTTAAGGTATAATCTCTATGTATTTATTGTACTACTCATAAATTAATTAAGGTGATCTGTGATAGGAAAGTAAAAATTTTAAATTCCGTTGCATTATTGGTTATTTACTTTCTTACACCATGATCCTCCACTATCCAAACAGTATTGTTACCAATCTTTATTTCAAAAATCCATCATAATTCGTTTCTACTTCCATTGTGAAATTCCAAAGGTTTAGGCAAACCTACTGGTCATGGATATTCAACTTTAACTCATTGAAATTGAAGTATTTTGTCAGGTCATAATTGACAATTGACCTCTTCATTCCGTTTACACTAAAGATTTCTATTAAGGTCTTAATACATCTTAACCTCTTTCGTAATCTGATTCATTAAATCCTCACATAGTTTCCATGTATCCATAAAATAATTTTACACTGTACATTAAAATTGGGTATCATGCCTTCCTTCCCTTCCTGGAATCTTTAAAAAAAAATTCTGCTCTTGTCTTTGTACTTCTTTAGTCCTCTCAACCAAAGTAGGTTGTGCAATCAAAGGATCCAATAAATAATTCGTTGATCCTATCATTTCCATTCCTAGTTCATCCTTTTGTTCTTCTAACATTGGAGTCTTTCCAGTCTCAACTTTATAATTTAAAATGTTAGCCATCCTATTTATTTTGCAGGGTGGTACTTATTGTCAAATCATACTCTTTCAATAATTCTATCAATGTAGATCTCATATTCGATTTCCTTTAAATGAATAAATACTTAACTGATATGATCCATGAACATCTCAAGTATTGTCCATCATATAAAAATATGTCTGTAGAGCTTCAAGTCAAACACCACAAAAGCTAATTTAAAACCATGTGTCAAACAATTTTTCTCATGGAGTTCGAGTAACCTTAATGGTATTCAATTATCTTATTCCTTGCATCAACTCACAATCTAATCCATTCTTATACTCATCTTACAAACTCACAATATAATCCATTCTTATATCACCTTAATGGTAGTATTAAAACTGGTAAAATTATCAACTTCTCTTTCAAATGTTGAAAGTTCTTTCCTCATTACAAAAATAACACCAAATATATATTCTTTTATGTCAACCCTCCTTGTGGTGTTACAAAACCTTTTAATGAACTTGTGATAGTAACCAGTTAATCGGAAAAGTTTCTTTCTTCAGTAACTCTTGTAGACCTTGATCAATTCACTTTGTCCTCAATTTTCAGGGTCCACAAAATTCCTTACCTAAATTTAGATGTCTAAAAAAATGAACTGACACTTAAAACTCACACTTAGCTAAATTTGGCATAAAACTTATCTTCCTTTAAAATACCAAATATTTCTCTTAAATGTATCTCATGAGTTTCTTTACTTAGAAAGTAAATCAAAATATTATCAATAAATAATACCGCAAATATATCCAGTTGAGACATAAAACTAATTCATGAATCTTGTAAGATCATTTGTCAAGCCAAATAAAATCATCAAAATTTTTTATAATGTCCACATGTATCCAAAAATCACCTTTAAGTTTATCAACCTCCTTAATCTTTAATCAGTGATATGCAATAACTTCACACCCATAAATTAATCAACTAAAGCGTAAATTCCAGGGAGAGGGTAATTATTCTTAATATTAATCTTATTCACTCCCTATAATCAATACACATTCTCAAACTCCCATCTTTTTTTTTTACGAACACGAGTACTTCCCACGATGAAACACTTGCTTAATGAATTTCTTCTCCAATAATTTCTTGTAATTATTCATTCATTTCCTTCAACGCAGTCAAACCATCCTAAAATGCGCGCTTTGATACTGTCATTAGCCCCGGATACCAAGTTTATCTCAATTTCAAATTTTTTTTAGGGGTATTCTCAGTAATTCTTTCATAAACACTTCAAAAAGATAATTCCTTAACCATACTATGATTGAGTTTCTCTCACTTCTTTATGTACCTGCACAGCTAAGTATACTTACCAGCCTTTCCTAAATTAATGCCTTATTTGCTTGCATTGCACTCACATTGCTCGAGGTGTTATTCTTTTATCCGTATTATCGTGATAAGTTACTTCTACTCATTCAAAAAAATCATACACTTAATTCACCTCAACACTACGTTTAACTAACCAGTACATTCCTAAGATAACATCAAAATCATTTATACTAATTGGACAAATTCTGCTTTAGATTCTTTTCTTGATATTTCATAATCACAATCACTAACCTCAAATAAGGTTTCAAAAAACCAGTTGTCTAAAGTATCTACACATAAGATTCCTCTAAACACTCAGGTCGTGCCAAAAATATTCCAACATACTCCTCAAATTTCTAAACTCCTTCACTCCAGCATTCAATAGCTTTATTGAATCCGACCATATAATTTCATCTTTCCTAACTCATTATCGACTATTTTAGTAGGAACAATCTCTTGAACACATTAAATTTAATCGAGTAATGCATAACCAGCATGTTGGATACTTGCTTCAAACTTTTGACTTAGTGGATCACATAATTTGTAGTATATTTTAAATCAAGTATCAATCTATGGAAAAAATTTATAGTTCACGATATGCAACACAAGTCACACCTCGCACTCGCATACGTTGGCACGTGATAGTGGTGTACCTATAAAAGTTACCCCTCAAGAGGAAAAGGCACCAAAACGAAATATAATCAAAATAATTTCATTAAAATACTAAATAATCCATATCAATAATGACTTGAATATGCAGCTAAACAAATATGAACTAAACCATCAAATGATCCCAAGGTAACACAAAATGAAATCCAAAAATATCTCAGTATCTCTATAATTCTTAACCTTAATATCTAAGAATACTAACTTCCATTGAAAATCAAAAGTCTAACCACCAGCACACAACAATTCCTTATACATATGATCGTCCTCATACAATGTCTAATTCTGTAAAAATGCCAACAGAGTGAGCAACAAGCCGCTCTACAAGCAGCTAACATCGCCTTTACTGGACAAAACAAGTTAAATACACGTATTTCATCAAAATTTCTGTCAAACAATCATACAAAACTCAAAAAGTTTATATCAAATGTTGACAATATATACATAAACAAAATCTTAATTTACATAGTGGCAAAAGTCTATTTTCAAATTGTCTTTTCAAAATAATACGTACATATTTTTAAACCAAGTGGCATTATATTAAAAATTCAGTAAACAAGTTTCACAGATATCAGAAGTTCAAAATCGGAATCAAAATATCAGAATTAGAGTTTAGAAATTCGAAACCAGAAAGTCAGAGTCAAATTCATAATTTTCAAAGTTTATATCACAGTTCATTATAGGCTCATAAATGTAACAAACATCCTATCATCGGCTTACTAAGCTTAACCTATGGTGCAAAGAGACCTTACTAAAATAGGTAGTCAAGGTGTCCAGCCAAAACTTACCTTGACTCAAAAATAGAATATTGGATCTTAGATCACTAAAAAAAAAAAAACAAGTCTTAAGACAGCCGAATAGAAAATCATAACTATAATCCCTATTGACTATTCATGATTATTTTAAGAGGCTTGGTCCATTATTAATTACCAAGAAAATAATCCAAAACATACACATGTGAAGCAATCATACGAAGTTCAAAACAATGCCAACTTATATGAATTCATAATGTCAAACAATTCAAATAAACATGTAAGGTCCAAGTTCCATTTCAAAAATAATATTTTCCAAATAGTAACATTTGATTCAAAAATAGTTTTCGAAAATACGAAGGGGTAGTAACCACTTACTTTAAAGTAGAAAAAACACAACCGTAGCAAAATCCAATTAATTTCTTAAGCAAAAGTTCATCACATATTGCATATTTAATTTCAATTGCAAAACAAACCTACTCGTATATAGACTTTCATGCCATCTACAAATTATTTACGATCCAAAAACAATTGAATCCAAAGTATTATCTTTAATTCCATTAAATTTCCAAAATATTTATTTCCTAAAATAATACTAAAATCGATCCTTTATTAAACTAAAAAAATATTTACCATAATCATTTTACAATAGTACTATACTTACTAATTCCAAATTCTACTATGTAGACAGTATTAAAATAATATTTCAAAAGTAAACATTTAAGAATAACCCCCTTATAATATATTTATGAATATATAATATCAAAAATATCACTCTGACTAAATTTTACTTTCGAAACTATTTTATTTGGTTGCTACAAATATTAGATTTCTAATATCTTATATTTACTTATATAAAAAAAGTACATACATTTGGTCTACAAATCCTATTATGGATAACTTTAGGACTTACTATATAATTAACAAAAGTACAAAAGAAATAGAATCTACAATAGTCTTTATTATTATACACATAATATATACATATTTTATTTCTTCTTTTTTTTTCAAATCTCGTTTCCCTTGCTTTTCTTTCTTTTTCCTTTATCTTATTCTTTTAAAACATTGCTTTACCTTCCCCATGCTGCCAGAGTTCCTTCTCCTTCAACTTATTCCTATGCTATTGACCAATTTTGAATAATATATATATATACACACACATATATAATCATAAATAGTTATGATATAATTATATTTTATTTGTAAATCTCCATAATCTTAGTGTTTGATACAGGTAGATTAGCACATAATTGTATATGGATGCTTATTGAGATAAGTGCATCGGATTAACCCGCTAAGAGTACTCTACACGGATTATTAATCGAATGCCAATGGATTAATCTCTTTGTGATAGTCGTGTAATAATGCTTTGACTTGAGGTCATGAGTTTATCTTGACTGTGAATTACGATACTTTGGATCTATTAGTCGTTACTCTTAATAAGTCGCACATACTATAGAGTTTGGGTATAATATGTTTCTAATCAAGATAAGATAAGACATGACCAATAAAGGATTCACCACTCCTTATAATAGGAGAGTATATCCTAGTATGGCCATTTCTTGAAATGCGATTCAGAAATCTTTGCGAAAAGTGGAAATATAATTAAGAGTATAATAAATTTTATTTCAAGTGAGATGTATTTTAGAAAAAAGTAACTTGATTAATTCGAAAAGAGGTTGCATTATATTTGTACTCTTGAAATAATCGGCATATAAGTTGGTTAAAGGATAATAATTACAAGGAAACTAAATCACAGGTGGGCGATATCGAACCACTTGACATATTTCAACACTTGGGTGGTCATGATGCTCTGCAAGAAGCCAATCTTGATCTATAAGTGTAAATTAATTAATTGAAGAATTAATGACAAATTAAAGGTATTTAATTTATCTAATCCAAATTAATTTAGGATTATAATTTATACTTATTGTCAACGTGATTGGGAGTTTAAAGGGTCACACACTTAAGGGTAATTAATTCAGGATTAAATTGATTTTGATAAGTATGAGATACTTATGGGTTAATTTATGAGATAAATTAACTTTTTGGACTTAATTGTAAGAAGTTATAAGTCTTAGAAACTAATGTGTAATATATGTTGTTAGAAGTCCTAATAATTTTATACTTATTCGAATGCCTTTAACCAAAATTGATTAGAATTATTACAATTCTCTAAACCCAATTTGATTGGGATTCTACAAAAGCCGTGAACGAAGTTTTGAAAAATGTAAGAGTCACAATTTTATAATAGCTAGCATTCCGTAGTTTGGGTCAATCAATCTTGTAAAAATTCTTGATTTCATTATTTGTGTGGATAACATTAGAGTCCAGACACTTGTACGGCTTGTGGATCGACGTTCCAAATATATTGGAGATTTTACTGCAATTTAAGGTCTAATATTTATGCTTTTCTTATACTACGCATAAATTAATCAAGGTGATCCATGATAGGAAATTAAAATTTTTAAATTCCGCTGTGTTACTGGATGGATTATTTATTCATGATGTAGGTCTATTTAGTTGTCAAAAATATTGATGTGTTGAAACTATATGAATTTTTGAATTTTTTATGCAAATATTGGAGAAATTTTTCAAAAAAGAAAAACGCCTTGTTCAAATTCATGGCTTTTGGCAAATCAAGATAATGTCATCTTGATGACATCATCTTGATTACATATTATTTTAATTAATTGCATAGTGGCACTTATGTTTTTTGTCACTAAAATATTTAATGGGTTAAATTACTTTTAGCGACACTTATTTTATATTTTCAAATTAAAGATTTTTCTAAATTTTGGTTTCTGAAACCATCAATTAATTTTTGACAATTGTTGTTTAAAATTAATTGTTCATATTTACAAACTTTCTTTATTTTAATTTGATTAAAATTTAGAAAGTATGAAACCTTTAAAAGTATTTATTTCATTCTAATGAGATTAGAATTAGTTAATTTGTTTAAATTTTAGAAATTTATTATGTTTCAATGAGATTGGAACTTTGTAACAAATGTTCAAAAAAAATTTAGAAATTGTTTCTAATATAATTTTTGAAATTCTATTATTTAAAGGATTATTTTCGAATGAGATTGGAAAATAATAATATTTCTCCATAAAATATTTTCATAAATAATTCAAAATTTGATAATTTCAATGAGTTTGGAATTATTCATGATTAGATACTAAATACGGATTTATGCTTTTTATTTAATTATTGAATTACATAATAGCATAATGGATGATTATGGATTTAAGACCAATGTGATTGTGTTTGATTTACTTGGTTCAAATTAAATGGTTGTATTTTAAATAGGGCCTACGTGTCATGCCTTTCTCTATTATTCTGAATTTAATTCTTTTCTCATCTCAATCCTATTGAATGTAACTCGAGATTTCTTAACCAATTATGTAATGTACATAAAGGTAGGTTAGGGATAGGATTAAATATCTAAATTGTTTAGGTGGAATTATATTTGTAATGTATAAGATAATGGAGACGGTACAACAATGTAGTATAATTTCTCTTATAATCTGGAGGTACAACCACGAAGGAAATTTTCAAGAGTTGAAGATTACCCTTAAAATTTGACTACCTAATTTTTCTTTGTGACTCAAGGAAACTAATTTAGTAGAAGTCCATAATCATCCGTGATTTTATGCATGTTTTATTTATTATACGTTGATATGATATTATTGCATGCATTTTGATGAGACCTAATAAAATAAATGAAAGAAAATTCCTCAAATTAATATTAAGTTAATAAATAAGTCACCTTCCATTATTATAACAACAAACGAGAGTTCTTCTTAGATTTAACTTGCTCGACTAATCCAAAGTTACTCTACGTTGAACATGTTTGAACTATGAGATGAGATCTCTGAATAATAGGTATGACTTAATAGAGGCATATAATTTGTTGGGCACACTCAAGATTATATATCTTTGAGGCAAAGGTTAGGAGTCACATATGATGTACTATCAAAAATTTGATATCTAACTATCTAGGAATTACAAAGTATTGTAATTGGTAAGTGTTATATATCTACCTTTCAAAATTATTTTGGTTTGTTGGGTACACCCAAGATCAAAATAATTAGATGGGATCCTAACCCACTAGGGGTTCTATGAGAGCTCCCGAATCAATATGTGAGGGTTATTACTAAAATAGTGAGAGCAAAACCAAATTAAATTAAGTCCATATTATATTTTGGTTTTGTTTATGCATAAATAACAAATTCTTATACTATCTGTATTTATATGTTGTAGAATATGAGTAACAACGCCAATTTACATCCCATTTTATATAATAACAAACTCACTGGGTTAAATTTTTTAGACTGGTATCGTAACTTGAGAATTGTTGTCAAGCACGAGAAAATTGGCTATATCTTTGATCAACCTATTCTTGATGTCCCAGCAGATAATGCTGATGAAACAGTTCAGAATGCTTGTCGTAAGCACGTAGAGGACAATGATACTGTCATTTGTATCATATTGGCCGCTGTGGGTTCTGAATTATAGAAACAGCATGATGACATGGATGCTAATTCATTCTATGATTGTTCATCTAAGAATAAGAGTTATGAGATCTATAAAGAGCTATTCCGCTATAAAATAGCAGAGGATAGCTCAATGGAGTTTCATGTACTAAAGATGACCGGACTAATTCAAAAATTAAAACGATTGGGAATTAAACAAAATCATGAGTTAAATGTTGACTTGATCTTGTAATCTTTGCCTGATAACTTTTCACAATTCGTTATGAA
Organism: Cinchona pubescens; assembly: GCA_025175665.1. Taxonomy (NCBI): domain Eukaryota; kingdom Viridiplantae; phylum Streptophyta; class Magnoliopsida; order Gentianales; family Rubiaceae; genus Cinchona; species Cinchona pubescens. Next base: position 1,072,107 of record JANKKI010000152.1, read on the forward strand.
CTATAACATGAATAAGTAGTCCACAACTCTTTTTAAACTATTGAATATGCTTAAAGACTGTTGAAACAACTATCAAGAAGGAAAGGAAACAAGTGTTGGTTGTTGATTCTTCTAATAATTAAAAAGAAAAGGAAATCCAAGGCTAGTTTTGTGAAATCCAAGTCTGGGTTGAAACCAATACCTGTGATCAAGAAGGACAGGTCCAAAGGCACTTGTTACCATTGTGGAAAGGAAGGGCATTGGAAAAGGAACTACAAGGACTATATAAATACCTTAAAGCATAATGGCTTGACAGGTTTAATAAAACTTCTACTTCAGGTATGTATATGATTGAAATCAATATTTCTATTTCTAAATCAGATTTCAAGGTATTAGATACCGTATTAGCATCTCATATTTATTAAAATATGCAGGGACTAAAGAGAAGTAGAATGTTGACTAAGGGAGAAGTTGACCTGCGCGTCGGAAATGGAACAAATGTTGCTGCATTAGCCGTAGGCACTTATTATCTTTCTTTGCCTAATGGTCTTGTTTTAGAACTTAAAAACTGTTATTATGTTCCATCTCTTATTAAAAATATTGTTTCTATTCTGTATTTAGATACTAATGGTTTTGTCATTATGCAAAAGAATAAATGTTGTTCTTTTTTACATGATGGCATTGTATATGAAACTTCTATTTTGAATAATGGTCTTTATATTCCAGATATAGAAAATTCAATTCTCAACATAAATCCAAGAAGGTCTAAAATTGATAATTTGAAATAATATTTCTTTTGACATTGTAAACTATGGTCATGATAAATGAGAAACGCATTACCAAATTACACAACAATAGTTATTGGGGATCATTTGATTATAAATCACATGATATATTTGAATCTCGTTACTTGGTAAAATGACCAAATTATCTTTTATTGGAAAAATGCGATAGATCTAGCAAATTGATGGGGCTAATACATACTGATATTTGTAGTCTTATGTCAATTCATGCTAGAGGTTATTTTTCATACTTCATTAACTTCACGGATTCACTCTCGATATGGTTATGTATACTTGATGAAGTATAAGTCCGAAACCTTTAAAAAGTTCAAGGAATTCAAGAATGAAGTTGAAAAATAACTTGGTAAAAGTATTAAAATACTCAAATCTGATCGAGGTGGGAAATATTTAAACCAAGAATTTCAACATTATCTTAAAGAAAATGGGATTCTACGTCAATGGACTCTTCCTTATGCACCACAACTAAATGGTATAAATCGAACTCTATTAGATATGGTTCGGTGAATGATGAACCTTGGTAGACCTCCCTTAATCGTTTTGGGGCTATGCTCTCAACAGTGCGTCCCATTTACTAAATCGTGTTCCATCAAAAGTTGTTGATTCCACTCCTATGAGATACGATTTGGAAAGAAACCTAAATTTTCATACTTGAAAATTTGGGGCTGCCCTACTTATGTGAAGCATGTAGAATCTGACAAAATTAAAATTAAATCAAATAAATTTCTATTTGAGGAGTATCCAAAAGAGACATTTGGATATTATTTCTATAATCTCATTGAGCAAAAGGTGTTTATTTCAAAGCAACCTATATTTCTAGAAAAAGAGTTTATTCTTGAAAGGGTAAGTGGGAGCAACATAGATTTTGAAAAAAGTTCAAAAAACACAATATAGTATTGATCAACAAGTGCAACAAGAGATTCAATCATATGATGATGTGATACATGATGAAACTAATGATACACAAGCTCTTAGTAGGACTACTAGGATACGTCGTACTCCAAATAGATATGATTTTCTTGTAGTAGTCTGTGTGAGCACAATGATGTATTAGTCATTACGAATGATGAACCTACATCTTACGAAGAAGTACTCTCTGATAAAGACTCTCAGAAGTGGTTACAAGTCATGAAATCTGAAATGGATTCCATGTAAGATAATAAGGTTTGGACCTTAGTTGATCCACCTGAAGGGATTAAATTCATAGGGTGCAAGTAGGTCTTTAAGAGAAAGACTGACATGGATGGTATTATGATTATCTATAATGCGCGATTGGTGGCAAAAGGTTATACACAAAGACAAGGAGTTGACTTTAAGGAAATTTTCTCACCAGTTGCAATGCTAAAATCTACTCGTATTTTACTTGCTATAGCTGCATATTATGATTATGAAATTTGACAAATGGATATAAAAACTGCATTCGTTAATAAAAATTTGCAAGAAAAGGTATATACGATACAATGTGAAGGGTTTATATCACAGATCCTAACAAAATATGTAAGTTACAAAGGTCTATTCAAGCTTCTAAGAGTTGAAATATCCATTTTGATAAGATAATCAAAGAGTTTGATTTCATCAAAAAAAAGGATGAAACTTGTGTATACAAGAAGGTTAGTGGGAGCGCCATTATTTTCTTGATACTTTATGTGGATGACATATTATTTATAGGAAACGACATCCTATGCTTCAAAGTGTAGAGGTATGGTTATCTAGAAATTTTTTCTATGAAAGATTTATGAGAGGCAACCTATATTTTGGGAATGAAAATCTATAGAGATAGATTTAAGAGGTTGCTTAGTTTTACTCAATCAACATACATAGACAAGAAGTTAAAGAGGTTTAGCATGGATCAATTAAAGAAGGGATGTTACCAATGTCTCATGGTATGTATCTTTCCAAAGATATATGTTCTAAAACAAATGTTGAAAGAGATAGTATGAAAAAGATCTCATATGTTTCAACTATAGGTTCTATAATGTATGCTATGCTATGTATTAGACCTGATATCTCCTATACTCTATGTGTTACGAGCAGGTTTCAAGTGTATAATCTAACTCAGGGAGTGGTTATTGGATAGCAGTCAAGAATATTCTTAACTACTAAAGAATGACTACAGATTTATTCTTGATCTATGGTAGGCAAGAATTGACAGTCTGCGAATACACATATGCTAACTTTCAATCTGACAATGATGATAGCAAGTCACAATCTGGATATGCATTTACTCTTAATGGTGGTGCAGTCAGTTGAAAAAGTTCTAAGCAGGACACCACGGCTGATTCTACAATAGAAGCCGAATATATTATAGCTTCAGAAACAGCAAAAGAGGCAATTTGGATCAAGAAGTTCATGGCTGAATTTGGAATGGTTCTTTCCATAAGTGATCCTATACTCTTGTATTGTGATAACAATGGAGCTATTGTACAAGTAAAGGAACCAGGTCTCATTAGCGATCCAAACATGTATTACGCACTATTTTTTGATTAGAGAGATCATTTATATAAATGAAGTAAAGATAGTAAAAATCCCCATGGATGATAACATTGCTGATCTAAGGTTCACTAAAGCCTTGTCCTAGAAGAAACATGAGAGTCATGTTAACTTATTCGATCTTAAGGGCATGAATGATTGGCTTTAGTGTAAGTAGAAATTTGTTAGTGTATGCCCTAAAACCAATTCATTTTAGAGATAAATATACTTTATATTTATGTATATTTTGTAATATGGAATTTTTCGAATAATATATATTTATAAAATCATAAATATTTATGATATAATTATATTTTATTCGTAAATCTCCCTAATCTTAGTGTTTGACACGATTAGATTAGCACATAATTGTATATGAATGCTCATTGAGAATAAGTGCATCGAATTGACCCACTAAGAGTATTTCACATGGATTATTAATCAAATGCCAGTAAATTAATCTCTTTGTGATAGTAGTGTAATAATCCTTTGATTTGAGATCATGAGTCTATCTTGACTGTAATTTACTATATTTTAACTCTATTAGTCGTTACTCTAAATGACTGCACATACTGTAGAGTTTGGGTATGAAAAAATCAATATGAATCATGATAATTTAAGATATGACCAATAAAGGATTTAGCACTCCTTATAATAGGAGAATATATCCCAGTATGTCTATTTCTTAAAATATGATTCAGAAATCTTTGCACAAAGTGGAAATAGAATTAAGAGTGTTTTAAATTCTATTTCATGTGAGTTGTATTTTGAAAAGAAGTAAATTGATTAATTCGATAAAAGTTGGCATTATATCGTACTCTTGAATTAATCGGGATATAGGTTGGTGAAAGAATAATAATTACACGGGAACTGAATTACAGATGACTGATGTCGAACTACTTGACATATCTAAACACTTGGGTGGTCGTGATACTTTGTTAGAATCCAATCTTGATCTATAAGTATAAATTAATTAATTAGAGAATTAATGATAAATTAAAGGTGTTTAATTTATCAAATCCTAATTAATTTAAGATTATAATTTATACCTATTGCCAACGTGATTGAGGGCCTAAAAATGTCACACACTTAAGGATAATGTAATTCAGGATAAATTGATTTTGATAAGTATGAGATACTTTTGGGTTAATTTATGAGATGAATTAACTTTTTGGCCTTAACTGTAATAAGTTATAACTCTTAGAACCTAATGTGTAATATATGTTAGAAATTCTAATATTTTTATACTTATTCATATGCCCTTAAACCAAACCAATTAGAATTATTGTAATTCTCTAAAGCTAATTTGATTGGGATTCTATACTATTATTTATATATATTATATTATAGGAAAATTCTACGGTCCCTTTTAGGGAACCATTCCCTTATACTTTGAATGCTTGTACAGTACACATCATGTGTTTTAAAAATTTGTATTGTACAAACTTTTAAAATCAAAAAGAATGGTTTCATAAAAGGGAATATAGAATTCTCCTATATTATATATATATATATAATATAGGAGAATTCTATAGTCCCTTTTATGAAACCATTCCCTTAGTTTTAAGAGCTTGTACAGTACAAGCTTTTTAACCACGTGGTGTTGTACTATACAAGTATTCAAAGTACAAGGGAATAGTTCCCTAAAAGGGATCATAGAATTTTTCAAAGATATAAGTAGTACTAGTACTGCCAATTTATAAAAACAAAAGCCGTGAACAAAGGTTTGAAAAATGTGAGAGTCACGTTTTTATAATCAAGGAGCTAGCAATCTGTATTTTGGGTTAATTAATCTCGTGAAAATCCCTGATTTAATTATCTGTGTGCATATTATTACAGGTCGGACACTTGTGCGGCTTGTGGAATGACATTCCAAACATATTAGAAATTTTATTGCGATTTAAGATATAATCTTTGTACTTTTCTTATACTATGCATAAATTAATCAAAGTCATCAATGACAGGAAAGTAAAAATTTTAAATTCCACTGCGTTACTGATTATTTACTTTCTTACAAAAACCATACATCATACTTCAATTACCAACAATCAAAACACTCAGTACTCGCCATGAAGCAATAGCAGTGGCAACATTGCAGTAGCAGGAGCAACGGTATAATGAGTGGTAGTTCGAAAACAACAACGGTAGCCACGACCAACTACCACCTCTACCAGCGATCGAAAGTCTCACGAGCAACCCTAACCATGGCTGCTGGTCGTTGAGAGGTGTCCTTGGCAACCTCCATGGCTGTCCGTGGCACTATTATCTCCCTTTTAGAATTTCAATAATTTCTCATACATATGCCAAAATAAGTATCAGAAGATAAACTCCCTATTGTGCAACTAATTATAGTAAACTTTATACGAATTTCATGCATGTAATTTCCGAAATAAATTTCTATATTTCAAAGTTAATTTTTCATATTTAAAAGTACGTTTAATGCATTCAAAATTCAATGTTTAAATATAATACGAAATAATAATCTTAAGCATGATATTTCACATACGAGAAATATAAACAATAAAATCGAACTTATTGGAAGACTATAATTATGAAATTATACTGAATTCAAAGCATGAGCTTCCTAATTTGTACAAAATCCCGCTTTCCAAAACTCCAGAATCACGAAAAATTCAGCTAGGGGTGTCAATGAGTTATCGCGTCGTGTTAGGTGTGACCTATCGTTCGTGTCGTGTCGTGTCATGTGGGACCTGTTTCTTATTATGTCGTGCTCGTGTCTAACCCATTCGGGTTCGTGTTGTATTCGTATCTGACCCGTTTACTATTAACAGAGAGTATCAACCTATTCGACAAATTAAAAAATTTGTGATCCATTAAAGTTAAAATATCAAATTTTAATTATTTAATAATATAAACAATTATTAATACTAACTTTGTTATTATAGTAGTTTAAAACACAATTAAAATTATTGAATTTCTTTAGATAATATTTAAAGTAATTATTATGTTTGATGCAATAATCTAATATTAAATCTATTATTCACAATCTTAAAATTTACTATATTAAATTATAATAAAGAAAAAATTTCAACAAAATCTATTCATACAATAACTTAACAAGTTATCGTATCAACACACGGGTTGACCCAACCTAACCCGTTTAATTTCGTGTCATCTTTAAACGGATTAACCCAATAATGACCCGATAATTTCGGATAGTGTCATAACCTATTAAATTCGTGTCGTGTTTGTGTCCTATTATCAAGTTGTGTCAGAAATTGCCAGCCTTAAATTTAGCCAAGCAAATAACGTTTAATATATTGACAAGTTCTCCTATTTATATGCATTAACTCCCAAAAGCTTCCAAACTCCTAATCCTGCAAGTTAACTAATTTTCTCACAAATCATATCATAATTTAGTTACTAAAAGTTGGCTGAAAGAATTCAATTGAAATTAATTACGAAAATTAATTAATAAATAGGAAAACAGTTGTACTATAAGTGAAAAAAGTTTTTAGTCAAAAGTTAACCCAAATTAATTTACACATGATAAATACGAAATCAAAATTTAATATGAATTAAGTCCTCTTTTGCAAACACTCTACCACAAACAAAACAAGTAATTCAATTACTTTACAAAAGTCCTTAGTAGTTTGATATTATTAATATCAATATGTTTTTTGTAAGATGAAAATAACGGGGATTTACCCTTACTAATTTAGGAGTCTTTTTTTTCTTTTGGGTAAAATTAAGCAATTGATATTAATTAACTAGAACGAAGTACAGTAGAACATTCAGCCATAAAATTAGGTACAAAACATGGATTAGTAACTCCTTCCAGATCCCCCCAATTAAAATACATAAATCTTGGGGAATCTGGTCCGAAACAACAAAACATTGGGGCCGATGTACTGTAGGTTTAGCAAGGAAGTCAGCTACTCTATTCACTTCATTGTAGATGTGCATGATTTGAGCTTTGCTTCAATGAGCTGAAGATCAACCTGCAGTCAGAGATGATATTTGCAAACGGGTGAGATGATAAATCAGCAAATTTGATAAGGTCAATATCAATTTCAACATCTAATTCAATCTCCAAATAGTATGCGAAGCAATGAAAGACCATCTCTTAGTCCCCATAACTCTGGCAAGTATTAGAAGTAATTCCCAACTTCCTGTTATATCCTGCAGTTTGCTTGAAAATCTTCCCTGGTGGTCCCTAACTACTCCTCTTGCACTAGTAAGTCCTGGATTCCCTTTGGAGGCTCCATATGAGTTGAGCTTTGAGTTAAGCTTCCAGGTACTCATAGTGGGAGGTAACCAGTGGACAAGAATTCCTATTCTAGAGGGGGTCTTCCCCTGATTAGGAAAAAGGAGTAATCAGAGATAAAGCCAGAGTAATAGAGAATAGGTTTTGATGACTAGAATTTGGTCCGAACGACAGTTTATTCCTGTGTAACCAAATAGTCCAACAAGCAAAGGAGAAATTAGTTCCCCATTCAACATCAAAGAACTGAGATTTAACACTGCTCAGGCAACCTTTTTTAAACCAGCAAAGGAAGGTTTCATTCACGGTGGGTTCCAAATTAGATGGAAGATTCAGATCAATCTAAAGATTAAGAGCATGGTTGTAGTATCTGAAGATGTGATCTAAGTCTTCATCAGGAGCATCACAGGGAGGGCAGCTAGAACCGGGAACAATACTATTAATTACTAGAACACAGGTCAGCTTTGGAAGGGATTTTTCCTTTGCATACAAGCCAAAGAAAGCGCTTAATTCTGTTCCTAGTAAATCTTTCAAATCCAATTCCATTGAGGGAATTTACGTGGCTCAACTTCCCTTGCTGACATCAACAAAGATTGAACAGACTTATAAGAAAACATCCCATTAGAAGACTCCTTCCGTTTAAGAGTATGATTTTGATTAGAGATGTGTTATCTAGGAATTCCTTGAATAATTTGCATAAGAAAATATGAAATATAAAAGGAAATAGCATTCCAATTACATGTACCAAGATTACCCGATAAATCCTTGACTTTTCATCTCCACCTCATCAAGTTTCAAGTTCCAGGGGTCCTATCAGATGTTCCCTAATGGGGCCAGAACCTGACCAATCATCCCACCGCATTGTAACTTTTTCTCCATTCCTAATATTCCAGATGACCCCTTTATTAAACTATAATTGCACACCCTTCTTCAAGCTCCTCCTATTAATGGAGCCAGGACTTTGTTTTACAACCAAGGAGAAAGATGCTTGGCTTTCCTTCTCATCTATATTTGTGGCTAACATAACTTTTAGCCCAAATACTGTTAGGCTCTTTAACCAGCCTCCAACAAATATTAGCCAAACGTAATTCATTCAGATCAATAGCCTTCTAAGGCCCAAACCCCCCATATCTCTTGGCTTACATACTGTATCCCAGTTAATCAAATGGATTTTCCTCCTGTCATTAGTAGAACCCAAAGGTTTCTTTGAACTTTATCAATCTCAGCACCTAACTGTTTAGGTAAAGGCATACTTTGGGTATAGAAGTTAGTAATGGCTTGGGAAGTTTGTTGAATAATAGCCTTCCTTCCAGCAAGAGAGAGAAGATTGGCCTTCCAACCTGACAACTTCGTCTTGACATTGTCTGGGATGAAGGAGTAAGTTTGTTTGGATATTCTTTTGTGGCAAATTGGAAAACCAAGATATTTGCCCACGACTACACAGCTGTTATAGGAATGCATATTAAGGAGGCTACAAATCTCATTCTTTTCCTTCAAAGAAGTGTTGATAGAAAAGTTTATATGAGACTTCAGAGAGTTAAATTAATATTTAAACCACATCTGAGACTAAATTCCTCAAGATTAACTGCCATGATAGATTTACTATCAGGGCTGCTGAACAGAATAACATCATCAGCAAAGATACGATGAGATTTCAAGACTATATTTGCCAAACTTAAGTTGTTCACACTGCTTGGCCCTGCACTTTGCTACAATGCTGAAGGACAAGAACTCCATACATAATAGGAAAATATAGGGAGATATATGGTCCCTGTCTAATCATTCTTGAAGGAGTGATCCATGTAGTAGGCCTACCATTATGAATGATAGCAATTCTAGAGGTCTTATACATGCTAAAATGAGAGAGATCATGCTAGGAGGGAAAGCAAAATGGTTGAGAGCATCTCTGATAAAACCCCATTCCAATTTGTCATAAGCTTTCTCGTAAATCAAGCTAAAAAGCACAAAATCCCTTTTTTTCCCTTCTAATGCTTCATCTTATAAATAGGTCCTAACTAGAATAAAATTACTCTTCCATGTGCATTGAAAGGTTCTAAATTACCGATTTAGGCGGTAACAAATTCTTCATATCTTGAAACAAATTGCAACTTACCTAATTAGAAAATGTCCAGTATTCTTCAACACACATTGTAAAATTCCAATACTAGTATATTGCACTACATAGATATGTTCCTATACATGACTCGTTTGATTTTCCACAAGAACAATGTAATGGTGGCTTGATTTGGCATAATGTTTCTCTAGAAGTTACTTAGCTTCTTACTTTACAATCAAGGGTAGATGTAACTAGCACCTCCACATAGGAGTGTTTAAGAGTCAGTCAAGTTGAACTGTCGAGTCTAATCAAATAGGAAAAAAAAATTTGATTTGACTTGTTTGACTTTCGACTCAACTTTGACTCGAAGTCAAACTAACTAAACGATTTCACGACTTGACTTTGACTTCAAATTTCAAGTCAAATTACTGGTATTTATATATTGAGTGGTTTGATTGGTTTACCAGTAGAACAAGTCGTTCGAATTGGTCAGTCAAATACCGGTCAAATAAGTAGAACAAATATATGTATATATATATATATATACATATACGTATATGTATATATCAGAATCTACAATTATAATAATATATTAATACATTTGTGTACATAATATTTTAGTCATAATATTATATGTATATGTATATATATGTGTGTGTGTATATATATATATATGTATGTATGTATGTATGTATGTATATTTATATATCAGAATCTACAATTATAATAATATATTAATGCATTTGTGTACATAATATTTTAGTCATAATATTCTTAATTCTAAATAATTAAATATGTTAATAACTGATAATATTATTTTTTCTTAATACTTAAATATCTTTTCTTTGTATAATTGTTGGTATTATGTACAATTTATGTACTTATACATTAATGTAAGTGTACATAGATATTAATTTATTAATGTAACACTTTTGTTTCAATTACTAATTTCCTTTTAATACACATAGATACTAGACTTAAGTAATTATATATACTAAAGTATTTAATAAAATATCTACGTATAATATATCTATACATACATGCTCTTATGTTCATATATTAAGATTTTTATAACTTATAATTGTAATAAAAATATATTTTATATAACATTTAATTTATGTACTTATACAATTATACTATATAACTTTTTAACATAACATTTTTACTATTAATAAGTATATTAAATGCATTACTAACTTACTATTAGTATAAATATAGTTAAATAATCATATATATTTCTATATATTTATAGGATATAACTTAACAAGGGTTGGTGATCCAATACGATTTTTTTATATGAATTGATTTTGGTAAGTAGTTTTAAATTTGGGATTTTGTAAATCAATTTTAATATCTATATATAATATATACACTAATACACATTCATGATATTTGTAACTTTTGTGTGTATTAGGGTGAATTATATTTTTGTACACACATTAATATAAAGATTATAATGTGAAAATTGGAATAATTAAAATAAAAGTGTTACGTAAACAAATTGTACACATATAAATTTAATACACATTTGTGAAATGATATGGAGTGTGTAGGATAATGTACTAAATTTTAGAATTAAAATATAGAATAGAAGAATATTAAATGTTTGACTTATTCGACTTATCGGTTGAACAAGTCGAATTTAAACGACTCGACTTTAATCGACTTCAGATTTATATGATTCGACTTTAACTTTGAGAAGTTGAAAGTCAAACAAGTCAAGTCGATCAAGTCAAAAAGTCAAACACCGGTCAAATGAACACCTCTACCTCCACATAGATAAGTAGGGGTGTTCAAAAGTTAGTCAAATCGAACTGTCGAGTTGAGTAAAAAAAAAATTTGACTCGACTTGTTCGACTCGACTTTGACTCGAAATCAAATTAACTATACGACTTCTCGACTCGACTTTGACTTCAACTTCCATGTAGTCAAACTACTTGTCAAATACTGAACTACAGATTGACTAGTTTACCGGTCGAACAAGTCGTTCAACTTTACCGGTCAAATAAGTCGAATAAATATATATATACATACACAATTATAATAATAATCCCTCCATCCCATTTTATTTGACATGGTCAAACTTACACATAATTTAAGAAAAATTGATATTTGACCAACTAGTAATATGTTTTTTCCATAATTGTCCTTCATTTAAGACACAAAAATTGTTAGTTGATTTTGGAGTTTTAAATTTTGAAATGGTTTGTGAGAGCAATTAATGCTGAAACATGAATTAATGCTGAAACATGAATTTAATGCTATGTCTTTGTAACTTGCATGAAGGGTAAAATAGGTAAAATGACCTTTAAAAATTTACCACTTTAAGGGTGACAAATAATTTGAGACAAATAAAAATAGAAAGAGTGACATATAAAATGGGACGGAGGGAGTATATTAATATATTTGTGTACATAATATTTTAGCCTTCAGTATTATTAATTCTTAATAATTAAATATGCTAACAGCTGATAATATTATTTTTTTCCTAATATTTAAATATATTTTCTTTGTATAATTGTTGGTGTTATGTACAATTTATACATGTTTACATTAATATAATACAACTCACTAATGTAACACTTTTGTTTCAATACCTAATTAAATGAATTACCATTAATTTCCTTTTAATACATATGGATACTGAAGTTAAATAATTATATATACTCAAGTGTTTATTAAACTATCTACATACAATATATTTGTATGTGTACATATTCTTATGTTCATATACTTAGATTTGTATAATTTATAATTGTAATAAAAATATATTTTTACATAACATCTAATTTATATACTAATAAAGTTATACTACATATTTTATTAGTATAATATTTTTACTATCAATAAGTATATTAAATGCATTACTAACTTACTATTAGTATAAACAAAATTAGGTAATCATATATATTGATATATATTATAGGATATCTAGACTTAACAGGAGTTGGTGATTCAATAAATTTTTTTTTATAGAAATTAATTTTGGTAAGTGGTTCTAAATTTGTGATTTTGTAAATTAATTTTAATATGTATATATAATATATAAACTAATACACATTTATATATTAAAATTTATAAAAATTGACCAATTACTACTTATAAAACTTGCTTTTGTTGAATAATATTATTATAATTTTGTTAATGTATTTTTTTATTATATACAAACTTGTATTTTAAATTTGAGGAACTTGTATTATCTTGAATTTGAGGAACTTGTATTATCTTGTACTTCTCTTATGTGATATTTTAAATTTATAGAATGATATGAAATTTGTGAGATAATATACTAAATTTTAATATTAGAAAATAGAATAGAAAGAGATGAAATGTTCAACTTATTTAAGTGAACAAGACTCGATTTTAATCCAGTTGGATTTATATGATGTGTTGATTTTGATTTTGAAAATTTTAAATTAAAAGTTAAATAAGTCAAGTAGACTGAATAATAAGTCGAAGAATCGGTCAAACGAACATCCATATACATAAGAGTCCCCTTATAATTAAATTATAAAAAAGTTCTATTTGTATTCATGATTAATGTATAATCATGCAACTCTCGAAATTGGCAAAACATCATCAACAGCTAGCCCAAAATATTTTTAAAAAACAAAATAAAAAAAAAAGGTTCATTACAGTCCGGTTTACGCCTTGTAATTTTCAAGCACCAGGAGCTGCATCTTTGACTTTACTATGCAAATATCCACCATACTCTCGAGCATAATCCTTCACATGGCTCGCCGTATCGGCAATTCGGCTCCTTGCATAGTCGATCCGGTCCGAACCAGGCGGGTGAAATCCCTTAAAGTACCTATACAACCAAGAAAAGGCCGCCGCAGCCGCAACAGCGAACCCAAAAAAGGAAAGAAAACCGGCGATGATCACGAACAGAATCGATCCAGCTGGGACCCATATGGGGCTGGAGATGATGATCAAAGGAGTGAAGAAGCTATCAGCCCGAGAACGGTGGCCGTGAGCGTTATGCCGGTGAGGAGAAGTAAAATGCCTCCGGATATTACTAAGGTTAAGAGACCGGCGAGCTGGGTAGAGTTCGGTGCATGCTCGTGCATTTTACGCAGAAATGCAGCGGTTGTAGTGGTGGAGCGCGGTGGTGGTCTTTGGGGTTGGCCGGGGCTGGCTTGGCTGTCGGCCATGGTTGGGAAGTTTGGATTGGATTTTGAGAAGAGAAATGGAAGTGGTGGGCGTAAATATGAAAGCAGGAAGGGGGGTTTGAGTGTGACGTGTTTGGATGCGTGCGACATGCAAGGGAACACGTGGAGAATGGAGAGGAGTTTGGAGTTTAGTTCATAGATATGCTGTTGGAACTGGGGACTTTTTCTTTCCGGAAATTTTTTTTTTTTTTTTTTTTGTTAGTCTTTTATGGGTTGGACGAAACATGAATGTGTGTGGCTGGACTATCATACCACCAGGGATGATTAATTTGTTTTGGGTATTTAAATACAGAAAGTAGTACGTAGAGTCCCTAATTCTTGGATGTTTATGGATCAAATATTCCATTTATAAGGGTAAAAAATTACTTGATTTGGTGTATTCAATTTATGTCTAAAAAACCTGATGATTCAGCACCTCAAAGAGTAGGTCAAGCAGACTTGCCAAATTGTAAAACAGGTTAATGCTGCTTAACTTATCATACCTCTTAAATACATCATCTGACTTGAAAATCCTTAACAAACAAGCACTAAAAAACTTAACTAAAAATATTTCCTTTGTCCAATTGAAAATTTTGTATTTCTCATTTTTGCTTGTTCCAAAATTTGTCATATTCACAAAATCAAAGTATAATCATTATCTCTTTTTCACTTTAATACTTTGCTTTCTTTTTTTCCTTTTTTTTTTGTGTGGACAACTATCACACACCATTCAAATTTTAAATTTTGAAAAGTAAATTTGAAAATATTTAAACAATTATCACTATCAATACTCTATTTTTAAAAAGTTAGATTCCTCAAAAGGTAAAACGTCAAAAATTTCAAGACAGAAAGATTAACAAATAAGGGAGGCTTAATAGCCCCATTAAGTGATTAAACTTAATTCTTTAAGTACCATTTGTATTAAGTGTGTTTCATAGCAAAATTGTCCTACATCTTAATACATTAAGTGCAACTTAATTTGTGTGCAAACTTTTAATTGAAAAGTTTATAACTTAATTTGCTAAATTCTTTACTAGTATAGTAAAATTCACTCAATTTTTATTTATTTTATGTTCACACACTTTTTCACATACAAACACTCACAAAATTTATAATCTCTTACATATACAAAAAATGTAATTATCTTCCCTCACGTACATACACATAAAATACACATTTTCATACATTGTTGCTCTCTATAACTCGCACAACAAACATACAAATTTTTCTTCTCGCACACATTTCCACAAATTATATTCCTTCTCTTTCACACGCAGATACACTCAAACATTGTACCTCTTTCTCACACTTTCTCGTACACCACACACATTATATATTAGTAAACTATTTTTTATTGAAAAGACAATTTTGAAAAGTTAACCTAATATAAGAATAATATATAATATTGTCATAAAAATAAATAATAGATATGGGGTAAAATATTTCTATTTAGTGCTCCAAATTCAGTTGACTATCAAACAGCTATAACTTCACGAATTTAACGAATTAAGATTTCACTACTTAAATTTTCAATGCTCAAATTTTGAATTTTAGATTTCAGTTTGATCAAATGGCCATCTTACATCCCAACAAGTTTTGTACATACAAAAGTACATAATAGGCTTAATAACAAAACTACATGATAGGCTTAATAAGCTCATTATCTACATAAAGAAGTACAATACGTCAAAATACATTCTGATTTAAAAACTAAAAAACAACTAGAAGAGGATTTTACATTCTTGTTCTACTGTCCACTTTCATCCTCTTTATTCTTCCATGTTGACTATAGGATGCTCCTATGTTTTGCATGAAATTTTTATGAGTACTGATCTAAAATAGAAACAAATATCTGTATGCTGTCAACCAAATAAATCACATTAAATAAGAAAAAAATAAATAATATAAAATGACCCAATTCTATTTTCAAGCCAATCCTGAACATAAATAAGAGCTTCCATTATTTTTGGAGGCAAAGAGTTGTCGAATGAATCAAGTACACAACCTCATATACTAAAAGCCAATTCAAAATCACAGTAAACATTGGAATTGTGTGCCATCATAGAAAGCACATGGTATCTATGAGCATATGATTTCCACTTTCTAATATGTTAATTTTTTCGTCATTACGATCAACACGCATTTCCACTAAGTAAATGTCTAGTTCTGTTTTGTTCTCGGTAGTTTCACAATCATCTTCCTTACTGAAATATATGGAATATATGAAATCTACTACTCATGCAAACTTATCAACATCTTTCTTACTCATTTCCTCATATTGAGAAGCATTCATAACCTTTGGAGGTTATATGGTATTATAAGAATCAAACATGTATTGCCTGTCAAGACCTTTCTCGCCTTTTCTTTCAACAATAAAGAACTGACAATATCATATGTATTATCAACTACCCACAAAACACACTTCAATTTATAGCAACGGTCGAGAACAACAAGATATTAAGTTTGTCAACATTTCGTCTATATTTATCATAGTTCTTTTCCATGTTAGAAGCCATCATTGATACACCTACATCACTACCTTCAATTAATGAAATAAGAAGAAACCCAATAGTATTAGTAACATAATGAGAATATGATAATCTCTCTAGATTTCATAGAAAACTTTGAGAAAAGGAAATAAAATTAAGATCATATTCCTAATCAGATTCGGTTGTCAACCCCCTAACTCCATAATTCCTGTTATCATATACATTCACATTCTCTTTTTCCTCCATAGAATTAGCAGACCTCACATTTGGAGTTAAATCTTTCAAATACTTGCCGTCTATAGTCTTTAATAAATCAAATACTTTTTCAAAGTTCACAGTTGATTCTAACATAATGTAAGATTTGGAGTTCCACCTAATTTCAACATCAAGGCAAATAAAACGTTTACTCTCAATTCTTTCTTTCTCAATACAAGAATTAAACATTTGAGATCTAGCTAGAGAAATCTCACATATCTAACTGTTCATCTGATTCTAACTATAGAATCATCCATATCTTTTAATCCTTCTCTCATAGTCAAGCTAAAACATATGTGCAACACATCTTAAATGTAAGAAATCAACATTTAAAATAGATATTTTCCACCTATTGAGTCTTCTTTTGAAAAATGTAAGCCCAACATCATTGGAACTAGCATTATCAATAGTTGATAGTGAGAATTTTATCAATTTCATAATCCAGCAAATAGCTTTCCACTGACATACCAATTACCTCACTTGAATGACTACTAAAAGGGCATAAATTATTATTTTTTGTGGAAAGTCCAACTATCATTAATAAAATGCATAGTAACACACGTAGTTCAAATTTTGAATGAAGTCCATAAATTTGTGGTTAGAAAAACATATGGGATGATAATTTACTAAAGAAATTGTTGAATTTTTTCTTTTAAAAAAAAATTGTAAATTCCACTTACATCTTCTATGGTTTACCCGTTTTCCTCATGACACCTTTATGGTTTAAGAAACTAAAAGACCCTCTTGTACTTTCAATAAATGTGTTCGGTTGACGAAAAATTCACTCAATAACAGAAAGTATATGACATGTGATCAATAATGCAAATTGTTTTAAATTTTGATATATTTAAGTATTGTTAATATTTTCCTTCCTAATTTACCCCTATTCAATTATGTTGATTTTTGGAAATAGAAAAAGAAAAGAAAAATATAATCACAAAAAAAAAAAATCAAACCCTTTCCTTCCCTCCTCCTCCTAATGCTATCTCCTCCCGTTCCTACAACCTCTTCCCATGGCCAGCCTCCACCCCAACCAGCTCTGCCAGGGTGCCATACCCTCTCCTTCTCCCTCTTCCTATTCCCTACTCCTCATATCACCTTCTTCCCTTTCTCTTCTTTAAAGGAGAATAGCCTCATGTCCATGGCCATCCTCGACCCCATCCAGCCTCGCCACAATGCCCTACGATCCCTTTTCCTAACCATACTCCTCTTCAGCCCTGTCATCTCTTCATCTTTCCTCTTATAGCCTCCTCTCCACCACCATTCTCCAACCCAGTCCTACCACAACACCACATATCACCTCTCCTGATCTCTAATTTCTCTGTATGCCACTCCATACCAATGCCACATCCCATCCCAGCGTGGCCAACTCACTCAAACAATCAACCTCATGGGTTTTTGATCTGAATATTTTGGCTTTAGATTTGGAGGTTTTGCTTAGTACATGTATATTTTGGATATAGATCTAAGATATTTTAGGTATAAATTTGGATTTTTTGCTTTATATATGGAATTTTTGTGCCCAAATTCGAGGTTTGCTATTTTAAATTTGCAATTTTTGTGAACATAAGCAGCCATAGGTGTAATTTAGGTAAAAAAATCACAATCAAAATATGGTAGTCAGTGGTGTGCAGTAGGCGGAGTTAATGGTGGCACCATAGTTGCAGGAAGATGAGAATTTTTTGATCCATGCAAACAGATCCATTAGGAGGACTGTTTTCCGTCCACTAGACATTTTTTTCCAAAAGCACAAGGAAGTAGTTGTTGGTTTTTAAACTGTAAGGGGGTCATGTGGAAAATGGTCAAACTACAAAAGGTGTAAGTGGAATTTGCCCTAAAAAAACTAAAGAGGATAATAGTCTCTAGTGATAGTTGCACGTGAAGGAACTAAAAATCTCGGTTGTAAATTTGCACAAGATTGCATAACTCTCTCACTTTTCACAAATATAAATGGCAAGTCATCTAATATAATCATGCTAGCAAGTGATTTCCTGAAGGAACTAAAAATCTCGGTTGTAATTTTGCACAAGATTGCACAACTCTCTCACTTTTCACAAATATAAATGGCAAAGTCATCTAATATAATCATGCTAGCAAGTGATTTACTACATCTTTCTTGATTAAAGATGACATAACGCTTTTGCATGCACATCTTTCTTGATTAAAGATGACGTAAGCTTTTCATCTCCCCCATCTTGATTTTTAAGCTCTAAAATCTTTTGTTCTTAAAAGTCTTATTGAATGGGTACTTCTTACACCTATAATGATGCTTACTCAAAGCAATAGTACCACTTTTAGTTGGACGAGCTATAATAGTACTAGAATAATTACAAGTAGCCCTTTGGTATGGTGAGCTTTTTGAAGTGATTCCATACCCTAGATCTATTTTTTAGCAATAACAAATATTATCAACAACAATTATCTTAGAGTCATCAATTAAATGAGGCCTGTCTAAACCACCTGCGATGCTTGAGGGTTTCTAGTTGTGGTATTTGTTTCATCTCAATACTTGACATTCGAGAAAGTGGAAATACCAATTAAAAAGGCAAAATGCAGTAAGAGACCGTCTCATAGCTTACTAGAGTTTACAAATAATTGCCAAATTTCCAACAATTCAAGAAGCTACTATTTTGTAAATGGTCCGTTACTTGAGAAGAAGAAAAAATGAATAAATCAATACCAAATCAATACATTAATACATAACAGCCCCTTGAAAAACATTTGGAATTATCCACAAAAATAAAATATTTTTGGGTAAAGTACACTAAATTCCCTTATGGTATGGTAAATGTTTATATTACCTCCTCATGATTTTCAAATCTAGAAGTTAATCTCTTGTGCTTTGGACTAAAGTGAAATGTCAAATGTTTTGTTAAGTTTAATAGTCAAAGAAAATAAAGTCTCTCTTTTTAATAAACTAATTACTGAATTACCAATATAACCTTCAACAATTTATGTACATATGGTTTTGGACTAATCAACAACATGTTGGTCAAAATTGGGGTCAAAACATAATTATGACAAAATTCGGGCCGACATGAAAAATATCTTTTCTTTCTTCTTCTTCTTGCATGATATGCAGATCCAAATTGACAGTTAGCAAGTACAGTAAATTATCCTCAAATGAATTTTTCAATCTAGTTTATGATTCACATTAATTAGAATTAAAACTTTGATTTAAAGAAATGAAATAATGGAGATTGAAAGCCCACATCTGATCATTCTTCTTTCTTGTTTCTTAGGGTCATTAGCCGTGGTTATATAATAAAAGGCTAGGAAGGGGGCTTGGTGCGGGGAGATAGAACTAGGGACAATAGAGGAAGACGGAGAGAGGTGGAGGCGTGGGGTGACAGATCTGGTTTGGGTGGTGGATGACATTAGCTGAAGGGGATGGAAGGGAGAGAGGAGAGGTCGTGCCAACGATAGTGAGAGGATGCAGGAAGAATGGGCAGTGGATCTGTTGGTGGTAATGGTAAGGGTGGCTGTGGTGAGGAGGTTGGGGAAGGAGAAGCGAAGAGAGAGTGGTGGCTATGGTAAAGGTAGGGAGGAAGAAGGTACGACAGGTCTGGTGGTAGGCTAGTGGTGGGCCTGTGGTGATTGCCATGGTGAGGCATGGTTATGATTGGGGAAGATGAAGTGGGGAAAGGTAGTAATGGCGATAGCAAGGGGAGGAAGAATTTCTTATTTTTAAAATATTTTTTAGTTAAAAAATATTAAAAGACAAGCATACCCTTAAAGTTAATCTCTTTTGACTTTGACTATTAAATTGGATAAAATAACAAATGTTTTCACTTTAGCCTAAAGGAAAAGGGGTTTAATTATAGGTTTGAAAAGTATGAGGAGTGATGTGAACATTTGCTATATCACAAACGGGTTAGTATGAGTTCTAGTGACCACTTCTATCTGTCTACTTTGTCAATAATAGCAAAAATCAGTTCCAATAAACCCAAAACAAATGCTTGAGACAAAAATAACTCCAAAACTAATATGGATAATATCAATTGTCAAAGTTTCTTAAATTCAAAACAAGATTTCATCTTTCTTAATAGTTAATCTAAAATAATAACCATGTTCAACAATAATAGTAAAATTATCCCTAAAATCATACCCTAGATTTACAGAATTTCTTAGCATATAGGACTATTTAAGCATGTTCTTGATAGAGTAGTTTGTGGTTGATATGAATTTAGAAATGACACTTGAACTACAAGTAATAAAACTAGAACTCCACCAACACTAAACCTCACATTCACACTCGCAAGTATATGAGGTAGGTTTGTAGGTGATTGCAAGTGAGTATGGTTCCCACAAGGATTGAGGATAACAATTACTAGACTTCTGAACCTTTGCACTAGCTAGACAAAATCACCAATAGTTTATCACTAATTACTAGCTTAAAAATAATTAAACAAACACCAAAAGTAACTACCTAAACTGAGAAAGTATGGAAATAACCATTCTAGAAAAGTAAGTAGAACTTACCCTAAGAAAGTAAGTAAATCTAATCTAGTAAAGCAAGTAGAATTATCATTAACTAACCAGATTTTTATGAGAGGTTAATTGAAATGAAAACACAATTTAAACCGATCTTAACTAGAAAAGCATCCGTTGAACTAAAGAATTGAAATTCTTCATTTTATCTGTGTAAAGAAAGTATACTGGAGAAATGGAAAAGACTTAAAACTAAGAATTTTTTTAATTTTTTATTTTTAAAAGAGAAATAAAGGAAAGCCCACTAATTTCTAAGAGATTTAAAGCTAGAGTTTGAAGATTAATTTATGAAATTACTAATAGTAGAAAGAACACAAAGAACTTTTGAGAAAAGCTAGATTTTTACCTTTAAAGGATTGCAAGAAATTGAAATGGAAAGCAAGTAAAAATGTTATCTACTTAAAGCTAATTAAAAACCCACTAAGATTAACTGATAAAGCTTTAAACTTGCAAGAAATTAAAGAGTAGATCTAAGATAGAAATTAAAGATTAATTAAAAGAAAACTTGAGAGTTAACCTACACTAAAACTCTAATTTTACCACCTACACCTACACTATGTGTACTCTACAATCTATCTACCTACTACTTGCTATGTAATAGTACAAGAGTAGTAATTAAAGAGTAACTTGAGCTAAAAGATTACAATTTGGCAAAAATTACATTACTGGTCGCTGTATCCATTTCTTGACATGGATTTTGTATTGGGAATCCATATTGCAATATGTTGCACTAATTTTGCCCAAAAAATTTAATCCATATCACAATTTGGATGTCTATTGCAATTTTCATATTGCGATATGGAGTCTTCTCCAAAAAATTTGAAATCTCCTTTTTTCTCTTCTTCTCTTGAAAGCTTCTATTCTTTAGACTCCATACCTTTTAATCTAGAGTTGTAAAATGCCAATAAACCTATTAAGTAACCAATTAAACTAGAACTAACACTAAATTGATCATATATACACAAATGCAAAGGCAAATACAAAATGCCATGAAACAAAGAAAAAACACATAAATCTACTCTAAAATCCGGAAAATACCAACACAATGCAAGATTAAACAAGCAAAATAACTCTAGTTTCATAGATTTATCACACCTCCAAATTTAGCATTTTGCTAGTCCCTAACAAAATAAGAAAGGAAAAGAATATAAGTACCTATGAAACACACCACCAAAGATAAATCAAAACGTTGAACTCTAGTGCAATTACAAAAAGGAAAAATGGGCTTTTAACTCAACAAACTCATCATGTTCATCTACTCCTCCATTTACAAAAGTATAAACTAGTTTCAATCACAAACATTATTTTTGCTGTTGAAATATCCAAGGAATGCCAATTCAAATACACGCTGAGCTAGAGTAAATAAATCAACTTCCATAAAAATTGACCTCAAATATAGAAAATTCCTCAAGACTTGTTTTACAAAACACAAAAAGATGCAAATGATATGCACAGACATTTGTTGGCACTGAAAAAATCTAACTAAGTACATTAACCGAAATAATGCTTGACCCTACTCTCAAATCTCAAATAACCCATATTAAGGATTATTTTAGACTTTATAAAGTTTGTAATGTAGGCTCAGGTAACAAGGTAGGATAATTTTAAATAAAGTGATTTAAATCTCCTTAGTCATTCCAATACAACCTCTTAGGCACTATTCCAAGCATAAATGTCCCAAGTTTTATAACCAACATGACTTAACCAACTAAGACTCAAAAGACAAAAAGCATTGTTTCAAACTAAATCAACTTGTTGAAGGTAAAATGGACTTTCATGTTTGGAAAAGAACATAACCTTTTTTTTACATTTTCTTTTTCTTTTTCTTTTTTTTGGCAAATAACAATAACATAACATAAGAATTAGAAAAGGGAAATATAAACAACATTGAGCTCTACACTTCATTTTCCCAACAAATATTCAAAAACTTTCCTTCAAACCATTATATAAAATCTAACTATTATAATGAAGAACTAAGATAGATCCACAATGACTAAGGTGATGGGATGAAGAATGAGTAAATAAATGAAGTGGTATGGCTAAGTCATGTAGTTAACAAAGAAATTAGATTATAAAGCTCAACGGGGACACGAGGGATAAAATTAATACAAGGTAGGCTTTTGATTCAAACAATTCAAGAAAATATATGGATCATTTCCGAAATCTGGCTATGTAAATAAAATAAAGAATCCATATTAGACTGCCCCAATCGTTATGCCAAGTCGAACCTTACAAAATCTACAAAATATCTGAAAAAATGTAATTTCATACAATATAATCAAACAATGCTAAATTCATATCTTTCTATACTCAAAATTAATTTCCAAAAACTTTGAAATATTTACGTATCAACAATTACTTGAGCTTGGCATTAGACAAACACTTAAGGAAAAAACAAAGTCTGAGAAAAAAACTAGTTAAGAAAACCATTTCATGAAGTAATTGAAAATTGTGTTGAGTTTCAAGTGTTAAATCCCACATGACATTCAATTTCAACACTCTCAAACAAAATACAAAACATACCCAAGAAACAAAAAATAACACCCCCAAACTTGACTTTTTATTCTAATGATAAGTACAACTCATCCATCCACTTACCCAAAATAAAACAAGAACATATTATCATGTGTGAAATTAAAACATAGATAACCTAATCTAAGAATGAAGTCCAACCAAATTGGCCCAACGACTTACTCAAAACCAACAGACAAAACATTAAACAACTAAAACCAAGTAAATATCAATAAAGTCAATCCATCCCTTAAGCACAAATGATAAATCTAATTGGCATCAGTTTATTTTCCCTTAGCCAATCTATTCTAATAGAAATTAACTAAACCATAGTATATCAATAGCAATAAAGAAAGCATAATAAAAGAGTACTAGAAATGCTGAGGAAATGAAATATGAAAATGTTTCTTCAAACTCTAAATTCAAGAAAAAGGGAAGAAATTTGGTGGTTCAAGCAACGTAAGGATAAACATTGGGCAGCTATCATGCTTCACCAGTGAATTCATTGATATCTTCAACGACCATCTCATCGTCTACTCCACCGTGTTGACTTTCTTCTAAGTCTTTCTCCTGAACTCCTCCAGATTCATTCATGGGCCCAATTCCTCCTATCGGTCCAGATTGTTTAGCTTGAGTTGTCCCTATATGTGGTGCATACAATTGTTGTCCTCGGGGAACTCCATAGTGTCAAGTAGGTAGTCCATAGCTGTGATTATCAACCTTTCCATATTGCATTAGCGGTGGATGAATCCATGAGCTCAATATGGAAGGTTGTGCATGTTTTGCCATCACAGCTATGTTGCTGTGAATGAGCATCTGACTGCAGGTCCAGTAATCATAGAGTTCATTCTTTTCTTCCTCACTTTGTGGTACATTGAAAACATTTCCATGTTACATGAATTTGAGTGGAGTCTGTTGAATTGGTTGTTCGACAGTTTATCGATGCTTATCAGACTCACAAATCATGTTCTATACATACTTCTTGTTGATCCGAGCCTTCTCAAATATTTGAGGCTCTCCTAGGATAATTGGGCATTCTACATCAATACAAAAAAATGAAATCAACTCAGGTAAATAGAAGCTAGTATGGTTTGATGTTCCATTTACTATAAGCCCTTGCCAAATCAATCTCCCAATATTTAGAGCCCTCTAAAATAGCATAAACTAGAAAAGGTTTATCATTCTGTACCATATTGACTGCATTGGAACCCCAAATCTTGCAACTCACAAATTAAATATAAAAACCATATCTTGGGTAAAAGTCTAAGACCTTAACGAGGCAGTCTCAAACAGGCATTACTGGTGATATTCATAACCCACTGCACCCTTGGCTCACTCAACTGGTTCTTAATTGCCTCAATGTCTTTTCTACCCCATATGAAAGTTTGATACTCATTATTAGAGATATCAAAAAAATAGAAAAAGCATTGATTTTCTAGGCAAAAAAGTCTACCAAAACCCTTGGACTCTACACTTTCCATCTACTAAATTACAAAGATTGCAGTGAAATTCCTTTACTATGCGTAGCCCGATTTCACTCCCTTATTGAAGCGTCCTCATTTTCTTCCAATCAATTGTGCTTCTATTTCCAATCTAATGAACTTGAAATCGCCTCAATTTTTGGACAAATCAAATGCTCTCTTCCTAATAATGTAATGTTTTTTATAAGAATAAAAAATCTCTTTAGCCCTATCACTCACAAAAATCAATTCATCATTAAGCTCAATACTTTTTGGTTCCTTATCTGGCTTTTTTTTTCTCGTCGAAGACTCTTCCCTTCCCCTATCTCTGCCACTTCTTCCTCAAACACCACCTGGGCATGATTATCTACAAATTCAACAAATTTATTGAAGTCAAGTCCCAAATTGCACATGTAAACAAGTCTTCACAACAAACCAGAATTTAATTCTTCACTCCAAAACCAATTAAAGCAAGTAGATGGTAAATTCCACAATCCCACAATCAAAAATAACAAACCAAATCAAAGTCTCAATTCATCAAATTGAAGTCCACCAAATTCAAAGAAAACTCAACAATAATGCTCAACAATCAATCTTCTATATCCCCAAAGTGATTCTAGAACAAGCAAACTTACGGGCTTGAGCACAATAAGAAAATTTTACATGAAAATTTGAAGTTGATTAACCCTTGAAGACATTGAATTTGTCCTTTGAATCTTGAGAAAAACTCCTCTTTTAGCCAATTTGATGGATAAAATTGAATTCTAGAGGTTTGATGGGTTAGATTGGATTGGTGCTTCATGGTGGTTTTTGGAAAATGGAAGGGGTTTTAGAGAGAGAAAGTCAACGAAGAAAGTAGGGGTTTAGGGCTTTTAGGAGTAAATTATGAAGGAAAAGACTGGAAATTGGCTTAAAAGGCTTCTGCCAGACCATCAATACCGCAATATTAATTTGGTATATAAAATTGATTTTGCAATATGGGTTAAAATTAAATGTGGCAAGAAGGCCATATCACAATATGGCTTTTGTGAAGAAAATCCATATCGCGATATGACTTGAACTTCTATAAAGAAAAAAATTACCACTTAGCCAGATTTTTTGGAAATCCACCTCCATATGGCGATATTGATTTTAATATCGCGATATCGTCTAAAAAAATTTTCAGACAATATCGAGATATGGAAATCCATATCTAGATATAGAGGTGAACTTCTACAAAGGCAAAACTTAACACTTGGCCAAAATTTTAAAAAATTTCAAATGATATCAAGACATGGAAATCCATATCCAAATATGGGTAAGGGATTTAATTGCTTAAATTTTGTGAAGACATATTTCAACACTACAAGCCTTCTCGACGCTTACAATCATGAAAAATGCAAGTATAAGTGAATACTTTCACTCATTTTCTTAGAAAACATTATTAAAAACATAATAAAAACTTTACTCCTACTTTTACCCAAATCTAACATAATTAAAACAAATCAAATCTTAACAAGAAATAAACTAAAACAAAACAAAATATGAATTTAAAGATTGGGTTGCCTCCCCATAAGCGCTTGTTTATATTCATTTGCTTGACTATGGTTTGAATGATCAAATGAAACAATTGAGGTTGGTTGCCCATCCTTTCCCTTTTTACTTCTGTAGAAGGAGCTTGACTTTTTTCTTATTAACCATGAATGTTTGTTTTTTGGCCTTCAAACGGATGTGTCCTTTCTTCCAAATATTTGCCATGGCCGACAAACCAAACCAAACCAAACCAAACACCTTCATACTTTTGATACCGAAGCCTTTTCTTCTTGCACATCTTCACTACTCTTTTGTCATCATTCACTCCTTGATGATTGGCACAAATTTCTTGATTCTTTTCTATGTCGTCACCAACATCGAGTGACTTTTCCTTCAAGGTATCTTTTTCTTTATCCCCTACTTTAGGTTGCTTGTCCTTATCAACTTTGGATTTGTCATCCATCAGCCTAATAACAAAAGAATCAAGTGAATGGTTGTCAGAGCATTCTTTAAAATTTGGAACATTCTCATGCGATTCAAAAACACTAAATTCAATAATTTCATTGGCAATTTGAAATGTCAGCTTTTCATGCTTACATCAATCATTGTATGTGCGATGGATAGAAAAGGACTCCCGAAGATAAATGGAATATTGGAATTTTCTCCCATCTCGAGCACTAGAAAATCCACCGGAAGGATGAGTTTATCCACTTGCACTAACACATCTTTCAATAGGCCATAAGGTCTCTTTTAGAACATATTTGCCAATTACAGAGTGATTTGTCTAGATTTTGCATTTGTTATCCCCCGAAAACTTGTCATAAATTGCCTTTGGCATTACATTGATGCTTGCACCTAAGTCACATAATGCTCGATTCATTGTATACCCCTATTCACCTGTATTGAAAAACTATCGGGATCTTTCAACTTAGGCGGCAACTTCTTTTGCACTATCGCACTACACTATGCATTGAGACATACATTTTCTTCATCATCCCACTTTCTCTTCTTAACTAAAATCTCTGTCATAAATTAGGCATAGTGGGTTATCTTTGTGAGAGCTTCAACCAAGGGAATATTGATGTAGAGCTTTTTAAACACCTCAAGGAATTGGTTGAATTGCTTCTTGTTGTCCTTCTTCCTAGGGTCAATCAATCTTTGAGGAAACGGTATCTTCAATAAAAAGTGTAAAGGCAAAGGTTCTTCAATTTGTTTGTCTTGCACTCTTTCTTCTTTTGAGATTGAATTTCATCTTCTTCATTCTCCATTTTTTCACCATTTTTGACCTTACTCTGATTTTCGACCACCTTGGATTTAGTTCTAGCTTTGAGTATCCACTTGTTTTTCAACTTCTTGCTTATCTCTTTTTCCAAGCAATTCTCTACCACTTCTCAAATTTATAGCATGAACTTGTTCTCTTCCATTGTGGTCTCTTTGATGTTGATCCCTTGGACTGGGAATTGTATCACTAGGGAAAGCTCCCATTTGCCTCTCATTTGTATGTCTAACCACATACCCAAATGAGTATCCAAATTTCTATTAATGGCTCTTTGATTCCTAACAAAAGTTTATTGTTCCCTTCTAAAGGCTTCTTGCTCCTTCTTAAAATAATCATAATTCCTCCTGAATTCTCATTTTCGCTGCTCAAAACTTCCATGTCTCTCCTAAGATTTTCAACTTGAGAACTATTCCCTTCCCTTTGAGCATATGGATCATTGTACATTGGTTGTGATTGGTAAGATGTTCATATGAAGGCCTTAATTGGTGGTTTTGATATAAGGGATTTGGTTGAGGATTTGGATATGAAGAGTTCACTTGAGGTTGGTAGAAGTTCCTTTGATGTGAAGGTTGATAAAGTCAGGATGTAGAAGATGAAGCTCGATTTTGGACGTTTGGTTGGTGAAAATTCGATTGATGATGGCTATTTTGTGAACCTTGACCACCCCACGAGAAATTGGGATGGTTTCTCCAAGAAGGGTTATAGGTGTTACCATACATATTAGGAGGATTCCTTGAGAAATATGGTCGGTTGGACATGTAGTTCATTTTCTCATTACCACTCATGGGTGCTTCAGTTGATCATTCATCCAAAACTCTAGTCAAGTTTATATCATGTTTATCATTATATCATGTTGAGCCAACATTGCATCATTTTGATTCAAATGCATCATCTCTTCTTGCCCTTAAGGTTGTTGTGCATTGACTCGAGCATTGTGTTGAACTATGGGTCATGTTGATAGTAGTTCGAGGCCATCTTATTAAGTAGTCTTTGTGCTTGCTCTGGCATCATAAATGACAATGATCCCCCTGCTAACGATTTTACAATGGCACTTTGTTTCTTGGTAAAGTCCATTGTAGAACATTTGAATTTGAAGCCACATAGGAATTGCATGGTGTGGACATATTCTAAGAATTTCTTTAAATCACTCTCAAGCTTCTCTTAGACCCTCTCCTGCATAATGCTTAAAAGATGTTATCTTATTCCTTAGCTTTGCGGTTCTAGATGGGGAAAGTAATTTGCTAGAAATTTTTGTACATGCCTGTTCTACGTTGTGAATATTCCTTGCTCGTGTGATTGAAGCCACCATTTAGCCTTATTCCGCAATGAAAAAGGTAATACCCCTATGCAAATGAAATTAGAATGAACCCCATTGAACTTAAAAGTATACAAGACTTCCTCAAAGTTCAATAAGTATGTATAAGGATCTTCATTGGGACCATTCCCAAACATTGCATGTGTTTGTAACATTTAAATGAGTGTGGGCTTTATCTCGAAATTATTGGCTTGAACTGGTATTCTTGCTAGACTTGAATTTGCTTCTTCGAAATTTCGGATAGAATAGCATAACCTTGAAGTGGCCTACATTTGCATTAAATCCATCACCCATTTCTCAGTTACCCACTCCATTGGCTCTTATCCTCATCCCAAGACCTCCCAGTTCATTGTTTCCTATCACTTTTTCATTATCATCCATTCTTGGATTTTCATTAAGACCCCTCGCATTGTTATGTGGATTTGTCATATTGTGCTTCTCCAATTCTTGTTGAACCTATTTCTCCTTCCTAAGCCTTCTTAATTCTCTTTCCCTTTCCATATCAAGGCTAATGAGTTCCTCTTCTTCTTCACGTACCATGCACTACAAAAGCAAATTAAACAAAGTCAACTCCAAGTGCTAATTTCACCACAACCAAAGATTGATTCATAAACAAGAAAGACAACAACTATTGTAAACTAAAACTGACTAATAAAAAGAAAAGTGTCTAATCTTGCATGATTCATAAGGATCTAATACTGCCACTACCCAAACAATCCTCGGGAACAAAGCTAAAAATTTGATAGAGTGGTTTGTGTGTCATATAAATTTAGAAATGAAACTCAAACTACAAGTAATAAAAATAGAACTCATTCAACACTAAACCTCACCCACGTACATGCAAGTATATGAGGTAGGTTTGTAGGTAGTGGCAAATGAGTATCGTTTTCACAAGGATTGAGGATAGCAATTACTGAACTTATGAACCTTCACATTAGTTAGACAAAATTACCAATAGTTTGTCACTAACTACTAGATTAAAAACAATTAAACAAGCATCAAAATTAATACCTAAACTAAGAAAGCAAGTAAATAGCTATTCTAGAAAAGCAAGTAGAATTTACCCTAAGAAAGCAAGATTTAGCAAGTAAATCTAATCTAATAAAGCAAGTAAAATTACCTCCAATTAACTAGACTTTTAAGAAAGCTTAATTTAAATGAAAAGGCAATTTAAACTAATCTTAACTAGAAAAGCATCTTATTGAACTAAAAGAATTGAAATTCTTCATTTTCTCTATCTAAAGAAAAATTAGGCTTGAGAAATGGAAAAAAAAATTTAAACTTAAAAATAAGAATTTTTTGAATTTTTGATTTTTAATAGAGAAATAAAGGAAAGCCCACTAATTTCTAAGAGATTTAAAGAAAGAATATAAAGATTAACTTAAGAAATTACTAAAAATAGGAAGAACACAAATAACTTTTGGGAAAAGCTAGATTTTTACTCTAAAAGGATTGCAAGAAATTAAAATGGAAAGCAAGTAAAATTTATACTAATTGAAAACCCACTAAGATTAACTAATAAAGCTTTAAACTTGTAAGAAATTAAAAACTAGATCTAAGATGGAAATTAAAGAGAACTTTTTAATTAAAAGAGAAATTGAGAATTAAACTACACTAAAACTCTATTTTACCACCTACATCTGCACTGTGTTCTCTACTATCTACCCACTTACAACTTGTTGTAGAATAAACCCTAAACCCTAATGCAGAAATAAAATGCAATGAAACTAAGCAAAACACATAAATCTACTCTAAAATCTAGAAAATACCAACAAAACACTAGATTAAACAAGCAAAATAAGTTTAGTTTTCTAGAGTTATTAGTTCTTATGCATTTAGTACCTTGCTAGAAATTGGTAATGGACTAATGGTAACTGATAAGAACTACAAGAGTCGAAATCTTACTAATGACCGACCGAGTACCTGACCCTACTATAGAGCAACCCAACCCAATACCCGACTTGGTTATGAGAAGCATTCAAATACCCTATTTTAAAGGTTTGTTGGGTTTTTTCGATCAGAGGTTAGGATAAATACCCCTTCCTAATTCATATATACATATTTATCCTAGAAGAAAATAAAGAAATGGTATTAGGGATTGGATGTAGTGGCAGAGCCATATTTAGGTAAAAGGTAGCGTCACAATTGCGAATTGCTTCTCCCCCAACTTAGAAAAATTGCAAAATAAGTAAGGAAATTTTTTTTAATTTTTAAATTTTATCTTATAATTGCATCATCTAATATTTGTTAGTTTCTTCTTTTCATCCTTTACATTTTCTCTAAAAAATCAGAAATTCTTAAATACAATTAAAACCGATGTCATATTCAAAATTAAGAATAAGTGTCACTTGAAAATATAAAAAAGAGCAAAGTACCTATTTGGTCACTAAACTATGTTTTGGTTGCCATTTTAGTCACTAAACTTCTTTGGTGGCCGTCACTAAACTTTTAAAGTTGCATCTAAGGGGTCAATCCATCAATTTCTTTGTTGACTACTCTATTAGTTAGCACATGTGTGATTCATGTACGTTTCACTTGGGGAATTTTTGTCCAACGACAGTGGGCTAACATTAATAAAAAATTTAGAGTCAAAATTAGATGATATAAAATAAGTGTAAATTATAAGAGAGGTCGTATTTGAAGATATAAAAAACTGTGTAAGAAATTTAATAATTTTAATTTTCTAACAATTTGAACCCCTAACCACTTCTCTCTCCCAGCCAGCCTATCAACATCTTCCATCTCTCTTCTTCTACTACCCTCTTCCCCAGCCCAACCTACTACTACCTCCATCACTCCTCTATCTTTTGCTGCCCCTCCCCAGCCAACTGCCATCTTTCCATTCCTCCTTACCCTAGTCAGCTACTACTACCCTCCCTCACCTTTCCTCCAGCCAACCCACCATCACATCTCTTTATTCTTCCTCAACCCCGTTAACCCCATCCTCCTTCATCCTCCTTCATCCTGCCCTTATCACCCATTCTTCCTACCACCACCGATTTGACCCTCCATCTCTCTCTCCCAACCTTTCTAACCCACTTTCTCTCTCCTTGTTTAAAGGGTGGTGGATAAAGGTGAAGGAGCTAGGGTGTGGTGGATCGAGGATGAGGCTGGGGCTTGGAGGAACGATCGGGAACCAGACATGGTAGGGAATGGGTTGAGGGGTCAAGTCTAAGTAGGAGAGAGGGTTTGGGATGGTAGAGGAAAGGCTGTGATAGGGACCTGGTGGCGGCATATGGTGAAAGATGGGCTAAGGAGTCCTGAGATCTGAGAGGGGTTGGGGAGCCTAACAGCCATTCCCTTGAAGAATGGGTTGGGAGTAGTAGGATGGAGTGAGAGGTTGGGAGTAATGAAGAAGGGGTTACAGGTGGCGAGATGGGATTTGAAGGGGTTGAGTTTGGCGAATGGGGCTGGGATAGAAGTAGAAAGGTGGTATGGTTGATAGGGGATGAGGAGGATGGTTATGGTTGATGGAAAAGGAAGATGGTTTTTTATGATTGCAATATCTTCAAAACTACGTCATTTTGTCTTATTTTAACTCTAAGCTAACTCTTTTTGATAAATGTTGAAGGTAAATTGTGGCAAAGGGTGATTGGACAATTTTACCTCTGTTGAAATTCATGTGACATGAATAAAAATATGTTAATGGAGCATTGAACACCTTAAATTAACGGAATGATCGTTTAAGTGCAATTTTTTAAGTTGAATGGCTTTTTTGGCCACCAAAATAGTTTGAATGACCTTTTTGGCCACCAAAATAGTTTGGTGACTAATTCACTTTGCCCTTTGTAAATTGCAAATTACCCCGTCTATTTGTTTTATGCACACACCACCCCAAAAGTTGTTAATGGGGTTAAACTTTCCATATTACTGGTGAAATGACATTATTGCCCTTAATTTTTTTAGATGCGCTTTGCCACCCTAAAATTAGGGTAAGTTGCACCTTGTACCTGGAATTTATTGTATAAGTAAATTTCCCTTCAAATCTAATATGGTTAATTTTACGTCCAACATTTTTATTTTTTTACTTTAATGTTGCTTGTATGAACTATTTTTTTCTTTGTTCTTATTTTTCTTATTATGTGGAATATTGTAATGCCTCTACTTTTCCTCTCTCTGATATATTTTGTGTATTCAGAAGAACTTTTTTAGTTTAGTACTACAACTCAATGTTTATTTTTATTCATACACAAACTCATTATGTGCTTCATATTTTGCTATTTAATGAATATTGACACATTTTGGTTAAAAATAAGTTCTTTTATAAGTGATTGATACTACTAGTTAATAATCGTGAATTTCTCTTACTAAAATAGATTTTTTCTCTTAAATTTGAAATCAACTAAATTTATTTTTCTGAATTTAGTCTTCTTGTTAATGTTTTCTTCTTTTTTTCTTTTGAGAGAGAGAATGAGTTAGCGAATTGATGAACTTAAGTTTACAGAAAATCTATATTGATTAAAGCTACGTATTTACTCAAATGATGTAATATTTTAAACAAAATGTGATGAATTAAGTAAAAATTAAAAGAAATTAAATAATGTGACAAAATGAATAAAATACTTAGCCCATATAATGAAACAAGTATGTGATGGTATTACCAAAAATGGATACGAACACCCTAAAAAAATGGATACAAACAACAAAAAAAGTAAAACAGTAAATTATTTTGTGCACTTAATATTGAAATATTAATGGTTCATTTAACAATGTTGGATAGAAATAAAACATCATTAGTTTTGAAGGATAAATTACATATAAAATTAAGTTATTGTATCAAAGTTCAACTTACCCTAATTTTAGTGTGGCAAATTGCAATTAAAATATTAAGGGTAGTTTTGACATTTCACCACCACTTTTGGAAGGAAAATTTAACTCCTTTTAAGGTTTGGGGGATTTAGTAGATAAAATTACTACAATGGACAATTTGTAATAGACCAATATTTATAGGTATGCAAAGTGTAATTAAGCCATCAATTTAGTTCTCAAATACATGTCATGTAATAATTTTGTAGCATTGTTTTGTCAGATTCATTGTATAGACATTGCTTCTTTTCTTAGTTTCTCTTTTTACACAGACCGTTGTTCCTTTTCTAGTCAATGGTTAACCTATTGACTTAGGCTTTTTATGAAACTAATGTATTTCAATCCTTTTATTTTATAACACTATCATTTAGTACTACAACTTTATAACACATTGAAACAAAACATATTGAACAAGTAAGATAATTTAATGCAGTAATTTTAAAACCACTTGTACGAGTTACTAACAATTGGTCCAATTAGTTATTACACCATACACAATGTATGAGCTTTTTTGGAAAAAAAATGTCAATACAAATTTAGCCCTCAAAGTTAGGGTCGTGGTTCATCTTAGTCCTCAAAATTTGAGACAAAATGCATTTAGTCATCAAACTTTCCAATTAGTACCAATTTAGGACAAATATAAAAATTCCATGAAATATAAATGAAAAAAGTCATGTGCAATGCACGTGACTATTAAATCTCAAGATCCAAATGTTCAAAGAATGGAGAAAAAAAAAAGAAGCCATTTTAGCCCCCAAAATTTTAGTCATGGTCGATCTTGGCTCCCAAAGTTCCGCACAAAATGCATTTAACTCTCAAACTTTCTAATTTCTACCAATTTAGGATAAATTTGAAAATTCTGCAATTATAAATAGAAAAAGTCCCATACAATGCATGTTACTGTTAATTCTAATCTAAGTTATAACACCTTTCCAACAGATTTCAAACCATTTAACCTGGTGCTGGAAAAGTTATATCTGATAATTCTAGTAAATAGAGTTATTTTACCTGTAAAAATTAGTCCTCTATTAAGTATTCTTATGTGTTTTTTCTTGAATTTTATGTCTATTAGTAGTTTTAATAGTCTTAAAGTAGTATTAGGACTTTTGGTAGTATTTATGCAGTAAAATGAACTTAATTGGAATTTATTGATTTTAGGTGCATATTTACATAGTGATTCTTTGTGTATATTATAATGAGTATTTGCAATAGGGGTAGCAAATTGAAGGATTGAAGAAGCAAGGACAAGAGCTCCAATTAGAAGGACATTTCAGACTAAAGCCCAAGCTACAAGAGATTTATCACCGCGATGACGAACTCCAAAGAAGGAACTCACCACTACTGTTGTGAAGCAATTCAAGACATCAAGACCTCCACACCACGGTCATGGATTTCACAACATAATATTCACCACTGTGGTTACCAACTGAACGAAGACCATGGTCAACTGAGGCTGGACATAGTAGTGACGAAATCCAAGAAGGAAAATCTATCACCACGGTCCGAGAAAGATTCCATACAAATGGAATTTTGTCACTCACTTTTGGAATGGCTGTAGGAATTTCAAATTATCTAAGAGTATACACCTAAAACATATAGTGTTGGGTGTAGTAGTTTTAGTAGTAACTAGTCTAGATAAGGTAGCCTTAGAAGTAGAAGAACTTTGCCATATGTAGTAATATTTGTAGTAGCTACTCTTCTTCTCTAATTTTCTGCATTTCAATCCTTAAAATTACTCTCTTTAATTAATGCAAGCTGAGACCTTTCTTCATAATAGTTGTTAGCCTTTCTCTGAGCTTTCATTTGGTATACTTATCTATCATTTTTATGATTGTTTACAATTCTTGCATTATGACTAATATGTTTATGTTGATGTTATTTATAGTTCTTACCTTAGTAGTATCTATAGTTTGTCTTTATATTTCCTTATTTTGTACTATCTTGAGCATATGTAGCCAAATTATTAGGAGATTTGGCTATGAAAATATGAACTTTACATATGTGTGGGTGATTCTAAGTGAATAGACGAGTAAATAGTAGCTTGACAATAGAGTTGTAGTAAATGTTTTGCAATATTGGTAAGAATGTAAGGTATAACCTTGGAGCCATGTTTGTAAGGTTAACACAACATTCGAGCATTGATTGTTAATTGTTAGACTACTTTGCTGCATGGTTTGGTTGGTTAATGGTCGAACCAAGATGCTAACTTCCTTGGTTATTTCCTTGAATTCCATGAGTATATTATACTAGAATCATGAGTCGGGCCAAGGAATTGGTTCATAGTTAGGAGAGAAATCTCATTTGTCCCTATTGACTTTCATCCCATTAGAAGACCCCACCTAGTAAAGGAATCATAGACATAGCCCAAGCTAATGTATTTGCTATTTTAGTTGTTTATTTACCATTCTACTAGTTTAATTGTACTTTTAGTTTAAATCACGTTTTAATTGGTTGATTAGATAGCACCCTATCCTAGAAATCCTAGTAATCATCAAACCATCCTCATGGGATCGATACCCCCTCACAACTAGCTGTGAATGTACTACGATATACTTGCAGGAGTGGAGATTGTAGTCTAAGTATAGTATGGTGATTTTATAACTTGAGACTGAGCGTGCGTTTGAATTTAGTACTTTGACTAATCACACATCAAGTTTTTGGCACTATTTCCAGGGATGGTAATTGGTGATATTTCTTTTAGTAGTTAATTTTAGTTTTAACATTGTGGATCAACTCTTCTCAATATTTTACTCTTGCATTTTGTATCTTCTATTGTGGATTTGATTTGTTTTCTTGTTATAATCCTTGTAGAAAGAGCTCATATTACTCCTTGACCTAAAACATATGAGG
This sequence comes from Cinchona pubescens, assembly GCA_025175665.1. NCBI lineage: Eukaryota > Viridiplantae > Streptophyta > Magnoliopsida > Gentianales > Rubiaceae > Cinchona > Cinchona pubescens. The sequence continues at coordinate 1,108,755 of JANKKI010000152.1, forward strand.
ATGGTAAAGAAGATTCAGTAGGATAAGCGATTACAACAAATACAAGAGGAATTCATACTGGTGGATGATCAAAATAGACCAAGGATAGAGGATGAGAGCAATAAGCATGACGATCAAGAGGAAGGAATACGTAACAATGGAATAGAAAGAAACAGTTATGAAGGAAATAGAATGAATGTTAATGGGAGGTCACGTCTCTTAGAGACTATGCCATGCCTAATTATGATGGTGCTACGCCAGCATTGCTAGGATACCAATCCAAGCAAATAATTTTGAGCTCAAGCTGGGGTTAAAGCAAATGCTCTAATCACATGCCATGTTCAGAGGAGGGCTAAATGAGGATTGACAACCTTAGGCAACTAGAGTTATATGTACCATAAATTTATCGGTTTTAGTACTAGTTTCAAGCATTTTTTGTTTGAGTGTCTTTTTGTCTATTTTTACTTTTATTTGTCCGAATATAGTAGTATACATTTATTAAGTGTTTTAGTTCTTATTTAGGTGTTATATATTTTATTAAGTTCTTTTGTTTAGAATTTATGTCTTGTCTTTAACCTAATTCCATTAGGAGTCAGTTTTTCACTCGTCTTTGTTTTTCTTTCATTTTTCTCTCTTTTGCAACAATTTTATTTAAATGTTTATTAGTATTTTATAAGTTTATTATAGCTAATAAATTTCTCATATGGGTGAGGGTTTGGTACAGTGTGTAGGAGAAAATAGTGCATAAATTGAATGTCAAATAGGGATTTTAAAGGCAAAATGACAAAGTTGCGCAGAGCTGGTTGGACAGCTAACTATAGGCAATCTTCCAAGACTTAGGAGCTTGTTGTAGGCGAACTCTAATAGAAGGTACCTCACCGTAGGCAAGCTTCTAGTTCATCTACAATGAGGATCATTCAAGAAGCGCATGTTTTTAGACATTTTGAGCTCTTTTTGAGGGGCAATTGTGTCCTTTCACCCCCAACCCCTAACCCTACTATAAGAACATTTTTTTGGGCTAAAATGAGAATCCACCACCTTGTTTTTCTTCTCTTTTCTTCCTCACCACTTGGGGAGAAATTTTATGCTTTTTTTTTCAGTTTCCTAGCGGGAGAAAGCATTGATGAGCCCAACCAAAGTAAGCCAAGATGATGAAGAAATGATGGAGTGTTTGAATCTTCTTGAAGAAAGTGATCAATTGAATGAACATGAAAGTGGTGAAGGGGATAAAACCTAAAGAAGGGCCTCCAAACAACGAATCTCCCAAAGTTGAACTTAGACATCTTCTCTCGCATTTACAATATGTTTACCTTGGTAATAATGAAACTTCCTTGTAATCGTGAATGATTTCTTGACTTGCAAACAACTTGAAAGATTGATTGTTGGGCTTATGTTGCATAGGAATGCAACTGCATAGACCACTGATGACATCAAAGGAATTAGTCCAGCTCTTTTCGTGCATAAAATTTCCATGAATGAAGGGCATAGACTAGTTAGACAACCTCAAATGAGGTTAGACCTTACTTTGAAAGAGGTCGTTAGGAAAGAAGTCATGAAACCACTTGATGCCGGTATTATTTAGCTGATTAGTGATAACAAATGGGTTAATCCAACCCATGTCCTCCCCAAGAATAGTGGTATTACCGTGGTGCTTAGTGAAACTAATGATCTTCTTCCTTCTAGATTGTCACGGGGTGGAGAGTTTTTATTGACCTTAGGAAGTTGAATGAGACCGTGTTCTGGAAAGACTATTTTCCTTTGCCCTTCACAGATCAAGCGGTAGAGAGATTAGTTAGGTTTGCATATTATTGTTTTTTCTATGGCTACTCCGGGTACTTTCTCGATGGCTAGGTTTGCATAATATTGTTTTCTCTATATGCCCTTACGGCACATTTGCATATAGGACGATGACTTTCAGGCTATGTAATGCTTCGAGTACGTTCTAAATGTGCATGTTTGCCATGTTTCATGACATGGTAGAAAAGTGCATAAAAATGTTTATGGATAGCTTTAGTGTTTTTGACTCTTCTTTTGATGATTTCTTGTCTAATTTGTCAAACATTTTTCAACAATGTGAAGAGACTAACTTGGCTCTCAATTGGGAGAAGTTTCATTTTATGGTACAGGAGGACATTTTGTTTGACACATAAGGTTTCATCCAAGGGAGTAGAGATAGGCAGAGTTAAACTTGAGATGATTGAAAAATTGCCTCCTACTACTAATGTTAGGAGAGTTAGGAGTTGCTCTAATCCTTGGACATGCGGAGTTCTACCATAGGTTTATTGGAAACTTTTCCCATATTACTAGGTCTCTATCCTCTTTGTCGCAAAAAGATTGTTTGTTCAATTTTGATGATACTTGTTTGAGATCCTTTAATGAATTGAAGCATGACCTTGTTACTGCACCCATTATTGTTGTCCCTAATTGGTCACTTCTATTTGAATTAATGTGTGACACTAGTGACTATGCTTTAAGGGCTATTTGTTACCAAAAATTTGGTAAGATTTTGCACGTTATTTCTAATCCAGTAGGGCCTTGAATAACGTTCAAATGAATAATTCAACTACGGAAAAGGAATTGCTTGCTATTGTATTTGCAAATTTCATTCATATTTGATTGAATCTAAGATTATTGTGCATACCGATTATTCCACATTGAAGTATTTGTTTCTCTAAGAAAGATGCAATATCTAGATTACTAAGATGGATGCTTCTGTTGCAAGAATTTGATTGGGAGGTTGTAGACAAGAAAGGGTGCGAAATGTGGTTGCAAATCATCTTTTGAGAACAGTTGAATCAAAACTTGGGACTCAAAAAAGAATCCCCATTCAAGAAAAGTCTCCAATTGAAAATTTGTTGGTGTTCAAGGATACACACCCTTGGTATATGCACGTGATGAGCTACCTAGTTGTAAGGGTAGAACCAAATTCTTTGAATGTAAACCGAAGGAGAAAATTCTTCTTAGAGATCAAACATTACTATTGGGATGAGCCTTATCTTTTTTTGGCGGTGTAGCGATCAAATCCCTAGAAGGTGCATTCTGGAGGAAGAAGTAGAAGGCATTTTTCGACACTATCACTCTTTCACCCATTGGAAGTGTCATGGAGCACAAAGAACTGCCTCAAAAGTCTTACAAAAGTGGATTTTCTTGGCCAAATATCTTCAAGAACTCAAGGAAATTTGTACTTAAGTGTGACGACGAGTGCCAAAAAGTTGGCAACATCTCAAGAAGACAAGAAATGCCCCTCAACGGGACAACTCTCTTGTCAACTTGAAGTCTTTGATGCTTGGGGTATAGATTTTATGGGGCCCTTCTCAAGCTACTACTACAAAAAATACATCTTGGTCGTTGTCGATTATGTTTCAAAATAAGTAGAAGCACTTTCTTCACATACCAATGACGACAAGGTGGTCACAAAGTTCCTAAGAAGGAGCATTTCTCCCCCACTTTGGAGTACTACACACAATCATAAGCGATGGGGGCCCCATTTCAAGAATCCTCAATTTGAGACCTTGATATCCAAGTACGGGGTAAAATACAAAATTACATTGGCATATCACCCCAAACTTTGGGTCAAGTTGAGGTGTCCAATATATTGTTAAAGAGGATATTAGAGAAGACCGTTAACAACTCAAGGCATAATTGGTCGTGAAAGTTAGATGATGCACTTTGGGCATATCGTACCACATTCAAAGCCCTAATTGGAATGTCATCATATCGGATGGTGTATGGGAAATCTTGTAACCTCCCAGTAGAGTTAGAGTATCCGAGCGTATTGGGAGATCAAAAGTTTGAACTTTGATTAGAAGGAAACTTGTCAGAAGCAATCCTTATGCTAGAATGAATTGGATGAGTTTAGAAGGGATACATTTGAGAATTCCATAATTTACAAGGAAATGACCAAGACTTGGTAAGACAAGCAAATCTTGTGGAAAAATTTTACTACTAGTGATCATGTCTTATTTTATAACTCTAGAATCAAATTGTATTCCCAAAAGCTCAAGACTAAATGAGAGGCATTGACACCAAATTTTGACACTTCTTTTGTCGTTAAGTGCCAAATTGGGGCAATTGTTTCAAAAATTTTGTGTTTTTTGAGTTAAAGTCCCAATTTCACAAAAATACACATTTTTTGAGTAAAATAATCGTTTTAAATCACTTTTGTTGGGCACAGACAAAAACGTCTTTTTATACTTCAGTGTCATTTTCTAATTTTCAATATTTTCAAGTTCAATTTCAAAATTTTGAAATACCTCGGTAAATTTAATAGTACCTTTAAAACTCATTTTTGAGATTATGTATTTTGGGACTCGACTACGCACCACTACAATTGAACCTGTCCATGCCATAATATCAAAAATTAAATTTTGCAATGTTTTTATATTTTTGTTAATTATTAAAATATTTTTTTTTGCGAGAACCTAGAAAAAATTATACTCTCACATATAAGTCAAATCCGAAATGTGTGATTTTGTCAAAAAAAATTTGTCGAAAGACATTGAAAAAAACAAATGTCAAATCAAATATTTTCCTTTACAAAAATACGTTACTTTTTTTTTATATTATTATTACTATTATTATATTATAATATTACTTATGCTACTAAACTAGTTTTGTTAGTAGTACTAGCACTATTTTCCATTCCCGGGAACCCAACAAAATCCCAACCCACAGGCTGTCCACTTCTCCCATCACTCCATCTTCTCTAAAAAACCAAAGAACACCCCCTATCCCATTTTCTCTCAACTCAAACAAAACTCCACCTTGAAGTCCCTATTCTCAGTCAAAAACAAAATCCCTTCGACCATTATTATACCTTGTTGCAGTTCATCATCATCACTGTACATCATCAATCATTATCACTTCCACCATCATCAATACCCTCGCTAACATTGTTATTGAAGAAGCTAGAATTAGATTCTAGGAGGAGGAGAGAGAAAATAGAAGAGCTGAATGTTGAAAGTGTATTTGATTATTTGAGTTTCGATCATTTTTTAGTGGCACCCAAGGCCCCTATTTATAGAATTACATAAGGAGGCATAAGGTTATCTCTATGCTAGTCCAGCTGAAGCTGAATTACATAATTGCCCTTAATGAGGCTACCACGTAGGCACTTCTAGAACAATCTAGGTAAGATGTTATGTGTCACTAATCCGCATCATCAATAGTCCCCTCGGCTTGGTGCCTAGCCTCACGGATAGGGGCCGAGCCGACAACGACTGTTCACAGTCCCCAACCGATGACAACCAAGACTTTTATACCGAGCCGAGGTAAAGAACTTCGAAGCACTTTCGTACCCCCAATTGCGGACCCGAGGTCGTAACGACCCTTGGGATCCTCGGCGGGTCGTAACTGCAGCATTAATTCTCAAGGGTGACGTTTTTGTTGAGTCCCCATGCACTGAATTCGCATTTATTGCACTGCATTATTCGCCCCAATTTTGCTGCAAAACGTCTCATTTTACGCGCCGTAAAGTCGGCACTTCGGGGTATTGGCGCATGTATTTGACACTGATGACACCCCCGCACCAAAGTGTCTGTGTCAGAGTGTAAGGTTGGCCAGTAGTATCTAGTAAGCAAGACTTTGCGAGCCAAACTCCAAGAACCGACGTGACTTCCGCATATGCCCTCGTGCAACTCTCGTAAAACATAGTTAGCTTCGGATGGTGTGAGACATCTCAATAGGGGGCACAAGTATGCTTTTTTATACAAGATTCCATCAATAAGGGTATACTTGGCGGCTCTGTACTTGATCTTTCTAGCTTCGGCCGGATCTTCGGGGAGTTCCTCACTATTTACATTGGCCAATAATTTATTATGGATCCCATCCAACCGAGGTCCGGTTGGACACAAGAGATTCTTTCGGAGAAGTCAACAGACCTGCTCTCTCGCAGTTCTACTAAAATCATTTTCGTTAAATGCGAGTATATTGCTGAGGCTAATTTTGACAATGCATCAGTATGTGTGTTTCTGGTTCGGGCAATCTTAATGATGTCCACCTTTTTAAATTTTTCAATCCAGCTTTTGACCTCGGTTGGGTACCTTTTCAAAATCACACCCCGAGCCTCGTAATTTCCCAGGCTTTGATTTACAACTAGCTGAGAATCTGAATGTATCTTTAAGGTTCAGGCACCCATCGGTGGGCCATTTCCATCCCAGAGATGAGGGCCTTATACTCAGATTCGTTATTTGTTGCCTTGAATCTGAACCTGAGGACGTAAGTGAGATAGTCCCCTTCTGGGGATCGGATTATTATCCCTGGCCCGGCTCCGGACTCACACAAAGCTCCGTCAACATGAAGCTCCCATGGGACATCTCACAGTTTCTCTCATTTTCTGTTCCTTTGCTGGATCAGTCACCGTGATGAGGTCAATCCACTCGATGCCACATTTTCTGTAATGAAATCTACCAAACCTTGAGCTTTGATCGCAGTACGAGGCTTGAATTCTATGTCAAATTCAAACAGCTCTACAGACCACTTTAGCATTCTGCCTGAAGCATCTGGTTTGCTCAAGATATTTTTCAAAGAAAGGTTGGTCAAAATTATTATCTTGTGACCATGAAAATAGGGCCTTAGCTTCCGAGCCGACACCACCAACGAGAAGGCTGCCTTTTCAATGGGGGTGTAGTTCCTTTCTGGACCTTGAAGCACTTTGCTTACAAAATATACAGGACATTGGTTGCCTTGCTCATCCTGCCTCAAAAGAACCGAGTTGACTGCCGGTTCGGCAATCGATACATACAGGTATAGCGGTTCTCCTTTTTGTGGAGATGCGAGCTTCAGCAAGATGCCCAAGTATTCTTTAAGCTCTTCAAAGGCTTTACAAGCTTCTTCGGTCCATTGAAAGCCCTCAGGCTTCTTTATGAGCCGGAAGAACGGCAGGCCCCTTTCGCTGATTTGGACAGGAATCGATTTAGGGCCGGCATTCTACCGGTGAGCCTCTGAACCTTCTTCACCGAGGTGGGAGTTTTCATATTAATTATGGCTTGCACCTTTTCAAGATTCGCCTCGATTGTCCGGTGAGAGACAATGAATCCCAAGAATTTTCCTAAGGGGACCCAAATGTACATTTTTTGGGATTCAGCCTCATTTGGATGGATCTTAATGTCTCGAATGTTTCCCTTAGATCTTCCAAGGTTTTTTCATAGGTTCGGCTCTTGACTACCATGTCATCAATAAATACCTCCATGTTTCATCCTATTTGGGACTTGAAGGTTTTATTGACGAGACGTTGATACGTGGCTTCAGCATTTTTTAGTCCGAAGGGCATACTGTAGCAGTACGTGCCTCGATCAGTGATGAAAGAGGTTTTCTCTTCATCTTCTCTGGCCATTTATATTATGATGATGGTAGCCCTTGAATGCATCTAAAAAGTGTAAAATGTAAAATTCAACAAATGAATCTACTACTTATCGATCTAGGGGGTACGGATAACTGTCCTTTGGACAGGCTTTATTAAGATCAGTGAAATCTTGGCACATTCGCCAAGAAGAATCTGGTTTTGTTACAACGACTAGATTACAAAGGCAGGTGGGATACAATACTTCTCTAATCAATCTGGCCACTAAGAGTTTATCCATCTCTGCTTCGATTATTAAACTGCGTCTAGGACTGAAGAGGCGCTTCTTTCGCTTTACTAGTTTGTATGCCGGGTCCACTCTGAGTTTCTGATCAATAATTTCCCGAGGGACACACGGCATGTCTTCAACGGTCCAGGCGAACACGTCCTTGTATTTGGCTAAAAGCCTGAAGAGAATGCCTTAAAACTCTGCTGGGAAGGTAGCACAGATCTTGATTTTCCGATCAAGGAGGCTCGGATCTAGTGACACCTCCTCTATTTGAACCTCGTCTTGGGGTCCCAACTCAATTTTTACTTTGCCCTTCCCCTTAGGTTCAGGAAGTTCGGGGATCTCAGTAGCTTCGAGCCGGGGCTGGACCTTCTCTTTCCCCTTCCTCTGACTTGTCAAAGGTTCTTCAAAGCCATCCCAAGTGGGATGAGGCATCAAAGGTTTCCAAGTAAGCCTTGTCAGCAATGGACATCGTTTGCTATTGGGACCGCAAGGACATCATATAACAGGCTCGGGCCTCCTGTTGGCTGCCAATGACTGTTCCCTCAGATCCATCCATCAACATGAATTTCATCCCAGTATGGAACACGGAGAGAAGGATGTTGTAGGTGTATTGCGTGGGTCGATAGAGAATCATATTGTAAGAGCTGTCCCTTTTAACGACGACGAAGTTGGTCATCTCAATTCTGTGCTTCGGGAGAGCAACAAGACACAATGGGAGCATTATCTGTCCCTCGGGCACCACCGAGTCTCCGGTAAAGCCAACCAATAGAGTCTTGAAAGGTTTTATCAGAGAATTGTCCATATGGCATTTTGACCCAAGCGTCCCAAAAGATTATGTCCGTCGAACTTCCAGTGTCGACGAACACACGGTGCATTTCATATCCAGCCACATTTACGTGAATTACCACGGGATCATTGTGTGGCATTCGGCTGGGAACGGGGTCCTCGGAGGTGTATCTGAGGATCATAAATGGCTTCAGTCGCTTCTCCCGTCCTCGCCCTAAGGAATGTTTCGGGCATATTTTTTCCAGGCATTGTTTGAGTCCCCGGTCACCGGACCTCCAGAAATTGTGTTTATTACCCCAGCCACACGGATCTATTCGTCTTGGTTTACAGGGAGATTTTTCCTGTTTTGGCCTCCTCGGTTCGGTTGACGAGGCGGCGGGCAAGGTTACGCCGAATTTCTTTGATTGGCAGTGTTCCTTTGGAACTCTGCCGCAGTTCGGTAAATGAACTGCTGCAAATGTCCTTCTTGGATGGCCTTCTCGATTTCAACCTTTAGCTGGTTGCATGCCTCGGTATCGTGGCCATGTTGCAACAGGCCCATGAAAAGTGCAGTATTTTGGCCTGTCCCTTTTGTCCGAGGCTGACACCATTCAAGGGGGTGGCTCTAGGAGGCCCAGATGTTGTACTTGGTATAAAATTTTCCTCCTCGATGCATTGAAAGGTGTAAAGTCAGCATCGGGATGGCTCCCTGTTCGTGGGGGGTTCACGATATTATTGCCCTGGTAGACCACCCGGTTCGCCAAAGGTGTGGCTCTGTAATAGCTCAACCTATCAGCTACCCTCAGCTTTTTCGACAATGAGGGGTTCAGAGTTTTGAGAACTTTTTCTCTTTGTGTATCGTAAAGTTCCCTTTTTGTTCTGTTTGACTCTTCGCCCCGTATGAACTCCGATGCTCTTTCGAGAAATTCAGAATAGGAGCTCGGCATTCTTTTGGCCAGCTCGGCGTTGAAGTTGCCTGGTTTAATGCCACTACAGAAAGCAGCCACCAGAATTCTTTCATCAACACTTTTGATTTGGACCACCTCATCATTGAAGCGGTCCACAAATTTATACTAAGTGACTCATCGGACCTCTGCCGGATGTTCATGAGGTGCGATGTGTCCTTTTGTAATATTGATTTACTCTTGAAATGACCAAGAAAAGACTTCGCCAGGTCGTGAAAAGTGGCGATTGAGTTCGTCGACTGCTCCTGGAACCATTTTTGTGCTGGACCTAGGAGAGTGGTGGCAAACAACTTGCATCGGGTCGCATCACTGTAGCCATAAAGGCTAGTGATCGCCACCACGTGCTGTAGGTAATCTGACGGATTAGATTCTCCCTTGTAGCGGTCTAGGTCCGGCAGCTTGAATTGCATTGGAAGAGGTTTAATTTTGATAGAGATTGTGAATGGATCTCTATCAATCTCCGTCGTAGCAGGAGTATTCAGAAGTAGATTGTTTTTCCTCAAAATCTGTTGGATTTTATTTTTGAGACTCTGCTCCTCGAGCTATTTTAAAACAGCCGGAGAGGGTCCTCTTGATCCAGATTTTTTCGAGGAATGTGCACCGAATCTCTCGCACGATCGGTAGTTTCTTTGATGCGGTCGTTGATGAGTGTGACTCATCAGATTGTTCATTCGAGAGCAACTTCATCAATTTGTGACTTAGGTCGGTGGGGCTCATGGCATTAATCGGATCTTTCCCAGGCCGTCGGCCGGGGTCGCGTTGCTGCTTGACCTGTGGAGTGGCTGCTCGGTTCGAGCGCTCGGACGGAGTTTGGCTCTCGCGCTGTTCCACGAATGCTCAGAAAGACTCAAAGTGGTCAGTAATGTACTTCTGGACATCATCATGCTTTTGTTGAGCCTCGGTTGGTGTACCGACATTTTCTGGTTCGTCGGTATGCACCACGAGGTGCTGATTGCTCGTCTTGGCATCCTTCCTAGCAGTTCTGCGTGTTCCATGGTTCTTCATCCTCCTCAAAGCAAAAACAGACAATTTAGATGGTTGAGAATTGATTCAAAGTGATGGAAATCTGTCGATTCCCGCAAACGGCGCCAATTGAATAAGCTAGAATTAGATTCTAGGAGGAGGAGAGCTCAAGAAAATGGAAGAGCTGAATGTTGAAAGTGTATTTAATTACCTGAGTTTCGATCCTTTTTTAGTGGCACCCAAGCCCCTTATTTATAGAATTACATAAGGAGGCATAAGGCTATCTCTATGCTAGTCCATCTGAAGCTGAATTACATAATTACCCTTAATGAGGCTGCCACGTAGGCATTTCTAGAACAATCTAGGTAAGATGTTATGTGTCACTAATCCACATCATCAGTTATCATATTATTTCGATCAAGGACCAATCGCGTTCCCAGTGAATCTCGTTGTACATTTTATATATTTTGTCTTATTTACTCTAGATCTGTTCTGTTTCACTCGGTTTGAGAGGTATTTGGTATTTTTGTTGGTCTAACCCACATGATGATTCCCTATTCTGATTGTATGGATGATATTTTTCTTAGATCTAATGAGTTTTTTTTGTTAAACCCATGTGATGATTTTGCATTTAGAACTGTATTTGATCCTGTGACTCCGGTGATGGCTTAGGTGGAACTGATATTGTGATGTTACCCACTAGATCATGTATATGAACTTTGGTTGGTTGATTTTTTGCTATCTTTTGCTAAAATATTCTCTTTTTTGATGAAAATACCCCTGGAGGTTCACCGAGAAATTTTTTGGCGAGGGTCACGGAGGCACCGCCAGTGATGCCGCTAGCTGTCAGTAGCCATTAGTGGTCGACCACCTTGGTGGCTGTTGGTGGGCTCTTTTTGTGTTAAGGTTCCATTTGGGCTTGGGTGTTTCATTCTATTGGGCCTAAAAGGATGATAAAACATGATGTTTAAATATGAGGGTTGTTAGGCTTAGCAAATCTGATGGGCTTTGAGGAGAAATGTTTTATTTGGGGCTTGTTTTTAAATCCTAGGGACCTGGAAAAAAAATCCAAAATCCTTTTTAACTGGATCCAATGTCCAGTTCAATAAAAAAATTAATTAATCACAATACCACCAAGATATTAAAAATGAACAAACTAAAGGGTTGGTAAACTGAAATAAATGGGAAATGAGTAAAGAATTCCTCAAAATATTAGGGACTTTTTCCCTAATTAAAAAAATAATTTCTTATTCTGATTCACAGCAAAGTATAATAATAATAATTAGTAACTGTGTCAATAAAAAAATTAATAAATATAATTTTAATTAAATAATTCAATATTGTTATATTAGAAATATTTTTTCAAATAAATTTAAAAGATAATTTTTCTGAGTAATTACACAGTTAGGTAGTTTTACACCTTTTTTTAACCACGTTGTAGTTGTAGTTTTTTTTTTTTTTTTTTTTTGAATTAATGGTAGTTATTTTTTAAAATTTAAAATTTATCTAACCAAATAGAAATTTAAAAGAAGAGACTATCATACTAAATTGGGTTCTCGTTTTATATATAGAAAAATAACAACTTTTTTTTGGAAAATAAAAAGTAAAAATATATGATTTTTACTACATTTTTGCAAAGTAACAACTACAAATGGAGGAAGGGTTGGGCTCGTTAACAATAGGGTGGTTTAACTAGATTCGGGCTTAAACACAATTATGAGTAAATAAAAATTTATTTGGGCCTACTAATTGTCAGTTGCCTCCATTAATTTTTATTAGTGGGCTACTCTAATTTTGGGCTTTATACAGTTTGTATACTGAGTTTTGTTCGTAGGTCTAATTAATAAAAGAATTAAGAGGTATGTTAAGCCCAACTCATTTTGTGTTGGATCATCATATTGTTGGGCCTAATTTGTTAACCATTTAGATATTACACTTTTGCCATACGACTTTCTGAAATCAAAATTTAACCCCTAAAGCTTTTTGAAATTGCGTATTGATTCCTGAAACTTGTAAAATTATTCGCAGCTGGAACTTCTTGAAATTGCAGTTTGGTTCCTCAAAATTTTCTAAAATTACATTTTTGATCCCCAAAACTTTCTTTAATTGTAATTTGGTTTCTCAACTTTTGTAAATGACTTTTGTTGGGCCCTAAATTTAATTGAAATGGTAATTTGGACCCCGAGAACTTTGTAGGTTGTGTAATTAAGCCCCTATGTGTTAAGTTTAAATTGTTGTCAATTAAGTTTTTTTTTTTCTTCGAAATCATTGTTTTGATACAAGTCTTATCTATTTGTCAGCATGTTGGTACTTTAATTGCTTGGAATTTTGCAGTTCACTCCGTGATGTTTCAATATTAGTGTAATTAAGTCATTTTTGCTTTCAATTGTCCCCATTTAGTTCCCTCTTTAGATGAATTGATATAATTTAGATATTTAAATTGCTTTTATTAAATATCATTGTTCTTGCTTAGGTCATCGATTGCTTAGTTTTATTTCCATAGCATTATTAGCACTGGGTTAAAGGGGAGGGGGAAACTTTTAACCCATTTGTTCATTATAGTTAGGATTAGAATTGTAAACATTTTTGTACTCGGGGATATACATTTTTAAACTCTATTATGTGGAATACTTGCTTTATTTGCTACTTATTTTATTAGCTTTATGCTTTATTTTCTGTTTATTTTATTTTCTTTATTTAATTATCCATTTACCTCTTTCTTAGAATCATATTTACACGAGGTAATACCTCATGTAGGTATGTATAGGTGTTGACCTTGAAGATGGGGCTACTTTTATTTTTTTGTAGACAAGCTCAAGCCTATTGTAATAGGTAAGGTCATATGCTATGTGTTTATTGCTTTCATTAGGACTTACATGTTAGAATTTTATGTTTCATATGTTTATGTGCTTTGTGTACTTATATGCTTAGTGTTTACCATCCTGTCTAGAATATTTAGGCTTTGTAAATATCTTGTGGTCACATTCTTCATAGGTCCAATTATTGTATTGTTGGTCCCAAAATAATCTAAGAGGGGGGTGAATTAGGTTTCTAAAAATTAATTGGAAAATAATGCACAATTCAAATCTCTTGCACTTAACAAGTAAGATGATAAAAATATAAGCAATTAAGTACAAAGTGAATAGAATGAATGAAGAGAGAGAGATTGAATAAAACAACACTTCCAAACTAGCTAGTTTGGAGTCAATAATCTCAAATGTACACAAATTAGGAAGATTAATCACCCTTACTCACACTACTTCTCATTAGTTGAGCTAAGAATTTTACACTCAACCTTACTTTTGTACAAGATTATCACTCCAGTCAATATTTTTGAATAGCACTCTTAAATACACACTAATACAATATCACTAAAGAGCTAATTTGCACTTAAATTGCCTTTCTTCTTACTTATATTCAATGTGTAAGATACTTTTACAAAATACTAATAGGTTGGCATTTATAGATGTAATAAATCAGTTCCCGACCACTTTCTAACGACTAGATAATAAATGTTGAAAAATTAGTCGTTATAGGTTTCGGACGTCCTAGATCTTTATTAAACGTTCGAACAAACATTCGATTTGTGATATCATGGAGTTGAGAATGCCATTCAGACAGCCGAGATTGTGTCCGTTCCTTCGTCCGAAATAGGTATGTTGATGAGTTCAGTCATCAGACAGTGTAGCATGTCTGAAAGGTTTAGTGCTTGACCAGGGTTGCTTTTCCTTAGGACAGTTATGTAAATGTGGCATGTCCGAAAAAAATTTCTTCGGATTGTTAGGTGTATCCATTGTAAGTGTCTCAAAATCTTGTTGTTTGCTTGATCTTTCGGACGGTGCATTGCGTCCGAGGTAAATTTATTCGGACATGCTTGTGCGTCCAAGTAACTTAGTGTTATTCAGACGATGTACATCATTCAAAAGCCGTGTTATGAACAAATGAAATAGAATTCATGCACAGCTTAAGTTTAGATGGTTAGATTGGATTTGTCATTATCGAAACAAGATTGTAGGTCATCAATCTCTCCCTTTTTTATGATGACAAATCATAGGGAAAATCAACTCAATGATAGCTTAAATAATTAATCCATCAAGCATAATCCATCAACCATGATCACACAATTAATTATAAACTCTCAAACAACTATATTTCTCCTATTTTTGGCATCATCAAAACAAAATATGCTTCCCCCTTGAGGGGATGTTCCCCCTTACGCAAACCACAAGATGAATAAAGGTAAAAACTTCTCCATAAACAAAACAATCAAGTTGAGCAAACAGTCAAGTCCAACTACATTCAAGTTCAGCAAACAATGAAGCTAAGGAGAAACTATAGGGTAGAATCTAAATCATTTTTCGTCTTGGACTTATGCTCACGTTTGCGTTTTTTGGCAGGTATATCATCATCCGTAGCCTCACTGTCTTGTTCACTCAAATATTAAGGATCACGGCGTTGCATGATGTAATTGAATGTGTCATCAACGTCTTCGTCATCATTAGTATCAATGCTAGGAACAATGGATTTTTAAGAATTGGTTGCACCAATTGGATCCTCATGGGTTTCGGGCTCAAGATCGGAATGATGAACATCGTCAATGTCGTTGTCATCGTTGTTGGAGAGGACTCAAGAATGTACTGTGACTGAATATTGGTAAATTGAACTTGAGTTGAGGCAAACATTTCGCAACTTAACGCTTCTTGAAGGATGGTTTGTTTGGTTTCTAGTCTCTTTAACTTTCGAAGTGTGTAGCGTTGAAACAGTCCAATGAACTCATTTGATTATTGAGATTGGAGACAAGTGTGCACAAGTGGGAAATGGAGGGTGGGGCAGTGGATGTGTGGAAGAGGAAGATTGAGGAGGAGGAGAAGAGTGAGGTAGTGCATGTCCTGAATTAGAAACATGTGTTTTAGACTTCTCAAGCTCATAATCAGCCTTTGTAAACCATTGGTTATTAAAAAAATGCAAACCCTTCCGTTCAATATAAGTTTTCTTGAAATAGGGGAGTATTGTTTTTTTTCAGAAAAAAGAATGTCAAAGTGAACAAACACTTTAGTTAAGAATTTTTTAAAAGGGATGTTCCTACGAGTGTCAATCAGAAATAATTCTCATACGGAACAAAATAGATATCCAAAATCAAATTTGATTCCCTTGAAAATACAGTAGATTAAATACAGTTACATTTTTCCTAGTTCAGTGTGATGCCCATCAGTAGACAGTAATAAATTAGTAACCAAGTAGTACAAGATATTGAGTCAAGACTAAGCAAAATAGTTTAAGACCTATAATGACTTCCGAAACTTGTTTAAAATTGACATGAAAAAAATTTGTTTAATCTTTTCTATGTCAAAACAAATATCTATAGCAGGCGATTTATCTAATGAGAAAAAATATGAAATTTCATCAAGAGAAAGAATTTCATAGTAAAAAATCATATTAATGACAATAATAGAAATTTCAATGTTGATGTGATTCACACAAGAAACAAAGGTTCGAACAGTTGAACTTGTATAAAGATTGGCAGTGAATTGCAATACCATATCATGATAAACAGGTAAATCAAGGTGAATTAAATTTTCCCAATTTTGTTTTTCAAAGCAATCCTTGATAAGAGGTAAGTTTAATTCGTCAAATAAGCTTTGAAAAACACAACGTTGCACTATTATAGATTTGCTAAGCAAAGAAGTATACCTATCTGATGCCTTGGCATCAATGAATTTAGGCAAAATGGAATTGGAGGTGGGTTGAGGATTTGTTGATGTTTGACCTTGCACCTGAGCCTTTCCCTTCGATTTAACAATCTTCCCTCTAGTGCCTGTTGAAGAACCTTTACGTGAATGAACTATCTTGATTTGAAGAAATTGGAGAATGAAAATAATGAAAGTAAAGGGTTTTTAAAGAAATTGAAGAAATAAGGATGTTAATATGGTAAAAAGGAGTTCAAATGAGATAGGTAAAGTGTTGGAAAGAAGAATTCCTTGAAGAATTTTAGAAGAAAATGCCGAGTTGAGAGAATTTGAGGGTCTTCTCCTAAATCGCCAAAGGTAAGGTTCCGTGGGATTGGGGTGTCCGATATGGGGAAAGTGAAAGATTTTAAATGAACTGACATTCAAACTATTGATATACGTCCGATCGTGCATCCGATCACAGATGAACTGACGGCTGAAACGCTAAGCTGTACGTCCGAAAGGATATCGGACGGTGGTAATCGTCCATATGATTTTTCAGAGAGTTTGGTGAATAAGAAGAGATGTTCGGACGAATGGAAAAGTTCAAGGTGAAAAGTAAAAAAAAAAAAAAAGGAGTTTAGATACGATCATTTTCGTTCGAGAGAACAACGGACTTAGGACGCATATTTGCGTCCGAAAACACAACTCATACAATTTTGAAATCAATAATGCCCAAACAAGTTCTGAGAAATTCAAAACGATCCAAAGGCAAAGGTTTAGTAAAAGTATCAGCCAATTGATCCTTTCTACACACAAATTCAACACAAATTTCTTTTTTGCATACAAGATCTTTTATAAAGTGATGCTTAACATCAATGTGTTTGGCTCTAGAATGCAAGACAGGATTTTAGTGAGATTGATTGCACTAGTATTATCGCATCTTATAGGCACACAATAAAAAATAACACCAAAATCTTTTAAGATATGCTTCATCTAAAGAAATTGAGCACAACAATTTTCAGTAGCAATATATTTGGCTTTCTCCGTCGATTGAGGAATGGAATTTGCTTCTTGCTAAATTAAGATACCAAGCAATTATCCAAAAAGTGACACATACCACTAGTACATTTCCTATCAATTTTACATACGCTAGACCAGCAAAGTAAACATCCGAATAACTAATTAAATCCAAATTAGTGGAATTAGGATACCAAAGACCAAAATTCAACGTCCCTTTCAAGTATCTAAATTTTTTTGTTTACAGCAATTAAATTTTGTTCCATAGGACAAAATTGAAATCTAGAACACAAACAAATGACAAACATAATATCCGATATACTAGATGTCAAATAAAGTAGGTTTTCGATCATCCCTCTATAGTGTTTTTCATCAGCACTATTATCTTCTTCATCTTTATCAAATTTGGTTGAGGCACACATTGGCGTTCCGACTTGTTTGCAATCTTCCATCCCAAAGTGCTTGATTAGCTCCTTTGAGTACTTGATTGTGTAATGAACGTTCCTTCTTTTGTTTAGTGAACTTGAAGTCCAAGGAAAAATTGTAATTCTCCATTCATACTCATTTCAAATTCCTTTTGCATCAAACAAGAGAATTTCTTGCACAAACTTTCACTAGTTGCTCCAAATATGATATCTATGATCTTTATCAATATAAAATTGAACAACCAACAGATGATTAAAACTTATTTTGGTGAAAAGAGTAGTATCAACAACACTCTTTTTAAAACTATTTTCAATCAAAAAGCCACTTAACCTTTCATACCAAGCTTTGAGAGCTTGTTTTGACCCATATACAGCCTTTGAAAGTTTGAAAACATGATTTGAAAAATTTTTATTTTCAAAACTAGGAAGTTGTTCAACAAAAATTTCTTGATAAATGAAGCCATTTAAAAACACACTTTTGACATCCATTTGAAATAATTTGAAATTGTTAAAGCATGCATATACAAGAAACATAAAAATAGATTCTAAGCGAGCAACGGGTGCAAAGGTTTTATGAAAATCAATTCCTTCTTCTTGAGCATATTCCTTTGCAACAAGTCTAGCGTTATTCTAATTATCTCGCGTTTATCATTTAATTTATTTTTAAAAATCCATTTTGTTCCTATCATGGGATGAGTTAAGGGTCTTTCAAACAAAGTCTACTGGTGCCTGTGATTATTCTATATTATTTTTTCTCGAATTGACTAAGTTCTTCTTGCAAAGTAAGAACCCAAGATTCGTCATTCAAAGCATCACCTGCACGTTTAGGTTCAATGTGAGAAAGTAAGGTACAATTATTATTCAAAGGTTTACGAGAACGAGTTTTTACCCCCATCGGACGGATCACATATGATTAATTCTTGAGGGTGACTTGAGACAAATTTTCATACTTTTGGAAGATCTTTTGGAGAGTCTTCGTTCTTTTTTCCTTTTTCATCCAAGTGATGAGTATTGTTTCCATTGCTTGCCTTGGTCTCTTGATGTTCTTCATGTATAGTGATATTTTCAAGTTTCTTTTGTATACCTACATCTTTATCTTCACAAACATTCTTGGAAATAACATCATTAGCCTCGTCAAATGTAACATGCACAGCTTCTTCAATTAAAAGAGTTATCCTATTACAAACTCGGTATGCTTTCCTGTCACTAGAATATCCTAAGAAAATTTCTTCAACCGATTTCTTGTTGCATTTCAAATTTTTCAAGATTTTCTTTGATTTTGAAATAAATCATTTACAACTAAAAATTTTGAAATAGCTCACAACGGATTTTTTTTTTTTTTGCAAAATAAAAGTTCATAAGATGTTTGTTTAAAATAGGTCACAAAAGAATTCGGTTCATAACATAACAAACCGTGTTAACACTTTTTGCCCAAAAATATTTTGGTAAGTCATACTCACTAATCATGGTTCTATGGGTCTCTTGAATTGTTCTATTTTTTCTTTTGACAACACGATTTTGTTGAGACACTTTAACACCGAAAATTCATGTGAAATACCATTGTGATCACAAAATTTAGGAAAACCTCCAAATTTAAACTCGCTTTGTAATCACTTCTCAAGCGAATAATTTTCAAATTCAGCAAATTTTGTATTTTAGAAAATAATTTTACAAAATTTTCAAAGGTTTCATTTTTGTGAACAAAAAATAGTACCCAAGTGTACATAGAATAGTCATCAACAATTTCAAAAGCATATGGTCATTTACTATCACCGAAACTAGTATGTTGAGTTGGACCAAACAAGTCTATATGCAATAATTCAAAGGTTTAGAAGTAGATACATAGTTTTCGGTTTGAATGAAACTTTAACTTGTTTACTGAATTGACATGCATCACAAATTTTATTTTTTAAAAACTTTAATTTGGACAAACCTCTAACCAATTCTTTCTTAGCAAGATTTTCAATTAAAATTCATGTTGAAATAACAAAACCCTCTATGCCAAAGCCAAAGATCATCTATAGAAGCGGTTAAACATTTTACATTGCCACTACCAAAGTTGTCAAGATAAATCACATAAACATCATTATGCCTAAAACCTTTAAATAAAACAGCAAAATTTTTATCAATAATTAAACATTCATACTTGGTAAAGAACACATAGATTTTTATCAAATAATTGGCTCACAGTTAAGAGATTGCAATTTAAATTGTCAACTAGAAGCACATTTTTAAATAAAGTCTCACCATTTCTACCTACATCATCCAATGCTAATTGATTTTTCTTTCATGTTGATGTTTCCCAAACCTTATTTTGATGATGACATAAGCACTAAATTCTAAAAATAAGCTGTGCAGGTCTGCCATCTTTTCTGCTAGAAACAGGTTGTTCAAACGCAGTACATCGTCTGAATTATGTCATTTTTCTCGGACGAGCAGGAGTGTCCGATACAGATTCACTCGGACGTATCTCACCATCCGAACAGACTGGCAGAAAACAAACTACTTCTTGCTACTCAACGGACGCATACAACTGTCCGAACAAAGCTTTCTTCGGATGAACAGGACCGTCTGAAACTCAGTCCAGACGATGAAACGGACGCATGCACGGCCGTTCGAACGATACCCTTCACCAACTGCACTGAGATCGGATGCTGTGTCTGACGCATCATCTTTCTGTTGGACGTCCGAAACCTTAACGGCTAGTTTTTGTGCATTTATTATTGAGTCGTTTGGAAGTAGTTACAACCACAATTTATTGCTCCTATAAATACCCTACTCTATTGTTCTATAAGAGGTATCTAATGCATTAAATACAAGCCTTAGAAAAGAGTAATTTGAGTGAAAATTGGCTATAGTGTTATATTGTATTACTGTTAGCTTACAGTGCAATTCAAAATTTTGGGTAGAGTGATAATCTTGTACAAAAGTGAGGTTGTGAGTAAAATTCTTGGCTTAACTAAAATTGTTTTAGTGTGAGCAATAATTTCCCTAATTTGTAAAGATTATTGGCTCACCAAGTTTGTGAAGCATTCTAGTGGATTAATACTTGAAGCTTGTTAGTTTGGAAGTATTGTTTGTTTAATCTCCTTTCTTACTTTCTTTAATTTCCTTAAGTTTCATTGATTCTATCTTCATTATATTATTTGTTAGTGGAAAATTTTCAATAAAGTTTAATCTTATTAAAGTAATTTTTGAAACCTAATTCACCCCCTCTTAGGTTGCTTTGGGACCAACAATTGGTATCAGAGTTTGGTTTCATTTTATTGCTTAAATTGCTCTTTTTTGAGAAAAGTTCTATTATGGCAAGCAACAATGTTCTATTTTTTGAGGGTCAATCCATTACTAGGCCCCCTATGTTCAATGGGGCAAATTTTATTAGTTGGAGAGATAGAATGAAAATATTTTTGCAATCTATTGATATTGACTTGTGGTATGTTGTGAATGAAGGTCCCTTTGATGCTACCATCATTGATGATCATACAAATAGAAGAAGAGAAAAGACAAGGTATGAGCTCACTCCACAAGACAAGGCAAACTTGACTTTAAATGCAAAAGTTATGAATGTGCTATACAATGCCTTGGATGCTAATAAATCAACTCATGTCAAGGGATGCATTTCCGCTAAAGAAATTTGGTATAAATTGAAGGAAATCCATGAAGGGAACGACGATGTTCGAGAGCAAAAGAAATCTTTACTTGTCACCAAGTATGGTCCTTGAAGATGGAACCACATGAAAATATTGACAAAATGTATTGTAAATTCAATGACATCATTAAGAATAAGATTTGAACCCTTGGGTAAGGAGTATTCTTTGGGTGAAAAGAATAGAAAAATCTTAAATGCTCTATCCAAAGAATGGGAGGCCAAAACAATCTCTATATAGGAGGCTAAGAATTTAAATTCTATGCCTATTGAATCACTAGTCAACTCTCTTACTTCTTATGAATTGAAGTTGAAGGCCAAAGTGGTGGATGATGAAGAAGCAAGACCAAAAAGGAGCATTGCACAAAGACCTCTCAAGAAGATGATGAAAATGGCTCCACAAATTTAGAAGACGAAGATCTTGATGAAGGAGATCTTGCACTTATCACCAAAGGATTTCTTAAACATTACATCAACAAACGGAGAATGAGAAAAGGTTGAGCTACTAATTCAAATAATTTCAAATGGAAAACTAAGCTAGAAATGAAAAAGCAAAATGAAAAATGCTTCGAATGCGGTCAACCCAGACACTTTGCAAATGAATGTCCTTCCAAGAAAAAGAAGGAAGGAAGAAAGCCCCGCTTCTACGTCAACAACTTTCAAATCACATGGGATGATTGCAATTCCGAATGAGAAGTTGAAGAAGAAATGGAGTCGGCACAAATGGCTTTTATGGCTATTGGAGATCATGAGGTAAATTCTAACTGTGACTCCAATGATGAAAATGATGATAATGATCTTGAAACTTTCATTTTAAAATTGCAGGATAGTTTAAAGGAATCATATGCTAGAAATAAGGAGTTAGTAAAGAAATCAAATGCTTTATTGAATGCTAACTCTAAACTTGTGAATGAAAATAATAGGTTATCACAAGAAAATAGTGACTTGAAGAAAAGATTGCATGTGAAATAAAATGTCAAGGAAGAACAAGCCCCCTTGAAAAAAAGATTGGATGAATTGAATGTTCTCTTGACTAGAAAAAGAGAAAATATTGTTGATTTGAAAATAAATAGAAATGTATTGATCAACAAAAATTTTTTCATGATTAGAAGGGATGACTTATGTTTTGTAAAATCAAAATCCTCTTTATATGGAAGTTCATAAATAAAAATATTATTTGTAAGTATTGCCAACAACATGGACATGTCAAGAATATGTGCTATGTCAAGAAAAATGAGAAATTTGGAATGAAAACTGTATGGATCAATAGCAACTTCACTAACTCTAATGGATCCAAGAAAATATGGGAACTAAAAGTTAGCAATTGATTTGTTGTGTCGGTACTTAACATCACCAACAATGCTAAGTGGTTAATAGATAGTGGATGCTCAAGACACATGACGGGTGATGTTTCTCTCTTAACAAACCTCAAATCCAAAAAAAGTGGAAAAGTAACATTTGGGGACAACAATAAAGCAAAATCAATCGGCATTGGTGATGTAGGTAAAAATGGTGAAACCTTGATAAAGAATGTGCTTCTTGTTGATAATTCGAACTACAATTTATTGAGTGTAAGTCAACTTTGTGATAAAAATTTATATGTGTTATTTACCAAGCATGAATGTCTTATTCTTGATAAAAATCATGATGTTTTATTTAAGGGTGAAAGTATTGGGCACAATGATGTTTATGTGATTCACCTTGACAAAATTAGTAATAGCAATGTAAAATATCTCACCGCTTCCATAGATGATTCTTGGCTTTGGCATAGAAGACTTTGTCATTTTAATATGGATTTAATTGAAAAACTTGCTAAGAAGGAATTAGTAAGACGTTTACCAAAACTAAAGTTTTTGAGAAATAAAATTTGTGATGCATGCCAATTTGGTAAACAAGTTAAAGTTTCCTTTAAACCAAAGAATTATGTGTCTACTTCTAAACTTTTAGAATTGTTGCACTTAGCCTTGTTTGGACCAACTCAACATGCTAGTCTTGGTGGTTGTAAATGTGCTTTTGTAATTGTGGATGACTATTCTAGGTATACTTGAGTATTATTCATTATTCACAAAAATGAAGCTTTTGAAAAATTTGTAAAACAGTTTTTCAAAATTCAAAATTTGTTGAATTTAAAGATCACTCGATTAAGAAGTGACAATAGTGCCAAATTTAAACTTTGGAGACTTTCCCGAATTTTGTGATCAGAACGGTATTTCACATGAATTTTTGGTTATTGGAGTCCCTCAACAAAATGGTGTTGTTGAAAGGAAAAATAGAACTCTTCAAGAAACCGCTAGAACTATGATTAGTGAATGCGATTTATCACAATATTTTTGGGCCAAAGCCGTTAACACGGCTTGTTATGTCATGAATCGAGTTTTGTTGAGATCCATTTTAAACGAAACTCCTTATGAACTCCTATTTTGTAAAAAACCCGTTGTGAGCTATTTTAAAGTTTTTGGTTGCAAATATTTTTTTAAAAAAATCAAAGAAAATTTTGGTAAATTTGACAAAAAATCGGATGAAAGAATTTTTCTAGGATATTCTAGTGACAAGAAAGCATATCGAATATACAATAGGAGAACACTTTTGATTGAAGAAGTTGTACATGTTACATTTGATGAGGCTAATGATGTTATTTCAAAGAATATATGTGAAGACGAAGATATAGGTATTCAAAATGTATGGAGCTTGAGAAGCTCACTATCCATGAATATCATCAAGAGATCATATCAAGAAATGATGTCAACAACTATCAAGTAGATGATGAAGAAGAAAAGAACTAGGATATTCCAAAAGTATGGAGATTTGTCTCTAGTCACTCTCAAAATTTGATCATAGGTAATCTATCCGATGGGGTAACAACTCGATCTCATAAATCTTTGAATAGTAATTGCGCATTACTTTCTCACATTGAACCTAAACATGTAGATGATGCTTTAAATGATGAATTTTGGGTCACTGCCATGAAAGATGAACTTAGTCAATTTGAGAAAAATAACATATAGACCTTAGTTGAAAGACAATCAATTCATCCCGTATATTGGAACAAAATGGGTTTTTAGAAACAAATTAAATGATAAAAGTGAAATCATAAGAAAAAAAGCTAGACTTGTTGCAAAAGGTTATGCTCAAGAAGAAGGTATTGACTTTGATGAAACTTTTGCACTCGTTGCTAGATTAGAATAGACCATTCGCATGCTTCTCACATATGCACGTTTTAATGATTTCAAATGGATGTCAAAAGTACCTTTTTAAATGGTTTTATTGATCAAGAAGTTTTCGTTGAACAACCTCCCGACTTTGAAAATAAAAATTTTTCAAATCATATTTTCAAACTCTCTAAAGCCTTATATGGTTTGAAACAAACTCCAAGAGTTTGGTATGAAAGACTAAGTAGGTTCTTAATTGAAAATGGATTTTAAAAGAGTTGTCGTTGACACCACTCTTTTTACCAAAACGAATTACAATGCTTTGTTAATTGTTCAAATTTACGTTGATGATATTATTTTTGGAGCAACTAATGAAAGTTTGTGCAAGAATTTCACACACTTGATGCAAAAAGAGTTTGAGATGAATATGATGCGAAAGTTACAATTTTTTCTTGGACTACAAGTTCACCAAACAAAGGAAGGGACGTTTATTACACAAATCAAGTACACAAAGGAGCTACTCAAACGATTCGGAATGGAAGTTGATTACAAACAAGTTGGTACGCCTATGTGCACCTCAACCAAACTTGATAAAGATGATGGAGGTAATAGTGTTGATGAAAAACGCTATAGAGGTATGATCGGAAGCCTTCTTTATTTAACGGCGAGCAAACCAGATATTATGTTTGCTGTTTGTTTATGTGCTAGATTTCAATCTTGCCCTAAGGAATCGCACTTAATGGCTGTAAAAAGAATTTTTAGATACTTAAAGGGCATAATGGATTTTGGTCTGTGGTATCCAAGATCCTCTACATTTGATTTAATTAGTTATTCTGACGCTGACTTTGCTGGGTGTAAAATTGATATAAAAGTACTAGTGGTGTGTGTCATTTACTGGATAATTGTCTTGTGTCTTGGTTTAACAAGAAACAAAATTCTATTTCTTTTTCTACGGCTGAAGCCGAATACATTGCTGCTGGAAATTGCTGTGCCAAACTTCTGTGGATGAAACATACTTTAAATGATTTTGATGTTATTTTTTGTTGTGTGCGTCCTATAAGGTGTGACAACACTAGTGCAATTAATCTCACAAAAAATCTTGTAATGCACTCTTGAACCAAACACATTGATGTTAAGCACCATTTTATTAGAGATCTTATTTACAAAAAGGAAATATATGTTGATTTTGTGTCTACTTTAGATCAACTGGCTAACATTTTTACTAAATCCTTGGCCTCTGATTGTTTTAAATTTTTCAGAAATTGTCTGGGAATTTTAAAGTTCACATCGGCATAGTTTCTTAGTTCGGACGCACATGCTCGTCCGAACAACACCCTTTGTCGGACGCTCACTCATCTGAAAACCTCCTCTTAGCTTCAGACGCTTATAATCGTCCAAATTTTCCTCACTTTCTTCTTTTTCCCACTGGAATCCTACCGGATGCTTCCCTTCGTCCGAGAAAATGTCAGACGCACTAGCCTTGAGTTTCGGCCATCCGTTCATCAACTTTCGTATGCTCAATCGGACGCATACAAATCATTTGGACATCCGAACGGTCCTTCGAGCCTGCTGCTCGATAAAAACCGTTCATTTTCCCCCTTTCGGATTTACCCTAAACCTCGATAAAAATCTGGCAAAAATTTTTCCCTCAAAATTCCTCCCACTTCTTCCTTCTCTCGATAAATTGATTGAGGATTCATTCCCAAACCGTTCATTATCCTTATTGCACTCCATTTCATCAATCTACCATCAAATTTCATCAAATTTCCACCAACTTTCCAAAAAATTCACATTTTTCTTTCTCTTATATACCTTCATTTCACAATGCTTTGATCTTGTGGAGGCTTTTCAACAGCAACTCGTGGACGGAAATCAAAAGGAAAAGCTCCAGTGTAAGTGGAATCATCCACTAATCCTCAAGTTTCAACAAATCCACCCCTACCAAAATTCATCGATGCCAAGGCATCTGAATGGTACTCATCTCTTCTTAGCAAATCTATAATCGTTCAAAGACCTGCTTCTCAAAGTCTTTTCGATGAATTCAATCTACCAATTGTCAAATCTTGTTATAGTTAAAAACAAAATTGGGGTCACTTGGTTCACATTGACTTACTTGTTTATCATGACATGGTGCTCCAATTCACAGCCAATCTTAGAAAATGCCTCACTGTTCGCACATTAATTTCTCATGTGAACAGCACAAATCTTGAAATTTCCTCCAACATCATCAATACTATTTTTGAATGTGAAGTCTCATCCTCGAATAAATTTTCTTATTTCTTTTCTTTAGATAAATGGCCCGCTCTGGATACTCGATTTGATATTGATGAGGTCAGTGCAATTTTTAACATCAATTTCAAACAGGTCTCAGAAGCCAAGACTACTTTGTTCACTCCTGAAATGAATATTTTATATACTTTTGTCATAAATTTGCTGTTACCAACTGATGGGCATCGCACCGAGCCCAACAAAATGCAATTTTACCTGTTTTACTGTGTTTTCAAAGGAATGCCTCTTGATTTTGGGTATCTTTTCTGTTCCCTGTGGGACTTTTTCTTACTGATACTCTCCGAAACATTCCCTTCAGGAAAATTTCTCACCAAAGTATTTGATTATCTTGAAGTACCTTTCAGCGGAAACAAACAATTTCCTCCCTACTTCAACAAAGCCTACATTGAGCGAAAGGGCCTCCATTCTTTTAATGATCAATGGTTAACTAAAGCAGCCTTTGATATTGAACGAACGAAATCCCAAGCCTCTACCTGTGGTCTGGCACTTTCCCATTCCCCTCCTCGTCAAACACCTCCACCAGTCCATGATCCTTGTCCTTGTTCCTTCGAACCTTCACTTTCACATATTTGCAAACTTCTTAATTCTTTGAGCACTAAAGTGAGCTCCTTTCAACATCGCACTAATCGTAAGTTAAAGTGACTTGAAACTCGTCAGATGATCCTCCAAGAGGCACTCAGCTTAGGCATGTCTTCTTTAGTTCAAGTTCAATTTGCCAATATCCAATCACAATATCCCCTCAACTCCTCTACCGAAAGTGATAACAATGACAATGCCGAAGAAGAGGATGATCGTGAGTGACAATGACAAGGACATCAATGATCAAGATGCTGCTGATGCTGATGAGGGCGACGACGAGGATATTGACGATACATTCAATTTTATCATGCAACGACGCGATGAAGGAGATGACGGTAGTGAAGCTACTGGTGATGATGCCCCTTCCAAACGGCGCAAGATCGAAAAACACTCTAAGAAGAAAAATGACTCGACTTAGATTTTATGTTAATTCATTATTATGTATTTTGGCTTCGGAATTACTTTGGATATTACTTTGACATAGATGTTAAAATTGAAATTATTTTGGTTTTATGAATTATTTTGAATTGAAATAGATATTATTGTCATGACTTATTGATGTTGATGATGGTGTTAATATTGATGTTGATATTGGTTTCACTTTGATGATGTTAATGCTGGTTATTTAAGTGCAATTTATCATGGGGAGCTTTGTTTGATGATGTCAAAAGGAGGAGTAGGAATAAATATGCAAAATTATTGGTTAAGCTATTACTCATATCGGAAAATATTGTTTTTACATGATATGATTGGTTATTCTATGACTGTTTGCATCATCAAAAAGGGGGAGGTTGATATTTTCCAAACCTTATTTTGATGATGACATAAGCACTAAACTCTGAAAATAAGCTGTGCAGGTTTGCCATCTTTTCTGCTAGAAACAGGTTGTTCGGACGTAGTACACCGTCCGAACTATGTCAGTTGTTTTGGACGAACAGGAGTGTCCGATACAGATTCACTTGGACGCATCTCACCGTCTGAACAGACTGGCAGAAAGAAAACTTCTTCTTGCTCCTCAACAGACACATACAACTGTCCACATAAAGCTTTCTTCGGACTAACAGGAACGTTCGAAACTCAATCCGGACGATAAAACGGACCCATGCACGGTTGTTCGACCGATACCCTTCACCAACTACACTGAGATCGGACGCTGTGGCAGACGCATCATCTTTTTCTCGGACGTCCAAAACCTTAACGGCTAGTTTTTGTACATTTATTATTGAGCCATTTGGAAGTTATTAGTTAAAACCACAATTTATTGCTCTTATAAATACCTGTTCTATTATTCTGTAAGAGGTATCTAATACATTAAATACAACCTTAGAAAAGAGCAATTTGAGTGCAAATTGGCTATAGTGCTATATTGTATTAGTGTTAGCTTAGAGTGCAATTCAAAATTTTGAGTGGACTGATAATCTTGTATAAAAGTGAGGTTGTGAGTAAAATTTTCGCCTTAACTAAAATTGTTTTAGTGTTTGCAAGAATTTCTCTACTTTGTAAAGATTATTGGCTCACCAAGTTTGTGAAGCATTCTAGTGGATT
Organism: Cinchona pubescens; assembly: GCA_025175665.1. NCBI lineage: Eukaryota > Viridiplantae > Streptophyta > Magnoliopsida > Gentianales > Rubiaceae > Cinchona > Cinchona pubescens. Next base: position 1,137,317 of record JANKKI010000152.1, read on the forward strand.
AATACTTCAAGCTTGTTAGTTTGGAAGTATTGTTTGTTTAATAGCCTTTCTTACTTTCTTTACATTCCTTAAGTTTCATTGATTCTATCTTCATTAAATTATTTGTTACTGAAATAATTTCATTAAAGGTTAATCTTATTAAAGTAATTTTTGAAACCTAATTCACCGCCCTCTTAGGTTGCTTTGGGACCAACACATGTTTGAATATCCCCAAAAGTCACCTTTCCATTATTTTTGGACATGAGTTTAGTGAAGAGAGATGCGTCACCGGTCATATGTCTAGAGCACCCACTATCTATGAATCATTTGGCATTTTTGGTGATGTTCATTAACTACACAAGAAATTAAGCGATAACTTTTGGTACCTACATTTTCTTGGGTCCATAAAAGTTAGAAAAATGACTATAAATTCATACGGTTTTCGTTCCAAGTTTTCCATTTCTCTTAACATAACAATTATTTTTCACATATCCATGTTGTTGGGAAGAGTTGCAAATAATATTATTATTTCTATATAAAGAAGATTTTGATTTTACAAAATATAAGTCATCTCGTCTAAAAGTGACAAAGTTTTTGTTAATCAACATATTTCTATTCTTTTTCATATCAACAACATTTTTCCTTTTTTATGCAAGATAACATTCAAATCATCCAATGTTTTCTTCAAGGAAGCTTGTTATTCCTTGATCCTTGTTTTCAGATGCATTACTTTTCTTCAACTCAGCGTTTTCTTGTGATTACCTATTGTTTTCATTCACAAGTTTAGAGTTAGCATTTAATAAAGTATTTGTTTTTTTGACTAACTCCTTATTTCTAACATATGATTCCTTTAAATTGTCATGCAATTTTAAAATGATGGCTTCAAGATCATTGTCATCATTTTCATCATTAGAATCATACGTGGATGTTACCTCATCATCACCAATGGCCAGAAAGGCCAATTGTGTCGATTCCATCTCTTCTTCAACTTTTCCTTCAGAGTTGCAATCTTCCCAAGTGATTTGAAAATTATTGAAGTGAGGCTTCCTTCCTTCCTTCCTTCCTTTTTCTGGAAGGACACTCATTTGCAAAGTGTTCGGGTTGACCACATTCAAAGTATTTTTTATTTTACTTCTTAATTTCCAACTTGGTCTTCCCTTTGAAATTATTTGAGTTACTTGCTCCTCCGTTTCTCATTCTCCGTTTGTTGATGTAGTGTTTGAGAAATCCTTGTGGTGGTGATGAGTGCAAGATCACCTTCATCCTCTAAATTGATGGAGCCATTTTCATCTTCTTCTTGAGAGGTCTTCAAGGCTATGCTTCTCTTTGGTTTTGCTTCTTCATCGTCCACCACTTTAACTTTGAATTTCAATTCATATGAAGTTAGAGAGTTTATCAATGACTCAATGGATATGGAATTTAAGTTCTTTGATTCCTCTATAGTAATAGTTTTTGCCTCCCATTCTTTGGAGAGAACATTCAAGATTTTTCTATTCTTCTCACCCAAAGAATATTCCTTCCCTAAGGTTTCAAGATCCTTAATGATACCATTGAATCTACAATACATTTTATCAATTTTTTCATGCGGTTCCATCTTGAATGACTCATACTTGGCAACAAGTAAGGATTTCTTTTGTTCTCTAATATCATCTCTTTCTTCATGAATTTTTTTCAATTTGTACCAAATTTTCTTAGTCGAAACACATCCTTTCAATTTGTACCAAATTCTATAGCACATAATTTAGTATCATGGCTTTAGTATTTAAGGTCAAATTTGCCTTGTCTTGTGGAGTAAGCTCATTCCTTGTTTTTTCTCTTCTTCAATTTGTATGATCATCAACAATGGTGGCTTTGAAAGGACTTTCATTAACCACATACCACAAGTCAATATCCATAGATTGCAAAAAGATTTTTATTCTAACCACCGTTAATAATTGATAATTATATGATACCTCATTTATAATAAACTTTTAATTTTAAATTATTTTCATATAAATAAATCTACATCAACAAAGTAGGCTATATAATTTGACAAACAATAATTTTTTCGGGAAAAAATGTCAACAAAAGAAAAACCAATAGAAAAGTAGACAAAATAGAATAATCAAGAAACTTATGAATCGTTAAAATTTATCAAGTTTTTGAAAAGAATAAGAAAATGATAAAATTTATGAGAATTTTTTAAAAAAAAAAAAAAAATGGTGGACAAAAAGAAAAAAGTAATCTTAAAAATTTAAGGGGATGATGTTTTGAATCCAATTAGTAATTTTTCTGGATAGACATATGGTTGTAGTTTGTACAGATGATTTTGGATAGGTCTATAGTAATATAAAAAGACAAAATGAAAAGAATAAAAATGTTTAAATCTATACTATATATTAAAGCAAAACCCCTATTTAGTCATAAGCCATTACAAACTGATACGTGTCACATTATTTATTTATTTTACATTTACCATTAATTAACCAACTAATATCAAAGTCTCATATTTGAAATTGATTATCACTTATCCAAATCCAACTAAATCTCATAGTTTTCATATTTGAATTTAAACAATAAAAAAATTTATCAGTATAAAGACATTATCTCTATATCTTCTCAATCGGACGTAAACTATCGACACTATAACTACACATTAGTGTATTCCTTATACTCACGTAATCTAAATGATTAATTTAATTTGTTTTATCTCTACCCATCACTTTTCTCAAAAGTTTTGTGCTTCTAAGATATGGAATTATGATCATCTTAGACTTGCCAAGTGACAAGATTATAGTACAAAGTTTTTATGTTTCCTGTGTATTATTTTTTAGAAATATGTTACTCAGGAATTGATATTGCTAACAAGAATATGGTAGAAATCTTTCATTTTTCCTGTGTATTAATTTTTTAAAAATATGTTACTTGGGACAAGTGAGATATTTTATATAGAAAGCCTTTTCTTATTTTTTATTAATCAGCCAAAAGAGTAAGTATTTTATCGATCTTAATTTGCAGCATTTACATTGTTACCAATGGTGCGAATGGAGGGCATTCCTAGCCTGTTTGCATGCAAAGCTAAAGAAATACAGAAAAACCATTTGATTGATGAAAAATGAGATTCAAATTATCGGTATGGCTTCCAGATTTTGCAAAGATCAACTATTGAGTTTGCTTCCCCATATATATATATATATATTCTCTATGTGTGTGATAGTCGTATATTAATCTATGTGATGATATTGCGAGCTTCACGTACAATCGAAAGCATTTTCTTAAGGTAAGATAGAACATGTTCCCTAAGTATCACAACAACTCAAATTAAATGATGGCATGTTTTCACATTTTGTTGGGTTTAACTTATCATTTTTAAATTTGTGTTTCTATTTATATGGTAAAATTATTCATTTGTATTTTAAATTATAATCATTTCATAATTGTTTGTTTGAAATATAAATAGTCTAACTATATCTTATTCATTTATGTATCTATATGGAATTATCAGTTATAACACTACATCTTTTCTATGTTATAATTTGTTTAATTAAATTTTGTTTAAAATATTTATTAATTCTTTTGATATTTTATTAAAACAATAACTAATAATTTAAGCATAAAAGTATGTTCCACTCCAGTGTATATGTAATGCTAAGGTAACAAATAATAATTTTATAAAACAATATAAATTTTGAAATAATTTTACCCGTGCTATGAATGCTAGTAAGAAATAAAGAGAACAGGTGATAAGCAATAAGTGATACTAATATATTAGGGGAATGGGTCCTATACATCTAGAAAAGAGAAGTTGAAAGGAAAAGTTGATATTGTTTTCAGGGAACGTACCTTAATATCGATTAAGAATAACATTCATCGACATTTAAATGTTAATTATTAAAAAATATAAAATTGAAAAAAGACATAGATAATAAATTGATTTAGTAGTTGCTGTTTTTTTTTTTGTGATATAGTAGTTATTAATTTTTCTATAGAAAAATCACTTTTTATGAGAAATCTTAAATAATCTATAGTATATGTAATTAGGTTGGAAAAAATAAGTGGTACTAAAGAAAAAAAAAAGGGTACTAATAAATTAGGGAAATGGGTCCATTAGAGAAGAGAAATCAAAAGAAAACTTGATATTGTTTTTAGAGAACATACCTTAATAACAGTTAAGAATAACATCCATTGATATTTAAAATTAATTATCAATACATATAAAATTGAAAGAAGTGCAAAGAATAAATTGATTTAGTAGTTATTATTTTTTGTAATATAGTAGTTATTAATTTTTTTGATAATCCCTTTTCTAAATCTATACTTTATCTATAGGAAAACCACTTCTGTGAGAAACACTAAATAATATATACTATATATAATTAGATTACAAAAATAATATTAATCAAATATATTTAAGCTAAATATCTTTTTACTTATGAAAGTTATTATGAGTAACCTTTTACTATTATATGTCTAATTTTTTTTTTCAAATTAATGTGTATTTATTTTCCTAACTTATTATTAGTAATTTATAATATATGATTATTTATTATTTTTAATTTTGTAATTCTTTTGAGAGGTAAATGTGCATAAATTGAGAATTTTGAACAAATAAGAATAATTAAAGATGATATTTAGGTAATTAATTTCAATTTTTACTATTAATTATGTAATTCATTTTCACCAAAAGTGGTTTATCTATAGATATGTATAGATATGACTGTTAATGTACATTTTTTCTTGTACAGATAAGTTGATCTATATATTTTTAAAAATTATTCTATTTTGTCTACTTGTTATGGATTTTCCCCTATCAAGAATTTTCTTCTCATAGTCTTGTTCAAATTTTTTTCTTAAAAAATAATTTTGTAATATTTCAAAATAATTATTTAAAACATGAGTTTTGAAAATTGTTTACTATCCTATGAGGTTTTGAGTGATAGTAAATATATATCAAGAAATATTTAATAAATATATCTATCCCAATTGATATAATTGGTATGAATATTTATCAATAGTCATTTTTCAAAAATGTGTTTAACTGTTTGTTATAACTAACTTTTATCATAGTAAATATTACAAATAACTTTAAATAAAGATGCTACTTGTCATGTGCTAGTAGTTTCTCACAAACACACCTCTTGCTTTAATATATAGTATAGATTATAAAAACTAATTTTCGTTGTTCCTCCAAACGCTCAACTTATGAATGGAGGAAACCAAGAAAGCCAAAATTTATCACAATTTTCAAACTTGTAAGATTTATGAATCACAAAGGAGACTTGGAGATTTTCTATTTCTGGTTTGACAAGTCAAAGAGACACATCTAATAGTACTAGCACAGGCTTAAGGGTGCGGCCTATACCACATCTTGTTCCGCTCCAAAGAGAAAAAAAGACGAACAGTTAACACTTTATGGAGAATTAGATTTTCTAGTTGCAATCAAGATTTGAACTCATTTATTAATATTTGCTCTATTTGGTTAAGAACTTTGGTAGCTTCACAGACACTATGAGTTTTTGCGAGTTAAATATATATCTAATAACATATAAATAGATATTGTATTTATACAAAGTGACAAAACTATCAATGTGCAATTTAGTCCAAGAAAGGAGGAACAAAATCTGACAGATTATTGAAAATCAAGAGGTACTAATTCATTATGATTTCGATACGTAGAGTAGGTTTGACAAGTGATTTTGAATTTTTTGATTTTATAAATCATTTTCCATAGAGTTAGTTATGGCTACAAGTTAACTGGGAAGAGAGTGAGAATGACGATTTCGTTCATAAAAAACTGTGTGTAAGATTACAAAATGTGAGAATCTTATTTTTCTCATTTGATTAAATACATTTACCACTAAGCATTTGTTAATGTTTCCATTGTTATGCATGAAATCCAATAGATTCATGATAGATAAATTCTAATTTCAATAATGAGTATCTTTGTACTGTTTTAGAATGCAATAAACGAAATGATTTTCATGTTGTCATGACCTCACTTCTAGAATATTATTTATACACTCAGTTTTTAACTTCATTTTCTCTCCCCCTTTGTTTTTTTATCAAGAGAAACAACTAAAAGTTCTTATTCCTTGAACTTACCATTTTTTATATATAAAATGTTAAAACTAATAAGTATTTAGTCTTTTCACATAATAAAATAAAATAAAGAGTTTATGAAACTAAAGATGAATTAGTAATAAAAACTGACTGCGCAAGGTATGCACCGTGCTCACTATTTTCTCAAAAATATTGTAATATCTTGTTGATGCAAATGTTAGAATCTAAAGAAACAAAAAGGAAAAAATTCATCAACTTCTATTACTTCTTAGATTCTTCTTAGATAGTTATCATCCATCCTCTATGTAAGAAATATAGATATGAAAGCTCCATTAGACTACCCATTTAAAATGTAATAACCAAACAATTATATAGAATAACTTTAAGGATCTTCTTTCTTTTATTCTCACAATACAATTTAATTTTGATATGGAGGGTAACTTTAAAGCAGCATTCTCTAAGCCTTTGGATGAATCTTAGTTCAATGAAAATAGGAGCCACTTGATTACGTAGGATACTCTTACATGACCAAAGATTACAATTACTTGTTTCTTTAGAATTTCTGTTACCAAATAATCTTTTTCCATTTTCAGTAGTTATATCTTATCATTAAAGCTCCCAACAATACTTATTTTTGCTCAAAGCTTGACAAATTTTTAGCTTTTATGCAGACAAACTCATAATAGTTCAGCTCATTTAGCACCAACCTTTCGAAGAGTATCAATAATTTATCAGAAGTTTCCATCATTCAGGTTCGTGCCATCAATTTGAAGGCAACTGTTAGTATGCTTGATAAAACAACACTTAAGTTGTTAGATACAATTTGTTGAATTCTACCATAGCATCACCCTAGCCTAACTCTTCAAACAACTTACACAACTCATGCACAAACTCATCCCATTCCAAATCCACCTTTCTCTACTTGAATCTTTGCATCCAATTATCATTCCTTTTCTACATGTGCATTTCTACTATATCTATCTTCTGAGAAATTTGAATGTGATAATATTCAGAAAAAATCTAAAAGTATTCTCTTGGATTCTCCCTATTGAAAATTGGAAACTCAATCTTAGGAGGCCTTGGTTGAAATGTATTCTACTCCCATAATCCATCCAAGATCATTCTAGAATTTGACTTCCTTATCATTTCTGAAATAATCCTCTTCTTTGAGAATTTGGTCCAAACCCCAAAATTTTCTATTCTCTTTTCCATTCCTAAACAAACACATAAATTAACTGTTGATTGTGTCCATAGAACTCTTGACTTCATTAAGTGTAAAATCCATCTTTTCCTCTCCATTGTTGCCTTTCTATGAAGACCTTTTTATGAGTTCCTGCAACTTGAGTTCTTCTTTTTGCAACAGTTCTTCTATGGTTTTCAGCCTTATTCCTTTGGCCATGAATTCAAATTTTAAGCTACTAGATTCAAGGATCAATTGCTCTGATACCAATTTGTAACAACTCAACTCAGATGGAACTTGAGCATTATGGGTAGAAATGGAGAAGTGAAATTGAAGAAGAAGAAGAAGAGTTAAACATAAATGATAAAGCGGAAGGGACCTGTCTCTTATTTAGGAGAGAGAAAGTTGAGAGGGGAATCTATACTTCATTCACAATATCTTGAGAGTAGTTACAAGTATTAGTATATACAATTGTAATGATTATTCAATTGAAATAAATGCTAACTTCTCTAATAATTTCTTAACTAACTCTTTAACTAACTTTCTGGCAATTTCTCTAACTACCAGCTAAGTCTTCTTTCTCTTTCCTAGTCATCACTTTCACATCATCAATTATCATCTCTGATCATGATCTCTAATCATCTGGCTATCATTCTTCCCATCATTATAGTCAATAAGAGATACTCCCTCCGTCCCATAATGTTTGTCGTTTTTTTGGGAGTCCAACCTTTTATGAATAGTGTGTTAATAGTGATAGTTGTTTATAGTTTACCAATTTTACCCTCCAAAATTTAAATTTTGAATGGTGTGTGACAATTGTCCACAAAAAGGCAAAGGATAAAAGTGAAAAAGGAGTAATGATTCTGTTTTGACTTTTCAATCATGATAAATATTTTGAGACAAACAAAAATGAGAAATATGACACTTTCAATGGGACGAAAAAAGTATTAGTATTTGTAGTTTGGAATCAACCTAAAAATTCAAATATTACATGTTTAAGCCATTAATTAATTAAAACTAGAAACAAACTTGCACACTATAATTTTATTGTTGATGGGTGCACTTAAAAATTTCCACAATAATCTTTGTACCTTATCCTTTGGATACTGCTGTGGGGTAGGGGCAGAACACTGATACCCCTACAAGGTAAGAGATGAGAGAAAGTTTTGAACGTAGTAGTTTGGTATAGGGCAGTTTCAATTTAATTCCCTTTTGATCCTTAAATTTATCATCCATTTCATTATCTTCGAATGCAAATTTCTAAATTACTTGTTCTTTATCTTCTTGTTCTAGACATGTAACACTTAGGTCAGGCTACTATTATTCCTTTTTTTTTTTTTCCTATTTTCTAGAGATTATCCTCATTTCCTTTCAAGAAGGACCAAACTTGAAGGCCCTAGGTTTTATTAAAGATATACTACCAAATACACATTTGAATGTGCAAATCAAATGAAAGACTACAAGCTGGCAATACATCCATAATCAAAATTGGAAATAGGAGTTGGCTCAAAATGTAACTAGGATTGTTTTGACCAAATGAAGGTAATAGGTTTGACTTTTGTTGCCCTCAATCTCCTAATGGTATACAATTTGTAACACTAAAACACATATATAACCAGCAATATAAGTCACAAAATATGTTGGTGGCTGTATGGTCTGTCCCTAGAGTGAAGAGTAAACTATATTTCCCAGAAATTAAAAGAAATGAAATTTAAAAGGATTTGAATAGGATACCTGTATGTTAAGTACTAATAAAAAAACCTTTGACAAAATCAAAATAGCTTGTCGAGCAATCGATTCCAACTCAAATAAAGAGAAAAGGCAATGATAGTTCGTGTTGAATATTACATCCCTAATTGGAGATCTGACTCATCTTTGCTCACTTTAGAGTGGAATCATACAATACGGAGCGTTTCCTTAGGCCATAAGTCTATGGTTGTTTGATGTAATAAACTAATTTGATGAGCTTCGATGGTTCATTTTTTTTTAATTTTGGGTAAGTTACGAGTAACCCCTTGTGGTTTGGTTAATATTTAGGTTACCACCATATGATTTGCAAACCTAAAATCCCCTTTTATGATTTAGATTAAAGTGAAACTGTCATATATTTTGTTAAGTAACCTTTAACAGGCTGAAATTTTTTTTTTTAAAGGCTTATCTAACATATTAGTCATTAACTCTGCCTGTGTCGAGTTTTTTCTTAGTATAACCAGTCCCAAGCACGGGTAAAGGAGGTGGGTTGTATTATGTTGATAGTCAGCATAAAATTTTGTCAATCTTATAAGATAAATCCACTACGATGTTGTGCTAATGCTAGGGAGTTCCCTGTAACGACGCATCGCATTCGATGACAGGACACAATGGCGTAGCAGGATTCATGTAGAAGACCCTACTTAATAGAAATAAGGCTTGGTTTATTTGCTCATCATAGTCATTCAAACCCTCTAATCAAAATTAGTTATGGATTTTAACATAAAGCACAATCTCATCCTTCAAGTGAGGTAGTTTTTGGGTAGTGGGGGAACGCTATACTTAGGGACATTTTTTACTTTTTGCACAACTTTGGTAGGTTTCTAACTTTCGATCTATTTTCCAAAAAAAAAAAATCAAACCACAAGGAGGGGATTATAGGTTTGTAAACCATAGGGGATAACTTGAATATTAGCCAATCCACAGGGATAGGGGTTCCTTGCACTTTACCTTTTTCTAAAAACAATTCAAAAATAGGGTAAGTTATTCGTTTTTCTCCAGATCAGGACAAGCCACCGATGAGGTCAAGGAAAGTCAAAAATAAGCCTTTTGATTGTTAGATTAGTTTACTTTCTGTTTGAGCTACCCCACTAGCATTCACTTTATCTAATATATTGTTACTTTTAGCTTCTTTAATCCCATTGGGGTTATCTTAATTATCATGGGTAAATACCCAAATTTCAAGCTTGCCTAAGTTTGTGTATTTAACCTTTAATTAGAAAATCACACTAATTCTTCTTCAGGTTGCACAGCATATTAGTACATAAATCTACCCTTCTGATAATAGACAGCTATTCTTGTCATTAAATATTGGTTAAGGAGAAAAGTAAATTGAATAGTTGATATAAGAGGAGACTAAAATTTCAGAAAATAAAAAGAAAGTATCCAATATAAACATAAACGTCAAATGAAATTATCTTAACCGTTTCATCAGTTTTAATGCAACTAAGCTTGCCAACCATGTATAAGGCTAGTGGTAAATGCTCTTAGTGCTATCAAAAGGTCAAGAGTTTGAGTCTCCTTATCACAAACTATGGTTAGTGCCATTTCTACGTCCTCGTGAATGATTGTTGCCACTATTTAAAGAATCGTAAACTTAGGCCATGATATACGTGTGGTGAGGGACTTTCTAATTAGAAGATGGTGTGATGTAAGTCCAATGTTTTATTTTTTTCTAGAAAATATGAAATAACCTACATAGCTTTCCTATTTGTAGAAAAAAGCCCCACTAAGTTTTATCGTCGTTCCTCTACTGCTTTCTATTATGAAATTGGTTTCACTGTTCTCATGAAATGGAATTGTCTACTAGCATATTTCTTATGTTTAGACATGGTGGTGGGTTGAGTACCATCCCCCAAGGGATTTAGCTTATCTAACTCTAACCTGTTAAGTCAACTATTTTCTAACACTTACTCGCTTTTCAAGTCACCAAGTACCTAGCCATAGCTATCTAGTATATTATAGGAAAGGGTCAGGTCCCAGGTACACATGATCTGACCTTATCCCATCACCATCCATTGAAAATTTTTAAAAAAAAAATGGTAAATTTTATGGTAAATTTTCTTTAAAAAAATAGAACAATATTATAAAAATAGAACAATATTGAAACAAATCAAATAATAGCAAATGGAGCAATAACTTCTATTTGTTCTTATACTAGTTCAACTAATATTTGGTGAATATTATAATAATAGAAATAGTTTATATTCTAATAACAACTGATCAAAGTATACACACATGCACACACAAATGGAGTGATAAAATAATTTACTCATTCAGGATTCACCCTTTACATAATTAACCCTAAATATTGTATGATAAATAACTCCATGGGTTGGATTAGGTTCGGTACCTACAGGTTCTAAAATATATGATCCATATTTGACCTCATTTTGTGAATACTCGACCCTTATGTGACTCAACTAATGAAGGCTTTTCAAGTACCAGACTTAGGGTTTTCGGTTGAAACGGCTTGGATAGTCCACAACGGAAAATTTTCCTCACCCCTACTGATAATGTATGTGTTTTTTCATTATTAATATTTTGTCTATCTTATGCACGTCAAGTAGTTGCGTGGGAGGTGGTGACTTGCAAGCAACAGTCGCCCCTTAACTATTGAGAAATTTCATTTAAAGTCCATGTCTTGCCCTCCAAGAGAATTGTTTTGCATTTCATTGATCCCTCCGAACTTTTTCACTAGAATTTTAATTCTTTCTTTCCAAATAAAGACATTTTGATTTTTGGCTAATCTTGTTTTATTAATTTGTCTAGTAGGTTTTCTGTATTTAACTATATGTGACGTGGCCTCTATTAATATGTTTTGTTATTGTGTCAATGTGCCAAAAAGAAATATAATAATTAGTTCAATAATGTATCCTTTGAATTAATTATTTGTAGTGTTAATGACAAACAACCCCTTAAACTATCTTTTCTTTGCAAAATGACCCCTAAACTTTTAATGTTCGATAATGTACTACCCTAAAGAATGACTTTGATAGCATATTGACCAAATTAGAATATTCAATTTATTTCAAATAAAATTACTATACTACCCCAAAAGAAATGTAGTGCCTAAAATACCCCTAATCCCTAATATACCTTTGCCCTTTTCTAATTGTCCTTCCACTAATGCCAGCACCATTAACCAATCTACACTATTAACCAAGAAATCGCTACCACCATTACCATAGAGACACTAATCAAATCCAACAATCCAACATCCTATCTCTCAACCACAACATTTACACACACTTCTTAGTCAAACTTTCCTATCACGAATCCACCCATCTGATAAACCTAAAAAATTAAGGTTATTCATTGTTCTTCCTTGGACAGTTTTCGCATTAGTTTGGCACTTTTAGGGTTTATATGTTTGTTTATATGAATTTATATTTCTATATGTTAACATATATTTGATGTAGTCTTTTAATGTTTATTTGATGATATTTAACTTATATTTATACTAATTTATTTGGATGTGTTTCTATTTGTGTGTAGGTTGTTCACCTAATTCCTCCCGGAACTAGGTTCTTTGTGCATTGTTGTTTGTATTTGCTTTATTTTTTTGTATGTTTAAGTGTTATTTTAGTGTTATACTATAGATATTAATTTTTTTTTCTTCTAAGGGTTGTGTAGGAACAAACGATGCATCAATCAAACATCAAACAAATGTTTTAGAGGCAAAATGGTGAAACCGTGCAAAGCTATCAAGGGGAGTTTGCTACCAAAGGAAATTTTGTTCAGAAGTAGTGAGCCAAACAGAAACATGTTTACTTTTTGCAAACTTAGCTTGCTTGTAGAGAACCATGTTGGGCAATTCCATGATTTTGATATTTTCTAGGGTTTTGGGTTCCGTTTTAAGCCCATTTTGGTGAGTTTCGAAACTTATTTAGAACCCTACACTTTATAACTTTTAAAAACTATAAGTAAGGGTCTCTATGATCTCAAAAATACATTTTCTTTCAGTTTTCCTTTGGGTCAGACGATTACATGATTAGATTAAGGTTTTCTTTATTATAAACAAGAGTTAAAGAGGAGATTCAAGATTGACAACCTTGAACCAAGAACTTGTGATTTTTCATTAGAGAAGCATTCTTAAACCTATTTAGATCTTTATTATGCTATTTAGTTCTAGTGTTACTGCTCTTTTATCATTTTCTTTAAATCAATGCTTCCATTAGTGACTTCCATAGATTAATGAATAGAAAAGTTTACATGCTTTCAATGTTTTATTTTGTGTTTTTTTTTTTTTTTTTCAATCATGCTCTAAAGTCATGGGTTAAGGTTAGGTGATGCCAATTGCATGTGGTGATGATTAATTTGGTAAATTAAATGGTAAATTGATGATTAGACAATTCTAATGAACTAGAATAATAATTAGGGGAATTGATCATTTTCTTAATAATTGTTAGTAAATCAAGGAAAGAATGAAAGTTGAACCACGACTATGTTTAATTTATGATCTTGATGGACGAAATTACCTAGTTGGTCCATCACCTAGAATTCCATAGGGTAAATGGTTAATTTGGTTATCTCATGGTAGTAGGGTTAATATACTCATCTAGACTAATTGAATTGAATGATCTAATGACGGAGGAATGGGAATTAGATTAACAATAGAAATTGATCTCTAATGTGTTTAATCGAACCAGTTAATTGAATGAATTAATCAAAGCCGAGAATTAGCTAGTCTAAACCTAATCCATTTTTTTCGCTACTTTAAGCCTTTAATTCTAATTTAGTTAACTGTCTCCTTTATTGTTGATTCTTCAAATAGCATTCAAACCAAAGAACCAGTACTTGCAAAACTTGTGAGTTCCAACCCTCACTTCTGCTATATATTATTTGACCTTGTATAATTGCGATCCGTTATCTAGTCAATAGTAGAGTTGGTGTTTATAAATTTCATAACTAGATATTTCATGTATCACCATTACCACTATACCACCATCACAGACCTATCCAGAAAAAGAAGTTTGAAAAATACTATCATCTATACAAACCACCAGACTTGAAACAGCAATTACCACAATATTACAAACCCACCAAAATTGAAACCAAATATATTACACCTAATCAGCAAAATACCACTAATTATACTAGGATTTGGACAATAGATCATGTGGTAGGAGCTAAGAAGAAGGGTTACTAAATAGTAAGTGGAGCACAGGTAAATGACTAGCTCTCCAAATATTAAAAGCCAACCCTTTGGGTTTTTAGAGTAATGAAATTCAAACTTAAATGGGGCTCTAGGAGGCTACCCAATTTTTACCACCAACACTGGAGTGATTATTGTTGGTAGAGATGAATTGGCTATTGCCAAGAAGGTAATCGAACATGCTATTGAAGTTTCTTGAGGATTCTTAAAAGATTGGGTTTTATTAGATGAGGGGATTTAAGGGAAGATTTTTGGTGGATTTCAAAGTTTTTCGATTTTGATGCAGATGAGTATATGGGAATTGAGATGGGGGATTGTGAGGTGAAAAATTTGAGGATGAGGCAGAAGATAGTAGAGGCTAGTAAGTTGGCAAGTTGGAGAGAAGATTAGTGAGTAAGATGGAGGATTGAGGGTTGGGTTCACTGTAGGGCATTTAGGAGAAAGTATGGTAGAGGAAGGGAGGGGAATAAAGGAAAGTGATGCCAAGAAGCCAGATTAGGGAATTGGGCAAAATGGTAGAGACAAGAACGTATATGGGTAGTTAGGGAATTTGAATTTTCAAATTTGTCAACTTGTTCTCTTTTCAAAATTGATTTGTGGAATGGGAGAAAAAATAATAATTTAAGGTAATATATTGCTGAACTAAAAGCTTTGGGGGTATTTTACATATCGAAGATAGTTTCGGGGGTCATTTGCAGTTAATCCTTGTTTGTATTCAAAATTAGTGTTATAAATGTGGCATTTACTTCTTTATTTTATAAATATCATGTGGAACAAATTTATCATTTTCATGGAATAATAGTTTGACAAACATAATAAAATAAATTTATTTGTGCTTTCTATATGCTAGGCACCCTCAATGTTACATGGAAACATGAATCAAAATGAAATGAAGAGTGATACAATTTTTGACAAAATATGTTAACTATAATTAAACTATTATCTAATTAACATCTTAGTGTGCAGTTTGGTTAATACAATATTTTTCTCCTAAACTGACACATCATTTTTCGTTTAAAACCACATTATAAAGCAAGCAAAAGTATAGATTGTACCTGTGTTTTAAATTCTTTGGTATGTGTTTTTAACTCTTTGGTATGTGTAGTAGAGGAGTTAAAATACAAAAATGCAAAGTTCGTTTTTTGCTAAACTGTTATTATTTTCGTTGATCGAAAAAGCTAAACCAAAATTAGTTTATATATATATATGAAAATTGAACTTACATTGAATTATAAGATAGCTTATATCTAGTTTTTGTGTCTTTAATTATGCTTTCCCTCTATGTCAAAATTTAAATTTTAGGTCCACTACTGATGCCAAGTGTTAACATAATTATCACTACCTATTGAACTAGTATACAAGTGGATACTAAAATGAATTATGTCTCCAAGGATGATAACCTAATCATCTTGGTCGATTTACATACCCTAATAAGGGGAGATAAAATAAGTACTTGATTTTCTTTTACTTAGGATCCACATTAATCAAAGCAACTCCAATTTATTACAAGTCACCTAAAATTGGATATTAGAAAATAACACTATACATGGGGTGTGGAGTTTGTGTGTATACACACAAATTACATTCCCATATAAATTATTTAGATTCTACATTATAATTTAAAATTTAAATTAAACAATTTTCTTAAACTACACAAAAAAATTTTGTAAAAACATTATTTTGGCTATTTACTGATAAATAAGATGATAAAAATCTAAAATTATTAGACTATAAATATTCATCCAACTTATGTTAAATTCATTTTTATTAGAATATTTCTCCAATTACTGAAGATCATGCTATTTCATAATAATTAAGGACAAAACTATTCATTTTTAGTACAGTAATTTGATATTTTATAAAGCCTTAGACAACTTTATTCAATGACACGAATAAATAAACGATAATACATGTAACTATTTTTTTTTTAAATACGGTATTCTGTGTAATGCACGGGTTAATATAGAGTTACAAATTAACAATAATTTATAGAATTTTATTTTATTTGCATAATATACTCAACAAACAAATTTTGCACTAATATGACTAGGATTGAACAATACTTCGAAGACATACATCTCTTCAAATTTTACAATATGAAAATACTAGTTTACAAATTTTATCACATTGAGAATGTTAAATAACATAATATCTTTAAGAGTGCCCTAATTTGTTAACCTTTTTTAGCGAAGATACGTGATTATTCCGCATTTGATTTTGGGTTAAAAAAAAAAAAAACTTAATGGCCCCCTAACCTCTTAGATCAGATTCATTTTAACCCCTTAACTGTTATTTAATTTATTTTGACCCTTCTATTCCAAAAACTGTATATTTTTAACTCTTCCGTCTATTTTAGCCATTAAGGATAACAAATCTAGGGATAAAATTGTCATTTCAAAAAAAATTTGTCATCACTTTATTTTTGAGGTTAAAGATGTAACTTTTCAAGCATCAAGAACAACTCAAAAAGTTCTTTATTCCTCCTCTCTCCTGTCAGCCACTCTTCCTCCACCATTAGCCACCTCCTTTCTCCATCCTCCTTCTTTTCTCTACCCTGTCAGCCCTTTTTTCTCCCTTCCCTATCAGACTTATCTCTTCCTCTTCCTGTTCCTCCTCTTTCCCTTCCTCTCTCTCCCCCCTATTAGACCTATCCCTTTCTTCTCCTCCCTTCCTCTCCATCCCATCCCCTGTTTTGTCTCATCCCATTATTTCTATTTCTTATCTAACACTTTTCCTCGCTCCTCTTTTTGTGCTTACATCTTTCTATTGACATTGGCTCTTGTAGATCCTGATCTTTTGTGATCTCTATTGTTGTGATTTTTTTCATCTATATTTGATGTTAATAATTATGACTTGCAAGAGTGGATCTGATCTAAATATGTTATTCAAATTGATCTCAGGCTGGCAGAGAAATGTGAAAGGTTGCTGATTGGGAAGAGAAAGGGTGAAGGACCTAGGTTGGCAATAGGTAGGAGAAATGAGGGACAAAATTTGGTAATTTTATTAAGTTATACCTAAAGTTTAAACTTTTGAACCTTTAACCTCAAATATAAAATCTTGACGAAAATACGTAGCTTTGGTAATAGAAATGGAAAAATGACAATTTAACTCTCAACCTGTTAAGGTTAACGGCCAAAACAAACGGAATTGTTAAAAATACACACTTTTAGGAGTAGAATGACCAAAATGAAACAAATAACACTTCAGGGGTAAAAATGAGACTAACATAAGAGTTCAAGGGCCATTGAAGTTTTTTACCCTTTGATTTCCCTTATGCCAGGATTATAATCTTGCTAACATTAAGATGCATACACAATAAGTTACATTTCCTCTTATTTCAATGATGGCCATATTAGGGGTACATATGAACTCAATCAAGTTCGAACATCCATGTAGTACCGAGCTCGTCTCACCTAAAAAATCCAAGCCCCATTTCAAACTTATTGAGACCTTCAAAATAATACTCGAGCTCATTGACTGCTTGAGCTCAAATCGAGTTTAAATGAACCTATGTTAGTTGTTAAAAAAATAAAAAAAATTCTCAATAAGAAAACAAGATCAGAAAAAATTTTCCCAAAGTTTTCCAAATAAAATACAAAAATCATTGAATAAAATCTAAATAATGTACAAAGAAATATGTAAATATTTGAAGTTCAAAAAACCCCCACAACGAATCAAACAAAAGCCCAAAGCATACCCAAAACAATCCAAACATAATCCAAGAATCAAAATCCAAAAAATCCAAATAAAACCTAATATGCAATGAGCCGTGGTTGAGAGAGAAAGAAAGAGAGAGAGAGAGAGAGAGGAGAGAGAGAGAGAGAAATGGGGAAGGGTAGTGGCTGAGAAAGGAAAAGAGGATGAGAAGTGATTTGTAATGAGAAAAGGAGGTATAGATTAGGTTTTGAAGAAATATTTAAGCGGTAGGATATTTTTGTATAGAAATTTTAGTATAGGATATTTTGGTCAAATCACATATAAAAATATTTTTAAAGATAAAAGTCTTGATCAAGATCTCTAGATCGTGAGCTTGTTATTTTTGTACTCAAGCTCGACTCGTTTTCTTAAATAAGCAGTTCTCGAACCTAACTTTGACTGACTTTCTCATCTTGTAGCCCTAGACCAGATAACCTAAATGTGGCTTTAACTTCAAATGACATCATCAAGATTTCATTTTGATATACTACTAATGTATGCTATGTCAAACACGTCACCTTTTTTTTTTTTCTTCTAGGAATATGTTGAACCTATATATAGTGTTGTATGTAACCAAAGTGAAGAAAAAGAAGTGTTCTTCTTTTGATTCTTCATGATATTGCTTATATAACCAACTCAAATACTCCAATTATATCTATCCAATAAAATGCTACTTTAATCTAATTTGTGGTGAAGTTGGTAACTTTCTTAACAATTACTACTCAACTTCTCAAAATAAACACCAAGGCAAGAAACCAAAAATGATATTTGGGAAACTCTCTTTAATAGTCCCTCATATTTCACATTTGTACTTTTTATCCTAGTGCATTCTACATGATTCAAGTCGCTTACATTATGATCCTTCAACACAATTCCAATCATATTTTGGTCTGGAATACTCACATACACACTATGTGTCATAATTTTTTATGCCAAAATGGAAACTTACCTTTTATCTTTCCATCCCATGTAATACTACCTAAATAGTCTTTCACGTTTCAAGTTTACACTTATTTATCATTCACATTGAAAATGATGCAATTTCTCTCAAAAATTCAAAACCCACCATTTTAGTCACTAAACACAATGCTCGTCATATTTTGGAGAAAAATAGACTATACATAAACCCTAAACACTAAACAACATACCACCTTAAAACTTTCCCTAACCACCATAATCACCCATTCATTAAGCCTGCCATCATAATTTCTCTCTCAAGACCCAATTTTCCTTCCCTGCAGCCCCTTTCCCACTAGTAACTCCCCAGCAAACCCTTCCCTATAATCCCTTCCTTTTCACCACCACTATCCTCAAGCAACCCTCTTTCTCTCGTCCCTTCAACAAATTTTGGGCCAAAGATTTTGTCCAAGCATTTTATCAAGCATATTGCATGCACAAATGAAACCAATTTAGTTTGAAAGTTTTGTATAACAATCGGGTCCAAAAAATTTCAAGCCATATTTTTTTAAGTTTCTTTACTCATTTAAGTCAATATCCAGCTCAAACAACAATAATTTTCAGTAATTTATATCAACCAATAAAGGACATGAAGATAAAGGGAAAAAAGAAAGAAAACTTACTTGGATGCTTTGACTTGTGGGATTGGTGGGGCTTGGAGAGGAATGAGGTTGTGGGACAAAGGAAAAAGTGAAGGGGAATGGGGATTGTGTCGATGGAGGAGTTGGGAATAGGGCTGCTGGGGAGAGGGAAGGGCTTGAAAGGGAATAGGCTGTGCGGGAAAAGACGTTGCAAGGGCAGGGATCTAGTGAAGAAAAGGGTCCTTGGGTAAGGGAATGGGACTACCTCAAAAATAGTATTGAGCAACGGATTTAGCGACTAATTTTGGCCACAAATCGATTGTTAAGAGGTTTAACAACAGATTTTTTGACAAAAATCATTCATTGAAAAATCACTCATCGACAAAATATAACAACGAAATTACTGACAAAAATTCAACAACGGATATTTCCATTGAAAGTTCGATTGCTACATTAGTTTTGAGAGTTTCCGGGAACCTATATTAGCGACGGTTTTTTCAATTGCTAAATTTAGCGAGCGAAAATTCATTGCTAATTATAATAGTAGCAACAAAAAATTCGATTGCTAAATTTAATGGCCATAAATTCCATTGCCAAGGATACTGGTAGCAACGAAAAAATTAATGGGTAATTGAATTTTAAAAATTAAAAAATGGAGACATGAATATATCGATTACTAATTTAAAAAAATATAAAATAGAAATAAAAATAAAATACTATTCAATTCCAAACCTACCAACAACAAAATCATCAATACCATCAAATTTTGATTTTATGGCATAATTTTTAAATTTTGTTTTTTAAGGGTAAATGAAGCTCCATTTGCCCTTGTCCCCATCAATTGTAGGTTATTATTTCTACCATTCAAGGCTCCTGGTCAAACGTTCAAGTGTTCTGATAAAAGTTAGGATGGTAAACACTAAAAAGGATAAAGGAAACGAAGAAATTATCCTCCATACTACAAAATCATATTTCTATTGACCAAAAAAGGCTGTTTGTAAACTGTTGCATATAAGCACAAAAAATTCACTAAATCCTGAACTTGAAATACAAACCAGGTCAACTAATCACTGCACAAGGAAAAGAACTTGTCCATGTTGCTTTAGCTCGACATCATAACCTGTTTGGTTGCCTGTAGAGCTTGGTTAGCGAAGACCCTCACATCAACATCTGGTCTTCACTTAATTCGACCAGACATGGAGGGTCTGATTGTCTTCTCTACCACCTGTATTCAATAATTCACAATTAAGTGGAAGTCACCAAGTGCATAAAGCATTAGTTTGATGATGTCTCTCTGATTTTTGGAAAACACAAGCCTCAGACTTGGTGTAAATATAGCAAAAGAAAAAAAAAATTGGTAATGTTACAAGTTGCTCTATGCAAAAAAAGAAAGGACAAAAGGAAAACAAAACAAAACGCTCAAATTTTCCAAAAAAATAAAAACATAAAACCAAATCTTGTATAAAATCAATATCATCATGACATCTCTTTCCAAAACAATCACCTTTGGATGTACAAAATAAACAAAAAAGACCATGCTCAGAATTTTATATAAAACAGGCCACTGAGAACTTTCTAGAATTATACAACATAAAACCGATAAAGAACAAAATTTACTTACCGACTGATCAACTAATTGAATAAGAGACTGCAACACCTTTGCAACATTGAACTTGATATTTGGAACCCTGATATGTGATCACATCAGAGAAATCATCATCAGAGGTAAAAATATGTAGTGTCTATAACCAAGATTGAAAACCTTGAAACCCACCTGTCCTTTGCTGCATCAACGACTACAGGCAGAAGTTTGCAATACGTTCGACACGCAACCAACTTCTACCAACTTTTTCCTTCTTTCATCATATACAAGACATCAAGCTCAGTGCAACTTCAACAAGAACAAAATTCACAAAAAAATAAAAATTGTCAAAAGAACCACCTGTGGAATAATGTGCTGTATTGCCCATTCTGGACCAAATTCTTCTGCAAGGCGTTTTACATTAGTTGCAGCTGCATCGTCAATCGACTAAACCTAAAAGATTAGAAAAGTAGTATTATTCAGGGAAAATATTACAACATAAGCCTCCTAAATACCACATTACAATATAAAAAAATTTGAATGCCACTTTCCAGTTATAAATAGCAATAAAGAATTTTTTAAATTTATGAAGAGGAAGCTTAGGGCAACCCGGCGATGCTTTTACCCACTACTGTATTCAACTGATGAGAAACAACGGTATGTTCTACTGCAGTTGAGTTCAAACTTTTCAGCCCATATAAATGCTTATGTAGCATCATCTAATGTAAAGAGCTGAAATTATGCATGTTGAACAAATAACTAACCTGGAAGCTGAAAATACATACCCTATCTCTTTTGGTACTACTAGGAAATAGCAATGCTTGCATCAACAAAGCCTACACGATACATTAGAAGTTGTACAAAAGTGACTGGATTATTCAAGAATCTGTGAGCTTCTAGTAAGCCAGTTTGACAGAAACTAAGTAAACAATTCTACCATGGGATACAGGAGCTTCAGCAGATTTCAGAACAGTTGTTAGGTTTACTAGTGAGACAAAATACTCCACAATCACATTTCTGCTAATATAAGAAAGTTCAAACTATAGCAGGGACCCATTGTAGGAGTACCTAGGAGTCCAAAATTCATAGTAAATAATAAGAGACCAGTTCCAGCAAACAAGAATATAGCTGTCTATAGCAATAGGCTAAACAAAACTCCCGAACAAGCATACCAAAATATGAAGTGTAGGTCCCAAGTACTCAAAATTTTTAAGTAACACCGGCAAAGGAAAACACAAAACAAAAAATACTCAATCCTGTAGAACTTTACATCAGCAACTCCTTCCCATAAACATTCTAACTTGGGAATAAAGAATTTTAGTTACCTTGTCTTTCAACCATTGCATACACAGATCACCAAGCTTATCATTAAAAAAGCCAACACCCAACTGACTAGCCAATAAAGGGATTTACTCAATAATTGCAAGTCGAACTCTCCAATGTCTATCTTCTGCAAGCTCAACAATAGCTGGCAAGAGGGACTGGGAAAGCAGATCAATTCCAATTACCTGCATCATAAGGCAATATTTACTTCTTATTAAGCGAAATAGAACAAAGAAAGAAGAGCTAGAAACTCGAAACTTGAAAACTTAGAAAGGACTTGTAGTAAAAGTAACAAACTCTAAGAAAGCAATTATACGACCTGATTTTCACTTGATCAAGCTTGCTAATAATGTTTAGTCGAACATCAGGGAACTCATCCTTCAGGAGAGAGAGAAATATAGGCAGAAGCTGCTCTATAGTTGCATCCTGAAATCATTACAAAAGAGAAGACATATAGAATGACTATTTGAAGGTAAGTGTGACAGAAATCAAGTACACAGAAAATTATTTGAAGAAAATAGTAACAGGATTAAGTAAAACAGATTCAAAAACTGCAGAACACCTTATTTATATCAAGAAAAAGCTATCCGAAGGGAATACAGGATAACCAAAAAATAGAAATATTAGCAGGGTTAGATTACATTTTCCACAAACCTAACATTATCATAAAGGTAAATCAAAATGCGCATTAATGGTTTGACTATTTGACAGACCTAAAAAGGACTCTTCAGGGATAAATTATACTATGAGGCTCTCTGCTCAGTATTGTGAATCATCATCATTTGTTTGAAAATTTTCCAATCAAATATTTTCTATCGGGATTTTTTTCGACGATATATCTAATATCGCCCTTTCCTAGATAATGACTGATAGGGATACTCCCCAACAAAAAGTTCCTTAACAACTCATGGGGAGAAGCCAAACAAATATGCAGGCCCTGAGCAATCACTATTTTAGAACAGATATACAAGGACAAAATAAGACTTGAGATGAGTCATGAAACATATATTAGAAACATAGTAAGACTTGAGGTGACTCGTGAAAAATATAATAGAAACATAAATAGCTCATTCATTAATATGAATGCATCAAGATTTTTGTGAAACTCGCACTATAAAATCAGAAATTTTATGATTTTCATTCCAATCAAAACAAGATATATTTAAAATTAAATTCATTAACCAAGACTTCTGCAATAATCACGCAACATGATTAGGTACAAATTGCGCAAATATGCAAATGTTTTGGATTGACCTAGAAAAATGAATCCTTTTAATCTATGCAATCCAAATATAGAAAATAACCCTAATGCAAACATTTTACAGCGAAGAAAAAATTTTACCTTCTCTAGAACAAGAAATATTCCCATTATGACTGAGGCCAAAGCAGAACGAACATGCTGTGATGAGTCCGAAGACACTTCCTTGAAAAAAAAAAAGTTAATTCCTCATTTTTCAAGTCTTTAGTCATGCGCAGAAATAAATATATAACACTACAGGGCCAGCTAAATAAATTTATGTAGGACAAAATGGGGGGAAAGCAAAAGATACAACATCACTAACTTCTATACCTTCATGAAAGGGAGGATATGCTCAACCACAAGCTTTGGCTCAATATTCCGCAAAACTTGGTTACTTTTCCAGAAGCAGCTATACGGACTTCAGCCTCGTTGTCACGAAGTAACCAAACATATGCAGGAACCAAATCCATTCTAAACAAAATAGAAATCACAGACATAAGCAAGGTTAAAAAAAAAAAAAAAATTTATGTCATCTATGTGCATGATAGAGAAAATAGCAACAAAGAAATGTTAGTGATCCTTAAAAGAATGTTTCAACCATAGTCTTGTGTGATGGCTAATATGTGCAATACCTTGTAGCCTCTGGCCCAACTGCTTCACATAGATCATAGAGTTGGTTTGCAACCATGTAATGAATTCGCTAAGACTTGTCCTGTTATTGACGTAGTAGGGAAACTTAGAGCAAATAGATACATAGGTTTCAATAGTATCATAAACACTACTAAACTCCAATTAGATTCATATAACCTATTAGCACCAAAGACAAGTAGGGATAAACAAGAACAAAACTTCATTAACATAAAACAAAAATGATGAGGAGTTGATGTACCAATTCTAATCTTCTAGACAGGGCTTTTAAGACTGAAGTCAATAACTTTAGACATTTGACATATTGGACAGAACAAGGCACAATATTCTAAAGCCAACCAAAAACTAAAAAGGTTGAGATAAACATCCATTGATGATAGGGCTTCAATACAATCATTTGAAACATCAAATTTGTATCGTTAATGGCTGGATCTGCATGGATAAGGAAACTTCACAAAGGATGCAAAACTGATGGAGGATTGATACGACAATCCCTGCAAACTCTACAATGCCAATATATCTATCAATCCAACTGGGATCATCGGGAGCTACGACAGGTGCACTCAAGATTTTATGTTCGGCTAGTAACTTGAACACTTCAACCAAACTGGAATCTGAGTTAATCTCAATCACTAGATACCCAAAAAAAAAAAAAAAAAAAAAAAGGCTGATATTCATCAAAGCCATAACTTCATTTTTCTAAAAACTTCCTCCAGCATCTCATACTCATGTGATTGAACAAAAAGATATCACAAAGGATCCAAACCTGTAAAAAATTAAAAAGGTTTGTTCTTGATCCTTTAGTTCTATCCATTCTTTCTCTTATGCCTGATTCTTGCTAAAGTTGTGATCTTCCACCATCAAACCCTTAGTTTCATCATCAAAAAAAATAAAAAATAAAAAAATCTACAAATTAATGCAATTAAATCTAAAAAATAATAAAAACTACAAAATCCTAACACTTACCTACTAACAACAGAAGCTTTTTTTTGTGGCAGAGGATGGTGGTGACGGGTGCCGTTGCCGGGGATCAAATATCTAGGCAATATCGAGTTACTTAGTATTACTACTAATTTAGATTTTTCTTTTCTGTTTATGTGCTTTTGGCAATGAACATGCAAGGAAGGTATTGCGGTGAATCATGCCAAGGATATTATCATTCTTATGATTATAGAGGCATGACCAATGAGCATGTTGATTTTTATTCACCCTACTCCTTAGACGATGATATGGGATGGTACAACTATCCAGATTCTTGTTATTGGAGTTATCAAGATCAAACTTGTCATTGTCCACTACCAGTTGAAAGAGGAGAGGACGCACCATTGGAAGAAATGATGAATAACTTCATGAAGAATCAAGCTAAATCCCTAGAGAGTCAAACTAAATCCATGAGGAATATACAAGCCTATTGTGTCGAAATCATGACATATTTGGGGGATGAAGCTCAAGGAGCCCCCATAGCAATTCCAACCCAACCTGAACATCAAGCCTCACCAACCTATGAAGAAAAGGAGAATGCATGGTTGGAGATGATGACAATGACTGACATGGAGCAAAATAGAAGCCGTGTTCAACACTTTCAACCTCAATTTGATGTGTTGGTAGGTGAGACTCAAAATGTTCCTATGGACCACCCAAACCCTAAAGAATGGTATGGTGATGATGTAATGGATGTGGAACCTTTAAATCAAGAATTACCAATGCCAACGGAACAATGCAAGTTTGGGGATAATGACCAATATGAAGAGCAAATGGAGTCAATGGGTTGTGAAACCATTCAAACTGAATGTAATGGGCCTTGTGGACTTGAATTCTCAACAATCAGGCCATTCGACACTTGTTTAGAAGCCCCACCAACCTATCCTTTGAACAAGTGTAAGATTACCCATTTAATGAATAAAGAGGTACCATTTGGAATATTTGTAGAAAAAGAGTCAGTTAAAGGAATGGATAATGATGAATACATCCTAGATATGAAGGAGTTGGGTACATGTTTACTTATGCCGGAGATCTCGTGGTCCTTGGATGTGTCCGATGTGGAATTCAATAAAGCAAATTTACAAAGGACTTCAATATTTTTGGAAAGCCTCCCTGGCTTTACTAGGGGAGTTTTTTATTTCCTTTTTCTTTTTCCTTTTTATTTATTCGTGTTTCATTCTTTTCCTTTTCTATTCGTTTTATGTGTAGTGATATTTCTGTTTGTTTTTATTTCTTCTCCCACTTTTGTGGAAACATTAAGGATAATGTTTCACTCAAGTTGGGGGGAAAGATCTATAGTGTAGTTGTGTGTTTTCATCGTATAGGTTATTTTAGATGTTATATTTTTATTTTGTTAATGTTTGTCTTAGGGGAATTTCTATACTTAATTGACTCTTTTCTGTATCAATAGTTTTTGGAAAAAAAATTGAATTATTGAATCCACATGTATATAGAAATTTTTTGTTCTTTAACCCCCATTGATTCATAGAATGTGACATCACCCTTATGCATGACAATGCGTGAAAATGTGTGAGTATGTGTGGCAGTTTCGTTAATTTTTAAATGTGTGATATTCTTAACTACTTATTGCAACTTGGATTTAACTTGTGACATATTAGTCGGGATCATTCCATATTTGCGAAGTATGAATGAAATTTGGACTAAAGAGATGATTTAGGCAATTTCTTTGGACTGTTTGAGCTTAAAAATCTACCCTCCTTATAATTATCCCTAGTGTCCCATCTTGAGCCTATGAGCCTAATCTTTGTTTATAACCACATTATTTAGCCATTTTATCCTTTTGTTTCATTTTCCTATTTTTCTACCCATCACCTTAGTTAGTGTTGACGACATCAATACTATTGAGTTGTTTTGGTGGAAAGTTGAGATATGTTATTTATTGGGACTAAAAATTCAAGAGAATATTTTGATTAGTTGAAGTTCCTGTTTGTTATAAAGTGTAGTGAATGTTAGTTGGTATTGTTATTATTGTGGTTATAAAAATAAAAATACAAAAGTGAAAGTGAAAAAAAAAAGAAAAAAATTCAAAAAAAAAAAGAAGAAGAAAAGAAAATGTGTATAATTTATTGTTTTTTTTGTGAATAAGAGGGCATGTAGTTGCCTTCTATGTTGGTTAAATAATGATGTGGTTCGGACATGTATTTGGGATTTCGGTTCAATGTTTTCAAGTGATGTAACTAAGGTGATTTAAGCTACTTTTTCTAAATTTATCCTACCCATGTCCCTTAGCCTACATTACAAGTCGAAAAGTCCTATTTGATCTTTGGTCTGGATTAATTCGTATTAGTGATTATGGGATGGAAACATTCTTTCGAATGTCTGACTACGTTGTCACTTGTTAAACTATAGTTAATATAAGTCTTGTCAAGATGAGTTAGGGAGTGATTCTGCTTTCCATGCTTTTTCTTTGCGAGTGGAGTGGTTGCATTGCTATGATGAATGTGGGATTATGGATCAAAATTTTCTTATGTGTGTGTGGAATTCAATTGCAATTTCGACATTAAAAATTTTATTGTTGATACAAGGGAAGAGTTAGTTTTGTATGGATTTTCTTTTTGTTAGTGGTCATGTTAATGTGTTACTCTTTTTTTTTTTTTTTTGCCCGAGACGTGCAAAACGTCAAGTTGGGAGGAGTTGATAAGTCTAAAAATTTGGAGATAATTTATTTACTATGAACCCTAATTGTAGGTGTTTTGTGTGTGTTTTAGGATTATTAGTTTAGAATTAGGTTTTGTGTGATTTAATGTGTTTTAGTAATTTTTAGTGTTAAATTTGTGTTAAAATTATGTTAGTAATGTTAGTTTATTTGTATTGTGCAGGAAAGGATAATTTTGGAAGTCCTGAAGTGGAAATTTTTATTCTTGAACAAAAAGAAAAATAAATAAATAAATAAAAAACAGAGAGAAAACCAGGCTCAAACGATTGAGCCTGGCCAAAGGTTGGCAGAGCAATTCCTTGCTGTAGCAAGGAAGTTATATGCTGCATCAAGGCTTAGGAAAAGGTGGCACAAGCAATCCCATGTGCAAGGGTGCACATAGGCCATCAAAGAAGAAAGAAGAAGGATTCCAATGTGGCTAGGAGTCAAACACGTGAAGAAAAGTTCAACGGGGACCGCAATTTACTTATTAATAAAAAGCCCACATACTACTATAAATAGTCATTTTCCTTTATAAGTTAGTATTAGAGATTTAGGGAGAAGTAGGTTTTAGGTATTTTTTAGAGTAGCCGCTAAGGTTCTCTCTAGACAATTACATATTTTTCATATTAATTTCTTTAGTACTTTTTAAATTTCAATTTCAAGAATTTGTTCGATATTTATTACACTTCGTGATTTTTGGATTCGTGGATTCTCCGGAGAACCTGTGACAATCTTCGGAGGGTTTGAGTATGCTTTATTATCTATTAGTTAATTATTTTCACTTCAATTTTCATTGTTTAATTATTTAATTGCTTTTTGCCTAGTTTAGTTAATTTTAATTTAGGATTAATTCTTAGTTTAATTTTGTTATTTACCTTTAAATTGCTTCCGTTAGATTTTTTAATTAATTTTAGTTAGGATTTATATCAATTAATTATTTTGTAGTTAAATTAGTTATTTTGTCGTTTAAGTCATGCAAATTTATTTTTCGTAATTTTCTAGGGTTAGTTTGTTAATTAATTTATTTTTATAAAAAAAATCCAAAAATAATTCTTTTCAATTTGTGATAATCTAAATAGTAATCGATACTAAGTAATTGGTAATTGACCAATTTGATCCTCGTGGAAGTGATCCTTATTACCTATATACTACTACCTGACCCGTGCACTTGCGAAGACATGTGTTATTACATAGTTAATTTGTGAATTTAGGGTTTGACACATATCAATGACAGACGTTCGTAGAGGATGATGGCGGTGGACTGTGGTCATAGTCGACGTGGTGGCAGATTGATCGAGGAGGAGAAAGAAAATGGGTAAAGATAGGTGGAGAATGGGATAAAGGGTATTGATAGTGGTAGGGTTGATTTGGATAGAAAAAATCTTGGATAAAAGAAAGAAAATGTTTAAGTTTTTTTTGTTTAGAAGTTTTAAATAGAAGGTTAGGCAATTTTATAAAAGGATGAATTCTTAAAAAAAAAAATCTTTCCAAATATAGAAGGAAATGGAAGGAAAATGAAATTAAAGCTAACAAACTTTTTCAAAATGCCAAAATTATTCTTAAAATATCAATGAATAAAATATTAAAAACCTAACATACCTAAGATCATTTCATCTTTTCTCTGAACTCCCAAATAAAATAAAAATTCCTTCTTTTCTTTTTCTTTCCATCATAACTTAACATTTTCTTTCTTTTCTCTTCTCTCCTAAACTCCCAAACTAAGCCTAAGAGATTTTGACTAATAATGGTTCGGCTCGTTATTCTCCGCCTCTTAGCAATGGATATTTTCGTTGCTAAGAGGGCAGTTATTATTTTTAAAAAATTTAATTTAACAATTGATCTACTTACCAACAGATTTATTCATTGTTAGAGATTTTTTTTAATTTTAATTACATTCTTTATCAACGGATTTATCTGTCGCTAATGATTGCCCAAAAAAACTTTTTTAAAAATGTTGCAATGAATAAATCTGTTGGTAAATTCCTTTAAATGTTATGAAAAAATAAGAAATTTAGTCGGTAATTTCGTTGCTAATAGGGACTGATAAAATCGGTTGTTAATTTTCGTCGCTATTCAAATTGTCCTAGTAAGGGCTAGAGAAAGAATGGATTTTGAAGAAGAGGAAATAATAGTGGCGGAGATTGTGAAGGGCTACAGATGGTGGTCGACGAATGTTTTGTAGCAGTGGCTAAGGTGGCTTTGGTAGGTGGGTTGTTTAATATTTATGGTATATGAGTTGCTAATTTCAAAAATCTTGCCCTTGATGGAAAGTAACTATTTTAGGTAAAATATAACTAGAATTGTGTATAGGGACCAAAATGCCATGTTATATATTTGTAAGGAATAAAATTACATCATTTTGAACACGGGGAACAAAGTATGTATAAACATGAAATGTGAAGTACGACTAAATAGAAAGAATGTGAGTAGCAGGTTTACACCTATGAATTATCTATTGGCATGTGACTATTTCTAACCAAAATATGGCCAAAAATATATCCAGTAACCCAATTAGTGCATTTTTAATTTGTGAGGGATGAATACATTATTTTGAAAACTTAAAGTATAAACATGAAATGTATAGGAGTTTTAAGTTTGCTTCCTTAAAATCTTTAAACACAACTCATATAATTTTTCTTTTAACTTACTCATCTTTTGGGCTAAATTTAGTAGATTCGACTTTGGTTTATTGTGAGTTGAAAAAGTAGGCCCTCATGTGAGTTACCATTCAAGTCTACCAAAGACGAGATTTAAATAAGTTTTTTTTGTTTTTTTCTTTTAGTACCATTTCATCTCCCATGTATTCATTTAATGTCGAAGTGAAAATAGATTTTTTTTTTTTTCACAAAGAAGGTAAGAAAATCTAATATGAATAGATCAAACGATTTTTTTTTTTTTTAAAAAGAAATATAGGCACAATATTCAAGCTATACTTGAATATTAGTTTGTTTGGATTAACATGGCTCAATTCGTTTACATCTTTACTCGATTATATATATACCTTAAATGTCAAAAATAAAAGACATTTTCACAGAAAAATGGTAACAAAATCTAATCTTGATGAAAACACCCAAAAAAATGTAGGCTTACAATATATGCTTGATGGATTGGATCTATAGTTTATTGTAGACTTTATGGTCATTGAAATATTGAAATCATAAATGTGATATTACGCGACATCATTCATAAGAGTATGATTTTATTATTTAATGATCACATATGTTGCACGAGAGCGCCATAATAGCTATATAAAACCTAAGAAAATATTTACACCTTATGGTCTAGATTAAATCTCATAAAATTTTCCTTACGTAAACATATATCACTTGTTTCATGAGTTTTAATATACACAACATATTATAAAATCCACAAATGAGTCCTAAAACCTAGGGCCCAGGTTCAAAAATAATTTTCATTTTCCTCAATCATAAAAATGTGCATGTGCATCAAAAAAATCACTCACAAAAATTTGTCAAACCAATATCTAGAACAAATTGTCACATCATCCCTCTCTCTTTCTGTCTCTTAATTATTCTCCTCTGTGAATAGCCAACCCATCTTTTTTCTTATCCCTCTTCTTCTTCGTCCCACCAAAAATCTCTCCATTTTTCTTTCCCCCTATTCTATCTCTCACTCTCAGCCTAGCCATCTTTCCTTTCCCCTTTTTTTCTCTCTTCCTTTCCCACCACACAACTCCACCCACCAAGGTCTCTCCCTCTCCCCTTTAAAACCCCACTTTTGTTATTATAATTTTATTATTTAATTTTTCCTTTGTTTTTATTTATAGAATGATGATGACTAAATTTTTGTGCGTTTTGTGAATTTTTTTTGTTCTGTTTAATAGGTTTGGATCTGTGGAGAAAATTAGTTACTCCAAAAATAAAAGAAGCATGAATAGGTATTCATATCAACATCAACAGATGGAAAAAGATAGCTTTGGTGAGATTGGTATTGGATAACAAAATTGGAGAAATGAGTATCAACTCTTCTTCTTTTTCTGTGGCTTCTAATCCAAAAGCCGTTGTTTGTCCAAAGCCCCGTAGACTTGTTAGGTATGTTCTTTTTTGGATTTCTTGGTTTTTCTTTTTCTTCCTTCTAGTTTTTTTTATTATGGAAAATTTTTTTGGGAAACTTATTATGTATTTTCTGTTTTAATTATTACATTGCAGCCAACAAATGGAGGACTATGAGTCATGGGCAGGAACAGAGCTTCTGGAAATAATTCTTGCAAAGGTATAATTTATTTTATAGTTTTAAATTTTTGTTTGATGTGATTTTTTGGGATTTTTTCTTCCTTTTTTTTGGTCAAGATATTCATGGGTCATCAAGAAACAAAATTGGATTTCTTTTCTTTTCTTGCATCACATAGTGTGCTTATGAATTTTTCTAGGTTTTTTTTTTGTAAATGTGATTTTATATTGAGAAATTGTTTGAGCCCGCTCCACAATAGATTAATTTCTATTAGGAATTCTCTGCCATAGTGTAATTGAGATCTTTGCACTAACTAGCAGTTAATTTACATTCAATGTATGAAAAGTTCTAATTTTGTAAATAAACAAGTAATGTTCCCTTCATTATTTTGCTGCAATTGATTTTTTTCAATGTGCCTAGTTTTCAAACATTAATCTTATTAAATCTTAATTTTTTTAATGATTTCCATTTTCCATGTTGTAATATTTTGTATAAATTTCATTTTTGTTTAAGAAATTTATCTCAAAATGAATTAATTTACATGTATTATCTATTACAAAATAGATATGTTTATAAAAGAACTTATCATGGTTCGTGATAAAATGAGTGGGAACAAAGGAGTACTACTTAATACTGATTATGTCAAAGAATTTATGCCAAGTGGTTCAATTTCTTTAGTCCATTATGTGAAACTTTTTACATTGAGGTATTATCTCAAGTCATGACTAAGTTTGTAATAATTCTTTTTTGTTACAGGCCAAATTATGGAGCTGAGAAGCACAATTTTCAGGTAGCTTTATCTCCCCCATTTTTTAATGGATCACCCCCAATAAGAGCCTCAAATCCTTTAATCCAAGATGAGCAATTTGGGGTTGCGAAGATGAGTCCACTATCACCTTCAACTGAATCAACAACTTCGCCCTCGTCACGGAAACATAACAGTGGAAGATCATCATCATCTGGCCACGTTAAATGTGGAAGTAAACCAGCTCCAGTAAGGATTGAAGGGTTCAATTGTTGCGGCATTTCTGCTGTGATGGCCTAAAGAAAATCTCTATTTTGGTAACAACACCACCACTAGCCCATAACATAACATTAAATAACAATAACAACGGCTACATATAGAAGAATATTTAGCTCGATTGGCAAAAAGGGAGAAAGGGAGAGTGAGAGATGATCAAGATATTGTTTTAGTTTGTAAATAGAGGAGGATAAAAAAGGAAAGTAAATGTGAATATGTGATGAGGAGTTTCATGATCACGAAAGAAAAGTTGATCCAAGGAAAAAAATAATAAAAAGCAAAGAGAAGATATGGAAATTTGATAATTCTCATCGCTTATAATTTAGGTTTTTTTTGCTTTTAGGCCATATGAATGGTGCTTTGGAGTATTTACATTTTATAGAGTTGTGAGATGAGAAAGAGACCAAGAGAGGAACTTTTGTAACTGATGAAGCATTCCTTTATGCTTGCCTTTCATTGTAACTATAATCCAAAGGCAAGGAGAAGACGGTCTTTTCGAAATTATTGGGTTTTTTCCTTTATTTTTTTGTTCATGTTACATTTGTTAATAAAATCTTTATAGATCATATGTGGTATCACGTGATACAACTGCCTTTCTCAACTTATTGATATGCACATATACTTTTTGTATTTAATGGGGGAATGGGCACTATTGCTCTTGACACAATTATTTATTTTTACAATTATTTATTTTATTTTACCTACTTAAAATGCTCATCTTGTATAGTTCTTGGTGTCACTACTATAGGGTAAGATTAAATTATTATGTTGCAAAGAGTATCAAGATTTTTGTTTGGTGGAAAGGAAATGAGAAGAAGCCAAATTATCCAAAGGCAAGTGGGATTCTATTTTATTTTTAGTTTTCTCCATAGGTGAAGGGGATCATTGGAGATTACATGGAGGGATTTCTTTTCTCTTGTTTGTTACTTCTTTTTTTGGATTGAATTTTCTAATGTTTTGTAAAATTGGCAGCGGTGAACTATTTTCCTAATGTTTATATTTTTTGTTGATACGCCTTCAATGTTAACTAATATTGTTGTCTAAAACTTAGGTTAACTTTGCTAGTGGTTGGCCACCACCTAGCCAAACAAACCAATAATAAAAGAGTATGGGGTCTAGGTGATCTAAGACTTAAACCATGTACTTTTGCAATATTTAAAGGATCTTAACGAATGTTTTTTTGGTAGGACAAAGAAATGTATTAAGTTAGCAAAGTTCAGAAACTAGTTATAGAGGAACAGAATGAGGGAATTTAACGTCCTCTTACATCTTTCTCTAACAAGATTTTTAATTGAGAAGAGCTATCAATAAAATACAAAAAGATCCTCTTGATCCACAATAGACTTTGCCAAGTAATCCGCACATCCAGTACCTTAAAAAAAAAGTGTAATTGAATATCACTATTTAGAATTAGCTCAGTCACAGATGCGTCATCCAATTCGATTCCCAAGTTCAAGATGTTAAGGGATTTAGCCAAGATCAATCCATCCTTCAATCCTTAAAGTTTAGCTTGGATGTTAGTTGTAATCCCAAATTCCTTTTGTTAACCTATAACTAGCTTCCAAGGTGGTCCCTTTAAAACCTTGAGTTGTCTTCCAGCATAGGATTACCCAACAACACCATCAGAGTTTAGTTTTAGGAATCTTGGTCTAGGAAGAGTCCAACCAATTAGAATCATAGATTTAACTCTCTTAGAGATGTGATTAGGTCCTAAAAAAGAGTAATCATCAAAGAGATATAAAGTTTTATGAAACAGGGAGGGAAAGCCTTTTGGCTGCTTGTTTGAAAGGTTTGCAGTTTTTATACTTCCGTAGAATTCAACAAAGCAAAGGAGAAGATAGTTCCCCAACATAAGCAATGGAGAGAAGAGATAATCTTACTTGAAGAACCACTCTTCAACCAATTCCCCAAATTGTATTCAGAATTTCTCATAACAGATGCAGGGGGATTTATTTCATGTTAGAGGTCCACAACATGAAAGCATATTCTAAGAATATGATCAATATCCTTAGTGCAATTCTGACACAAGTAACAAAAGAGGTCTTGCAAGATTTGTCTGCAAGTTTTGTAGGTAGTTTATTATGCAAGTGTAGCTACAGAAACATCTTCACTTTGGAACTATCTTGAACTTTCTAAATCCAATTCCAAATCTCATCCTTTCAATAATCCTTCAACCTAGATAGCATGAGTCCTAGAGATTCTAAAGAGAAGATAGCATTAGAGGTCCTTTTTCACCTAAAAGAATCCTCATATGAACCTTCAATTTGTCCGAGGAATGTTTTTAATAAGGTCCACTACCTTAGGAGGTAAGGCAAAGGAAATTTATTTCAAGGTTCTAATCTTCACATCCAACAAATAACTCCCTCACCTTCATTACTTTCTCTATCTAATTAAAGGTAACTTGGATTAAATTCCTTAAGGGACCTATACATAGCCAGCCATTCATTCCACCTAAACCTAGAGTTGCAAAATAGGAAATCCCAAGTATTTCTTTAGATCCTTAGTCCTATTGAAACCAAAGAACTCAAAAAGAAAGCACTTCTCATCTTTCAAGCAATTTAGAAAATAAAATATGAAACTTGTTCTTGTTGATAGATAGGCAAGCAAAAGACTAAACTTCTCAAGAACATAATTTACATCTTCAATAGAAGAGTTAAGCCAGCTACTAAAAAGAAAAATGTCATCAGTAAACATGGTTGAGATATAACTGGCTTTTCCTTCAAAACTTAAGAGGTCTTCATTGCTTTGACTAGTATTTTTCCTCAATGCAACAAGGGCATAAATATTCCATACTCAAGATGAAGATATAGGGGGAAATAGAATCCCCTTGCCTAATCCTCCTAGAAGGAAGAAACTAGTTGATAGGAGTACCGTTGATAATAACAGGCATCCATGAGGAAGAAACATATTTCATAAACAAGTTAATGATATGTTTAGGGAAATTAAAGTGCCAAAGAGTGTCCCTTATTAAGTCCACTCTATCTTATCATATGCTTTCTCCAAGTCTATCTTAATAACACACAAGGTTTCTTTCCCTTTTTTCTTCCTCATTTTAAAAATAGATTCTTGAACTATTATGACATTATCATAGGCCTTTTTGCCTAGAATAAAACTAGTTTTCAAGTGAGAGAAAAGGATGTCCATGAGGGGTTTTGTCCTGTTAACAAGCATGTTTGTGGGAATAATATATGCAGAGTTGCATAGACTAAAGGATATAAATTGAAGAATAGATTTACGATTATCAACTTTTGAGATTAGACCAAAAAAAGTATCACTTGCACCTGATTCATTAGAAAGGGCTTATGAGAAAAGTACTTGAAGATGAAATCCAAAATTGATGAGAAATGAAATGAGAAAACTTTTGGTAAAAAAAACCACGGATTTCATTACGATCTGGATTGTTAACTAAGTTTAGATAAAAGAAAAAAGAAAAAAGAAAAATGGCTTTCTAGACTTCTATCAAATCTAGAAGTTTATCAACCTTCTTGAAATCCTCTGGGAAAGTTTTTTTTAGCTGGAGGGAAAAGGTTCAGCCTTAATGAAGGATAGAGCTTCTCCAGAGCAGAACTACTTTTCAAAATAAGAATAAATGAGTTCTCTAATACCCTCAAGTTCAGTAATCCATTTCACTAGAGTGATTTAGTAGGGCATGAATCTTGTTCCTATTTCTACTGTAGATAGTAGTAGTTTCAAGGTAGTTGTCATTTATATCATCCCATATAATCAAAACAATTCTCAATTTCATACCCCAAAGGACTTTTTCTTGTTTAAAAGAGTTCTGAACTAATCCTGAAGTTAATAGGATTCAAGACAGACCAAATCCTCAGATAATCTGACTAGCAAGGTTCTTTGAATACCCTCAATCCTGGCTAATACTCCATTTTTTTCTCTTTAAATATGTTTGGAAAATCACTCTTACTCCAATCATTTACATCCTTAATAAAGTTCTCAATGGATTCATCAAAAGAAGGCTTACACATACACCATTGTAAACAACAATAGGCATTAAAGATGACTCTTTGAACCAGAAGTTTTCAAATATAAAAGGCTTATCTTTTTTGAGTTGGCAAAACCAACCAATGCACAAGTAAGAGGCACTGGTCAAATCTGATTTTGACTAGATGAAAAATAGTAGCCTTAGGGAAAACATTCCTCGAAGAACTATTACACACTATCTTATCAATTCTCTAAAAAATTAACCTCTTTGAGTATATCTTATTGAGCCAAGTGAATTTGGAACCAACAAAACCCAACTCCATGAGCTTGCAAGAATTTAAATAGTTTCTAAATGCATAAGTCTTAGTCATGCTGGATTGATACTATTATAACAGTTTTTTTAGTTGACTATACAAAATATCATTAAAATTAGGGTAAAAAACTTCAATGGCCCCAGAACTCTTATCCTAGTTTTATTTTAGCCCTTGGACTATTATTTGTTTCATTTTGGCCCTCTGACTACTAAAACTGTATATATTATCCCTTCTATCAATTTTGGACATTGAAACTGACAAATCTATGGTTATATTTGTTATTTATATTTTTTTTATCATAACTAGGGGTGTTCATTGGTCGGGTTTTTGGGTTTTCGAGTTTTCGGGTTTGGGTTTTTAGATTTTCGAGTCAATAAGTTAAAACTCACCCCAATCCAACTAATTTAGTAACCCAACCCAAGTAATAGTCGGGCTATTTTCGGGTTAACCTAAAACCCTAAACTTTTTATAAAAAAAGAAAAAATGCTTAAATAAAACATCATTTGATAGCAACAGTTAGTCGTTATTCTGGTGTTCGGGTTTATTCAGGTTGGGTTGGGTTTTAAAAATAAAACCCAACCCAACCCTACTAAAGTCGGGTAACCCGACCCAAATAACTCGAAACCCAAAAATCCAACTCATTTAGCCCCGAATTAAAACCCAACCCAACCCTACTAAAGTCGGGTAACCCGACCCAAATAACTCGAAACCCAAAAATCCAACTCATTTAGCCCCAAATTCATTCGAGTTGGGTAGAGTTTTCAGGTTGGGTCGGGTTTGAACACCCCTAATCATAACTTTATTTTAAAAGTTGAAATTACAAAATTTTAAGCATAAAGGGTAACTAAAAAAATTCCCTTCCTTTTCTCTCCCACCTCCTTCTTTTCTCTCATTAGACATTAGCCTTCTTTTCCCCTTCCAATCTCCCCTACTCTCTCTTTTTCTCTCTCTCCCTTCCTCTGTCTCTCCCCCTTTTCCTTCCCTTCCCTTCCCTTCCCTCCTACTCTCTTTCTCCCTCCCAGATTTTTAGAATTCATCTTCTCAAGTAGCGATTTTCAATTTGATTATCTCACAATTTCTTTCCCAAAATAAAATTTTGAATCTAGTGCAGCTAAATCATAATGAGGATGTAGAATAGAATTGGTGATATTTAAAGTGGACCTATAACTGATATGGAGAGCCAGGAAAATATTAGTACCAGAATGCAAACATCAAATATCAATATGGTTCTTGTGGGCAAAGCTCTCAGGAAAACAAAATGGGAGTTTTTCTACAATATTTCAATTAGATGGGGATGGTAACAAATCCATGAAAGGGAATGAAGTCTTCAATTATTCTCGAATTTTGTGCAAATTATGCATGTGTGTCAGAGTAGAAAGACAAGTGGACAGGAGAGGACGGGGAAAGGAAAGGGAAATGAAAGGAGGAGAGGGAGAGATGATGGGAAAGGGAAAGGGAAAGGGAAAGGGAAAGGGGGTAGAGAAAGATAGATAGGTAGAGAGAAAAAGGAATAGTAAATGGGAGAAAGGAAAAGGAAACGAGAATGGGTGCTAGGAGAGAAGGAAGGAGTAAAGAATTTTTTTTTGTTGTTTAGTGTCTCTTATGGTTAAAAATTTGTAGTTTTAATTTTAACCTTAAAAATAAAGTTAATAAAAATGAAAAATGGCAAATCTAACCCTGGATGCGTCAGGTTTAAATCCTAAAATTGGCGGAAGGATTAAATGCACACACTTTTAGTTGAAGGGCCAAAATGAAAAATAGTAATCCAAGGGTTAAAATAAAATTGGGGTAAGAGTTCAAGGGCCATTGAAGTTTTTTACCCTTAAAATTAGTAATACATATCCAAGGTAGATCATAAGTATTGGAGAGACAAACAAGTTCCTCCCAAAGGCATTTGTAATGTCAAAAATTGGACTAGCATACATACATACATACATACATACATATATATATCACTAAGAATCCAATAAAAAGATGAAAAGTTTACCTCCACAAAAACATGGATGTATTGGTTAGATTTTCTAATCAACTTTAGGTTAACATCCTTCTAATCCCAAAAAATTCAGATACTATCTTTATATCCTAGGCGTCCAGAATAATGGATTTTTTGAAAAAGGCATAGTAGCACATATGTTGCTTGTTTCACTCTGGAGATCCAAGCTTTAACAAAGATAACTACACTAGAATTGTGGAGATTTATTTGTTAAAGTAGATGATTCCTGAAGGATGAGCTAGTTGCCCCTCACATTCCACATTAGAATCTTTGTCATATTATTAAAGGAATTCTGGTGTACACTCTGCGGCACTCTTGTAGGCTCCATCAAATTTTCACTTAAATCTTGCAGGATTCCTCTCTAATCTAGAGCTCATGGAAAGATTTCTATGAAGTAATCCTTTTAGTCTATCCCTAGGATATCTGATACATCCCAAGGACTTGATGGTGATCAATTATCCACAAAGGCTCGATATAGGCTCACGGAATCCGCACTTCAAGTTCCACAAGGTCCAATTACGAGATCAAGAGCTAAGAACCTCAATAAAGCTATGTTGGGCTTAGTTGAAGTTATTGAAGATCAAGAAGAGCTCACACACCTTTTGGAGATGAAGTCCAGAATCTAAAGAGTCTAAGATGTTCTTAGTAATGGACGTCCAAATCATTAAAGATCAAGCCTAGGATGAGAAGCTGAAGGGCCGAAATTTAGCCTCATTATTTCGGCCATGGAATATTCTTTTATTTAGTTGTCTAGTCTTTTATTTTGAGCCCAATTGTTTTAAGTGTTAGTGTGTTTAATTGGGCTGGTTTCAAGACGTAATTATTTGTTTTTGGGCCATGTATTTCTGCCATTAGTTAAGTGTACAAGAATTGGGTTTAAAGGCCTAATGGGTGTAGGATCCAGCCCAACTATCTATCCCACATTGAATAATTTAGTCCTAGAATCCTCCACCCTCAACTATAAATAGAGGGGTCTTGTACACAATTGAGGGAATGAATTTTGGCAATAAGATTTTAGTTTTTCTTATTCCTCTCATACGAGTGAATTAGAATTTTAGATTCTCTTTAGTCTTGTCTAGACTAGGAATCTAGTTGGGGCTTCAAGATTGAGCACTTGAGGTTATAACCAACACCAGTTATTGATTTTCTGTCAATTAGGCTTTGGATCAATTCCTTGCTCATAGTTAAAAGATTGCCTTGTGGCTAATCAAGGAGGTCTATTAACAACTACCTCTCATAGTTAAAAGATTGCCTTGTGGCTAATCAAGGAGGTCTATTAACAACAACTTTTCGCTTGTGCATATAAACCCTACGTTTGTGACCGAGTTCTACATACCCTGGGCATCAACCCGTATCAATATCTCTGGCTAGGATATGAATTTTTGCCCCTCTGATGCATTAAGTAGAGGTAATGGTAAAACTTGTTTCCCTTCTTCCTTCCATCTTTAGATTTAAACAGCAAAACATAGATCTTGACTGCATCTTTATGTCTTTGTCCTCCTGAAGGATTTGTCTTGACTAGTTGGCAAATCCCTAATCTTGTTCTCATTCCATATCCCCAAAATACTTCTGTTCTTAAGCTTATTTCTTGGTATTCTCTAGAAATCCTCAAGTAATTCCCTCTCCTCCTTCATGGAACCCAAGCTCTCACTTTCCTCAAGGATCCATTTCTAGAGTCATAACTATGTCATGATTTTGCCTTAATGACCAAATATGTATCATCCCTAGAGTTATCTCAAACCTAAGGTCCCTTGATAACAAATGTTAGGGAACTATTGGTTCCATGAGATAGTGGGAGCAAATTAGATCCTAATGTTGGTCTGAATTCTTCTAGCAAGTTTTTTAGGGCTTTTTTTTTTAACCTTTTAGGTAGATGATGGGGGGATCTGGGAAGGATCCTCTTCTACTTGCATTTACCCTTTAGAAGGAAAGATTCCTTATGAAGGGATGGAAAGGAAGAAAATGAGGAATGGTGGCTAAAATTTTTATGTTGGAGGGCTGACTTAGGGCTATCGATACCCCTACCCTCTAAAAGCTTCTCAAAAATAACTTTTGGCTGACTCAAGGGGACAATATTTTCCAAAGAACTTACCAAATATGAATCACTAGATATACTTTTTACTATTCTCTTTGGGGATAGGAGAGTTTGCTAATCTTGATAAAATTTCTTTTGGCATCAAAGATGACATGATTACCTTTCCCATTTTGTGCTAAAAGACTATCCTCTATGTGGTGTACATAAAAGAAAGTACCCATATAAGAATTATGTAGCTTTATCCTTGTATGAGAGGACTAAATAACTATTCTCCAATCATGACATACTTCTTTGTTATAAGAATTTAAATTTGAATATGAGTCCCCTCTTTTATGCCTAAGGTTGTTGGAAGATTTGACCATAGCTAGTTCTTTCCCCTTCCTGAAATTAGAACTTAGACGAG
Source organism: Cinchona pubescens (assembly GCA_025175665.1). Classification (NCBI taxonomy): domain Eukaryota; kingdom Viridiplantae; phylum Streptophyta; class Magnoliopsida; order Gentianales; family Rubiaceae; genus Cinchona; species Cinchona pubescens. The sequence continues at coordinate 1,178,982 of JANKKI010000152.1, forward strand.
GTTTGCTTTTCTTGAATTTGACTTTTATCCAAGGAATCATATTATTAATGCTATTAGGACCCAAAACAAATTATTACTTATGGAGTGTGACCTCCACATTCAGATTTAAGGGGAATATCTAAATTCAATTGAACACAAATTCTAGAAAATTGATTCCCTAACATTATTTGCAGTTCTACAATCTATTTTAAGCAATTTACCAACCTGGAAAGAGCCAACTTTCATCAACATAAGAGTATCATAATACTCCACAAGCAACCTAGATCGAAATTTCAGCCACACATCCGGATTGAAGTCTAATTTCCATAACCTAAGAGTTATGAAATGGCCATTGAGGAACCAATATCTTCTAGAAATGATTCTTAAATAGTCATTTTAATAGCCAAATTTGGTAATGAAAATAATCCCCCCTCAAGTCAATAATAGAGAAAGTTCCTATTAGCTTCTAAAGTTCTTTAATCTTCTTCTTCAAGAACTAGAATCCAAATATTTTCTCAAAAGAAAATTTGACAATTAAGGATGTTCTTTAAGGCTCCCTTATACTCTAAAGGTCTTCTTCTATGATAGTGGAGTTTAAAAGATCTTCCTCTGCCACCATATGAATTGAGTTGATAGGACTAGAATCAAAGATAGAAGCACGATCTACTAGAGCAATTAACGGATCTTTAAACGATTTCAAAGGATCAAAAAGAGTAGAACCTAGGGATTAAGCAGTCATTAGAATCAGAAGGATGGAAGGGGCAGTAAGGGAATTTAGTTGGATAAATGAGAAGGGTAATTTTAGGGTCATATGGAGAAGGAAGGGTTTTATCCTCTAGCCACAGACGAAAGGATCTAGCGTGAGGGCCGAAATATTATTTGCTTTTTGTTGATTGAGATCACTCCTTTTACTTACAATGAGCTTTGAGTTCCATTTTTTCTTGGACTAGATAGCTCCAAAAGGAGTGAAATTTGAGTCACACCAGTATTAGATTTAGTAATGAAAATTCTTAACGAGTTTCTTGCCTTATCTCAATGATCACTATGCCTAATCTAGCTAATCTCTCATGTTCTACAACTAAGCAAGAACATTGTAGTTCAAGTACAGGAAAGGAATTCTAAAATAGAATATAGGAAGCATCTAAGAATTTTGTAATCCATTTTATTTTGTTTTATAGAAATTTTTTTTGACTTTATTCCTTTACAAGACAAGTATTTCTCAAGAAATTTCTATTTTAATATAGAGAATTAGTTTAAACTTAGGCATTCTTTCTTTTTCATTTTAAAACTTTCTCAATGAAGAAAGAACACAAATCAAACTTCGGCCATTATACGTTGTCTCTTAGAAAAATCATTGATGTTTTTGCAAAACACGGTGGTGTTTTCAGAAAAGTGGTATTCCCATTCCCAATGAAGGCCTTCATTGGCTCCACAACAACTATTACAGATGTTTAATTCCTAAATGAAATTAAGCTGTGGAAAATCCATAGTACATTAAGTTCACTGCATAAACTTCGGCTTGGAATTTAGAACCCATATGGAGAGGCCTACTTGAAAGGGTCTACTAATTAGAGGCACAACATCAAGTCCAATCTACCAAGTAGTTAGGTCCAACATACAAAAAGAGCCCATAAAATCTTTTCGTTTTTCACACAGTAATATTTACCATCCTATTCTACACTAATCTAAATTACAGAATTAGTCCAACTAGACCAAAGGATGTTGTAGGGAAAGAATCAACCTATTATACTGAATCCCTATACACTACTATTTTTCTTTGTTTCTTACATTATATGTAATACCTAAAGCACCCTTAACTAAATTTATATGTCACCATCTATCTTTTCTGTAACACCTATAATACCCTTAATTAAATTTACATGTCATTATCTATAATAGTAAGACTATTTATTTGATAAAAATACTTAAATATGATTAATTACATTTACCTCCCCCTTAGGTTTGGCAAAATTACAAGATAAATCTTAAGATTTGACAAAATTACGAATACCACCCTCAAAATTATAAACTCATAACGAATTGACCCTTACTGTTGTCAACTAATGTTGACTACTTAAAAAATGTTAAAGCTAGCAAAAATTTTATCTGCATGCCTAAAGTACTTAAATACCCCATACTATCTTCTTCTTCAATAGATGAATATCTCGTTTTGCATATATCACCTCTCTCCTCCTAAACCTCTCTCATCGACAACCGTTATTCGATCAATGCAATCAAAAATCCACCACAACGTCTCTCCTCCTATTAAGAAATCATCTTCATCATTAGAAAAAGTAGCATTAACACCAAAAAGGAAAATCTGTAGCAAACAACACCAAAAAGCAGTAGTGATACCAAAAAAAAGAAAAAAAGAAAAAGAAATCAACAAATCATCATCGTTATCCTTCAGAGCTGCCATAATTCCACCTTACCATCAATTAATAAAACAAACAAGAAACAACAATGATACAAAAAAAAAAAAAAAAACACAAATCATTATCTTCATCCTCGACAGCTGCTATAATTCTACCGTATCATCAATTAAGAAAACAAACTAGAAAAACTAGATTCAAGAATAGAAAGCCTGACTCTGCCATCACAAGTGTGCCTTTATCGGTAGAAGATGATGATGAATCTAGTGAATCTAGTGGGCAGCGGCCTGCAAGGAACGGATGAGGTAGCTTGGTGGGTTCATGATAAGGGGAATTTTGGGAAGAATGTTTGGTTGCAATCTGTGAAGGATTAGGGGATCTTTTATTTTTTATTTTTTATTTCTTTATTTTTGGGACTGATTGGGCTATAGAGAGAAGGATGGAATGGAAGACGGGTAAGGGGTTTGGAGAAGCTGGTGGTATTTTGTTGGTTTTTCAGTCTTTGAACTTGGTTTATTAGTTAGGTTTAACATATCTATCTTTGATGGGAGGCATTCGTAATTTTGCAAAACCTCCAAAATTTATTTGGTAATTTGGTTAAATTTGAGAGGAGGTAAATGTAATTAAATCCTTAAATTATAAATTAATAATTTCTGTTAATATTATATTGTTGCATTTAACATTTTAGATTTTTTTGTTTCTTACGTGATTTTGTCTTTCTTTTCTTTTTTTCTAATTCTTAGTTACTAAATGTTTTCTTTTCCTTCTATTATATATCTGAATTAAAAGTTATCAAATTTGAATATTTTTCTTGTCTCAATAAGTCGCTTCTATTTTTTATTTTTCTTTTTAATGTTCAATTATTCTAAACCCGTTAACTTTTTTTCTTAAATTTTATGCCAGTAATAGAACTAAATTTTTTTGTATCAAATATATTATATATGCCATGGAAATGGGTAAAAAATCATACTTTACTATGAACTTGAGTAATAGTTTTTTTTTTTTTTGCAGACATTTTTTTAATTCTAAAAAAAAATTGGTTAAACAAGAGGTTAAAAAATCTCAATTACATCAAATCTCAAAGCCTATCACAACAAATCAAAAACTATTACAAATAACTATCCTTCTCAAGGGACTTCAAAGCATTTGTGAGATATCCCCTACTCCATTACCAAATCCCAGTCAGCTTTGATCTTAGGAACTTTCCTCCACGAAGCTGTTGTCATCTGCACAGAATCCACAATGTCATTCACTATTTTGATAGTAGAAGTTGGGATTTTTTGTAACACTAGTTTGTTCCTAGCATTCCAGATTTGATAAACTATAATGGCCAGCACTAGTTTCTCATTGGCAAAGGAGTTATTTATGCAATGCTTGCTCATCCAGCTAATCTCAGTTTCCTAGTTATACTTCCCTCTAACTTCATTTCATCAAGAAAATATTTAGGACTTTTTCCCATACCTTCCATGTGTCAGAGTAGTCAAAGAAAACATGATCCAAGCTTTCCTCATTTACCCTATAGAAAATACAGTTGGGTTCCATCTGCATTTCCCAATTCCTCATTCTTTTCTTAGTGGCTTCATAGCAAACTTTACAGTAAAAACACTTGAACTACAATCAGTCCATAATGTCTATCATGTTCATTAGGCTTAGGCAGAAATAACTCAGGTGTTTGTTGTTTGAGCACTCTAATCTCAATAAACATCTTTCTACCTTGAGGCTATTTCCAAGCACCATTCTGTATACATGTAGCCATAGTAAATCTTGAAGCGTCCAAAACACAACAGCTGGTTCTCAGAAAACTTTTGATAAAGGGGGCCAATGGGGTGTGATGACTAATCAGAAGTAAGGAAGAGGTGGCTGCCATCCCTAGCTTTTGAAAACACCTCATGCTTCAAAGGAGATGATGACAAGTCAAGTAGAAGGCAGGAGGTGGATGCATGAGTTGTTCAACATCCCAAGCTCAAGCTCAACACCTCATCCTTCACTAAGCCACCTCCAACTTACTGTTCCAAGAGGAGATAGATAGAAAATTTTCACTGTGATCATAAAAGCTATGGTAAAGAGGTACAACTCTAACACTGGTATGAGAGCCTCATACGACTGAATTCGTTCTCCTTTGTGATATATGAATCAAAATCCATGTCTAGAAGTGCTGGGTTTGTTTGATTTTCATGAGAACTTGAGAAGAGCTCTCTGAAGGAAACTTTGTGCACAAGAAGTTTCAAGCCATAAAATTACAAACAAAAGCTCCTATTCGGTAGTAGAGCTTGCCTGTAAATTTCCGTGAACCAATTTTTACCATGGAGAGAGAAACGAGGTTTTCTTTCTCAACAACCCTAGCTTCCTTGATTGGATTTTTGTGATTCATATGAGCAGAATGAAGGTGTAAATTTTACATATTCTTATTTTATTTAAAAAGAGCTTATTCTTCCAACGGCATATTGTATGCAATAAATGGATGTATGAATTGAGAGATAAGTGAGTTTGAAGTTTGGCTTAAAATCTAAATTTTTTTTGCTTATTCACGTTGCTAAGTCCACGCGCCTCATCAGTAAGTGGGCCAAGTTTAAAAAGGAAAAAAAAAAAAAAAAAGAAACCTGGAAAATATGAAAAAAAATGTTTTTTTTTTTGAAAATTCATAGAAAATCAAAGAAAAATCAGAAAAATGTGATTCTTGTGCCAAAATTTTTCTAATTTTATGCTTCATATTAATATTACAAAATTTTGAATATTTGGACATGTTTATTTTTTTCCTAATTTTGTGATATATTATTTTATTCACGAAATTGTGAAGAAAAAAAATTTGAATTTAGGCTGGAATTAAATACCCTAATGTTTTGTTTGTGTGATATATGTATGAAATCACATACACATTCAATCAGAATGTTTATTATTATTAGGGAATGCCTTACTCATTTTATTCATGAATAATAAAGAATAAATTATTAAATTTTGTTAAAATTCAAGGAAAATGTTTCTTTAAATTATTTATTCGTGTAAATTGTGGCATATATTAGTGCATGTAATTTGTTTTGGGCATGCTATAATAATTTTTCTATACGTGAATTTTATGCCACATATAATTATATCTTTGTCCCACCTGAAACTTAGCTCAAATATACTAAAATAATATTATATAGACATTTAGATAACAAGAGATGATTGGAAGCTTTGCTCACTTTCGATCTTGTACTATATGTCTAATAATTGTCATTTTAATGATATTTCTACGAAAAATTTAAATATGCCATATGTAATCAGTGCTTGCATAAACTTGCGCCTGTGTCTACATGTAATTGCAGAAAATGGCTGTTGCTACAAAGCACATTGTGGCTGAATTAAACAGGAGAGAGAAATTGAACGGAGATAATTATTATGTTTGGCATCATTGCATTCAGTATTCTTGAAGAACAAGAAATTTGGAAACTCTCTATCATACCATGGAAGACCCACCAGAGTACGGTGACACTCCTCAACATTAGAGAAAACTAGAGGTCCATCAAGTCTAAAAAAAGAAAAATAACAATGCTTGCCTTACATTGCTGAGCAGTATGTAAGATGATCTGATGGTTGAGCATAAGGGATATAAACTGCTTATGAACTATGGGTGCTTTGAAAGATAAGTTTGGAGTGACTTCATCAACTAAACTTAGACAACTTACAATCAAGTTTGACACATATGTGAAAAAGCAACATCACTCAATGAAACAACATCTGAGAGAAATGTCGAACATGATTGGTGAGTTGAAGTCAGCTAGATATATTATGATTGATGAGCAACAAGTGCAAGGTGTGATCAGGTCACTTCCCTAGAGTTGGGGACACATGAAAGTCAACATGACTCACAATCCTAATATTAAAACATTTCAGGATGCAAGACGTCATGTTGAGTTAGAAGATGAGTGCCTAGAGGAAGCTCGATCTTTCAATCAAGCTTATGTTGCTGAATCCAGCTCAGTAAACCTCCAAACTCCAAAAGAATTAAGAACAAGAAGTTCTTCAAGAAAGCTTTCCCTGAGTTCAAAAAGACTCAAACTTTTCACCGCAAGAGAAGTAAGTACGGTGGTCAGAAAAAGGACAAGAGCAATGAATCATGTTATAATTGTGGCAAACTAGGCCACTATGCTCATGAATGCACTGACCTGAAAAAGGTATTGGTCTTTCCTCTGTGTTACAATTTTGTTTGTAGTATTATTATATTTGCTGAATCAAATCCTTTATGAATGAATAGGCTAGCTAAAGCAGGACTTTTGAGTAATGTCTTAGAAGTGGATGTGCCAATATGTGAGCATTGATTAGCTGGAAAAGCAATGAGGAAACCATTTGGTAAATGAACCAGAGCAGAACTTCCATTGCAAATAATCCATTTTGATATATGTGGTCCAATGAATGTGAAGGCAAGGCATGGAGTCTTATATTTCATCACTTTTATTGATGATTTTATGCATTTGGTCATATTTATTTTGATCTCTCATAAGTCCAAAGCATTGGATTGCTTTAAACTATATTTGAATATGGTAGAGAATCAATTGGACAGAACGGTTAAATCATTAAGAATAGATCATGGACATGAGTATCTGTCAGATCACTTTAAGGATATATGTGATGAAAAAGGAATAAAAAGGAAATTAACTATTCCTAATACTCACAACAAAATGGTGTTGCTGAAAGAAAGAATAGAACTTCATTGGACATGGTTAGGTCAATGATGGCACAAGAAAATTTGCCTATCTCCTATTGGGGAGATGCTTTGTTGACTGTTGCCTATGTGCTTAACTGTATGCCATCTAAATCAATTACTTGCACTCCCTATGAGCTTCGGACAAGTCGAAAAACTGATCTAAGAAATTTGCAACCTTGGGGGTCTGCAGCATATGTTCATGATCCAAACCAAATATGGAAAATTGGGTCCCAAAAGAAAAAAATATATAAGGTACTATGAACATTCAAAGGGATATGTGTTCATCGATGTGAACACACGGATAAAAATATCACTGAATTAGAATCAAGAGGTGTCGCATTCTTGGAAAATGAATTTCCATCGAGAGGTGAAATTGATAAAGATTTTCTTTTGTATGAAATGCAAGATTCTGATGAGCTTAGCATCCTAAGTAGTCCGATTGAGAGACAAGCGGAAATTCCTCATTGTCTTGAACCAAGTGCGATCGAAATGCCACTAGATGACTCAATTTTCCTGGAAATTCAATTGCGTAGAAACAATCATAAAAATATTCCTTGTCGCCGTTTTGAGATTGAGGGAGAAGATTTTATGATAGCTCTGCTAGATGAAAGTGTGCCTAAAACCTTGAAGAGGCACTTTCATCAACATATAAAGAGGAATGGAAAAAGGCAATGGAAGAGAAAATGGAGTCTATGAGAATAAGTCATGTTTGGGATTTAGTTTATCTGCCTCCAGAGCATAAGGCTATTGGGAACAAATGGGTTCTCAAAATTAAAAGGAAGGCTGATGGATCTATCGAGGCAAAAGATTCAAGGCACGTTTAGTGGCCAAGAGCTATACTCAACAACGGGGTATAGATTATGAAGAAACCTTTTTGCCTGTTGTGAGGTTTGCTTCAATTCACCTTATCCTGGCTATAGTTGCCCATTTAGATATGAAATTACACCAAATGGATGTCAAAACTGCTTTTCTCAATGAAGAATTGAATGAAGAAATCTACATGCAACAACCTGTAAGTTTCATTGTTAAAGATCAGGAGCACAAAGTTTGCAAGTTTCAGAGATCTATTTATGGCCTTAAACAATCATCCAGGTAATGATATTTTTGATTTCATTGAGCCATAACTTCTTATGGGTTTACGATGATCGATGAAAATTATTATATTTATATAAAGTAGCTTGAAGATAACTCTGCAATATTGTCACTTTATGTGGATGATATTCTATTGGCTGGAAATAAGATGAGTGTTGTTATTGCCATTAAGGAATGGTCATCTTCAAATTTTGAAATGAAGGATATGGGCGAAGCACAACACATATTCTTGGAGTGAAAATCCAAAGAGATTGTTCAAATAAGTTTCTTACTCTTTCGCTGGAGCCTTATATATTTTGAAAATTCTTGAATGATTTTATATGCAAGATGGCAAACCAATTGATACACAAATTGTGAAAAATGATCTCCTTTGTAAAGAAATGTTCCCCAAGACTCCAAAAGAAATGAAAAATATGGAAAGAATTCCATATGCAAGTGCCATAAAAAGTTTAAATGTATGCCATGATGTGTAATCGTCCTGACATTTGCTATGCAGTCGACATTGTAAGTCGATATCAATCAAATCTTGGAATAGCTCACTAGCGAGCAATGAAAATGATAATGAGATATCTCAAGGGTACCTCTAATTATGCCTTGTGTTATCAAGGAAGTGATCTATAACTGGTAGGTTACTCGGATGCAGATTGGAGTGGGGACCTAGATGAACGAAAATTCACGTTAGGATATGTATACTTACTCAATAATGGGGCCATATATTGGAGTAGAGCCACATACAAGAAACAAACATACATAGCATTGTCCACCATGGAGGCTGAGTTCGTGGCATGTGCGGTAGCTATGCAAGAGGTTATCCAGTGTCAAACCCTTAGGTAGAGGTCAAATTAAAGCAAAAGTAATAATAAATCTCACAAAATCACTACACTCTACCTCACTTCCACAAGTATACGGAGTTGGAAATAGTATAGGATGAGGCGGTATCGTTTCCACGAAGATTGTTTGGCAAGCAAGTATAGAGATTTTATGAATCCTTGTATAGTTAAGCAAATTCAAATAATAAGAGATGAAAACACACTAATTAAAACCATAATTAAACTAAAGCAATTGAAATCTAAATTTAAACTAAATTATCTATGAAAGCAAGTAAATAGAACTAAACAACTATGAAATTGAAAAACTACTTAATCTATTCTAATAAAAGCACTTAATTCTACTCTAAAATAACTAAAATAGGACTAGAATTAAAGAGCAAGTAATTAATCCAACTAAAAAGACTAATAAAAGACATTATAAAGCTAGAAACTACCAATTGTAAAGCGCTAAACTTGAAATCTAATTATTTTTAGATTTTGACAATAATAAAGAAAGCACACTAAAAGTTAAGTAAAAATTATTGCAAGGAATTGAAATTTTTTTACTAGAAAGCAATAAATCAACAAGAACCCTAATTTCTATATGAAAGCTTGAAATAAAAACAAAGAGATTTTCACTAATTTAAACTGTAAAGCAAGTAAAAATTATATCTACTTGAAGATAATGATTAACCCACTACAACTATGTAATCAAAATTTAAACTTGCAAGGAATTTAAAACTACATCTAAAGGATAATTAAAGAAAACTTTCATTTAAATATAACTTGAAAGTTAAGCTACTCCATTCAATTCTAAACTAACTACACTACTTACTATTACCTACTTACTTCTCTATTACATCTTTAAAGTTGCTTAAATAGTGGAGTATTACACAAGGTAAAATCATAAATTGATTGCTAGAATATCTACAAAATTGCCATTACAACTTAAACTGAAAGCGAGTCCATGTCGCGATCTAGAAAAAGTGAGATCGCGACATGCACCTCAAATCACAAATTACATTTTTTCGTGTCCAGATCACAGTTTGGAATAGTCCAAATCGCAATCTGGACTCTTCATTCAACAAGTCTTCATTTCTTCTATAATTTCATTTTGGTCCTTGCACTTTGCTCATGTCAGCTTCCAATCTCTAATTTTGACCTGCATAATATTAAACCAATTAAGCAAGTAATTTAGCTAAAATTCTAATCAAAACTTATCATATTTAACAATAACAAAAATATAAACACATCTTAAAGAAATTAACTAAAATCTTCAATTAATTAACCAAAGTTCGGAATTTAAATTAACAAAATGCTATGATTTAGAGTAAAATAACTGTAGTTTACTAGAGATCATATTCCCCAACTTAGCGTTTTACTAGTCCCGAACAAAACAAAAATTAGAAAGAACCTACTAACAATTAAACACCATAAAACACCACCAAAATTGACAAAACGCTTGATAAGTTGTGGATGTACTTAGTACAATTAAGAAATCTCTCAAGCAACTTTCAATACTATATGATAAGTGAAGTGTTTAAATGAGTCAATCCAAATTTGCAAATTTTCTACAAACAAGCACACTTTCATTTGCTAAACAAGATTTTAAGTCACCAAGAATTACTATGCTCTAGAAAAATTGCCAAACGTTTTAGTTCTATCCATTTAAAACATCATTTCTTCTCAAATCACAAATATTATGGAGTTAGTCAATTATCCCGACTAGGTCTCATGAAAATAAAAATTCATTCAGGAATCTACTTAAATATTATTGTCACACAATTTGGGAATAGACCTCTAAAAATGAATAAGTGATACGAGATCAATGATAAGTATTAGAAACATTCACTCCTTAACTTATTGGTATACTAAAACTAATTTTCTAATGGAAAATTCGAAGAAACAACATGGGTACACGTCAAAATCTCGTACTAGATACCCCGCCTTATTACTACTCTAATGGCTTATTTCGGAGAAACAACATGGGTATATGTCGAAATCCCATACTTGCCTTATTGCTATAAGCAAAGTTTTTTTTTTTTTTTTTTCAATCAATCCTAAACCAAGGAAAATGAGTGAAATGTACTTAAAATTAATCTCAAATACTAATTATTCACAACTTAGAAGAACATTCCCCATACAAACACACAAAATGTTCCAAAATTCCATCTATTTCATTTAACCCACTTTTTCCAAAAGATAAATCAACTTACAAAATAATATAAGTGATTTGATCAAAAACAATATTTCAAATAAAATTTCCCAAAATTTTAGTATTTCTTTTTGAAAAATAGTAATGCCAAAATTTTGAAATTTTTATGTTGTAAAAGACTACTCACTCACACTTAAATTCATGAAATGACCCAATCAAATACTACAATCATATAGTATTGTATGTCAAAATTCATCAACATCGAATACTCATTTGATCACTTTTCCACCCACTTACTATGGTAAACATCAAGTGACATCAAAACACACAAAATAACCATTCCCAACACGAAAAATAAACACCCCCAAACTTGTCTCTTTTATTCAAATTGATGAATGGTTCATCCTTCCACCTACCCAAAATCCAACATTAAGACATAGCAACAATTAAACAAGAAACTACATAAACTATGACAAAATTTTAATCTAAAAATTGATACCAATTAAAAGTACCAAGGGTACATAATTAAGCCATGTATCTAATCAATAAAACTCTATAAAAATCAATCACCAAATCAAGTCATTAACAATTGCAAACATGGCATTAGCTTAAGGCCCTTAGCCACGCTACTATCATTAGTCAATGAAAATGACCAAAAACCACACCAAGTATTCAACAAAGCAATTCTCAAAATGATTTAATCCATGAAGCACTAAAAAGATATCCACTTGGCGTCAGCTTAAAGCCATTATCCAATCTACTCAAAACTAAGATATCCCAAAATAAAATACTAAAGATAAGAATGTAATTAAAAATAAAGGTATAATGAAAAACAACGAAAATTGTTCATCTTCATCAACATCAAGGAGAAGAAGTCTTATAAATCTAAAATCTTGCTTGTGTCGAAATAACAATTTGGGTTTTCCAAATCGCGATCTGGCTTGATCTCGAGATCGCGATCTGGATTTTGAGATTGCGATTTGGCTAGTTTCGAGATTGCGATTTTGATTTCTAGATTGCGATCTCAAATTGGATGAAATTTTTGCCTTTGCAGAAGTTTAAGTTTGATGTCGCGATCTGGATTTTGAGATCGCGATTTCGCCCAAATGATCAAAATATCCTCCAGAAGTTTGAGTTCCAAATCGTGATTTGGAATTCTAGAACGCGATTTGGAGCTGAACTTCTGCAAAGTGTATTTTCAACACTTAGCCAAAATTTCCCCACTCTTCATCACTTTTCTCCAATTCCATGCACAACCTACAATTACAAATTTAACAAGTTAAGATGACAAATTTCCTCATTCTTTAGCACAATTTATTCAATTCAAAAACTTATATTTTTAGACTAAAATTCCAACATAATTCAAACCAAATAACTCAAAATAAAACTAATTAAAAATCACACCAAAAGAAAACAATAACAACTAAATTAAAGATTTGGGTTGCCCCAAGAAACGCTCTTTTATAGTCACTAGCTTGACTATGGCATGGGCGTTTATTCCAAGTATTGAGGATGGTTGGCCATCCTTTTCCTTTCGGTCTCTACGGAAAAAACTTGATGCCCTTTTTCTTTATGGATAAAGCTTGATTCTTTGTTCTACCATGCACAAGTCTTTTTTTCAAAGCCTTAGCCATTGCTAGTGCCCAATTAGCATCTCCAATCGTTTATCCAACCATTTTCTTTTCTTTTTACAACTTTTCAACTCTTGACATCACCATTTTGCCGATCCTTCGCAAAAATATCTTGATCCTTCGTCAAATCACATCCATTTTCTGGTGGTTTTTCCTTCAATTCATTTCTTGGATCTTCTTTAGTAGATATTTCCAACACTTGTTTGAGTAAATTGCCTTGGTTAACTTCATTTTTCTCCTCATTTGACCTAGCAAAAAAATAATTAAGAGATTGGTTAGCACATTTTGTTCAACAATGGGAATATTATCATTATATTCAAACATATCAAATTCAATTGATTCATTTTCAACTCGTAAAACCAACTTCCCTTTGTTCAAATCAATTAATGCATGAGCGGATGACAAGAAAGGTCTCCCTACAATCAATAGAATTTCACTCTCTTCACCCAATCTAGAACCAAGAAATCAACGAAAAATACCAACTTTTCAACTTGTACAAGCACATCCTCCAACAAGCTATATGGTTTTCTCTTAGATAAGTCCGCCAATTGGAGTGTGATATTAATTGGTTTGACATTCTTGATCCCTAATTTATCATAGATGGCATTTGGCATGATATTTATGTTTGCCCCCAAATCACAAAGTGATTGATGCCATATTTTTCCTCAAATATTCACTGGTATCAAAAACCTACCGGGATCTTTGAGTTTAGGAGGTAGCCATCTTTGAACAATGGCGCTACGCTTGGCATCAAGGCATACCTTCTCATCATCATCCCACTTTCTCTTTCTTGCCAAAAGATCTTTCATGAAATGAGTATAGTTAGGAATTTTGGTGAGAACATCAATTAAAGTAATGTTGACATTAATCCTTTTCAACATACCCAAGAAGTGGTTGAATTGCTTCTCTTTTTTCTCTTTTCTTGGATCAATGAACCTTTGAGGGAATGGCACTTTTATTGATGAATCCATCTTCAAAGGTTCTTCCACATGCTTATTCTTGGATCCCTTGATCTCATTCTTTTGTTCCTTCTTGTCTTCATCACCAACAACTTCCTTTTATTCTCAATTACCTTAGACTTTTTTTCTTTGCTTCTTTCCTCCACCTTTTTCTTCTTCTTAGGCTCCACCAACTCTTTTCCACCCTTTATGGTTATGGCATTGCATTGCTCCTTGGGATTTGGAATAGTATCAGCTTACTCAGAAGTGCCCCTAGAGGTATTTCATTATTCAACCTTGCCAATTGCCCCAATTGAATTTCTAAATTTCTCGTCAAAGCTATCAAATTCTCAAAATCTCTCTTATGTTTTTCCATTTTCCTTTCCAACTCTCTTCTCAAATACTCGGCTTCTCTTTTCCAACCATTTTCATATACATTCTCTCTTGGAGCAAATTGGTCATTATACATAGGTTGGGAAGAATTTGGATATTGGAAGGGAGGTCTTGGTTGTTGGTTTTGAAATGGAGGGTTAGTGAAAGATTGATATGAGTTGATTTGAAAATTTCTTTGATGTGGCGGTTAATAGGGTTTAGGTGAGGAACTTGAAGCTTGATTGTGTTGGAAATTTTGAGGTTGGGGATTTGGTTGATAAGGAGGATTGGATTGATTATTGGTGTTGCTCCACGAATAGTTAGGATGACTCCTCCAAGAGGGATTATATGTGTTCCTATAAACTCTAGATGGTTTCCTTGGAAAGGATGATTGATTAGACGAATAGTTGAATTGTTCATTCAACCCATAAGGCATTTCATATTGTCCATTTGCATGTCCAACCCCATAAAAATTACACACCATGCTTGGTTGGGTTGAAGAAGAAAACATTGCATTCACACTATTTGATTTCCCGAAGTTCTCCAATACTTTTGCAACATCGTTCATCACATTCATGAACATACTTTGTTGTGCCAAAAGAGCATCTTGCATGTTCAAATTCAACACTCCACTATGTGCATTAGCTTGATTGGCTTGATGTTGAGCCACTGGTGGATTCATTACTCCATGATAAAAATGGTTGTAGGCCATCCTATTGAACAATTCTTGACTTTTCTCCTATGTCTTATAAGAGATGGAACCATCGGCTGAGGCATCCGTTATTGATTTTGTCTCTTCTGTCAAAACGTTGTAGAAAGTTTGGATTTGAAGCACAATGAAGTTGCATGATGAGGACATTTCCTTAGTAAATCCTTGAACCGCTCCCAAGCCTCTCCTAAGCTTTCGCCATCATCTTACTTAAAGGAGGTAATTTCATTTCTCAATTTTGCGGTCCTTGAAGGTGGAAAATTTTTTGCCAAAAATTCTTGAGCAAGTTGATTCCAAGCAGTAAACGTTCTTTGGGCGTGAGATTGAAACCAAGATTTTTCCCTATCCCTTAGAGAGAACGAAAATACTCTCATTCTTACACAATCCGCGTGCACACCATTGAATTTAAACGTGTCCAAAACTTCCTCAAAGTTCATGAGGTGTGTATATGGATCTTCATTGGGACCAACCCCAAACATTGCATGAGCTTATAGCATTTGTATTAAAGTGGGCATAATTTCAAAATTGTTTGTTTGGACGGGCATTCGTGCAATATTAGAATTTGCCCCGTCAAAGCTTGGTATGGCATATTCTCTCAACGGTCTGCCATTCATATTCATGTCATTCCCATTTCCATACCCACCCATTCCATTATTTTCGGCAACCTTTTCTTCATCATTCCCAGAATGTTCAAATTCCTTTGACTTTGATTAGCATTCGCCATTTTAATTCTTTCTTGCTCTTGTTGCACTCTTCTAAACTTTCGGATTTCCCTTAACTCTTTTTCTCTTTCTTCGTCCAAGCAAATAAATGACGCTTTATCTCTTCTTACCATGCACTAAAAGCCAAAGCAAGTAGTCAATTCAAATGCCAAGACAATTCAACAAGACAAACCACCAACATAAACGAATAAACAAAAATTAACAACTAAATTAAATTAAAGTGCTTAATCTACACGACCCGTAAAGCGCTTAATATTGCCAAATACCAAGGACAATCCCCGACAATGGCGCCAAAAACTTGTCAAGCCCTTAGGTAGAGGTCAAATTAAAGCAAACAAGTAATAATAAATCTCAAAAATCACTATACTTTACCTCACTTCCGCAAGTATACGGAGTTGGTAGTAGTATAGGATGAGTGGGTATCGTTTCCACGAAAATTGTTTGGCAAGGAAGTACCAAAATTTACTGCCGAATCCTTGTATAGTTAGCAAATTCAAATAATAAGAGATGAAACTACACTAATTAAAATCATAATTAAACTAAAGCAATTGAAAACTAAATTTAAACTAAATTATCTATGAATGCAAGTAAATGCAACTAAACAACTATGAAATTGAGAAACTACTTAATCTATTCTAATAAAAGCAAGTAAATAAGCTTTACTTAATTCTACTCTAAACTAATTAAAATAGGACTAGAATTAAAGAGCAAGTAATTAACCCAACTAAAAAAACTATAAAAGACAATATAAAGCTAGAAACCACCATTTCCAAACTAGAATTTGTAAAGTGCTAAACTTGAAATCTAAATATTTTTGAATTTTTGACAATAATAAAGAAAGCCCCCTAAAATTAACTAAAAATTAATGCAAGGAATTGAAAATTTTTAACTAGAAAGAATTAAATCAACAAGAACCCTAATTTCTATATGAAAGATTGAAATAAAAGCAAAGAGGTTTTCACTAACTTAAACTTACAAAAGCAAGTAAAAATTATATCTACTTGAAGCTAATGATTAACCCACCACAACTATGTAATCAAAATTTAAACTTGCAAGGAATTTAAAACTACATCTAAAGGATAATTAAAGAGAACTTTCATTTAAATATAACTTGAAAGTTAAGCTACTCCATTCAATTCTAAACTAACTAAACTTACTAACTACACTACTTACTATTACCTACTTACTTCTCTATTACATCTTTAAAGTAGCTTAAATAGTGGAGTATTACACAAGGTAAAATCATAAATTGATTGCTAGAATATTACAAAATTGCCATTACAATTTAAACTAAAAGCGAGTCCATGTCGCAACCTAGAAAAAGTGAGATCGCGACATGCTCCTCAAATTACAAATTACATTTTTTCGTGTCCAGATCACAGTTTGGATTAGTCCAAATCGTGATCTGGACTCTCCATTCAACAAGCCTTCATTTCTTCTGTAATTGCATTTTGGTCCTTGCACTTTGCTCATGTCAGTTCTTCCAATCTCTAATTTTGACCTACATAATATTAAACCAATTAAGCAACTAATTTAGCTAAAATTCTAATAAAAACTTATCATATTTAACAATAACAAAAATATAAACACATATTAAAGAAATTAACTAAAATCTTCAATTAATTAACCAAAGTTTGGAATTTAAACTAACAAAATGCTATAATTTAGAGTAAAATAACTCTACTTTACTAGGTTATAAGATTTTTCCCAAATCTGAAAGTTGTTGCCAATGCCTCTATGCTTACAGTGATCAATTATGATGATCAAATAGCTATTGACTATACTAAAGATCCAAAATATCGTGGTATGACAAAACACATAGACACAAAATATCATTTTGTTAGAGATATTGTGGTGCGAAAGGAAGTGACTTTACAACATATCTATGCATAAAATGGTTGCAGATCCTCTTACTAAACCAATTCCTAGAGATGTATTTTTGTATCATGTTAAAGCTCTAGGATTACGTAAATTATGATAATACATATGTTGTATTACTTTTTTAATTCATGATGTAAATAAACCATGTTTGCAATGAATGCATATGGTATCTGTCATTTAAATATTTATTTACTAAGCACTTATGTACATTATGATAAGTATGTCACCAAGCATAGGTCGAATCTCTTATACGAATGAACACCTCAGGCGTTATGAGAGCGTACTGACATCAGACTAAAATATACTATTAAAATGGTAGCTAGCCTAAATTAGGCACTAATTAGTGTGTGATGTCGCCTTGACTACGGTCAAGATGATATCTAAATGTTGTATAGACCGAACATGATATTCCATGATCATGTAAGCTTGGGTGATAGCCGGATGTGAGGTAGCAAGCTATTAAAGACTCGGGCTAGACGCAAATGAGATATTGTGACTGAGTTAAGATCCGTATGGTGGTGTATATAGAAATTGACATACGCTTGTATAGAGTTTTTTCCACCATAACATGTGTTTTATACCACATGTGCTAGAAACGACCAAAGATTATGGGAATCATAGGGAAGCGAGTGAGTTTTTCTAAATCTCTACCTCCTCACTTGTATGAGCCCCGTTGATTGTGCCCTTTGTGACTTTTGACTATGCTATGAGGTGGTGAATATATGTTCACTACTTTAGCATGTTTTTTAGGTCATGATTGATTCGACCTTCTAGGTATGACTGGGAAAGCAATTTATCTATTATTGAGTATCATGTGTACGAAAGGAAGACTATTTTGATTACACCCTCCACATATATTCACTAGGCAACCAATTATGTTTCCCTTTGGGTTGAAACATGACTGTGAATGCATGGTGACATGAAGATATCAAATATGACCTTTGAGAGATTGCCTATATTTTGATTGGTGTAACAAAATGAGTATGGGGCACAACGAGACACAATATTTTATGGCCTGAAGTCACTATGTTATCTCTAACTGGTGCATAGTTTGAACTCCCAAGTACAGGTGTGTTCATAGGTCGCACGACCCATTTTCTTGTATGAAAGCTATGATTTCAATTACTATTAGAGAAATTGATGAGATATTTGATAAGTCTGCCCATCATGTGCGAGTGGGAGAATGTTGAAACAAACGGGGGGTCGCCCATGATGGGCTGACCCGACCCGACCCGGTTTCTAATCAACGATAGAAAAAAAAAAAAAAAAAAAAAGGGCAATGATAACTGGTCAGAAGCAAGAAAGAGGTGGCTGCCATCTCCATCTTCTGAAAACTCCTCATGCTTGAAAGGAGATGATAACAAGTCAATTAGAAGGAGGAGGTGGATGCATAAATTGTTCAACATTCCAAGCTCAAGCTCAACACCTCATCTTTCACTAAGCCACTTCCAACTTGCTCTTCCAAGATGATAGAGATTGAAATCTCTATAAATAGAGCTTGAGGAACTCTTAGAATGTGTAAAAAAAAAAAAAAAAAAAAAGCTCTCATTCTTCTCACTCCACTCTCTATATATCTAAAAAATCATAAAAGATTTGGGTTGTGGAAACTGTATAATTTCCACTTGTGATTTTGTACCTTATTGACCTAAGCACGTGATTCAATCCAAAAAATCCAAAATTTCACTGTGATCATAAAAGTTATGGTAAAGAGATAAATGATTCTAACAAGGTGCCAAGAGTCGAACTAGAAATTTGTGCTTTCTCCGTTACCAATAACTTGCTTAATGGATGATTGAGCTAAGTGTCTTATTTTTAAAGTTTTCTCCAAGCCCAGGAACTGGAACCGGATGTAGAGACTTTAGCATTCCAAATAGAACCACATTTTAAATTGACACTAGGGATCCATTTCACCCATAATGAATATTTTTTGCAACACAGATTCCATATGTACTTTAGTACTATGAACTAGAGTTATTTGGAACATAATTTGAATATTAAAAGAGGAGCTTTCTTTACGTATTATTTTATTAAGTAATTTCGTTGACATTTTTAATTTAAATAGTCTTGTTGTTTATTTTTAAGAATTTTTTCCACATTTAATTATAAAAAATTGAGCTTATATCTTGCTAGAGATTAATCTTGATGTGACTTTTCTAAGTTATAACATAATCTTGTTTAGTTTTCACTGAAGTAATTAGTTTCTTTATTCAATATATTTTTGGGATAATTATGGTTTTGCAATTGTTAAATACTTTAATTCAAGGGTAATTTTGTTAAGTTGGTTAAAAAAGAGTAATTGTGAAGTATCTAAAACTTTTATTGGGGTGTCAAAATTATTAGTACACGCGCGTGCACTAACACATATATATTTGCCCCTAATGAATTTTAAGTCTTTTTTATTAAGTTTGATACAAACATAATTTTAATAAATCACAATAATGCATACCGACATCAACATTATCAATAGAAGAAGTATACAATTATACTTCTAATTCTTCGATTTAGAACCAAGCACATTATCTCTTTCTTCCCATAAAGTAGAGTTGTACCTTTAAATTCGTAGTTGGTAAAGCGATGGATTACAAGAACACATGGTTTATTTTATATTTTAGTTTTGTTATTAATCCGAAGCCATGTTTGTGACTATGAATTTTTCAAAACCTCAACAAGCCCCCATTGCTTGAAGAAAAGGTTTGTATAGTTGTTTGAGGTCATTCTCATTCAATGTATATATCATTTGCATGCTTTGCATATTGTTCAAGTTTTTCAATAGTACTTTGGCTAATTTATTCCATACTATCATTTGAGATTTTACTCAACAAATTTTGCTCAGAAATTATGATAAATAAAAAAAACCATTATTTGTGGTTTGCACTTGGAAAGTTTTCTATGTAATTGGACTAATAGAAAATAACTAAGCTTCCAGGTAATTATTATTTCGTGTACAAACTGTTTGTAGGTGATGCCTTCTTTAACACATCTAGTTATAATTCAATGAACACCTAAATCCTACTACTAACTAGGTGGCGTCACACAAGTATACGGTTGTCAACTAGTAGCAAAGGGAAGTAGGGATCGTTCCCACAAGGATTGTCGATTGCAATTACCAAGGTTTAACGGTATTTGTGTAGTTAAGCTAACTCAATTGGTAGATGCGCAGATAGAACTATTCTAATGAAAGCTATAATTTGAATTCTAACCTAATTTAATCTAATTAAAACAAAAATTAGAACAAGAGAATCAATCAACTAAAAAGACTAAAGAAGAAAGAAAAATTTAATACCAAAAGCATTCATTTCTAAAGTAAAAATGAGATAAAGATAAACCAGGGAATTAAATATTTTTGAATTTTTCGATTAGAATTAAGGAAACCCACTAAAAATTAACTAAAAACTTAAGCTAGAAATTGAAAATTCTTAAATAAGAAGTAAAAAATTGAAAAGAACCCTAATTTTCCTACAAACCTTAATTTGAAAGTAAAGAGATTTTCACTAAAATGGATAAGAAAGCAAATAAAAATTATATCTACTTGAAACTTGCGAAGAAACCACTACGATTATCTAATAAAAATTTAAACTTGACAAGAATTTTAAAGAAGATCTAAGATGAAAATTAAGAGAAATTTCTATTAGAAAAAAGTAACTTGTAGTTTAAGCTATCCTATTGAGATCTATC